>CM059016.1:5383361-5983361 GCA_030272315.1 Paspalum vaginatum
CCATTTTTTCTTGCTAATTATCTATCAATCCATAGACTAGAACACATTGCCTGTACAACACCACCACTGCATGTCGCAATGTTTTAGAAGAGAAAATGTTTTTTCTTGTTCCAGTTTTTGTATTTGAGTGTTCATTCTACTTCAGATATGTCAAGTATCATGACCTACATGGAGGTGATGAAGAACTCAGGAAGTCCAACTATGCTGATTTGGTAGATTCCATTCCTTCCATTTCACCTTAAGTAAAACCATGTACTCAAATGTTCTGATCAAGTTTGAGTCTCAAAAGTGTGCATATTTTTTACTGAGCCTATCAGGTAAACAAATATTACGATCTTATGAGTAGATTTGTTGAATATTGGTGGGGTCAATCCTTCCATTTCGCCCCCAGGTAAAATTGGAGCTTTTCTCGTGTTACAACTTACTAACCAAATTCATTTGTTCTAGTTAAAACGATAAACTTTTGTATGCCAAAATTCTATTTGCTACTTCACCTGAAAACCTCCATATCTTTTAGGTGGCGTGAAGAAACTATTCGTGAAAGCATCAAGCGGTTTGAGCATTTTATTGCCCTTCAATTGGGGCTCAAGAAGGGGATGAAGGTTGGTTCAAAAAAAATGAAACTAAGGTGTTAATTTATCATGTAGAAAAGATGATGGAGCTTTTTTGGACCTAGTAACTATCAAGAATTGCAATATTCTACAATCATCTATATCCGCCATAAACAAGACCGATGTAATGAGTGCATTTTTGTAGTGTTACAAAGATGTAGGTTATATATTTGTGAAAATTAAAATTTGGATCCATACAACATTCAATCTTAACATTGTTTATCTTTAAAGCGTGTTGGGCAATAGTTTTTCCACGATAGATAAGTTATTAAAACCACATGATGTGATGTCTATTTAACCACAGTATATATTGTTTTTTCAAAAATGTCTTGTTAGCACTTCTATATTTGAGATATGAAGTACTATCAACAGGTCTCCATCGAATGTGCCGATTGGGGGCACATTGTGTATTTCTCATTTCACCATCATTACCTTAAAGCACTTGTAGTTACTAAAACAAGCTTTCTCTTGATCTCAACATCATATCATTCTTGTTGTATCGCAGGTCTTGGATGTCGGGTGTGGTATAGGTGGACCCCTAATTGAAATCTCAAGATTCAGGTAAATTATATTATTCCACTACCCATTGAATTAAGCTTGTGATGAAATCCCTTGGAATCATTTGCAAAATTGGAAACCTTCTTTTCGTCTTGACTGAATGGCTGGGCTCCTGCCCATTTCGTTAAAGAACAAAACCCCCACATAACATGCAAATATATAGCCATTTGAATGCTATTTATTGTTTTAGCTCAACAGAGATAACTGGACTGAACAACAATGCTTACCAGATATCAAGGGGCAAGGTTTGTTTATTCTGACACTTCCTTCCTGGAATACTAAAGTAAAAACTTGTGAGGGTTAATTACTTGTGTGCGGTTTAATTTGTAAAATATGTTTATTTTCATTTCAGGATCTCATTTCTTCAGCAGGTTTGAGTGAGCAGTGCAACCTGATAAAGGTGAACTTGCTTCCTTAATGAGTAGGACTGTGCATGGTTCATTCCCTTTGGGTCATGGTCGTCTCTGTATGTTCAAATTAATGGACTTTAGTGATAGCTTGAACTGTCAATTATATTGTAGGGAGACTTCATGAACATGCCATTCGCCGATAACACTTTCGATGCAGCCTATGCGATAGAGGCTACAATGCATGCACCTGATGTGGTATATATAACTCGCACCGTAAATTCCAAACCGCAGGGTTGTTCTTGGAGGGATATATAACATATATAGCCCTGTTTTTACAGTTAGGTGCGTACCGGGAGATCTACCGAGTGCTGAAACCTGGCCAGTATTTCGCCGTAGACGAACTGTGCTTGACTGAAAGATTTGACCCAAGCAACAGCAAGCATAGGGCATCAAGGCTGAAATTGAGCTCGGTTGTGGCCTGCCTGACGTCCGTAGCACTCGCCAGTGCATCCAGGCTATGAAAGATGCTGGATTCGAGGTTGTCTTTGCGAAAGACCTGACTGAGGATTCTCCATGCAAATGGTACCAGGCGAACCGGGTGATGGATCCTGTCGTTATGTTATGGGCCAGCTTCAATAACTCTGGACTCGGGCAGTTTATCACTAAAGCAATGGTATATAATCATCATATTCATATCCGAGAAGCTAGCTAGAGTACAACTGTTGTGCTTAATTTCTTGGGTGACTTATTACTCTGCTGTGTCATCGTTGATTTGCAGATTGGTGCCCTGGAAATCCTCCGCATTGTCCCCAAAGGTTCCAATGGAATGTTGACCACCATACAGAAAAGCTCCCATGGCCTCCTGACGGGCAGCAGGTAGGTACCTCTCCTTCTCTGTTTTTTTTTAAATTTGAACATGGTACCAACCTCTCTTGTTTATTTGACTGAATGGAAACTGTATGTAGTATCATATACTTACCGGAATATATCATCCAAGTGATGAGCAACCAAATACACAATTCTGATGCCCCCTTGCCATGATCTCAGGGAACGGATCTTTACAGCCATGTTCTTCATCCTGGGCCGGAAACCTCTCAAGCAAGGGGAGTGAAATTTATTAAAGGAACCTAACATCTGCAACGTGTATGTCGATCGTATGAGCTTGTACTCTTTCCAACAAACTATAGTATAAAGTTGCCTCCTACTCTCGTTCTGTACCCAATGCAAGAAGCTTAATTAATGGTTTGCGTTGTTGCTTGTATGCTGTACGCCTGTACACATGGATTGCTGATTATAATACCGTGTAAACAGCTATATGTCCGGAATAAACATACAATTCCTCCGGGAATCACATCAATGCAATGTTGTCCCTACCGATTGTAATGCTTGAAATATGAGATAATACATCTTTACCTATTTTTTTATTTTATTAAAAATTAACACGGAATTATTCTACAGTCTAATCTCTCAATTCTTACGTGGTGGATCCCATTCGTTTGGAATTGACTATTTAAGCATCTTGTAAAACATCGGGAAACATACGGCGTTTTGTAAACACTCCACGAAAATAGTGAAAGTTGTGATTGGCTAGTGCCCGTGTTTTTTCTTCACATAGAGGGGTTTTCCACGCTAAATATTTGTGTATCTGTGATTTGTTTTGATCTTCTTCGTTTGATTATTGTCTATCAATCTCTAACAAGATCTTTTGCTGTAAAAAAGGAGTTTCCCTATTAAGTACTTAGGGTTCCCCTCCATTTCTCTAAATTAAGGAGAGAAGATATACACCTGTGGTAGATAAAATAATCAAGAGGGTGGCTGGTGGGAAAGGAAAACTGCTGTCTTATGGTGGGAGACTTACCTTATTGAATGCATGTTTAGCTAGCATCCCGATTTATTTGATGTCTATTATAAAATTTCCTAGATGGGCTGTAGACTTGATTACTCTCAGATGGGTCATTTTTCCTAGAATGATTCTATTTCAAATAGAAAATATCATCTTACAAATTGGCATCTGAAAGCCCAAAGAAAGAGTTTGGTGGTTTTGGGTATTCCTGATCTAAGGTGCTTAAACCTTTGTCTTTTAGCTTCCTGGATCTTCCGTTATCATTTAAATACAAATGTTCAAAATTGTAGACCTAAAATATAAAACTGATAAGCCAAATTTGTTTTGTTGTTCGAAAGTTGGGGCTTCCCCTTTTGGGTGTGCTATGGAAGGTTGGTAATGGGAAACACATCCGCTTTTGGAAGATAACTGGATTGGCAATTCTAGTTTATCTATTCAATATTGGAGCTTGTACATCATTAGCAATGAAAAAGGGGCTACTATTTCTGAGGTCTGGGATGGTGTTAATCTGAAGCTAACTTTTAAAGAGTTGTTTCCGCTCAGGATATGTATTTGTGGGAGGAGCTGGTGGCCATGCTGAGAGTATTGATATATCTACAGACAATGATCAAGTGACTTGGTCTTTTCGCTCTAATGGGCAACGAGGCCCAGTGCCGTGCCAGGGCCGCCACCTCAGCACGGTGGGCCGGCACGGCTAGGGCACGGCCCACGTGAGAGGAGCCGTTGGGGGGTGAGTATATAACCCCTCTACCCCCGCTTGCCGCTCCCCCATCGCTCGGCTGCCGATGAAACCCTAACCTCTCATTTTCGTTTCACCGCCGCGCCGCACTCGCCTTTCGCCCTCTCCTCTCTTCTTCTCAATCTCCGACAGCAGAACTCCACCGTCGACGCACCAGCACGGCACTGGTGGCCATCTATACCCCTACTCCCTTCCCCGCTCCTCCCCTCCTTCGCCGGCGGTGCTCAGATCCGTCGCCGTAGCCCCTAACCCTAGCCTCTCACCATGGTTTCCTTCTAGATCCAGTCATCCTCCACCACGCCGGCCACTCTAGTGCTCCAGTCAGTTGCTCTCTCGACACCGTTGAGGAACCAGAGGGCTGGATCCGTATGTCGTCGACCTCTCTGGTGCTCCGGCCTAGGGTAAGATCCTAACCCTAGATCTTGATCTCTCTGCTTTGTGCTTGATCTTTTTGCTTGTGTTTTTGCACTAACATCTCTTTTATTTGCTTGCATCTCAAAGCCGTTGAGGAACCGGAGGGCCAGCGATGGACGAGAATGAAGGGCACATCATCAACGATGACCTTCGTTTGATGGGGATGGCCGAAGATGACGAGGAGGACTTGGAAGAGTGCTGGGTAGAGGTGCTCGGTGCCAGCCAAGATTCCCCTTTGGACCTCACTGCTGATGATGGCGAGGGCGGTGGGGCTAATGGCGGTGAGGACAGGGCAGCGGGGACGGACTCACAATCTGCTAGCACGGGTAATACGCGTGAACGCGCTTCCACATCTGATGTGTGGGACGACTTCACCGAAATCTTCAAGACTATCAACGGCAAGCACGTCAGGTATCAAGCTAAGTGCTACCATTGCAAAAGGATACTCTCTGCTAGATCTTCAGGTGGCACTGGCCATCTCTCTCGTCATAGAGATGCTTGCAAAAAGAAAAAAAAAGGTAAAACTGCTATGCCGCAGGCCATGATCCAGTTTAACCCTCATGGTACACCTAGGTTTTGGGAGTACAATCCTGAGGTTGCACGTACTGAGCTATGTCATTTGATATCTAGACTTGATCTGCCTATCTGTATTTGTGACACATCTGCTTTTGAGGAGTACATTAAGAAAGCCCATAACCCTAGATTTGCTACTATCTCTCGGCAAACCACAACCAGAGATATTACTAAGTACTTCACTGGTCGCCGTGATAAACTTATTGAGTTCCTTAAGTCTAGTGTGTCTTCTATTGCTATCACCTCTGATATCTGGAATAGTAATGCTAAGGAAGATTTTCTTAGTGTGGCTGCCCATTTTGTTAATCCTGCTTGGGAATTAGAGAAGAGGGTCATTGGCTTTAGGCTAATTGATGTATCTCACAGTGGTGACAACATTGCTGAGCGTATTTATGATGTGCTATATGAGTTTGGTCTAACTGATAAGACCTTTTCTATCACTTTTGACTATGCTTCTGCTAATGCTAATGCTATGCAAACATTGAAACCTTTGCTTTTTGGTTATGTTGGTGACATGTTCTTGCATCAAAGATGTGCTTTCCATATTGTTAATCTTATGGTGCAATGTGCTTTAGATGTTGTTGATTCTTACATTGATAATGTTAGAAAAGCTATTTCTTTTATAAACTCTTCTAACCAGCGCATTGCATTATATAAGTGTTTCTGCATTGCCATGGGAGTATGTCCTCGTAAGTTTGGTTTGGATATGAGTGTAAGGTGGAACTCAACCTACCTTATGGTTAAGCACATACTACCGCACAGGGCCACATTTGATGTGTTTATCCAAACACATTACCCTAAGGTCAAAGGTCAGAATCCTCCTCCTCTTTTGAGTCCAGATCATTGGTATGTTGCTGAAGTTGTGCTGTCCTCCCTTGAATTGTTTTATGATTCAACATGTGTGTTATCTGGGGTATACTATCCAACCTCTCCACTTGTTATGCATCATATAGTCCAGATAGCTAATCATTTAAGAAAATATGAGAATGATAATTTGATTAAACATATGGTGGCACCTATGAAAGAAAAATTCCATAAGTACTGGAAGGAAATACCACTACTTTATTCATTTGCATTCATTCTTGATCCAAGAGCTAAAATGAGAGGCTTCACTAGGGTGCTATCTATTTTGTCTAATCTCAATCAGCATTATTATTCTGGTTATTTAACTTATGAAAGGGCACAATTGACTGAAGTATTTAACAAATATAACACTAAGTTTGGTGTAGTGAAAAGTCAGAGGCCTACACAAGCATCCAAGTCTGGTAAGAAAAGAACTAATTGGAGCATGATTTATGGTGATGATGATGATCTTGGTACTGGCATGGGCCTAGGGCTTGATTATTCAAGCCTAAGTCTTGGTGTTGGTTCTTCCTCCTTCTGTCCTCCGTCTAGGCACACATCTGCAAGTGTCTTGCTTCAAGCAGCAAGCAGTAATGCAAGCCTAGGTCTTGGGTCAGAGCTATCATCATACTTGGACAACGATGTACTCCAGAAGTATGATGATGATGATGACTTCAACCTATTGCATTGGTGGCATGAACACAAACTCACATACCTTGTTCTTTCTCTTTTAGCTAAAGATGTGTTCTTTCTCTTTAGCTAAAGATGTTTTCACTGTGCTTGTTTCAACAGTTTCATCAGAAAGTACATTTAGTCTTACTGGCAGGATACTTGAGGATCGGCGACGGCGGCTCACATCTGCTATGGTGGATTGGGAGGAGGGAGATGCAAGAGCTCAGCACTTTGTGGAGGACAAGGAACTTGAAGATGCATTTGCAGAGCTATACCTTGATGAAGATGCTATTCCAAAAGCTAGGCAGAGGCTGTTGCAAATGCTGAGCCTGATACTGTTGTGGGTATCATTGATGTGTAATCTTATTTTGTTGCACTTCTAAGACTTGAACAATGTTGTGATGTAATCAAACTTTAAGAGTTGTGGGTTGTTCTCTTTTCCTATCTAGGGTTTTCTCATGAGGTGTGAGTTTTACCCAGATAGGTTTTTAATGAGGCAATCATTGCACTATACAGCTCAGTTATTAATCCTTGTTTGATTTTTCTTGTGTGCTCTGTGATTCTTTGAATTGTGGTGATATGTAAGCTTGGGATGATTGAAGTATTGAGCTTTTGATATTCATTGTGCTTTTGATGTTTCTGCATCAAATTTTGAGTTGTGCACTCTATTGTGGTGTGAACAAGGGGTTTTGTGCTTGTAGTTCTTGGGCCGGCACGAGCACCGTTAGTGCCAGTTCCTTGGCGTGCTGGCGCGGCACGTTTAGTCACTACAGTGCCATGCCGGCACGGCACAGCTGGCCAATCGTGCCGTGTAGTGCCATGCCTGGCCGTGCCGGGTCATGCCAGTGCCGTGCCGTGCCGCATGGCACGGTTGGCCATCTAGCGTGCAAATTCTAAACTAGAGTAAAATCCATCTCCGTTTTATAAATTTATCTTTGGTGTGTCAATCCGGTCCCTAAAGTTTTAAAGTGACCATCCTGGTCCCTAACTTGTCTTGGTATGTCAACCGGGTCTTTAAAGTCTCAAAATGACCATCTCAATCCCTAAACTTGTCTGAGTGTGTCAAACCGATCCCTAAACTGGTCTTGGTGTCTCAACCCTGCCTCTAAACTTGTTTTGGTTTGTCAATCCGGTTCCGGTACAAATGGTCACTTTGAGGCTTTTAGGGACCGAGTTGACACACTGAGATAAGTTTAGAGACCGGAATGGTCACTTTGAGACTTTAGGGACCCGGTTGACACACCAAGACAAGTTTAGAGACCGAGATGGTCATTTTAAAACTTTAGGGACCGGGTTGACACACCAAGACAAGTTTAGAGACCGGAGATGGATTTTACTCTCTAAACTATGTGCTACATCATCAAACCAAATACTCCCTCCGTTTTAATTTATAGGTCGTTTAACTTTTTTTCACCAAGTTTGATCAGCTCGTCTTATTCAAAAAAATTGCGAAAATGTGGAAAATTTTAAATTGTATTTGAAGTATATTATATGCTAAACTAAATCACAAAGAAAATAAATGATAATTTTGAAATTTTTTAAATAAGACGAGTCGGTCAAACTTGGTATCAAAAAAGTCAAACGACCTATCAATTGAAACGGAGAGGGTAGTGTATTGTAGGGTGCTGGCTACTGTGCGTATACGTACGTGTCGATGTCCGGCCAGGATGGAGCACATGTGTGTGTAATTGTACATCTTCCGTAATTTTTGACCGAGCATGGGCGGCCTATATAAATGCCCTGGCTAAGAGCTCTAAAATTAAATTGCATGCAAGACGTGTATTATTAGCAGATTGTTGTTGCCATGGGTAACCTTTCTCCTGATGCGCTGTTGGCACTTGACCCCGAGACATTCGCCGAGGAGTCGAGCGCCGTGCTCGAGTTCCTCTCCGGCTACTACCGCGACGTCGACACGTACCCAGTCATGGCCAAACTCCAGCCCGGGTCGATCCGCAAGCTTCTCCCTGAGACGGCGCCGGAGTCCGGCGAGCCCATGGACCGCAACCTGGACGACGTGCGGCGGGACATCCTGCCGGGGCTGACACACTGGCAGAGCCCCCGGTTCTTCGCCTACTTCCCGGCGAACGCGAGCACCGCCGGGTTCGCGGGGGAGATGCTGTCGGCCGGCCTCAACGTCGTGCCCTTCGTCTGGGCGGCGTCGCCGGCGGTCACCGAGCTGGAGCAGGTGGTGGTGGACTGGATGGCCGCGCTCCTGGGCCTGCCGGAGCGCTTCCTCTTCAGGGGAGGCGGCGGCGGCGTGCTGCACGGGAGCACGTGCGAGGCCGTGGTGTGCACGCTGGCGGCCGCGCGCGACCGCGAGCTGCGCAAGCTCGGCCACGCCGCCATCCTCGACCTCGTCGTGTACGCGTCGGACCAGACCCACAACACCTTCCATTTCCAGATGGGCGCCAGCATCGTCGGCATCCCTCCGGCCAACTTCCGCGTCCTGCGCACCTCGCCGGACTCGGGGTACGGCCTCACCGCTGCCGCCGTCCGAGCAGCAGTGGAGGATGACATCGCACAAGGTCTCGTGCCGCTCTACATGTGCGCCACCGTCGGCAACACCGGTCTCGGCGCCATTGACCGTGTGCGTGAGCTCGGTCAGCTGGCGCGCCGTCACGGTACCATTTCTGTTAATAAGTTTATCTATATATTATATGACCGCCTGACAGACAGTTAAGAATCCTTCTCTTAATTAACTCTCTCCAGTCTCCAACTACGTCCAGGAATGTGGCTGCACGTCGACGCCGCGTACGCAGGCAGCGCGGCCATCTGCCCGGAGTTCCAGGGCCACCTCGACGGCGCCGAGCTGGCGGACTCAGTGAGCATGAACCCACACAAGTGGTTCCTCACCAACAATCCAACATGGACTGCTGCTGCCTCTGGGTGGCGAGCCCTGCCACCCTGACCAGCGCACTCTCCACTGACCCGGAGTACCTCAAGAGCGTCGCGACGGCGGACGGCGACGACATGACGACGGCGACCATCGACTACAAGGACTGGCAGATCGCGCTGTCGCGCCGGTTCCGCGCCATCAAGCTCTGGGTGGTGCTGCGCCGCTACGGGGCGGCGGGCATGCGCGCGCACATACGCAGGCACGTCTGGATGGCGTGGTGGTTCGAGAAGGCCGTCGCGGCGGACGAGCGCTTCGAGGTCGTCGTGCAAAGGCACTTTTCCCTCGTGTGCTTCCGCCTCCGCCCCCAGCTCGTCGACGGTGAGGTGGTGGAGGCGCCCAACCGTGAGCTCCTCACGGTGGTGAACGCGAGTGGCCGGGCCTTCATGACACACTTCGTCGTCGAGGGCAAGTTCGTCATCCGGCTTGCCGTTGGCGGGCCCATGACGGAGATGCGCCATGTCCGGGACGCGTGGGAGCTGGGAGCTGCTCAAGGACAAGGCCAACCAGTTATACAATTGGCCGCCAACAGCTAACAATTACCTTTAATCGGATTGCTCCACATGGCTAGCTAGTATCTAGTGCTGCTTGCTACAATCCATGCGCAGCGTTCTATTCCAGCAAGTATGCACGCATGCACTCAAACCAATAACAACTAGCATGATGGCCCGCGCAAATAGCGCGGTAGCTAGATTTTTTCATTTTTAATTTATTGAATTTAGTATTGTTGGAAACTTTGTTTAGCCTTATGCTTATTTCTTTTTTCTATCGGTTATGAATAGTACATGTTTCTATACTATATTATTATTAGGATATGTTTTCATAAATTAACATAAAACATGGTATGTAATCATATTTGTAATCATATTTCTTTGAATATTATTTTGTATATTGGTGTACATGATCGAAATATCAATGATATTTTAATACAAATTATATATTCTATCTACTCTAAATTGTAATAATTTATAAGATATCCAAAGATAAATTAAGACATGGCATTTTATAAATTTGACAACCATTTAGCATTTAAAAATTGTTTTTTAAATGTATTTAACTACTATTACCACTAAAATATTTTTTTATAACATTGATAATTTTTTAGAAAAAGCTAACATTTATACATTAAATAATTTACACTAATTTCACCATGAAATTTGTTTTTCAAGTGTATTATTTGATATTTTTTATATTAATATTCTGACTTAACACAGATAAATTGAATAAAAATCTAGAATAGAGAGAGTATTGAGCAACCCATAAAGACATATGCTAGGCTCATTTAAAAACTCTATTTTTTACAACTTCGATGCGTCTTTTGTCTAGGTCCCACTCATATGGTGAATGGTAAAAATTAAAGTAATAGATAACAAAATTAAAAACACAAAAAAGAATCATGATAGTATTATTAAAGACATGTTTAAAACATAAAAATCTATAACATATATAAAAATCTATAACATAAGAGTCTATACCACGTTTGAAAAGATGGAGAGTGACTTGGGATGGATGGCCATATTGGGGACATCTAGGGGCTAGTGCAGCGAGCCGCAATGCTGGTAATGCCACGACACATCTATCTCTAGCATGGTTTGGACTTTCACCAAATTTTTGGATCCAGATAGATGTAAACATTTCTACGCTTTAATTTCAAAGGCATTATATGTACATTCTCAATGGAAACACCACATCAAGGGCTGGTCCTTGGCGTTTGAATGGTGGTTATCATTTATCGTACCATCATGCAGCGTTGCATTGATTTTTATACTTCTATACGAAGCATAGTTGGATATATGTGTAGACGAACAGCCAGCTAGGGATGTTCGATGGCTTTAGCTTAACATCATTGCACAAAACCACGACAAATAGCCAGGCACATTTTCTGTCCTGGAGCTCTAAACGTGCCGAGGACATGGCCACACTGACAGGATCACAATTCTATAGTTCTGTTGGTGATAGATTAGATGTTGCGTTAAGATCTAAGTGATGATTTGTGTGTTTTGGGCAACGTTGATAGCCAGGCCATAATCCAAATCTAAGATCCATATGTGTAAGCTATTTTGACATGCATATGTCAGGAATATATTTTTCTTAATTGATTTGAGGAATAACAAATTGAAGGGAGCAAAGAGAATCCGTGAGAGAACCTTGACCTTTTGGTCGAGCGATGGCGGCCCAAGTGGCGTTGCTCCCCTCCTTGGAGGCTTCACTTCTGATGTTGGGTGTTCACACCGACTGACTTGTTTGGAAGTGTGTGTTGTTATGAGGTCAGAGTTGCATTTTTGTTGGGGTGACTTTGCTGGGCAACGATGACGCTTAGCGAACTCTTTCTGGTGCTGTTGGTTTTTTTGGCAGTCAGTTTGAGGTCTAATGGAGGAACTTGGGGCTGCTTGGCCTTACTCAACAACGATGACCTGCGGTGGACTGCAGGGGCTGCCAGCGAGGTTGAGTGGTCTGGTGCAAGAGTGTCGTATGGCTTGCGTTGATGTCCTAATCCAATCGGCCGGTGTTTTGTTTTTTCATCAAGACGTGTGTTGTGTAACGCGTGTTGATGACCAATCCAACCGCCTGTTGTGTAAAGATTTCAGTCCGTTTTTCCTAAAAGACTCGGTCAATTGCCTAGTCTAGGCCTTCTTCTTTATCAATCCAATTGGCACTTCTCCTGCCTGGTTCGTTTCAAAAGGAGAGTATTTTTCTTAACTTGGTGTACTAATTAGTGATTGTTCACTATTTTGAAAACTAATGATCATTCATACAATCTTACATGTAAAAACACAAATCATACTATAAAACAAATCAAAATGAAATAAGTGATAATTTTTGAAAATAAATAAATAAGACGAATGACTGAAGTTGTGGAAAAACATCAACCAATCATACATGCACGTGTGAAAAGAGGTATTATGAGTGCGAAAAGAGATGGTCTGGGTAAATATGAAGAAAAAATAAAAACCTCATCAAAGAGATAAAAAGACAAAGGAAAGAAAAGAAAATTATATAAAAAGAAGGTACTTACGTCATCACGTGGGAGCCGGCCGCCGGGAGCAGGAGACCTGCCAGGGGCTTCAGTTCGGATTCCCAAGTCCAACACCTGGTGGCTGGTGCCTAGTCCCAACCGGCACCATGCACAGACGGAAAAAAAAACATCAGAAGGGCATGTGGCCAGTCGGCCACGTAGTATTTTAGGACAATTAATCGTACAGTATTGATATTTCTATGGCAATTATTTTCCTTTTTGGATAACATATAGAAAATGTATTTATATAGCGTAGATTATAGTGATTTTAGACCGTTAGATCTTCATAAAATCCAACGGTTGAGGTCTTTTCTTTCATTTAACATTCAAATATGTATATAATAGATAGATAACAATAACAACAACAATAACAGCAGCAGCAGCAACAACAATTGATGTAATATTATCATGATGCAGATAGAGAATTAGGCTATATGAATAGTATCATATAGAAACGTTTAAGGTATACTATTTTGTATCAAATTGATGGCCATATCAGTGGATCAATCGAGTGCCTGTTCAGTGTTCATGCACCTCCTTACTTTTACCTGTGCACACCACTCTATTCCTGGGGCTAACTATGTTAAGGTTGCTAGAGCAGCATGCATGCATGCACTCGGTCGACCTAAAATAAAAGTAACAATAATACAAAAGTATGTTCCCTAATGTTGCTAGTGGGGATGATACAACGTGTTCTGAATTAGATCAAATGAGTGTTGTGTCTATTATAACACATGATGATATGCAAGCCACACCTCCAACTTTTATTCCTATATGATGCACCGCCATCGCCGTTGCACCTCTTCCTCCTGAAGGTGTCGGTCGAGCTCTACCTCTGACTTCTTGCATAGCTAGCACCAACCTATTACCTTGATGATCTTGCTCTCGGCTTCATCTCCCGTTTTTTGGCTCTGGCGCCAATCTTGACCCCAGGCATGAGCTCTAACTCCATGCATCGAGAACGATGAGAGCCATGTATAGCCCCAATGAGTGCAGAAATGGTGGTGTGTGGTGCGATATTATTTGCAGCTGGTGTTGGTGGCTGTTGATGGCGGCATGGGTGAGAAGTGGAGGGGGAGGAAGCAACAGAGCTAGTGCACGAGAGGTGGAGCGCTCTGATGCTTGAGAGGAGGAGGGAGGAGAGACAACATCGACAAGATAGAGAATAGAGAGGATGAGAGAGTAGAAGAAGAGGGGGTAGCTATCGGTGAGGGTGGGGTGAGATGTAGTGCAGATGTGTAGGTTCTCCAATGCCACGTCAGTACCATAGAAACTGCTTTGTATAGTCTTTGGGGTGTATGTCATCTAGTTTTGAAAGAGTAAAGCTATGCTCCACTCGGTTGATTTGTAGGTTTTGATCAACCGATTTGTCAGCCATCCATGCGGAGCATGATGGGTGGATGAGATTTCTCTGACGATGTGTCTATGTGTTTGACACGAGCGTAGCGTGTGTGGGCCAAGGCGGTGTATAACTAGGTGAACACGAACTTGACGTGCGGAGAACATGAGGTGCATTGTGTACTGTGTTCGCTTTTTTCAAAATCGCGTCATTTTGCGTTCGTCTTTCAACACTGTAACGCTAATGTCATCGAATAGTGCAAATGAGTGTGCAAAATAATGTACACACACTATTTAGAAAGTGGAGTTTGAAATATAGACGGTTGAATAGGCGCGCACGACTTTAGCTACGTATATAAATTTTACTCATTTTTTGAGAGCTATTGTCCTAAGACCATCTACACTCGGTCCCTCTACTCTCTCCGGCATGCAGGTAGTGTAAAGATTTGGAGTAAAAATCGCTGCAGCCGGTTCCACCATGGACTCCGCCAAAGCTCTGGAACGACAGTGTTCCCCCAAATCCAGAATAGGAGTGCGGGAGAATGAAGTTGGTTTAGAGGAAAGAATCTTGCTGACTGGGCGAGAATATTCCTTTTGGAGTAGAATTTTAGAGTAGAAGTGCAGATAGTCTAAAAATGCAATTATACTGTAAGAATAATTTATAGTTTACAGTGTTTCTAGTCTGCATTTCTTTACACTGTAAATGCTGTAAAATTACAGCGTCATCACAATATATGCACGTAAATCTCTACAGTAAGTGTGTGTTAAGTTTTGGTAATTTTATAGTGCAGTAACAGTAGTTTACAGTATTATGTAAAATCTTTTTACACTGTGAAAACTAACTACTGTAATAGCAGTGTGATCACAGTGCAAGTATGCAATGTTATAGTGTATGTTTAATTGTGTGGATGACATTTTTCGAACGTGATAGAGGGGCTGAATAGTGTGGATCAGACATGGACCGTTTGATTTGATTTGTGGAGTCACATTTTTTCGTGTGACGGAAAATCAGCAACATCCGAATATGCGAACACGTGAAAAACGAGTGTTTGGAAGAGTCCAGCAACCTAGTGATAGATTGGACAAAAACACACGACAGAGACATACACAGACCCTTTTGAAACAAACAAATCCACGTCTGTTCATGCTCTTGGATGGACCAATGAAACCAGCGGTGCGCAACACTGCTATTTGGCCATACAGACGCAAGAGATTCATATGTACAGCAGGGCCGGCAATCTACCCATTAACGCCGTCATTCGTATTTGAAATTAAACTCCGTCCACGGGTAACATCGTTCTGGGTAGATGTTGGGGCGTTGGTGGTATGGGCTAGGAGACTCCGAGAAAGGGAGTAATTAAACCAAGACGTTGGCGGTAATGCATGTCCCTCTCTATTGGTCTTGTCGCTTTTTGTGTGACAAGGGCTCCCTACTATTCCGTACCATGATTTTTGCACCGTGTTTCTAAGGAATAAAACCAGAGAGAATTACTTATTTGGCCTAAAAAAATTGGCACTTCTTTCTTTGGTGTTGAAAAAAATTTTGTTCCGTACTCGACCCAGAAATTTTGTTTCGTTCCTTTTTTGCACTTCCGTCTATTTGGAGCCATAACGGTGCCAAATGGAGTAATGAGAAAATCCCAAAAATAGTTTTTGGTCCTACTAGTAAAGATGTCCGTGCGTTGCAACAGAAATATAATATCTCACAACCATACTTTTACATGCTCAATTTGCACCAAAATTCAACCATCACACGGTACACCTGTCTTCAAAGAACATTATTTTTGGGTAGGTTGTCAATCAAAGGATATGTAGATTACTGCAGCTGCGGCTGCTTGATTTCAACGGTAAAAACAAGCATAGGTACAGTGCAAATAGCTGCACCCACAGCCGTTGGAAGCAGAAGCGAACACTCTCTTGGCTTCTGGCCTGAATGGACGCTTCTTTTGCTATCTGCTGCATGTACCAATCTGTCTAATTATAGAAGGTTCAGTTTCAAAACATTCTCTATTTCAACAATAAAACAAACAAATTCAATAAGAGCATACTTTGAAGATCAAATAGCACTAAATAATAAGTTTTAAGAAACTTATTACATTTGCACCCCATCATCGCCACAGTGGAATGCATTTTAAAAACCATCTTATCAATTTTTGTGGAGTTAGTTTAATTTTATACCACACAACGATTACAGATATCACATGAGCTTGTTATTCCTGCAAAACCAAAACTTATCATGTCAAGACTGCCTCTTGAGTCAGAGGTAATACAAAGAATAACTTTCCCATTTGTTTAGATTAAACTGAAACATATTTAATAATTTAAAATTTTTCAATAATTCAAAGCGATAACACTTGTTAGATCTGCAATCGGGTAACGGGGTCCTCGTTCGCCTTCATGGCACGAAGCAGCAGCGACCGAACGGACGGCGCTGAACCACGGCTTCCGGAGCGCGGCCGCGGCGGTGAGCCTGCGCTTCGGGTTGCGGCTCCAGCAGCCCACCGAGGACCTGGAAGCCGGCTTCTGATAGCACCTCCTCAGGGAACCTCTGCCGTAGGCAGCCGGTGCATTCACCGTAGCCATGCACCCGCAGCCTGTCCACCCGATCGTGTGTCGTCCACAGCAGCCGCTGCAGCCCAGGCCAATCTACGATGCCCTTGGTGCGGATGATGCGCATCATGTCATCGAAGAGCTCGGCCATGATGCACCCGAGCCCCCACGTGTCAACCCGCCCGTTGTAGCCCCTGTACTTCATAAAGAGCTCCGGCGCGCGGTAGCGGCTGGACGCCGCCAGTAGGCCGATGTCGTCCTTCTCCGGCTGCGCCGCTGGCTTGGACATCCCGAAGCCACAGATCCTGTACCGCACCCTCGCATTCCTCGCCTTGTCGACGATTGCATTCTCCGGTGTAATGTCCATGTGCATGATGCCCGCCCCGTACATGCGCTCCACGTCGGCGAGGAGCTGCCACAAGACGCCTCACACCTCGCGCTCCGGGAACGGACGCACTTGGTGCGCCGGATCTCATGTACCGGCGCAGGTTGACTGAGCCCGCGTACCGGGTGACCAAGAAGTTGTCCCCGTTGCCGCGGCTGCTGTCGGCGTGGGTGGCCACGAGCTGCACGACGGAGCGGTGGTCGCGACACACCGCCAGGGACATGCCCTCCCGCGCCAAGTCGTGCAGTCCCATCTTCATGTGGCTCCCCTCTGTCCTCCCGCTGAGCTGCTTCACGGCGACCAGGCGCTTGCTCTCGTGGTCCCAGGCCTTGTACACGTTGCCGAGCATGCCTTTGCCCAGCTTCTTGCAGTGCTCGTACCATGCCTCCACGACAGGTAGCCAGACGTAGGCCGCCGCCGCCGCCGCCTTATCCATCTCTTCAGGAGGCTCCTTCTGCATCTTTTCGGCCGACTCGTCCTTCTCCTCAACCAAGGTGGCAGCCATTGATCTCGACAGAGCGCGCAAGCAGATGCTGCGACGACAACAGGAGAGATGCGATGCGACAGGGCGCCTTTGATTGAAGCGACGACGCCTCGCAGGTGGGGCGCTCGGGTTAAATAAGTTCTCATGGTTCGTGGTGGGTTAGGATTCAGACGAACCACGCTAGGATTATTTGGTGGGTGGAGGAAATAGGAATCCGTGGCCGGGGGAAGGCTGGACGGAGACGTAAATCGACTCGGATTAACGGAAGAAGAAAGAGGACGCGGGGGGTTTGGGTGACTGACAAGCGGGTCCCACCTGTCATGACGGACCAAGAATTCTTACTTGGTTTATTATTATGTATTGGTCCTATACATAACTTACCAGCTTACAGATTTGTAATGGAATTTAGTACAAACATTAAATAAATATTTCTCTATTATCTAACTTTACTTAATCATTATTATCATTTTCAAAACACTCATTAAGCTTTATATCCTGAGGTTCAAATTTTTACAGTGACCTACGTATACAACAAAGGGAACATACAAATTTTTGTATAATATTTAGAGCACTTTTTCTAAAGCAAATATTTTTCAATTCAATTTTATATCTAAAAACAAATACAAAGGTAGATATATCATTTAACTGTAAATTATAGGGCTGCAAAAATCACCACAGAGCTAAATTATCGTAAGAAAGCTATTGTCCACGTTTCATGGTTTTTGGAGTTTATTTAACCCATTTATGTCAATTCTTTTGTTTTAGAGAAGATCAATAAACGGACCGCATAATAATCTTTTCATGGATTCCATTTTTACCATTCTGTAGATCTAATAAAAAAGAATACAACTCAACAAAGTTTGAACTTTTAGCATTTTTATTTTTTAGTGGATTTTTAAATGGACGGGGGTGCCAAGAAATAAACAAAACAAAATTTCTAAATCGAGTAGGGAACAGATATTTTTTCTAAGCCAAGAAAGGAAGCACCAAATATGTAATTCTCTGAAAAAACTAATAATGCGCCATATGAGATCTCATACGCCATACGTACGAACGCGGTCTAGCACCTCTCAAATATTACATCCTCCAATAGAGTGGTATCCAAGCCACGTTAAGTATACCTAGCTATACAAAATGTGTCGTGCTGTGTTTTGTACGATATTCCCTGCATTTGCTGCCTGCCTGATGCTCTGTCCTGCTCGGCTGCTCCCCTGCTTCCTTGCTTATTGTCTCCCAGCAGAGAAGAATGAAAGACCATCTGTAATCTACAAACAACTCACTAGTCGCCATGGCCATCCAATTCGCTCAGGCGAGACTCGCTGCCGACTCATGCATTCTGTAGCTGGGGCATGCAGGGCATACCACAAAAATGTGACCTTTAATTTGTACGAAACCCAAGGCGAGCACAGGACACAGAGTACAAAGAACGAACCTGCTCATCGTTTTTGTGGTGTAGGTAAACAAATTTGGGTGAACAGATTCTTGTCACGAACCCTGAACCTACAAACTCCGGTCTATCCGTGTTTCAGCTTCAGTTTCATCAGGCTGCTGCTCTAAACCAGAGCAAACGTCGGCAACCAAGCCTTTGGTTGATCGACTTCGCTGAAAGAATCCGATGCCCATCGGATTTTCAGGTTCAAGTGAAGGACCATACCGGCGACTAGATAGAGAAACCCTTACAATTGAACGCTATAGGTTAGGATGTGACCTTTTCACTTATATTCATAAAACGAATTTTCACTACTTTTTTAAAAATTCTATCATTTATATATTATCAAAATATTCAGTGTACACTGCTGTAGAATTGATCTTTCAAGATGTCCCCATTTATTTTTAGAAGCAGTTGGAAATTTGAGACGCCTTTAGAAATCAGTGCTGAGCTAGTATTACCAATGTCTCTGAAATCATTTTCACAGGCGGTGTATCTTACCAACCGTCCCTAAAAATCGATTTTCGGGGGCGGTGCATCTTACCAACTGTCTCTAAAAATTAGACCATTTTCAGAAGCGGTGCATCTTACCAACTGTCTCTAAAAATCAATTTTCAGGAGCGGTGCATCTTACCAATCGTCTCTAAAAATTAGTCCATTTTTAGAGTCGGTGCATCTTACCAACTGTCCCTAAAAATCGATTTTCAGAGGCGGTGCACCTTACCAACCATCTCCTTAAAATCGATTTTCAGGGATGGTGCACCTTACCAACCGCTTCTAGAAATCGATTCGACGTAAATACAAAAGGTACGCGTTGCTATGTTGGGCACAGGTGATGGTGTTGTCTGGTGGTGGGAGGGTGCTACGTAAATTATGAGGTTTCAATTTTCATTTTACATTGTTACTTTTTTATTTTACGTTGTTACTTTTTAGAAAATATTTTTAAGGGCGGTGGACTTTACTAAGCGCCTCCAAAAATCGTTTTTCAGTGGTGGTCGGGTGGTGCGTCCCTGATAATACCTATTTTAAGCGACGTGAGCGCAAGAGCGGTTCCAGACCCACCCCTGAAAATAGCTCCCCCAACCGCCTCTAAAAATGCTTTCTGTACTAGTGGTAGGAACAAAGTATTTTATAAAGCAAACAAACTTGGCATAGGCTATGATAGGGGTGTTGCATTCATGCTGATTATTCATAGACTTTTGAGTATGAGAAGCTTTCCAAATGTGTTGGTGCACCCGATAAGTCTTTTCATATAAATTTCTGAATGTTTTAAGAAGTGTTTCCTAGTTTTCGATAGCAAATTCTATTCATTATTATAAGCTCTTCTCGACCTTTCCATTAACTTTATATATTTTATTTGGGTTCTTTGGGTCTCAAAACATATATGTAATTTTTAGACCTTCGGAATATTTTTTGTGGCTTCAATACGATTTCAAACAAAATCTGAAATTATTTTCAGCCTAAAATTAATTTCCTAAAACAACAAATCAAATCCAAAATCCACTCAACCCGAGACCCATCATATGTATACTCTTCTCGAACCATATTGTCGATCTCTTTCTAGATCTAGTCTCCGTTTCCCAAGCAAACGCTGCAAAAGTTATAAATCTAAGTGAGAAGTCTCGTCTTCCCAAGCGAGGTGAAATTCTGACGAGGAATTCCTTGCGTATCCGGCAAAATCTGATGACACTATGATGTTTGTTCTCGTCAAGCTCTTCACGGGGTGGTCGTCCAACCTCGATGTCCGCGTAGGAGCATAGTTAGAGTTGATGAGGCTTACAAATGTAAAATATGTTGTCACCTTTGCCCACAAGCTAGAGGCTCCACTAAGCAAACTCAAATTGTTTGCAATTCCCAATCTAACCATGGCACTGGATACCAGAGTTTTGCACAATGATATGCATTTTTGTATTGGTCTCTAAATAATGTATAAAATACTCAACAAGTCAATTGTGGATTATCGTCTTGTCGATATTGTTTCTACACGAGATGTCACAGCTTCATCGCCTAAGCTTAGCACATTATATTTTTCCTGAACGCAATGACTTCTGATATGATGCTGTGAACACAATAGGTTTTGTCCCATGATGGATTGCTAGTTCTGCTGGGATAATTTTGCTAAAACTTTGGCTCCGGCTCCTGAACAGTATGACTTGAGTCAATCGACAATCAGACCCATGTTTTGGTGTCCTCCAATCTCTCAAGTTTGAATTTGAACATAGAACTATTCTTCAAGTAGGAGGGTGACACGCTTCGTTTCAGTCACCTCATGAGACACTGCAAAGCTTAAAAAGGTAGGCAACCAACATTGTTTTGCATGCAGGATCAGAATTAGTGTATTTTCCCTATAGAATCATGTTTTTTGCGATCTTCACAGCTTGTTATCATTTCGTTTACATGATTGCCGCTGTTGGTCATGCAGTAGCATTTCATTTCTTTCTCTGCTTCCTTACATACCTTCGGTGTCTTCACAAATCAGCCGAATGCCATTCATGGCAATGGAATTGGAAACCCATGATAGTGCATCAGCTTTGCGTTCCTCTGCTCAATCTACTCCACTGAGGCATTTGAGTGTATGTGAATCAGGAAAAAAAATTCTATGACTGGCAGAAGGACACTCCCGCGCAATCACCATGCACCAGGACCAGGCTAAATAAATAAACCGAAATTAAGCAGAGTGCTGAGTAGTGAACCCATCAGAGAAATAAACGAAGTTCGTGAGCAGATTCTTGGCATCGGTGGTCACATACCAGACGTCGGGGAGCAGAAGCAGAGCACCACGGGCATCGGTGGTCACTTTGCTGCAGCCGATCGAGGACTTGCGTAGGCGTCCCGTCGGGCGGTCAGCCGCATGAACGAACTGAAGTCCGAGCTCGTCTCGCTGACGAAGCCGCTGATGAAGGCCAAATAAGTCTTCCTGTTCTGTTTTCATCCTTGTAACTTGTGAGTAGCGTGCTAGTGGTGTTTGAATTAGGGATCACTACACTATAGTAGGGATCACTGCCTATTGCATGGGTTAAGCCAGTAAGAGCAGCGCACAGGCGACCAGACTTTACAGCCAAACCATAAAGTTTATTCAGTTGCTCATTCATGCAGGCCAAAATGAGAAATAGAATTTCAATGTGACACAAAAGTCAGTACAAAATTCCATCTATTGTATTAATAATGGAATGTTAAAAGAATACACTACGTTCGCTGAGATGGCTAAGAAATTACCACGTTAATCGGGAAAAAGAAAAACCCTCCACCGTAGAATTTTATGAACATCTAATTATGTATATTAAAGGGGATATTAAATGCATCTGAAAAAGAAAAAAGATCTAAACCACTAATTGTTATGATATTCCGGTTTCCTAATAAGACGTGGCCCATTATTGAACTCCAAATTCGGGAATCCCCTTCAGATTCCGTGTGAGTCACAGATGGTAATCAGAGCCCATATAGATTTTATCTAAAAAAGAGTCCATATAGATAGATATATAAAAAGCAAATAAAACTGAATACGTATGCAACACCTATTCTACATCATGTCTACGAGTGCGTCTCCTGCCATATACTGTATCATCGATCTAATTCAACTACTTTAATATGATTATTGGCTCTACTAATTGTCTCCATTTGAAATAAGTGTGAAAATATGTGCATACGTGTGGAGTTGTGGGCACGAGGTCTTAGCCGATGACTCCTCGAGTGAGCTAGCTTCATATGCCAACTGTGTTCCTTGGTATGTTTAACCGGTTAATGGCACGTTGTCAGTCATTGGGCAAAGAAAGGTATGACTTGCAACTCATGAATCCATGAAATAAAATTGAATTCATAGATTAACAAAAAATAGATACACTAGGTCGTACATAATTATTGTCATGTTTTTTCTACAGTATACTGCTTGAATAACTTCAATACTAATACCATGACCCATGCATTTGGTAGTGGTCTGCTCTTAGCTTCTTGAATAACTTCAATACTAATACCATAAACCATTTGGCAGCGGCCTGCTCTTAGCTTCTGCGGAGTGAATTTTTGGAGTTATAGAACACTCACAGGTAGTTATAGAACACTCACAGATAATAACTCCCAAAGAGAATCCCTAAGAGATTCTCTAAAATAACTATAGATCAGGAGCTAGAAAAAATAGCTTCCCAGTATTCACTTAAAGGCCCGACACTGTGCCTCCACTTTTTTAAATGTACAATTTACCAACCAGATAGTGTAATATTATTTTCATTCATTTTACAATTTATTCATTTTACAATTTAT
Source organism: Paspalum vaginatum (assembly GCA_030272315.1). Taxonomy (NCBI): domain Eukaryota; kingdom Viridiplantae; phylum Streptophyta; class Magnoliopsida; order Poales; family Poaceae; genus Paspalum; species Paspalum vaginatum. The sequence goes on from CM059016.1 coordinate 5,406,317, forward strand.
CCAAAATAAGCCCATGCGAATGTGTGAGTAGATGATATAATTAATAAAATAATCAATTTAATAAAAGATAAATCTCTTCATCATATATCTATATATTATCTTATTAAGGGGATGTTCAAATAAACCACTGCATTCATCGAGAGGACACATACTGAACATCTAATTGATGAAAGAATAATATATGAGCCATTGGATTTTATGAAGTCTAAATAATAAATAAATAAATATAATATTATCTTAATAAGCAAATCATCTATGTAATGATACTTATAACTCTATAATCATAAAAGAAACTAAGAGAGTTTTTTTAAAAAAGAGACTACGTATGAAGCATTACATGCAACACATTCCCCTTTTGGACTTTCTTCTACGTGAAGTTTATCGACGTGTGCAGCCACCATCCTAGAGTCACGAAGCCAAACTTGCTCTTTGCTATGAACATATAGCCGTCATACTCGATGATCCAACACACATGCATGTTGTGTGTGCGATAAAATAATAATAAGACCAAGGTAGCTCAAATGAACTCCCCCTTGGAGACCAATTTGGCAATACAAGATGTAGATCTGACAAAACGAGCTTCATTTATGACACATATCATGTTGCTGGATATTTTGAAAGAGGGGGCAAAATAGATGCGACGATATGTTAGAGGGGGGCTTTGATAAGAGATAAGGACCCATTTGGAATGGGGGTTTTTTTTTTCAAACAAATATGTAATGACTGGCCTTTTAGTGCCCTTTGGAACGCAATATTTTTTTTTGTTTCTTGCATTTTTTTGTGAAATTGAATTATTTTTTATGAAATTCATGTGTGATTCCTAAGAGGGCCTTAAGTTTTGCCAAGGTCGCATGCTATTTATGCTAGAGGATGAATGTAGACTTGATCATAGCCATCCAACTTGACTGGAAAAAAATAGACCTGAGCAATGCATTAGGTGGATGCAAACCTTTTTCTTTTGGGATTTCTAAATATCTCGCGGATGATTTTGCCTCCAGTTTTCATTCACTTTTGTGTGGCTATGATTGTTTTGAGATTTGTGCATGTGATTGAGCTTTTGTTTTTGACCTTTTTTTTATTTCATTTTCATTTTCATTTCCCGGCCGTCCTTCTCGAGGGGCAGTGAGGACAGAATGAAAAACAGATAAAAGGAAAATAAAATAAAATAATGGGCTTTACCTGGGCCGCAAAGTACTCCAACACAGGAGGTACTAGCTAGTCCGAAGTGAAGAACCGCACAGATAAGGACGCTGCTAGCTCATTTACATGTTCCTAATCACTTGGTGTTATATAAATGAATCATCAATCAATAATCAAGCTAGCCAGGCCACACTAGCTATACTGTGGCCCCCCATCATCTACTGCATCTCGATCTACTGTACTACGTAACGTACGTGCTGTCTAGCTCGACGGATCCCTAGCTGGATCTGAATCATTTTGACAAAGATACGTACCACAGGATCGAGGTACCGGTGGATAAAGAGACACCGGACCGATCGAACCGGCCGGTTACAAATTAAATACAACCGAGGAAATGACGAACCGGTGCATGCATGTCTAGTAGCCGCTTCCGATATATGGGTATAATTGTGAGTAAACTGTAGCCACCGTGCACCACACGATTTATTTAATTAGCCTCTCCTTGAGATTCTACGGTGTGTAAAAAGGCGAGTTTTTTAATGTCAGGTTTCACCTAACAAAAACATCTATACCCTTCACATTGACTCTATTACATATGTTGGAAAGGATAGAAAATAGTCTAAAACTGATAAAGAAAAATGTTTTATCACATCTTTTTTACCCATATTCACCAGGTACTTTTCTTAACCTTCGGCTCCCTCCCATCCAAATGTGGGGTGCTTGCAGTTCCCACCCTATCCATTCTCTCCCCTCCACGGTTGCTCGTGCCATGGTCAAGACCCGGGGCGGCCATGGAGAAGAAGGCGGCATTCCGAGGGCCACCGTATCGCGCGCCACTCCATCCCCCTAGCCAGATCCACGCGCCGGAGGCAGATCCGGGAGAGGACGACTTCGCCGGCGGCCCGCGCAGGAGAGAGAGGAGGAGGCGTTCGACGCACCATGGACCGGACTGGCTCAGCGTGGCGGAGGAGAAGAGTAGAAGATGCATGGTAACAACGGCCGTTACCAATGCAGCAGTGGGCGAGGTGGGGAGAGGGCGGCCTCTGCACGTTGCGGTGGCTGTCGCGGGCAACGCGGAGGCGGGAGAGGGCGGCAGAGAGTAGAAGGCCAGTCGGGAGAGGGCGCGGCGGCTAATGGAGGGGCAGATCCGCCGGCGGGGAGGAGGGGTCACGGATCCCGCTGCCAGGGAGGCGGTGAGGGAGACGAGACGACGGCTGGGGACGCCGTTGCCGGCACGGGAGAGGAGGAAGCGGCGGAGGACGCCGGCGTCGGCACGGGAGAGGAAGGCAGTGGGGAGGAGGACGGCGTGGGGAGCAGCAGGTTGACGCGGTGGGGGGGGGCGAAGAAAACGTGCCTCGGGTGGGTTAGTTAGATAATATAGAAAAATATGTTAGTTGGTATAGAGTTGGGTTATAAAATTGATACGAGCGTGAAAAATTGGCAACTGTATTTCAAAACCGTGATGATTAAGATAAAATATTTTTTTTAAAAATTAGAATTTAGAGTTAAACGAGTGCAAATAACCTTAGGTACGGTGCTGGCAGGAGGGATACGACGCAACAGAGAGCTCGAACATGCCAAGCTGCGGCAGGTTGTTGTCACGGGTCCGCCGGTACTGAGGTCACCACCTCTCCGGTCCTGGAAAGACGCGGCGGGCGGTGACTAGAGTCAGCACCGTGCCAAAATATCTGGCATGTTTGGCGCGTTATGCACCCTAAAAAAAGTAGAGAGACGCTCGCATGCATGTCTCTCAATTTTGTTATTATATAATAATCAATCAATCATTGGAGCTAGCTGAGGCAAACTAATAATATGTAATAAAGCCAATTAAGTCGGTGTTGCCTTGGTTGGAGGCAGATGAGAATCAGCTTGAACTGTTTGAAATTTAGAAAGAAAAAACTAGCCTTCAAATTCAGAAAAAAAAAAAAACTAGCCTCAGTCGTCCACTGTCCACAACACTTAATTTGAGGAAATTGAATAAAGCCTAGGCAAGGACAACTGATTAAAGAGACCTATGGCCTCCCGGTGTCAACCATGCTCTCCTTGTCTTGTTGGCAACTTTGGCCAAATTAAAGCTCCTAGCATATATAGCATACACATTGGCCCTACCCTAATAGACAGTGTTTTTACTGGCGATCGATCTGATCGTAGTGGCATGCATGGAAAAGTGAAGCCTTAATTATTACCTGGCTGGTGGCGCGTCCACACCAAGTGGGCAAAAAAGAGATCTGGGGCAAAAGTTAGCATCCAGTGTGCTACCGTAATTAAAATTGAGATGCTCATCAGTCAGTCCACCAGGAAAGCCTTGATGCCCGCTAGCCAGAGGAAAGAGAAATTTCAAGAATTCAGAACACTACTAGCCATCTCCACCACCACCACCACATCCACATGTGCCCAACAATCCAACTGTTACTCAGGGCAGGGCGTCCTTGAAAATTCGAGGCTCCAGTGCGAAATTCTTAATGGAGGCTAAACTTAGCTACGTCGAAATAAAATGATAATGTTATTATTACTGGTTATTTCTGTTCTCAAATATTTGTCGTCCACTGATTCATTTTCAAACTAAAACGTGACAAACAAAAAAGAATGAAGGGACTATATGTGATAAAAACACTGGATTACGTACTTGCGTGCAGATTGTATTTGACATGTACTGTGAACTATCATATGCACATGACAATTATTCGTATGCAAGACTTATTAGTTACTCTCGCTACTGATGGCACTGAAGCGGGTTTTCTAACAGCTACTGATGACGTCGCATTCTTCTTCTTCTTCTTCCCCGATAAGTAGAGCTAGCCGGCCGCATACACGAGCTACTCTCGGTTCCCAGGGAACGACGACATCATCGATCACAGTCACACTCACACACCACGCTAGAAGAAGAGGAAAGCCAGAAGAAAGAAGTTCAAACAACTAACCAAGCTACAACTTAGCCGCCATGGCGGCCTATCCAAGTGCCCTCCGCCTCCTGCTGCTGCTGCTCCTCAGCATCTGCTGCGGCGTGGCTGCGCTGTCTTTCAGCTACAACTTCTCCGTCCGGGGCGACCTCGACAGCATCAACTACACCGGCGACTCTTCTCCTTCAAGCGACGGGGTTGATCTCACCACCAGGGGCAACCATAGTAGCACCGGCCGCGTGTTCTACCAACAGCCGGTGCACCTGTGGGACCCGCGCAGAAACAGGACAGCCCGCTTCAACACGAGCTTCTCGATCGCCATCAGCGTCGGCAGCGGCATTAGTCCCTCCTCCACGGCCCAACAGGTCCGTGGTGGCGGCGGCATGGCCTTCTTCATCGGGCCATTCCCCCCGAACCTGGGGTTCTTCAACGGCTCAATGCGCGACCAGAACGTCGTTGCTAGATCCTTGTCGCCGCCGACGGTAGCTGTGGAGTTTGACACGGACCACATGGGCATCACCGTCAACACCTGGTGCTCCCAAATTGGACGACCATGGAGTTGGTGAAAGGGGACGACGTCTCTGCCGCCGGTACCATGTCGGCCAACGTAGTCTACAACGGAAGCTCCAAGCTCATGTTGGTTTCCCTACGGGATGCTACCGGGAGACCTTACAGCATCAACAGGACAGTCGACTTCATTGATGCCTCACTGCCAGTGCCAGAGGGAGTAGCCATTGGTTTTGCGGCGGCCGCCGCGGCCAACATCGAGTCGAACCAGCTTCTCTCTTGGTCCTTCAGCTCAACAGGTTTGATTTTATTTTTACTGTCAATCAATAATACTAGTATATAAAGAAACCTTTATAAATTACTTTATTAATTATAATCTAACCCTCTATCTAATACTCCTATATGGTGTTGATTATTGATGTTCCTACAGATCCAACGAGAAATGGTAGCCGTATGACCCAACTCTGGGTGATAATATTGGCACTAGCTGCTGTAATGTTAGTTGGTTTCGTGGCTGCTCTGCTTTGCGTCACCTTGCGTAGACGACGACAACGCCGTCAGCGTCCGATACATCAGATAGAGTTGCAAGGTAAATACTACGTATCATTTAATTTCTGAATCGTCGAATGATCGGGTTGAATCTTAAGATATAATTATTGCGCTCAAAACTATATATATGCTACTCTTGCCCCCGCCCCCCCCCCCCCGCTGGATTAATGTGTATATATATATTCAGTTGCCAGGGAATTCTCCTACCCGAAGCTGGCAGCGGCGACCAACAACTTCTCCACGGACAGGAAGCTCGGCGCAGGCTCCTTCGGGGAAGTGTACCGAGGGGACCTGCAGGATCCGAGCATGCCGCCGGTTGCAGTGAAGAGGTTGACGAGGATGATGGAGCGGACAATGACGGACTACGTCACCGAGGTCACCACCTTGGGCGGGATCAGGCACCGGAATCTCGTGAGGCTCGTCGGCTGGTGCGACGGCGGCGGCGGCAGCGGCAGCGGCGCTAGACTTCTGCTTGTGTACGAGCTGGTCACCAGGGGAAGCCTCGACAGGCACCTCCACGGGTCAGACTCAGACCAGAGTCTGCTAACGTGGCCAGAGAGGTTTAAGAATTAAGATCATGCTGGACATCGGCAAGGCCATAGAGTACCTCCACGCCGACTGCCCCAACAGCCCCATCCTGCACCGCGACATCAAGCCCAGCAACGTGATGCTCGACGACGACATGGGGGCCAAGCTAGGAGACTTCGGACTCGTGAGGCAGGCTCCCGGGCGGGGACAGAGCACCCTTGCAGGCACCGCCATGATTGGAAGCAGTGACTACATAGACCCCGTGTGCATCAGCAACAGTACGGTGAGCACAGCGTCTGACATGTACAGCTTCGGGGTGCTTCTGCTGGAGATGGCCACGGGAAAGGATCCGGCAGCGATGCGAGAGTCGTTAAGCCGCCAGTACGCCCTCGTCGAGGCCGTCCAAGAATCCTACCGCCGTGGGAGGGTTCTCGAGATGGCGGATGAGCGGCTCAACGGGAAATACGACGAATGGCAGATGGAGCGTGCGCTTGTCGTCGGCCTCCTGTGCGTCCAGGCCCATCGCCGAGATCGGCCGACGATCAAAGAAGCCATCGCCTTGTTGTCATACCCGACACATGCGGTACCTGCTGTTCGGCTCCCAATGTATTCACCTGTTACCAAGACTGCTCAGTAGCTTAGACCTAAATATAATAAGGTGATATAGACGGACTGTAAAAGATGCCACATCAGATTTGTGGTGATATAAAAAAAATGAAGAGAGAAGTAAAACGGACCGTAGCCAGTTCAAAACGGGTTGCTCATAGACTCCCAGACAATTTGTGAGAGGAAAAGTTGGGCCTGATATTAAATGCACAATTTGCATTAAAAGAGATCAATTGTATGAGTGGGCTTTTGTTTGACTATATATGCTATTTAGAACATCATATAGCCTATAGTGGGCTTTATTATTAACTTTGCTCTTATTAACACCGAAAAAGCTAGCAACTGATAATAATGTATCCATACACATATACTCTTCACCCATACCATGCACGCAGCCACACCCGACATGCGGTTAGGTTTTCTAGCCTTGTTTTTTGGACGGAGGGAATATAAAATCATGACGGGCATTCTTTGAAAGTGTTGCTCAGGTCAGGTTGGGTTTTTTGTTTTGAAAAGTCGGGTTAGATGTGCCTATGATCACGTGAAGATGTTTGCTGCTGTGTACCCTCCTTATTTCGTCGTAGATGAGGGTGAGTGTGTGATTGTCAAAACAATGCAAAACAGCTGTTAGTTTCGTTGCTACTTCGAATATAATGGCAAAGTGTTGTAAGCTTTTTGTCAGATGCTGAGTTGTTGTGCTGTGTGTTCTTTAGTCCCAACTCACAAATAATTTACCCTTTCCTCACGTATGCTATTTGGTGAAGGTTGTAATAACCCCTTGTCTTCGGTGCATGATACTATGATTTCTGAGGTAATGGAATTTAATTTGTAGTGACTTTTGTGGCATATTGAAATTATATTTCTCATTTTGGCCTGCATGAATGAGCAACTGATGTTAACTTTATGGTTTGGCTATAAAGACTGGTCGCCTGTGCGCTGCTGTTGCTGGCTTAACCCATGCAATAGGTAGTGATCCCTACTATAGTGTAGTGATCCCTAATTCAAACACCACTAGTACGCTACTCAAAAGTCACAAGGATGAAAACAGAACAGGAAGACTTATTTGGCCTTCACCACTACAGCAACGATTTCAAGGATCAGCGTCCCCTTTTTGAACAGAGGCAGCTCAAAATATATTAGAATTGTTCCCCCTCTGTGACGGAGGGAGTATACGTTTTGTTTCTCTCACAGCTCAATGGTCGTAAAAACAGTGCATCACTCTCTTCTTGCTAGCTCAGCTGCTTCTTATGTGTCCGGACGTCACATGTTATTGAGTTGACACTTCCCGCCTCGATTAACTAGTTTTTGTACGTCAAAACAGGGGAGACAAATGCATGGGTACGTCTGGTATGACGCAGAGTCGAACGGATGCCAAGAATCTGCTCACGAACTTCGTTTATTTCTCTGATGGGTTCACTACTCAGCACTCTGCTTAATTTCGGTTTATTTATTTAGCCTGGTCCTGGTGCATGATGATTGCGCGTGAGTGTCCTTCTGCCAGTCATAGAATTTTTTTTTATGATACGCATACACTCAAATGCCTCAGTGGAGTAGATTGAGAAGAGGAACGCAAAGTTGATGCACTATCATGGGTTTCCAATTGCCATGAATGGCATTCGGCTGATTTGTGAAGACACCGAAGGTATGTAAGGAAGCAGAGAATGAAATGAAATGCTACTTCATGCCCTAGAGCGCCAATCATGTAAATGAAATGATAACAAGCTGTGAAGTGTGCAAAAAACATGATTCTATAGGGAAAATACACTAATTCTGAACCTGCAAGCAAAACAATGTCGGTTGCCTACCTTTTTAAGCTTTGCAGTGTCTCATGCGGTGACTGAACCAAAGTGTCACCCTCCTACTTGAAGAACAGCTCTACGTTAAAATTCAAACTTGAGAGATTGGAGGGCACCAAAACATGGGTTTAATACAAGTTTTACGGTGATTGGTATTAACGTGAGCTCTCCATTCAATAGGTTCTAATAATTTGAAAAATAAGAAGTACTAGTTAAAAAATAATAATTAGTTTGAAAGTACCAAAAATAGGTGGGACTAGTACCAAATAGCGGTGGAGCCAGTACCAAATGCTGGTGGGACTAGTACTAAAATATTTTTTTCGTTTTTCTTAATTCTAAGGGTACAAAGCGAATTTCCAATCATGTCTAGCCGATCCCCTCAGCTCCTGACATGGCTCCCTTTGGGCTGGGCAGCTGGCTCGCAGTGTGCTCCCGCAGCCGCTCGGGAGACGCGCCGCACCGCCGCCGCTCACTCACCGAAGGATTGCGCTGACTGCCCCGTCCCAGCGCCGGTCGCTGGAAGACCTCGCTCCGCCGCCTGTTCGCTGCCGTTCAACCCGCCGATTGAGTCTCAACAGCGGCGAGTTCTTGCTTGCGGGGCGTGGGATCTTGGCCTTCCTCATGTGGGCCGCTGTAGTGGCTGGGTTCGCCGCTGCGGCGAGTGCTCCCTTTCTGTCCGGTACAAGTTCTTGCTCCGGTGTTCTTTGTGTTGGCTTTTTAGCTTCCAGTTTCGAAGCTGATGGGATGTTTTTGTTTGTGCTGGATGAGCACACAGCGTGTTCCAGCCAACCTTCGGATCTACAGGGAGGAGCTTGCTGCAGGACAAGAACAGTATGCTTCGTTCTCCTTTTCTGTCATGTTACATCGCTTTATCTGTGACTGATTCGGTGGGTTGGTGTAAGTTGGGGGATTTGATCTGAAATTTGGGAGTGCTGCCTTTTGATGTGTGGGCTCGGTCGCTTGATCTGTCACAGCCAGACCTATTTGTTAAAGAAAACATCAGGAACACTGCTGAATCCTGTAAGTGGTAGCCTTCCTATCTCCAGCAGAAGGCAAAGTAGCATCCATTCTATAAACTAGATTAAGAAGTGTTAGGACTTAGGAGTAGGCATTTAAGCAACTCTTGCTGATTGCACATTCCACCCTTTTGAGCAATGGCATTTGCATGTTACGATAATCTTGAAAAGGGAAAACTATCCTTGCTATGAAACATTTGTAGGATGCATCAGAAAACGAAAGGCTTCAGCATAGTAGTCTGGCAACTATGTTTGGTAAATACACAGAAGAAACAGACTCTTGACTAGTACTGACGTTTCAATGGTCCCACCAAGAATGAAAAGGATGGCAGCAAGTTATACATACAAGTATACAACAATGCTGAACAATACTACAAATGAATTCAGTTAAGGGGGTTCATGGTTTGGCACACTGATCAGTTCCATTCACCAATTGCTCTAGGCTGAGAGTGACATCCACATACCTGTGAACTTGATATATGAGGTCTCTCATATTTGCATTGATAGAATCACCTCCTAAATAGAAATCCTGATGGGACACAAACATAAAAACACATGACTAGCACAAAACATTAATCAAATTTTGGACTCGACAATATTTTCCCTTTTCAGTAACTAATAGTCTTAGTTTGTGACAATTGCAGCATGAAGAACGTCGAACTCGCCCGTGAAGATATCGACCGCCAATTGCAGCATGAGCGTGATGAGATGGACCGCATCGTTAAGGATGCAAGGGAAGAAATGGGCCTTAAGCTGAAGCTTCAAAGATCCGAAATTGACATCAATATTCTAGAATAGCGTATGAGCATGGACCAGAAGGTCAAGGAAGAACGCGAGACAGATAGGAGGTTGAAGGAGGAACGTGACCATTCTGATCAGATGGTGGAGGAGGAACGTGCTGATTTGGATTGGAAGCTGCGGAAGATGAGGGTTGCTCCAAAAGACTATCAAATAGTTGCAGACATGACACAGGAAAAAGAAAGAGGAATTGGTCAACATTAACACACAAATATACAGCCATATTCGTATCTATCCCCAGAAAGCAGCAGTTGGACCTGAAAGGAAGCAATTAGAAGCTCTTATTCCTATTCTTTTTTTTGTGACAAAACTGGGCACTTGTTTACCACACCAGCAACTGCAGTCAGATAAACACATTACCGTAGATCAGATAAACCTGGAAAGAATGGGTGAAGACAACAAAAGTAATTAATCACAGAAAACGAAGAAAATAATTAACTGAACTAACAAAAGTATATAAAACTGACCTGCAACGTTTAAAGTGCATCCGGCGGTTAAAGTGTACAGTCTACCATTAATCAGGGACCTTGTCTACCTACGAGGCAACAAAATAAATTTCGACATAACCAAAGTTTTAAGGAATCATTGACAGGCAACAACCTAGCCTCGGAACGAGTTCCCACCTCTTTCAACTTGGGCCATTCCTTCCTGCACATAACACCCTTTACCCACATGATTTTAAAATAACAGTGAATATGCCATTTGTCAAATAATATTTAGGCTAATCCAACATAATGATTCAATTGTGAGGCTAAAACTATGGAAAAGCCAAAGTGCCTAACAATAATGGGAAGACAACTCCAGTCAGTGTGGTGAATATCTCATTCTAAACTAAAAATAAGCTAGGGCATTTAGTCCAACTGGTTCGTACTGATTTACATGAAGAGTGATGCCTTCCGATTTGCATCTCTGCTCCATTTAAACAGAGAGACTCATAAACAGAATTTTACTATTTTGTTAATGATTGGTTTGGCCATGAATCATCTGAACAAACATAATTCCTGCTACTCCCATCGATTGAACAAGAGGCTGCCATCCCAGCCCGCACAGGCTAAACCCTCTACCGCGCTACCACTTCTGAATCCAGTTATGCTAGCTAGATGCTTCTACTGCTAAGTGCTAACAACAGGTTGTGTACACGGTTTCTCCCTGAATGGATTTAAGTTATATTCATCTGAGAACAGCTAGGTTCTGAATCAATTGGTTCTTCACAAAAATAAAAATGTTTGCATAAATTTGTTTACTTCTGCATGAGTTTACCTCATCACCTAGCTGCAGCGGGACGAACGGGTGAGCATGCCGTCCGGCCGTGCAGTTGCCCGCTACTCCAGGCCGTGGATCTTGCAGAACCCACGACGCCTAGCGGTGGGGTAGCGGCGCGGTCATCCAGGATGAGGGCCGTGCTGCAGGAGGCTGATGGCGGAGAGGATACCATGACTGCCGACCTAGAGATCGAGTCGTGCCGAACGCCCTTGCAGCGCCGGAACTCCAAGGGGCGACGGCACCCTCGCAATCCGCCATGGCCGAACTAGGGATGGAGCTGCGGCCGCCGGCTCCCTTGCAACTCCGAACTCCAAGAGGACCTCCGCTGGAGGAGCAATGGAAGGGAGCGGGAGTTCACGCGGCGATGGGAGCTCCGCCGTCCGTCCTTTTTCCGCCAGCGATGGGAGTTCACGTGGCGATGCGGAGGACTTCCGGCAGCTTGAGAATCAGGGGCATCGATCTGATTCGATCAGGGGAAGAGATTTTCCAAGCTATGTGTACAATTACCATGATGCCCTCTAAAGCATTTACTTAATTAAATAAATTCTAATTAAAAAAACTATACCGATGGTACTTACCATTTTTTCTAAAAGTACTCATGGTACTTTCCAATCACTGTAACAAGCTTCTTATCAAGATATTTAGTGTAGGAACTAAGTATTTTTTTTAAAGCAAACAAACTTGGCATAGGCTATCATAGGCGTGTTGCATTCATGCTGATTGTTCATAGTCTCTTTTAGTATGAGATGTTTTCCAAATGAGTTAGAAGTGTTTTCTAGAGCAAATTCTAATCATTATAAGCTCTTCTCGACCTTTTTGTCAACTCCAAATATTTTATTTGGGTTCTTTGGGTCGCAAAACATATCTGAATTTTTCTCATGAATTTTTAGGCCCTCAGTGTATTTTTCGTGGCTTAAATATGATTTCAGATATAATCTGGAATTATTTTCAGCTCTATATTAACTTCCTAAAACAATAAATCAAGTCCAAAATCCACTCAACCCGAGACCCGTCATATGTATACTCTTCTTAACCATCCCATCAATATCTTTCCAAATCTTTTTCGAGATCTAGTCTCCGTTTCCCAAGCAAACGCTTCAAAAGCTCTAAACCATTTTTGTAATTCAGTAGTAATCATTGGTGTTGGCTCAAGGTGCTGCTGTACTTTGTCGGTGGCATTACACGTTAACGATATTGATTTGTAGGTGTATCCATCCGATCGACAACATGTAGCCATAGCATCATGGTAGTTATGTCATATCTCTCTCGTGGTGGAAAAGAATGTGGTAACACTATTGTCATCTTGTCTTGGTCATCTCTTGAGTTGTTTCCTGGTAGGGTCCTGCGTGCGTCAATATGCATTTACCCTTTGTTAGTTTGGTGATGCTATACATGCAATATTGTAAAAAGGAAAAATGTAATTGCATTCTTGTTTGGAAAATGATGACTCTTTTGTACCATACATTGCAACTAAAGAAGGTTTTCTCTTTAAAAATTTTGAGTTGCATGCATTGGCCATTTTAAGCTGATGGAAAAATAGAGACCATTCACTTATATCTTATAATATCTCTTATGTAGAGACACCTAGTCTTCAAATTAGAGAAGGAATATAAGAGTCTAGTACAACTATTTGTTTAAATCATGCTAATTGGTGGGATTTGAACTCGAAACTTCTATCCTATATTGAGTTCCTACAACGATCAATTCAACCGATAAAGTTACTTGATGTTACAAGAAAGATGGACAATTCACTTTTAGGTAAGATTTTGTTTTCACAAAAAATAAGTTAATATTGTTTTTTATGTTACAAGAAAAAAGGACAATTCACTTTTAGGTAAGATTTTTTTTCACAAAAAAATACGTTAATATTGTTTTCTGTATAGAAAATTTGATCTTCTAATGCCATTGTGTTCTAAGTAAACGAACAGAGTTTTTGAGGCTGCGATCTATGGCGCCCTAGGGTGTTGTCAAATTTCCTGTGTCTTTTTCAAAAAGGCTGCCATATCTTTTATATATACATTATTTAGAGACAAATACATAAATGTATATCGTTGTGTTAAGGTAGAGAATGAATAACTCCAATAGCCATAGACGTGGTTAGACTGGAAATTGCAAACAATTTGAGCTTGTTGGCAAGATAATAAAATGTTTTCCATTTGTAAGCCTCATGAACTATAACTATGCTCATGCGCGGACGCTGAGGTTGGCCTCAGAGATATAGAGCAAAACCGGACATCTCCTTGTGAAACAAGACCATCCCTATGAAAAGCTTGACGAGAACAAATGTCATGGTACCGTCGGATTTTGCCAGAGATGCATGGACAGAGATGAATTCCTCATCGGAGTTTCACCACACTTGACTTCTAACAATTACTATATTTGGCAAAAACATTTGCAGGTAATATTTCGGTACTAAAGCATGCCAATCAATATTCATATATATGCAGATGAGATAACTATTATCATCTTCAATGCTGTCTACACAATTCATTTCCAAAAGAGGAGCCGCCTCCCACGTGACCAAATCATCTACAATTACAGTCAGTCAGATTACACTATGGGACAAATGACAATACAAGATCCTCATAAGAAATACAGCTAATGTGCCTACCTCATCCATTTCCAAGAGGATCGCAAAACACAATAGTACCACCAATATTAGTTATTAATGTACTCAGTCTTACTATATGTTACGCTCTGTTATGTTTCCAATTAAATAAGTATTTCAACCAAGAATAATCATGGGTTGGTACCTTATATTTATGTATACCAAAATAGTATACCATGCACTTGCATCCATCAAACACTACAACTAAAATACTAGCCCGTGTGTTGCCGTGGGTTGATTGGCTAGTATTTTTCCGAATTGCAATGACTTCTAATGTCGCGTACACAATAGGTCTGGTCCCACAATGGACTGCTAGATCTAGCTGGGATAATTTTGCTAAAACTCCAGCTCCGGTTTCTAAATAGTTCAACAAGAGTCAATCAACAATTAGACCCATGCTTCAGTATCCTCCAATCTCTCAAGTTGGCATTTGAACATAGAGCTATTCTTCAAGTAAGAGGGTGACACGTACTTCAGTTCAGTCACCGCATGAGACACCCCAACCTTAAAAAGGGTGGCAACCAACATTGTTTTACATGCAGGGTCAGAATTAGTCTATTTTCCCTAGAGAATCATTTTTCCACACTCGACAGTTCTTATCATTTGGTTTGCATGATTAGGGTTGTTGGTAGTCCGACTCCAGTAGCATTTCATTTCTGTCTCAGCTTCCTTACATACCTGTGGTGTCTCCACAAAATCAGCCGCATCCTGGTAGCAATTGGAAACCATGTTAGTGCACCAGCTTCGCGTTGCTCCTGCGCGGTCCTCTCAATTGTGAGCCACAACTTGGGTGTATGCGGATCAGCAAATCTCTGTAACTGGCAGAAGGGCATTGCCACTAGCAGGCTAAATAAAAAGCAAAGTATTGCTAATAGATGCAGTGAACACATCAGGCAAATAAAAACCGTGACAGCAGCTAATTAAGCTGAGCCGTTGAGCCGACCAACCCGGCCATCGTCACCAGCGCTCAGGATGTAGCAGCAGGTAAACTGAGCATCAGTGACATGTCTTCACGGGGAACTGGTAAACTGAATCATGCGATGTACGTAGAACTTTGTGGAAGTTCACCTGGAACAACCCATCTTCATCTATCCCGGATGACAGCGATGCCGACGATACCACCGTCACCTATGACTTTATGAGTCGAGCTTCACTAGCTTCACTAGGTAACACAGCATACATCATCATAAAGGTTATATCTTACCTTACATAGTTAGAAAAAAAAATAAATTCTAGAATTTTCTCAAAGTTAGAAACATCATTCCATCAATTAGGTACGGTAGGCTACGTTCATAATCTTTGTTAGACCTGCTGTACATTTCCTAACAAAAAAATTCAGTTATATCATTATGAAAGCAAACTCCCTTTATCAAGCAACCCCAAAAAGCTTGTTTGGATCGATCATTTCCAATCCAAATTGAAAAGGAATAGAGGGGATCGAGGAAAAAATTAGCTCATTCCCCCTCAATTTCCTCCTCCGATCCCCTTCAATTCCGAAGAGAAATGAGTTTCGCCAAAAGAGCCATAAATATGTGAATAATGCCTACTATTGATGAACACTCCATAGAGCATTTGCGGTGTTCACCTTTCGAATAAGCAATTGCGGGCTAGTGTGTTTCCAAAACTCAAGTCAGAAGAAATTCGAGAGGTAATATGACTTGTGAATTTTGTAAGCAGTCTAAATCCATCCAACACCTCTTTTTTTACTGTATATACGCTAAATTTTTTTGGAGAGTCGTTTTTAGTACTACTGGATTGATGCCAACTACTAATGTTATGCGTTTATTTAGAATTTGGTTGAAACAAGAAGGTTCAAATCTAGCTGGGTTGTTGCTAACTGGATCTGCTGCTTTTTGTTGGGCACTATGGATTACTAGAAATGATCTGACGTTTAACAAATGCCAATCAAAATTTTTTTGTAGGTTCTATTCAGGGGACTCACTGGCTACGATTTTGGGCACAGTTACAGTGCACTGATGATATGAAGAATGACATAGTGCGGACTTGTAAAAGCCTAAAGTCATATGCGATGAAGTTGTTTGCTTCACATGGATGGCCTTTTATGTTTAGAATTGGATGTTAAATGACAAGTTTGTTCCTCCTTTGAATTCGAGTTGTAATGAAGCTCTCTTTGGGAGCGGAAGCCGAACTTGTTCCATTATCTAAAAAGCACTTGCAAGTATGTGTTTCTCCAATTAGTGAGTCTCCACGCTGTGGGGCGATATTGTATAGCATTGTTAGTGAAAGAGGGACAACAAAACTGAATTCAACTTTGTCAGGATCTGTCAAGCCTCCCCGCTTCCTATAGCAAATATTGCCTGGTATACAAAAGGATTCAAAATTTTCTGAATCTACCCGTACAGACACTACAAGAAACGTGAAACCTTTCTGGGGCTAAAATAGTCTTATTTTCGGCATTTTAAAGTTGGCAGCTAGAAACCACCGAAAATAAGAATTTTGCTGCTATATTCAGCGGTTTCTGGCCGCCAAAATTTACCGTGAATCCTATAGTGAGATATGCAAAAACTAGTGATGGTGTTAAAAAACTAGCGATTACAAATTTTCTGGCACAGTATAAACCTAAATGATCGGATGACTTACTAAACATTTTATGTGGCGTCATAGAGTTAAAAGTGTAAACAAGATAACATACCCCAAGACGTTCCATCAATGCATCTTACTATTAATAATTAGATGTAAAAAAAGCATGAATTGCGAAGCACACTAGAAAAAAAATAAATCATAGAAATTCTCAGAAAAAT
This sequence comes from Paspalum vaginatum, assembly GCA_030272315.1. Taxonomy (NCBI): domain Eukaryota; kingdom Viridiplantae; phylum Streptophyta; class Magnoliopsida; order Poales; family Poaceae; genus Paspalum; species Paspalum vaginatum. Next base: position 5,422,790 of record CM059016.1, read on the forward strand.
CAGAAATATCTGACCTTCCATTAAGTAGCATCTAATAATACTAGCCATTGGAACTATTATATTTTCTAAAAAATTACCCACCATACCATTATGAAAGACCGTTAAAGTAACTCCTGAATTTTCATATAAATTACCCACCATGCCATTATAAGCGATGAATTAAATTAACTCTTAAATTTACATATAAATTACACACCATGGCATTATGAAATATGAATTAAGTAACTCCCTAAATTTGCCTATAAATTACATGTCTTGCTATTATAAAATATGAATTAAATCCACAATGGTATTGTAAAAGATGATTTAAAATAATCACCTCTAATATACAATGGATAAAATAAAATTTAAACTCTTAACAACAAAATATGTTGTTATAAAAAAATTAAATAACAAAAATAGACATATATATGTTTCTAAATTGTCAACTGATGTTACCATTAAAGTTATCAATCAACTTTTAATATATATATTTTCTAAAAATCTAATCCGTGCGAGAGCACAAGTTGATGGACTAGTGGTATCAAATGCCAATTAGTGGATATGGTTCCAAGATGCTCTCTATCAGGAAGTCATCGGAAATTAGATAAAAAAAACAAATTTAATCTTTACCCTTGCCTCTCTTCATAATACATCCACTGAAAACTATCAAATAAAACTCTAAATAGCCTTCTTGGACTTTGTAACATTTAGGGCTATAATAATCCTTAGCCTTGATAGATATCTACAAAATACACGGCCGACCTTGCGTATAATTTAAATATAGGGATTGAGTGTCTTATTTTATTGAAAACCAATGAGCATTTGTTGAGACACAAACTCATTAGTAACAAAATTAGACTTGTCATTAATCACTGAAATCATTATCATAAAGGCCATATTTGGCACATATAATCACTAAACTACTTAATGAAAAAAAACAATGTCAACACAACGTTGTTGTTTCACACTATGAATATTTTACCTATATAGTGAAAACCAAGGTTTTATTATCTCTTAGACACAACAAAATAGAGAGTGAAAGATGTAAAAGTAATTGGACGACTTGTCCTATACCTAACTTTCATTGTATATGTAGAAATGCAAGAGTTGGTATTGTATACAAGAAGAATCATATATACTATCCAATCCTATTACAATTGCATATTCTAACAAAAGTGTTGTACTTGTTCCTTGAAGAAAAAGAGTTACAGAACTATTCCTAAATTCATTAGGGACACAATCAACCAATGCAGGAGCACATAGTTAGAGTTTACGAGGCTTACAAATGGAAAACACGTTATTATCTTGCCCACAAGCTAGAGGCTCCACTAAGCAAACCCAAATTGTCTGCAATTTCTAGTTTAAGCACGGCAGCGGCTACTGGAGCTATGCATCCTCTACCTTAACACAATGAAATGCATTTTTGTATTTGTCTCTGGATAATGTACACAGACTCAGCAAGTCAATTGTGGTCTTGATATCCATTGTCGATATTACATCACATCAACGGACCATGTATCGGCTTCATCGGCTAAGCTTAGCACACTATATTTTTCACTCTTTTTCCTAATTGCAGCGACTTCTGCATTGCTAGTTCTAGTTGTGATAATTTTGTTAAAACTCCAGCTCAGGTTCTTGAATAGTTCGCCATAAGTCAATCCACAATCAGACACATGTTCTGGTGTCCTCCAATATTTCAAGTTTGAATTTGAACATAGAGCTATTCTTCAAGTAGGGGGTGACACTTCGGTTCAGTCACCGCATGGGACACTCCAAAGCTTAAAAAGGGTGTGAAACAAGATTGTTTTGCGTGGAGGGTCAGAGTTAGTCTATTTTCCTGGAGAATCATGTTCTCCACACTTCACAACTTGTTATCATTTCGTTTGCATGATTGGCGTTGTTGATCATGCAGTAGCATTTCATTTCTTTCTCAGCTTCCTTACACACCTTTGGTGTCTTCACAAATCAGCCGAATGCCTGGTGGCAATTGGAAACCCATGATAGTACATCAGCTTTGGGTTCCTCTGCTCAATCCACTCCACTGTGAGGCATTTGAGTATATGCGGATCAGCAAAAAAAAAAAAAATCTGTGACTAGAAGAAGGGCACTCACGCAATCACCATGCACCAGGACCAGGCTACAAGTAAACCGAAATTAAGCAGAGTGCTGGGTGCAGTGAACCCATTCGAAAAATAAACCGACTTTCTGGACTCCCTACCAGACGTCGGGGAGACGGGGAGCATGCAGAAGCAGAGCACCACGGGCATCGGTGACCGCTTTTGCCGCAGCCGATCGAGGACCTGCGTTGGCTTCCCGTCGGGCGGTCGATCGGCCACATGAACTTAACTGAAGACCGAGCTCGTCTCGCTGACGCTTGAAGCCGCTGTTGAAGGCTGTTCGTACGTTGCCGCCGCTAGTGCAGTACCCATGCATTTGTCTCCTCTGTTTCGAGTTTTGACGGTGATACGTAGCACGCTGAGCCTCAGCCCTCAGCAGGATCTCGATCGCTGGCCAGAGGGTATTGACGTACAAAAACTTGGTAACCGATCAAGTGTCAAGTCAGTAACATGTCACGTCCGGACACATAAAAAAGCTAGTTTGTCAAAACAGCTGACAAATGCATTCGCACAGGCGACCAGTCTTTACAGCCAAACCATAAAGTTCACATCAGTTACTCATTCATACAGGCCAAAATGAGAAATAGTATTTCAATATGACACAAAAGTTACTACAAAACTGCATTACCTCAGAAATCATAGAACCATGCAATAAGGAAAGAGTAAAATTATTTGAGAGTTGGGACTAAACAATGTAGGCACACAGCAACTCAGCATCCAAAAAGAGGACAATCAGCCTATTTATGGGCCTAGTTTATGAAGCAAATGAAAGCCTAGAAAAAAGCCCAGATGCACCCACAAGTTATAGGCCCATTGCTACAAAGATTAGGATAAGGAATGGGCTTATTGGGGGGTAACAAAAAATAGGCTGAATAGGCCTTCAGAAAAATCATGATTAAGAAAAAATCCTCACAACTTGTATGTCCTTGTGTGGCGCACTGTTGCCAGGGCAAGCAGCTTGTAAAAAAACATTTTTAAAAAAATCCTATGAAAAACAAGATATCACGTGACACTATAATATTACTATTAATAAGAAACTTACACGTTGACCGAATCAAAAAAGTACCATTACTATGGAGATCGCATTTAATAAATATATTATTTCTCCTGTAACGTAACACTATTCATAGTTCCTAGAACAAGATTATGCCTATCCGTAAGCTTATCTCCTATTAAAGCTCTTCTAAAAGAAACATTTGAAGGTGAGGAGCTTAGGACTTGTCCTAAAGTTATATGTTTTTTTTTCCAAACAATATTGAACAAGCCCCTGAGTCTCATTTTAAGGATAAAAGATCCTAGATTTAGAAATTGGTTTTGGATATTGACATTAAGCCTGACCAAAATTGAGTCTCTGGTCTCTTATCTACTTGACTTAAGGTTTTATTCTTTAGTAGTTTTTGAAAAAGTGCCATCATAGGTCCCACTTGTCGATACTAACGTGGCACTGGCGGGTGGCCTCATCTCTCTTTCTTCGTTTTGTCTTTCTCTCCTCACTCTGGCAAAAACCACCATCAAAACTAATCTCAAAACGCCGACATGTGGGACCCACAACAAGATGTTAGTGCCATGTGAGCGAAAACCACCCTAAAAAATGATCTTACGGGTATTGTGTTCAAGGTGTCCGTTGTCTAATTTTGTAGTTTTAGATTGCAAATTGAACAACCACGATAAGTACAAGGTTATAAAATGGATTTTACCCTTAAAATTACCTCATGTACTCATAGGGAGGCTGTGGTTCACCTTTGTTGTAGGACGAACCTGAAACAATTGCACATATATGATTGCGCTGCGAGAAGGGAGAGACCGCACGGGCAGCAGCTAGAGCCATAGTACCGCTACATATGACGATGGTGATGCATGTGTAGAGGGCCGCGCGAGCTACTGCGCCGCACGACGCAGCGCAGAAGGTGCAGGGCAGGCGGCCGGAGAACCACCGTTGCATAGCACATTGTGACGGACGACTTAGGCATGGGGGAGCTGGAGCCGAAGGACCGCTGTCAGAGTGCCGCGCGCGACTCCTCTTCACCACCGCAGGACAGCACGAGGCCGGGATCCGTCTCGCATCAACACTGCCGTCATTGTCTCTCGCTTGGTAGCTCGCAACTGGCGGCAGGGCACCTCCGTCCGTCGTGTGGCTAACCACGTGCAACTGAGCAAGGTTGGCAGGTAGCCATCACTCCACCAGGAAGATAAGAACGTCATTTTTTGCTACCACGTGGGTCTCACAATCCCAAACCAAAAGGAGACCAAAAATCCAAACAAGCAAATTTTGGAATAAATGTTAACGAACGCGGCATTTTTTTAGAATCTAACTATTACTAAAATGACCTACTTTTTTTTTCAACACTGCATTCTATAGGTATTTTAGATGATCATTTAGTACGAGAAAAAAAGTTGCCGAATATGGTTGTATTCAATATTGGATAGTCGATATAAACAAACATGTAGTGTAATAATCTGATTGTGGAATAACACAGGTAATACGGCTTAACCTCTAGAAATCTCATAATCGCATGGTAGCACAAAACATAAGAAATAATACCTCAAAATCCTTTAGCTAGTTTTGAACTAATAGTCCCGCAACAACGCGCGGAGTACCACCTAAGTTTTCCTTTATCTTGACTTTTGACTCGTGATTCATGAAGCAGTCCGAGTTATATTCGTAAGTATTCCTTGTCACTGAGTGCAACAATTCATGATCCTCACTCTTGCTTGGTTCTTAGGCTTGACTTCTATGACTTTTGGGTGTTTCGAGTTTCCCAATTATTAAACCCTTGTTTTTTTGTTCTTTGATGTTTCTAGGGCATTATGTAAGTCATGGATTCTTGACTCTCTTGATTCCCGATAGCACAGCTAAATTTGGACTTTGAGAGCTAGTCAAATTCTTGCCTTCACTACAGGAACCAGGGAAATTTTCGGCGGCCAAAAACAGCCAAATAATGGGACTATTTTCGGCACTTTCTGGCCGCCCAATGTTAAGCGCCGAAAATAGCTTATTTTCGGCAGCAAACCGCTAAAAATTAGCTTATTTTCGGTGGTTTCCTCAGCCACCAAAAATTAACCCTGGCCCGTTAATTTTCGGCGGCCAGGTAAAGCGGTTGAAAATTGAATACTAACTTTCGGCGGCAGGTGTGTGGCTGCTGAAAATAGTAGGGGCTTATTTTCGGCGGCCTCGCACCATCCGCCAAAAGTTATAGTTTTTAAGGGGTTGAAACTGCCCCAAAATTTCATTTTTCCACATATTTTCACGTTGCAAATCACAGATTTTCACTACAAACAATATCATAGATTTTCAAACCACATATTGCACAAGCAACACAAATGACATATCATCCATTTATCAACCCATGCATACACACCACAAGTCACAAGTGCATACACATCACTCATCCAAGGAGTGCATACACACAAGTCTAAAAACCAAAACCAAAGTCAGTACACAAGTCCATGCGAACAACGATAAGTCCATACACACAATTTCATCTCCCGCTCATTCAACTTACAATTCCTCAACCTACTTTGTAGGTGGATCCTTAGATTCTAGATCTAACTCCGACTACATAGCTTCTAGCATCTCGTCCATCCTATCAATGCCCGTCCAATCATGATCAGCTTCCCTTTCTGTTTCAATAGTAGTTTTTTCTCACTGTGGAAGACCCACGTTTCATAGTCTGGGATGAAAACCGTTTTTAACCAGGTCTCTGGCTAAACTGATCCTATTACAATATTTCCCATTGTTGTGCATGTGACATGGGCACCTGACCTCATCGTGAGTTGTAAAAGAGAATGCATGGTCGATAAAAGCCTGTGTCTTGGCCCTCCACTCAGCTGTGTAAGCCCCACCGTTATCCCAACCATCATACATTCATCGGCGATCGCCGCCCATACTTGAGGCTATAGATTAAAGCAAGATAGATGGTAAGCTCATTTTCTTTCTATGTATTGTAGCCCTACATCTATAGGTAAGGATATGTCCTAAATCCACCCAAGAGTTCAGCAGAATAACCCCGCTTCTCCGGCTGCACGCCCAAATATGGTGTAGCGAAAAACTACCATGCTCAAACCACGCCCATCATAAATACCACGCTCTACCGGTCACTCCGGGGCTATCAAAAAAAGGAACAATTCTGGATTACTCCATCTCACATGCGCAACGCACGTGAGATGTGGCCGGTCTGAAACCGGTGACGCATAGGTTTCGTGATACTACAAGCGTAATTCGAAAAAATAAATAGTGAAATAATCAGAATATAACAAGCATGTTAAAATATACTTGTATGAAGCAAATACTTATGTTAAAGCATATTAGAACATAACAAAGCATTTTGCTAACAAAACAACTTAGTACATGGCATGACGATACCCTTATGTTTAAAGCATAGCAAACATCACATGTTGAAGCATATTCAACATTTAGAATAGACAAGGCATAACAATAAGTGCTAAAATAAAACTAAGCATGTTAAACCATAACAAATCATTTTATAAAGGTGATCCGAATATAATATCTAACTAACTAACCATTTGACCTAAACAATTAGTATGTAATTAAAGAAATTTATACTAATTGCACTTCTAATCGTAACTTTCGTCTGTGAAACACGTAAGGCCGCCAAAAATAAACTGCGAATACTATAAAATACAAAAGGATAAGCATAAAAGCGTGTCCATGGTTCTCACTTCAACAAATTGAGGCCGCCGGTGCGGGGCTGAGTGTGGACGTCGGCAGTGGAGGGGGGTGCTAGCTGGAGAGGGTTGCCGACCGGTCAAGACGCCGGGCCAGGGCGAGCGGCCGGAGCGCCGACTAGGGATGGCGGGTGGCCGGGGCGACACCCGAGGAGGGAGACGCGTCGGGCGGGCTCCTAGGCGGCCAGCCGGGGAAGGCGCCGAGGCGGGGAGAGGGCAGCCGGGGCCCTGACCGTCAAGGGCACCCGACCGAGGAGGGTAGCCGGGATAATGGTAGGGGAGCGACACGCACCGGCTCAGGGCAGAGGGAACAGCACGGGGCGCCGCCGGGCGGAGATGGCGCCGGGACCGGGGGTGCGCGGGCGGCAGTAGGCGGCAGCGGCGGCAGGGCGTGGGCATGCGTGTGTTGGCGTGTGTGTGCACGTGTGTGTCTCGAGTGGGCTAGCCGAGAGGGTGTACCCCCCTTAACTTTCGGTGGCTACGAAGAACCGTCGAAGATAGGGTCCGTATTTTTGGCGGTCTTAGGCAGCCGCCGAAAGTTAAGCACTAAGCTTCGGCCGCCAGACCATGCGGCGGAAAATAATCCACTATTTTCGGCGGCCTATTTTGCCGCCGAAAGCTTTCGGTTTTCCTGTAGTGCTTGTTCTTCTGTGTTAATCCAATTTTTGAGATCTCTTGATCCTTTTCTTAGATGTTTTATGGAAATACCATCAGGATGGTTTAAACATCATTTCTGTAAAGTTTCACATAGATTGAACTTTGTTTGATTTGGATTTGGGTAAGCTTGGGCAGATGTATGGAAAAAACAAAAGGTCGGGCAGACTTCACCAGAACCATTCGGTGTCTAGTGCTTGGCTCCAGGATATTAGTGATTTTCCTTGTCCCTCTCGTCCTATGTACACAGCGTACCATTCGATGAAGCCATTATCAAACCGTCTGGTGCTGGGCAGAGCTTGGTCCCGTCTCCCTATCTGTAATTTCCCGTCCGGTACTCACAGTGTACCGTCAAATGTTCTCCATAAGCTCTTATTTTGCTCGTTTTACGTCTGTTTTTTTGGTGTTTGCATGAGTGCTTCCTAGCCGTGTCCTAGGGTTATTAGTAGTATATCTAGTGGTAAAAAGCCCTGCATGTTTTAGAAGAAAGGTTTCAGCATTGATATTTTGTATATTTCGATCCTTCAGCTTACAATATGTGTTACCTGTAACGCCGAGGAATTTATCTATATGTCAATGCGCTGGATTGATCTTATATCATATAAACTATAACTGTATGTCATAAAATTATAGTTTTTTTTTTTGTGTTGAAGTGCTGAACTACAGGTTAGCAACTACGTTTAACTATGTGGCGTGTTTGAATTTATATGCAATTCATGGACTATTTCATAAATATATTGTATCCACATTTATCTGTCCCTTTTTTTATATTCATTTTCTATCTGCTCGAGTAATTTGCGATACTATCTGATATTTATCTCCATTTTTCTAAACCCGAGCGAATTATATTACGATATAATACGGTACAACCATATCCAAATGATGTCATTTTCAACCTATGAAATGTGTATCCAGATTTAGGACTATACAGGTACTGCCATCGGAAATGAGTCGAATGAGCTACTAATTTGAATCAGTCAGTTCTAGTCCGCATTATTGGAACATCGGTCGCCGTTCATTGGTGTCGACGCTCGGGAGTATTAATTAGCAGTCCAAACTCGGCGTCTCTCTTAAGTCTTAACTTCCTGCATCAACCTCTGCCCTTCCAACAAAGCGCAATAAGTGCTGTTTCCTCGTACAGCTAAGCGCAACAATTTTTTTGACAAATAATTTGTCACTTCCGTGCTGGTAGAAAGTGACGTGAGTGATTGCAAAGTATCGATGGTATTTTTGGTACTTTCGTATACTTACAGGAGCTGTGGAATATTTTTTATTCTTTAAATTTTTAAAAATGTTAAAATTGGTACTGGGCCCATATTGTTTTGGTACTGCTCACACCGTTTTTGGTACTAGTCTCACTTATTAGTACTTCTTAATTTTGAAGCCATCAGATCTCATGAAATAGATGACTCCCATTAATCCTAGAGTGAAGATGGAGCTTTGTATCATTACTTTTTTTGGAATAAATCTTAGAATGAAGACGGAGCTGTCGGCGCGGGGATTGAACATTGAGGGCCACAGTATACTGGAGAATTGGGCTTCGGATGAGTTACAAATTTACGTACGAATCGGTCAAAACTGCACCCGTTATTAATGGGTAGCAACAGCACCGATTGCAATGCTGGGGAGCCCCGGGCGCCATGGTCACGATGTGGGGGATAGATATCCGCTGGGTCATCATAAAGCGTATTTTCTGCATGGGCTGTTGGAGGGCCAAATCTAGGAGCTGGTCGACTGACTCGGACCCGAGGTGCCAAACAACTTGGTGCACAAGATAAGGACTCGATGTGTATAAGGAAGATCTAAAAAAAATCTTATTAGGAGATGTAACCAATCATATCCTAGTAGGACTAGAACCAACTTGTAACCCAAGTCATGCCGGACTATATAAGGCTGACTAGGGATCCCTCCCAGGCAACTCAACTCTCCCAATCATATCCTAGTAGGACTAGAACCAACTTGTAACCCAAGTCATGCCGGACTATATAAAGCTGACTAGGGATCCCTCCCAGGCACCTCAACTCTCCAAATCTCCAACCCTCAGATCGGCAACTCTCTCTCAAACCCTCCTTGTACTCGCGCATACTCAAAGCAATACAACTCGTCCCAAACATGACGTAGGTTATTACGCATCTCGCAGCCCGAATCTGTATAAATCATGTGTTCTTGTCTCTTGTTGCGTTACACGCGAACCATCGAATTACAGCCGATCTCACCAACCCATAAAAACTTCCCGTGTTATATCCCGTGATATATTGCCGGTACAAAATACCGATATTTGACGCGCCAGATAAGGGAGACGACATGGATATGAAGGCTAGCTCCATGGCTATCGTCTCCGATCTGTTACCTCTACGCGAGCGCGGCAAGGAAATCTACTGTATGCTGCTGCGACGAGATCTGCTCTTCACCTGGATCCGTTGTGCCACTACTGCTTGTTCGGGAATCAAATCGAAGCCGTCGAATACAATCAATAAATTGCAGCATGGCAAAGCTACTCGGCCCTTTGCACCATACAGATCAACCAGAAGTCACAGATTACACCCACGCGTGGATTTGATCTGTTATCTTGCGACGTCAAATCAAGTATCAAGGATCGATCTCCAAAAGTCCAGACATGCAGTTCGAATTAACGGAAGGCCCGTGCAAGAATATGAATACCTGGGGGAGTTCAGTTCGGAATCGTGACCCAGACCTGATCATGCAGCAATAGCATTAATTATTCGTCAGTTTACATCTGAATAATTGCTAAATGTCAGACTTGGAGGCCAAACCGAAGAAACCTGTTCGCTGATCTCCTGAGAAGCCACTCTCGAGCAATCAACATGGCTGTGCATGCATGCATGGGTCTATCTGGCTGAAGTTAAAGAAAAAGGATCAAGTCGACAAACACTACAGCACGTGTCAATCATCAAGTCAAAAATTCGCGTACGTTGCGACTCAGACTCCCTGTTGATATTTCGTTGTACCGTCAGTGAAAATCAATGAAGAAAATACTTCGGAGTTCATCAAGACTCTCGCCAAAACAGTCGGTGGTATTCTGAGCCGTCCCAAACAAACGACAAAAAGTTCTCTGCTGGCGAAGGACTCTAAGCCATCAGCTGGCCGCAATGCGTCATCCAATCTAAGTGGTTTGCTCACATTGCTCTCGTTGATTAAATTATTTTTTAATTACCCAGACTATGGATTTATTGGATTATTTTCTTAATCATTCGGGCTGTGGATCAACTAAATTATTTCTAGAATATCTGAGTTATTGGATCAATTGGATTTTTTATAGATCACTCGGATTATCTATATTATTTTTGCATAACCCATATCATCTCTGGATTATTCGTAACTAGTTCTGGTCATTCGTCCTGGATCACTCGGGATTACTCAGATTAACTCTAGATTACTCATATTATTTCGGATCATTCATATTATTTCAACATCATTATTTCTGAATCAGTCATGTTACTTCAGATCGCTCAGATTATTTCCGGATCATTTGGGTTTTATATTTCTCAGATTATTTATGGTCACTCAAACCATGCATTATGCACATCAGTAAGCTGAAACATTTTCTACCTCGTATGTTTTCTCGAATTATTTCCTAGCACATTGTGTGCCTTGACAATCTTTTTTGTTACATCTCGTGTTTCTCCGGGACAATTCTTTTCTGTCGCGTCTCGTGTTTCGGCAAGACAACTCTTTTCTGTCGCATCTCATGTTTCGCCGAGATAAGTCTTTTCTGTTGCATCTCGTGTTTCGCCGTGCCAAATATTTTCTGTCACATCTCGTGCTTTGACAAGTCTCAGTTTTTTTCGGCAAAATCTATGCATGCAATGACGGAGTAACTTTAGACCCTTCATACGGGCAGTCGGTTTGGCCAGCCGGAGCTATATGCCTGTGCGTACTCATAACAGGGTGCAATCTGGCCCTTTTTATGGGGCAATCGGTTTAGGTCATGGACCGACAGCTGGTGTTACATGACTGCGTGTACTCATAACAGGGTGCAATTTGGCCCTCCTTACGGGGCAATCAGTATAGTTCGTAGACCGACGGCTGATGTTACATGCCTTCGCTCACTCAGAACAGGGTGCAATCTGGCCCTCCTTACGGGGTAATCAGCTTAGGTCGTAGACCGACGGCTGGCGTTACATGCCTACGCAGTTTTCATCTCAGGGTACAATCTAGCCCTTCGCACGGAGCAATCAGCTTAGGTCATAGACCTACAGTTGGAGTTACATGCCTACGCATACTCATTTAAGGGATACTTCTTGCCTTTCGTACGGGGCAGTCGATCTAGCTCACCGACACTCTTTGCCTTTGCTATATTCAGAATTCAAATAGAGAGTTAACTTTACGCTACTTCGTCGACTCGGGGCCTGTGCTGCCGCGCGCCTCGGCGACTCACTGCTTTGTCAGCTCGGGGGCTGTGCCGCCGCACGCCTCGCCGACTCACTACTTCATCAGCCCGGGGGGCTGCACTGCCGCACGCTTCACCGACTCACTGCTTTGTCCGCTTAGGGACTGTAGCGCCACACGTCTCGTCGACTCACTACTTCGTCGACTCAGGGGGCTAGGCAGTTATCCGCCTCGCCGACTGGCTACTTCATCCACTCTGAGGCTACGGTGCCGCGGGCCTCGCCGACTCACTGCTTTGTCAGCTCAGGGGCTGTGTCGTCGCACGCCTTGCCGACTGACAACTTTGTTGACTCAGGGGGCTGGGCTACTGTCCGCCTTGCTGACTCGCTACTTCGTCGACTCGAGATGGTACGCCACTATACTCACCGACTCGAGAGGCTGCGCCACCGTACTCGTTGACTCAAGAGGCTACGTCACCGTCCCTGTCCCCGCTTCACCAAGATCACTCGGAGGAATATGTTGCTTGATCCTCAACCTGATTATGCTAATCAGCTTGAGGCTCGGGGGCTACATGGAGGATGCCATCAGAAAATTTTAGAAGACTACATTCACAAAGCAGAATTTGGATCTTCAAGCTGATTGTTTCTCAAGTCAACTTGAAGCTCGGGGGCTTGTGGGGGATAGATATCCCATGTGTCCTCATGAAGCGTATTCTCTGCATGGGCTGTTGGAGGGCCAAATACAGGAGCTGGTCGACTGACTCGGGCCCGAGGTGCCAAACAACTTGGCGCACAAGACAAGGACTAGATGTGTATGAGGAAGATATAAGAAGAATCATAGGAGGAGATGTAACCAATCCTAATAGGACTAGAACCAACTTGTAAGCCAAATCATGCCGGACTATATAAAGCTGACTAAGAATCCCTCCCAAGCAACTCAACTCTCCAGATCTTCAACCCTCAGATCGGCAACTCTCCCTCAAACCTCCTTGTACTCACGCATACTCAAAGCAATACAACTCGCCCCAAACAGGACGTAGGGTATTACGCATCTCACGGCCCGAACCTATATAAATCGTGTGTTCTTGTCTCTTGTTGCGTTATACGCGAACCATCGAGCTACAGTCGACCTCGCCAACCCATAAAAACATCCCGTGGTGCATTGCCGGTACAAAATACCGACATGCGAGCTTTGGGAGCACTTTAGTATCGGGTCGCCCAACGAGAGACGGTGCTTATGTTTGTGTATTAGAAGGGGTTCGTTAAACCACTCGGTGCTAATACTATTTGCACCGGGTTGCACAACAACCCAATACTAATGTACTAATAAACATTAGAACCGGTCCCTTTTTTAGACCCGGTACTAAACTATTGCCAGGGCTTCGAATGGAAGCTCACGCGCCTATTCGCCTTCCCGCTAGTTCTCTGCTCTTCGCCGGAGGATTTGATCGTGGGAATTAAACAAAAGAGGTTCTCACAATTAAAAAGTTTGGACGGTTATTTACATCAGAAATTAAACACTAGATGTTATCGCAATTCAAAAATTTGTACGATTATTTACATAAGGAATTCAACATTAGAGGTTCTTGCAATTAAAAAGTACGATTATTTACATGAAAACAAGCCGGTTTGTTCGATCACCTGCTGTTACAAAATAAAACGAGAGCTAGGGAGAGGCTCTGCCTGTCAACAATATAAAGACGTAGCTATATATATAATAACTTTGCTATATTACTTCATTAACCTTGCTTTAGTCGTGTCGTGTGAAGTAGTTCGATGGGGGTCTCGTGGAGTAGTTGCCGATCGAGAGGAACGGGTCAGATTCCGAGCATTCAATGGTGTAGGGATTTATTGCAGGGGTGTTTAGATCCAGGTACTAAATTCTAACATATGTTACATTGGATGTTCAGACGCTAGTTATAAGTATTAAATATGGTTTAATTAAAAAACTAATTACATAAATGAGAACTAAACAGCGAGACGAATTTTTTAGCCTACTTAATGCATAACTAACGACTAGTTAACGTAGCATCACATTTGCTAGTTATATATTAATTAGGCTTAATAAATTTGTCTTGGCATTTACTCCTCATATGTGTAATTAGTTTTATAATTAAACTATATTTCATATTTATAACTAGTGTCAAATATCCGATATGATGAGGGCTAAAAATTTAGTCCGGTATCAAACACGCCCTCCCAGCTTGGAAAAATATACTACGACTTGCTGGTGGGTGGGTATAAATAAACGCTTCCCAAGGCCAGCATTGTAGTACTGCCTGCAGATCGTTGTGACCAGCATTGTTCTCCGGCCCGTCGTGACCAGGTGATTCATACTCTTTCGCAAACAAGCACTCACCAACAATAAAATGTAGTCCCTTCCCCCGTTCCTATATTTCATGTTTATTATAACCATTAGCATATTCTTGAGGTCAACAGTTAAGCGGGCTTTTTTCATTATTTTTAACCTTCAGTTTCGGTCAACGCATTGTTCTTAATTTTTGAACCATCGTAGACTTGTATTTTATTTAGAGCAAGTACAGTAATGGGCTAATGGCTTGCTTACTTTATATTTTTGTCTATATGGAAGAGAGATACATGAGAAAACGTAGAAAGTGGGATCTCTTGCAACAGCCAGTCTCTAGAAAAAAGACAAAAGAGGAAAGAGAAAAGATTTTGATCTAAGAACCAACCTAAAGCCCACCTTATTATATGAGTAAACTTTAAGTTTGCTCTATGTGACATGGCAAGAGTATGGAGCCCATCATAGCCTCTATTATTAAACTTGTTCTCAACGACAACTATGTAAAATTGCGAGAATTATATTTATTTGTGTGTGTTTTATCTAAAATACTTCCAAGGCTTCAAATTATATCTCAGTGGGTCTTAATTTGCTTCTTACAAAATATATTATCATATACAATTAGACAAACACACTATCGAATGAGATTTCGTCATGTATTTATTCGAACCACTTTCATTGTGTCAACGTTAATAAAATTTCTGTGAGTTTGGAAGTTTTGTTAGAAAAGGAAGCATGTGGAACATTTTGTGGGTCTATCCTAGATGTATATGCATGATCATAGGGGCACAAGGTGCATAATATTTGTCAACGCGTGAAATTCAAAGCCCCATAAGGTTGGTATCACCAATTCGCATATCCTACCATCTATATATCAATCTCCACTCTGTTTACAGTACGTGCGCAAACAGTGTTTTCCACACCCGTATGTATAGTCTAGATTCTCCTTTTTCCATACACAGGACCTATGGCAGCATCTAGACACTAACAGGGGCCTCCCCATTGACCAAACCAAACTACCGAATTTGACTATGACACTACCCTAACCATAGTATAAATGTAATAGTATATTCAACAAAGGTCTTACATTTTTTAATTATAACAAAAAAATATTGTATAATTTGGGAAATAGTGCGAGTAATTCTTTTGGTGCCCAATATAGTGCTAATTTCGTTATGCTAGCCAGCTCATTGTCTATCCTCCATAAATTGCCTATTACATCTCACCTTCTCTATCTTACTTTAATTTCTTCTAAAAAGGTACAAATCACTCGCTCCAACCAAAGACTATGTCCACAAGACACCTAAAGTATTTTTTTAGTTTACTTTACCCACTCCAACAATTTCAGTCTGTCCAATCCACCCCTAATAAGATTTGTCTTTTTTGTTTCTCTATGTACAAGTTGAATTTCAAGTTCATTTTCTATGGAGTTATATAGAGCGTTATAACTTATATTAGAAAAAACTTTAATAAATTTTCATCTTATTGATGTGCAATTTTATAAAACTAAGGTTACTTTCTTATCAGATGTTTAAACCATACATAAAAATAATTATGACAAAAATCATATTTCATTTTCTATGCTAAGTTATGTTATTAGCTATCAAATCACTAATTTTGAATATAAAACTCAATTTGTTATGAAGAGACACAAAAGAAATATTTTTAAAACACAGATTTTGAACTTAAAACTCAACTCGTATATGGACAAACACAAAAGAAAATTTTTCTTAAGGGATATATTGAACCAATCGAAATAGTTTGAGGGATAAATTGAACAAACAATTACTTGAGGGGGTTATGTGGACTAGTCCATAGGTGGAGGGAGTATTTTGGGCTTTTTATCATTTCTTATTATCTCATCTGAGACCATCATTACGGTGAATCTGGCAATAGTAAGTTGCACAAAGTAGCATCCTATCCCACTAGACCATCTCCACTAGTATTAGTCAAACTTGCAACAATTTGATAGGTGAACATGAGGTTTTGATTTCACGGTTTGAGTTTTGACATGGGGCGAAAATGTTGTTCGGGAAGCACAAATTTTCATGAAGAAGATTCATTTTTCAAAAATTGAGGAAAATATGGGTTAGAATCAAGGGTCTGCTCTTTGATGTAGACCATGTTGTATGTAGAATTATGTTATATCAATGTTTTAAATAATAGGTTACGCCATTTAGCGGCAGTCTTCTTGAAAAGGTATAAGGAGCTATAGTGTGCTATAGTGAAAACTATTTTTTAGCGATTCTATAAAAAGCCTAAAAATGTTCAAGTAAACACATACAAATATGGATCTAAGAAAAAATAATAATAATACAAGCACATAAATTTAAGTATAGGATTAAATAATAACGTGTACCTAGAGATCCATTATTTCTTAGAAAACGAGTCATCAAAATACTGACAACTGTAGTAAATATGTATGTACACTAAATATGCAACAATCAACAACTCAATAATAAGCTAATAGTTCATTTCATCAATTCATTAAAATAAAGGAACAATAGAGAGAATGTATTTTTTCTATTTATCTAGCGAAGAATGAATATTTGCCTCAACATACATTAGTAGCGGTAATAAATACATTTTGTGGCTACAAAAAATAATAGTGTTTATGGAGCTAAAGCGTCGTTCGGGTGTTCATGACTAAACCAAATAGTGGTGTTTATGGAGCTAGAGAGTCGTTCGGGTGTTCGTGACTAAACCAAATAGTGGTGTTTATGGAGCTAGAGAGTCATTTGCAGTGATAGCGAAATAACTAACAATAGCGTAGTGGGTTAGGTAAGGAGGGGATCAGATTTGAATCCATGGCTACCTGCATTGCCCCCACTATATAACTTCATGTAAGAGATAGAAAAGATTTGTCTCTCTCTCCCTCTACAATTCCTCTACAGACAATCCCGCACATAACTATCCTCTTAATAAAACCGACAAGCATATTGTATAGTGACATATTTCATATGTGCCCTTTGTTGGTACGTACACCCTATCTTGAGTACATAGATTGTAGTTGTGTGTGTGAGTAGAATGGATTCAACCCTCCCCCCCCCCCCTCCCGCATGTATGCATACACACACATATATACAATCGTTGTTCTTTGACTAGCTATAGAACACCTTTATGTTTTAAGGTAGAAAATGCAGAGTTTTAGTGCATCATCATCAATTGATTTACAATCATGATGGTAAATATTATTAGACATTATCATAAATCCTGTACATCAGAATATACATTCATGGTGTTGTAAAGATATAAACGCCGGGTAGTATGGTTATCAAACTTTGAGTTTATCAAGTGATTTCTCAAGTGACAAAAGAATGGATTAGCATTTTTCTATTTGTACACACTCAATATCTGTTTTTATAATTAATTTGTTTTTATAAAATATCTTTTGCAGAATAATATCACAAAATCATGTCGCGGTCTCGGGCCATACATTTTTCTCCAGACTTGCAAGGGGAAAGCATTACCAAGGATCAATTTGAATTCACCATGGAACAGTACTTTCTCTATCTAATCTAGAAATGCCATGCTTTGAAACGCTAGTCCCTGGAAGGTTTGGAACACAAGAAAATACATAAAAAATCATTTATATTAACAATTTCACATTCATGTACTGACAAGAAACAGTTTTTAAGTACCTATACATTAGAGAAGGTACTCTGGCAGTGTGATTTATCTGAAGTCATCAACATGTGTGCTGGCAATGAGTGGTGATTTTTTACTTACTCCTCCATCTCAAAATAATAAATCACTATTACATTTTTCTATGCCAAACTCCCTAATTTGACAAACTAGTAAAAATTGACACCAAGACCTATAATATTTAACTAATTTTATCAAATTGGAGGAACTAAGCACTCGAGTGGAAGGGACAAACACCACGAGCCTCACCAGTGGTAGGAATGATTTAAAAGAGTTGGGCATGCAGGCACAGTCATGGTTATGATTGCGAAAATGTTAGTAGGAGAGAAGAGAGGGTTGGAATGCAACACGCCTCCACTCAATTCTGACAAATAATTGCACCTGATCACAGAAAAAATCAGTATAAAATAACATAAATAATAAACACAAGATTGTAGTTAGTATTAATGTAGGATAAGAGGATCTAAAAGATTGAAGGAGAGTTGTAATTGAGACAAATATATAGGACCGGTAGCTACAACACAATCAATTTGAGGGTTATTTGTAATAGACATCTAATAGAATTCTATCTATAGCACCGTACACTTTTTTCCTTGCCAATTATATCTATCAATCCATAGGCTACAATACATTGCCTGTACATCACCACCACTGCATGTCCTAATGTTTCAGAAGAGAAAACGTGTTTTCTTGTTCCTGTTTTTGTATTTGACTGTTCATTCTACTTCAGATATGTCAAATATCACGACCTACATGGAGGTGATGAAGAACTCAGGAAGTCCAACTATACTGATTTGGTAGATTCCACTCCTTCCATTTCAGCTTGAGTAAAACCTCAAATGTTCTGATCAAGTTTGAGTCTCAAAGTGTGTATTTTTCTGAGCCCTCAGGTAAACAAGTATTACGATCTCATAACTAGATTTGTTGAATATTGGTGGGGTCAATCCTTCCATTTCGCCCCCAGGTAAAATTGGAGCTTTGCTTGTGTTACGATGATAAACAAATTCGTTTTGCTCTAGTTAAGATGATAAACTTTTCTACGCAACAATTCTATATGCTACTTCACCTGCAAAACTCCATATCTTTTAGGTGTCGTGAAGAAACTCTCCGTGAAAGCATCAAGCGGTTTAAGCATTTTATTGCCCTTCAATTGGGGCTCAAGAAGGGTATGGAGGTTGGTTGAAAAAAATGAAACTCAGGCGTTAATTTTGCATATAGAAAAGATGATGGAGCTTTTTTTAACCTAGGAGATATCAAGAATTGTTGTAAGTGTACGATCATCTATATCTTCCATAAACAACACCGATGTAAAGAGTGCATTTTTGTAGTGGTACAAAGGACGTAGGTTATATATTTGTGAAAATTAAAATTTAGATCCATACAACATATAATCTTAACACATTGTTTATCCTTAAAGCGTGTTGGGAAATAGTTTTTTGATGATATATAAGTTATTAAAGTCATATGATGTGATGTCTATTTAACCACAGTATATATTATTTATATCAAAAATGCCTTGTTCGCACTATTATATTTGTTATATGAAGTACCATCAGCCGTTCTCCATCGAATGTGCCTTTTGGGGGCACATTGTGTATTTCTCATTCCACCAGAATTACCTTAAAGCACTTGTAGTTATTAAAACAAGCTTTTATGATCTCAACATCGTATCATTCTTGTTGTATATCGCAGGTCTTGGATGTTGGGTGTGGTATAGGTGGACCCCAAATAGAAATCTCAAGATTGAGGTAAATAAATTATATCCATTACCCATTCAATTAAGCCTGTGATGAAATCCCTTGGAAATATTTGCAATATTGGAAACCTCTTTTTCATCTTGATTGAATGGCACTATTTATTGTTTTAGCTCAACGGAGATAACAGGACTGAACAACAATGCTTACCAGATATCAAGGGGCAAGGTTTGTTTATTCTGTTACTTCCTTCCTGGAATATAAAAATAAAAACTTGAGAGGGTTACTTGTGTGTCGTTTAATTTGTAAAATGTGTTTATTTGCATTTCAGGATCTCATTTCTTCAGCAGGTTTGAGTGAGCAGTGCAACCTGATAAAGGTGAACTTGCATCCTTAATGAGTAGGATTATGCATGGTTCTCTTTGCGTCATGGTCGTCTCTGCATGTTCAAATTAATGGAGTTTAGTGAGCTTGTACTGGCAATTATATTGTAGGGAGACTTCATGAACATGCCATTCCCCGATAACACTTTCGATGCGGCCTATGCGATAGAGTCTACAATTCATGCACCTGATGTGGTATATATATAACTCGCACCGTAAATTCCAAATCGCAGTTGTTCTTAAAGGGACATATCTGTAATTGGAGATTCCTTTTGGAAGCTCCACATTAATCCTCACCAGATGCGCTAAGAAAAAAGAAAAATCCTAGAAATTTTCAAAAAAAGCAAAACCTCCGCCTATCAATTTGGGAACCTATAACCATCATACTAGATCTTAGCCATTGGATAGGTAGCCTAAAATAAACCCCTAATACTTTTTTTAAAATTATCCACCTATGCCATCATCAACTTTTTTTTTTTCGGAATCTATCTAATAAAACTCATCTCTCTTTCGGCAGCCTCATGGTTGGCCCGATTCATCGTATGCCCTACCTATTTTCTAGCAATCTCGCATGCATGGTTGCGTGATTGCGTCTCCCCTCGCCCAGCATGATCGTGGTGGACAAGTCTATTCATTGGGTGGAAAAGTGAACGTGATCCACAACTAGCTTATAGGCAGCCAGGTGCTCGAGTTGATCAGGCATGTGGTGGAGCCGATCCTGCTGGGTGGATTGGCCAGCCAGGCATCGCCGTGCACTACAAGCCAAGCCCCGTGAAGATGATCAAGCATGGTGGGCACGCTCAACATGATCAGACTCTCCCCAAGTGTCTTAGTGTCTTAGTGGGCACGCTCAACATGATCAGATTCACCAACAAGGTGTATGGCGACCCGCAGACAGACCACGATGGCCCTACTGGGGCGCAGCGTCAAACCCATCGGCGTCCTCATCTGCTACGACGGCGACCTAGGGCAAGTGTACGGCGGCGAGATGTACACTCACCATGGATTACCACGGCGACACAAACCTTGACGTCATCACGTCAGCAACTGCTACGATGAAGGGCGAGGGCAAGCGCAAGGATCTTCAACGCCTATGGCCCCGTGTGTCCGTCAGCAACTTCGTCGCCTAGGTACGGTCGTCAACCAGTGATTGTTTCCAATTTTCTCTAGCCATGTATGCGTGTCTTGAGATGCATGCATTGAATGGTTTGCCAAGTAGAGCAGTTAATTTGAGAGCACGAGTGGACAAATTATGTGCATCCTCACATGATGCTCTTCTTTCTTGAATAATTGTGAAAACCCATATTTGCACACAATAACTTATGTATGCAAAAATAGCCAAATTATACCTTTTTTTTAGTCAACAAGTTGCACAGGTCAGCAAACTGATAAGCAAAATTAGACCTGGAAAGAAATTATATATATGGAAGATCAAGGCTATGATAACCAAGCTATGCAATACAATATTGCATGGTAGTTGAGAAAAAATAAATCTAGCCATGATGCCTATTGACCGCTAGGTACAATAGTTCTTTACTATGATTGCAGTTTTCAGTTGATACTACTTCAAGTTTACAAGCTAATATTGAGCTTGAAAAATGAATAAAGCTTCATTTATCCCAAAAAACTGATACATAGAGTTGGCTATTACTAATTGGAGATTCCTTTTGGAGTCTCCACTTTAATTGTCACCAGACACACTAGGGAAAAATATAATCTTAAGAAATTCTTACAAAAATCAGAAACATCCAACCGTCAATCATGTAGCTCTAATAATAAGCCATTAGAAATATTATATTTTCTAAAAAAAATTACCCACCATGCCATTATAAAAAACATTAAAATAACACCATAAATTTTCATATTATTTACCCAACATGCCAATCTCAAATATGAATTAAAATACCATTATAAACGATGAATGTATATATAAATTACCCGATGCCACTATAAAATATGTATTAAAGAACTCCATAAATTTGCAAATAAATTACCCACCATACAATTATAAAATATATACTAAAAAACCTCCTAAATTTGTATATAAATTACACACCAATGCCATTATAAAAGAAGAATTAAAATAACCTCTAAATTTGCATATAAATTATCCACCATTCCGAAGGATGAATTAAAATGACCCCTAAATTTGTATATAAATTATTCACCATGTTATTATGAAAGATGAATTAAAATAGTCACATCCAATATACTAGAGATAAAACAAAATAATATCTTTAAACTCTAAACAACAAAAATACATTGCTATAAAAAATAAATAACTAAAATAGACACATATATGTGCTTCTAAATTATCAATTGATACTACTATTATAGTTAGATATAGACTTTTAATACATATACCTACTAAGAATCTAATCCGTGCGAGAGCATGGGTTGATGCACTAGTAATATATATAGCCCTGTTTTCAGTTAGGTGCCTACCGGGAGATTTACCGAGTGCTGAAACCTGGGCAGTATTTCGCCGTAGACGAACTGTGCTTGACTGAAAGATTTGACCCAAGCAACAGCAAACATAGGGACATCAAGGCTGAAATTGAGCTCGGCTGTGGCCTGCCTGACGTCCGTAGCACTCGCCAGTGCATCCAGGCTATGAAAGATGCTGGATTCGAGGTTGTCTTTGCGAAAGACATGACTGAGGATTCTCCATGCCCATGGTACCAGGAGATGGATCCCGGCGTTTTGTCATGGGCCAGCTTCAGTTACTCAGGACTTGGGCAGTTTATCACTCAAGCAATGGTATATAATCATCATATTCATATCTGAGAACCTAGACAGCTGTTGTGCTTAATTTCTTGGGTGACTTATTCTGCTGTGTTATCCTGTTTTGTTTCCAGATTGGCGCCCTGGAGTTCCTCCGCATTGCCCCCAAAGGTTCCAATAGAATGTTGAGCACCCTGCATAAAGGCTCCCATAGCCTCGTGACGAGCAGCAAGTAGGCACCTCTCCTCCTCCTCCTTTTAAAAAAATGAACATGGTATCTCTCTTTTTGCTTGAAAGGAAACTGTATGTAGTATCGTATACTTACCGGAATATATCGCCCAAGTGATGAGCAACCAAATACACAATTTTGATCCATATGATGCCATGATCTCAGGGAACGGATCTTTACAGCCATCTTCTTTGTCCTGGCCCGGAAGCCGGCCTCTCAAGGGGAGTGAAATTTGAAGGAGCCTACAACATATGTTGACCGTATGCGATATGGGTTTGTACTTCCCAACAAACTAGTATAAAGTTGCCTTGTTATGTAATGTACCCAATGCAAGAAGCTTCATTCGATCGTTTGTGTTGGTTGTATGCTGTGCTGTACCTGTGGATTGCTGATTATAATACTGTGTAGGTAGCTATATATCTGGAACAAACATACTGAGTCCTCCGGGAACCAGATCAATGCAATGTTTGTTTCTATCTTACTATTACTAATTATAGATTAAAAAACCACGGATTGTGAAGCGCGTTAGAAAAATAGATAAATCCTAGAAGTTCTCACAAAAATCAGAAACATATGGCTATCTATCAAGTATCCTCTAATAATACTAGCCATTGGATCTATTATATTTTCTAAAAAATTACCCACCATACCATTATTAAAGGTAATTTAAAATAACCCCCTAAAATTGTATTTAAATTACCTAATATGGCATTAGAAAAGCTGAACCTCACACCGTTTGTTTCCTCTTGATTACACGATACGACAAGAAGTATGCCATTATGCTTGGCCACTACGTCACCATTAGATTAATGCTACTACGTAGTACAAATCAATTAATCCGTTAGCAGATCGATCTTGGAGCGGCAAGATTGGCCGTTGGTGATCGGCCGTGGTGGAATACATAATAGCGCCATTCTTTTATAAGGATCATACATTCATACGCCTATACCATTCGCCCATACCATTCGTGATGATGGTTACCTTTTCTTTAATGATGGAATAGAAACATCCCGTGCATAGCCGTGGTATGATTTGATTAGATGGGCACAAGAGAAGAATGTTTGTTATAGAGCAAAATATACAGGATTGTTTGAGCTAGACATACTTATGATCTGTGCTAATTTTTGACCTAAGCAAGTCTCAACTTATTAAGAATCTCATTATTACTAACGAAAAAATGCTCTACGAAAAATATAAAATTATAAACATACCGCCGTCAATTTAGTAGTCCAAAATCATAATAGCCATTGGAGATATTAAAAACACTATCTCTACCATCATAAAAACAACATAAAGTTACTTAAGTTTGCAACCCACCTCTACAATTATTAAAAGATATTATAAAATAACCTACTAAAATATTATTTAAATTAACAGAATATTACATTATAATAGCTATATAAAAATAACTCCTTAAATTTATATCTTGATTTTCCACCTTTGTCATTATTCAAGGTCAACTAAAACTTCACTCAAATCTACACCAGAACTATTAATTAAACAGCCATAGATGTTTTAGTATATGATTTTAATTTAAGCACTTTTAGTACTATCAAACGATAAAAAAACTAACTGGGATTGGACATACATGGTGTTCCACTATGCAGGCCAAGTATGTATGTGTTTTATGGGAAATATATATACATTTATATTCTTTAACAATCTTGGAAAACTCACGCTTAACATATTGCGTACCACTAAAAAATAAAGTATTTTTGTTTCTTTTAAAAAAACATAGCAAGATCTACAATGTTCTAACCTATTCAAAAGGTGAAAATAAATTTAAAGGAGTATTTATATTGACAAGGTGACCTCTCACAGTGGAGTGGCGTGGCGTGCCGGCCGGAGCAACAAGTACCGGCGCGCGGTGTGCGATGATGCGATCGCTTGGCTGCAGAGACGCGCCGCCTCCTGCGGCTCCGGCCATGATATGTACCCATTGTTATCAATGTACTACGGGCCGTTTGCAGGGGTTTCAGCATTGTACCACGACAGCGATGTGCAAGAGCCGAGCCCGTTGAAGCCAGTTCTAGGCAGCACCTCCGACTCTTCGTTGTTTCAAGCAAGAGAGAGAGAAACGGCTTTCTCTAGCTGCTACAGTGCATTGCCAGAAGGAGCCAGAACCCCTCCAAACGGGCCCCGCCCTATGCGAGGTCGTGCAAGTCAAAAAGGCCATGCATGGACGACGACGGCAGTCGGTTGTGGAATGCGATGGACCGGCCGGATGACATTCACCGGGCCGTACACGTACGTCCCGGCACGGCAGGCCCTGCATGCAGGCTGGGCGTCGTCCTCCTTCTCTCATGTGCGTGCGTACGTGCCGGGGCCCTGCAGGGACGGCAACGCTTTCCTTCCCCTGTCGCATATAGGACTATAAGAGTCGCCGGCCGGCCACCTGCTGATTTTGGCCGTATGCGCACTTTAGGTGTGTGTGTGATCCCTCCCTCCATCCATCCACCGGTGGGTCGACACGTACGTAAGAGCGCTAATCAGCTATTCACTACGGCCCAACCCGGGTGAGTGATGGATTAATCCTGCTTGCACTGTACTTAAGCTAACCACGGTTTTGAATTCCACGAGGATGTTTTTTTGGTCGAACACGATTCAAGTCGTGTCTTTGCATTAAGAAGGTAGCAAATTACATCTACACGGAGTAAGCTGCGGCTTACGAATCATGGTAAAGTAAAATACAAAGAGAGAAACTTCTCCACACACTGACGCCTGCCACAACCAAAAAACCCACCACAATCCGAAACAAAGGCCTAGAACTACTCGGCACTTCAAACTCAACCACAAGGAGAACACAAGGTGGTCCCTTCAAGAAGGAGAACGACGCTCGGACGCCGCCACCACAAGGCCAGTGGCCGAAGCTTTCATAGGACGAGAGGTTAGGTTGGTAACGATAACACCCTCAACGCCACTACATCTAAGACGAAAGAGCTTTCGCTCGCCAACCCCGAAGCCTCCAACCCCGCAGCCGAGCAGAACACCGAGCAGTCTTGGCGAACCCATGAAGCACCTGGATTGAAGTGGGGTTCTGCCTCCACAGCACAGCCACAACAACAACTCAGAGGGGAGCAACGCATCAACCCTAGCAAGGCAACAACAACAGCATCGGGGAGCCAAACTACGACCCGAGCAAAGGGAGCCCATCTTCAACCCAAGGCGGGAATACGGCTACAACCCAGGACCGAATAAGGCGGGGAAACAAGTGGCGGCAACGGCAGGGCACACCCCAGCAGCGGCAGCATGCCTAGGTGGGCGGGCCCGGCACGGCACTGCTCGCCGGCAGCAGGCGCGACCTCACGCGGTGTCCGATTGCGCCGGCCGATGGGGCCAGGTCGGGACAGGTGGCCCACGGGGCTCCACGGCCTCACCGACGCTGGATCCGGCAGATTAGGGGCACTCGCGGCGTCCCCAGAGAGCGGAAGGTGGATCCGGCCCAATGACGGCGGCGGAGACGACAGACGAGCCAAGCCCGGCGATGACGACCGTAGGCGCGGCCCCTCGCGGGCGGCGCAACACGGGCAGCGCGACGCGGCCACCCCCGGCGGCAGCGAGTGCAGCGGCCCACCCGGCGAGGATGTAACTGTTTGTTTATTTTTAGAGTACGGAAAACATAGCATAATAAGCTTCTCATTGCAAATTGGAAGTTTCAAAAAAAAATGCACTACTTAAAGAGATGCGATAGAAAAAAAAAAAGAGGTGGTCCTACAAATTCTCACAAAATTTAGAAGCATCTCGACATCCACAATAGACAAGCTATAACAACACTAGCCGTTCCATCTATTCATTTTTACCGAGAGGTTTATCTCTTTGCATTTTTTTTTACCATGGTTTGTAAGCCGTGACTTGTATCGCGTTCGACAAAGATCTATTCATTTTCTTAGAATACAAATATAGAAAACAATAATAAAGATAAGACGTACTTGAGGTAAGATATATAATTACTACATGATCTTCTGACGGGCAAGGAGGTGCATGTCTGCAGGTATCGTCTCGAGCTCTTTGCCTCCCCTGCCCGGCCGGCGACAGAGGACGCGTGTGGTCATCGATCGGCATCAACATTAATCTTTCTTTGCTCTAATCTCACCTCGTCGTGGCCAAATTAAAGGCACTCCTACATCTCATCGCTACCTCAGAATAAGGACATTAGAGACGGCAGGAAAATGCGTCTCTAATTTTTGGTGACTAATGTAAACCTTATTAGTGACTCGGATCATTAGAGACAGTTTTTGTTAAAACGCATCACTAATAAGGCTCTGCGTCATTAATGACTACTCATATGAGACGTGGGAAGCCAAAACACATCATAACAAGTGACGTGTTATCTAATCCACGTCTCTAATGATGAATTGCGCAAACAAAAAAAATAAAAGCCACCCATATATACTCCAAACTGTTTCATAAAATAGTCCCAATTACATGTGTATACAAATTGGAAAAAGTCAAGATAACCTCTCAACGTTTAAAGTGTAGTCTATATTACCCATTAACTTATAAAACCAGATATTGGATACCTTAAAATTTGTAAAACCGAACAAAACACCCTCTGTGGTGGTTTCGGAGGGCTGTTTTGCCATGCAGGACAGCCATGTAGGCCTTGGGTGCCACGGTGGCAGTGGGCCCTACATGTCAGTTTGTCTCCTCCCAACTAGCACCCACTGCCATCCACGATGCACGAAGCCACCACCACCTGCGCGAAGCTGCCCACGCGAGCTCCGCGGTGGCCCCACAGCAGGAGTGCTCCGCCGGCGGCGCGGGCTCCCGCACGCGCGATCTTCGCGGCAGCGCGCGCCCCTGAACGGGCGAGCTCATATCCCCGAACGGGCGCACGGTGCGGCTGACATGGGACCGGCGCAGCGACGGTGCTGTCATGGCGCGGCTGCTGGACGGCGGGCACCTCGTCCTCGTCTGCCCTTAGGGCACCACATGCCGCAAGCCCTACCTGCTGCGCTTTAGCCCGCTCTTCGCCGAGCTCAACGACCACGTCGTCCCCGTCGGCGTCGCCGTCGACTGCTCCATGTTCTACGCCACCACCGCAGTCCGCAGGCGGGTTCAAGTGCTTCGATCCGCTCTACTACATTGTCAACCCCAGGACGTGCTACACCGTGCAGTTCCTCGACAGGGTCGACTCGTCCGCCAACAGGACCGGCGCCGCGCCCAGCACCGACATGGCCAACCTTGTGCAGAGCAGGATGGGCGACGCGCTGGGGTACGGATGCACCACGCTCACCAGGAAGGACAAGTACCACATGCTCGCCGGCAACGATGGCATCGTCCGGTCGACCAACGCCGCCAAGTCCGCCGCCGCCGCAACAGACGCCACAGCCACAAAGAAAAAGAGTACATAGAAGAAGAACACATGCTGCCTGGAATGAAGAACTCAGGTGTATAAGTCCGCCGCCACGGCAGACGCCGCGGCGACGAAAAAAAAGAGTACATAGTATTTATCTGTTTGTATTTGTTTCCTCTTAAGAGGTTTACTAGCAAAATGTCCGTGCGTTGGAATGAGAGAAAAAAATCTTTAAACACGTCAAGATCAATACATATAAAACAAGACATCGCGAATAAATTTCACGTCATATTTTTTCGAATTTTTCCGTTGGGTGCAAATGAAATTTAGGGTGATGTCAGTTGGGTTAGAAAGATTATATTTTTACTTTTCGGCAATATATAGAACGTCGAAAACGGAGTCCATATAAGATCTAGACGATTAGAAAGACTATGATTTTAGCTTTCCATCGATATATATAACGTCGAAATTAGAGTCCGTATGCGACATGTGCATTCATTTTCGCGTGGGCTCTTCCT
Organism: Paspalum vaginatum; assembly: GCA_030272315.1. Lineage (NCBI taxonomy): Eukaryota > Viridiplantae > Streptophyta > Magnoliopsida > Poales > Poaceae > Paspalum > Paspalum vaginatum. The sequence goes on from CM059016.1 coordinate 5,451,369, forward strand.
GCGGTCCGAATCGGGTTCGTGAATAAATTTCATGTCATATTGTTTTGATGATTCCCATTGATTGAGGTCGAATTTTAGTATGGTGTAAATTGGATTAGAAATTTTATGATTTTACTTTCCAATTATATATAGAATGTCGAAAACGGAATTCGTATGCGATCTAGGCGTCCTTTTTCTCGTGGGCTCCTCCTACGGTCCGAATCAAGTTCGTGGATAAATTCCACGTCATATTGTTTCGATCATTCCCATTGACTGATATTGAATTTTAGGGTGGTGTAAATTGGATTAGAAAGGTTATGATTTTATCTTTCCATTTATACATAGAACGTCGAAAACGGAGTCCGTATGCGACTTGGGCGTCCATTTTCGTGTAGACTCCTCCTGCAGGCCGAATCTAGTTCGCGGATAAATTCTATGTCATATTGTTTCGACGATTTCCATTGATTAAGATCGAATTTTAGGGTGGTGTAAATTGTATTAGAAAGGCTATGATTTTAGCTTTCCATCGATATACAGAACGTCAAAAACGGAGTTCGTATGCGACCTGAGCGTCCGTTTTCGTGTGGACCGCAGAATTCACTGCTGGAGAACGAGCTATCCGTCCCGGTGAAAATTGGAGCCGGGACTGATAGCAGAATCAGTCCCAGTTCCAAAGCACAGGACACCACCATGGAGCACCATGTGGGGCGCCCGGGGACTAAACAGTCCCGGCTGGGAACGCCAGTGGCCTCGGGATGAGGTTTAGTCCCGGTTGGTGTCACCAACGGGAACAAATCTCTGAGATCTGGTCACGGTGGGTAACTCCAACCGGGACTAAATATTTTCCTACAATAAACACTGGCGTGGAGGCTTTTAGTCCCGGTTGGTTCCACCAACCGGGAATAAAACCCTCCCTTCCCGCGCCATCTTGGAAAACAGAGGGCTTCGGGGGACCTTTAGTCCCGGTTTCTAACTACAACCGGGACTAAAGTGCCCTCACATGCATCGAAGCTCGCGTGCACCTGTTCGTATTCCCGCCATAATCTCTGTCACCCCGACTCCCGAGGAGCTTTCGTCGTTCATATACGTCGGCCATTGATGATGATCAAGAACCAATCAGCGATGGGAATTCCAAACACGATGGGAATTCCAAACACCGCTGGGAGTGATATAAATATTACCGCCCCTTTCTCCCCGAACTCACGAACTCTGCAGCAAAAGAACAGAGGCGATCAAGAGTTAGATAGGGGATATCAGAGAGTGAGAAGAAAACCCCCACACGCCCTTTCTCCAGCACCGCCATGGGTCACTGGTCGAGTGATGGTAAGTACACCATAGACTACGACTACGAGGCAGAGGATAGCGATGCGGTGAACCAACCGATGCCGAAGCGACGACGGGAGTACGAGGAGGAGGAGGAGTGGTCCGATGATCCGGAGGAGGTGGCGGAGGAGGAAGAGGAGGATGATGACAAGGAGGAGGAGGAGGAGGACGACGACGACGACGAGGAGGAGGAAGCAGAGGATGAGGATGAGGACGATGATGATGAGGAGGAGGAGGACGGCGGCGGCTACGAGGGTGACGACGATGGACCCGACAACGGGGACGGCGGCTACGACGGCCTCGACTAGCGGCGCCGAGGACGGCTGTGATGGGGCGGCGATGTGGACGTACGGCGGCGACTTTGGACACTACGGCGCCGGCAGCAATTTTGCCTCATCATCGTCATCATCCTTATTAATTAGAATATTTTAGTTGTATGCAGAATATTTGAGTTATGCATAATATTTAGGTGGCAAGCTATGTTAAATATTTATAAGATGAAACCTATGCAATACGTATTAAAAAAGTCCAATTTCTATGTATTTAAAAGATCCAATTTCTATTAGAACCCCAGGGAGGTTTAGTCCCGGTGTGAATTGGTGATGACAAAAATCAAGTGCACATATCACAAAACATTACATGGGAAGGAACCGGGACTAACTCTCCTTTTTGAATAAACAATGGTGTGGAGACCATTAGTCCCGGTGGATGCCACTAACCGGGACTAATAGCCTCCCTTCCCGCCATTTAACTCCCGGCCGCCGGCCCGCCGTGCCATTCCTTTCCTCTTCCTCTACTCTCCTCTCCCACCGCTACCTCAATGGAAGCAACCCCGAAGGATAGAGCCCTAATGCACCGCCTCAACGCACTTACCCTAGCCGAGCGCCTCGGAGCGGCGAGGCGCATGGATCGTCGCCACCTCGAGCACCGGTGCCGGTATAGGCTCAGTCGCGCTGGCTTAGGCCGGTCATTCAGTCATGTCAGCAAGCTACTCTCAACCCTTCACCGCCATTGCCGCCTCGCCGCCGCCAGACCGTCCCCTTTCCCATGAGGCGGGCCCCTCTTCGTTGACCGCACCCGCGCCCGTCACCGCTGAGGCCGCCATTCTCGACTACATCGCCCGCCATATGGTGCCGGCGCTGGCGCCGCCAGTCAACACCATCTAAGACAATGAAGATGACGAGATCAGTTGGGCGGCATTGATGGCCGAGTCGTCCGACGAGGAGTAGAGAAAAAATTATGTAGAAATTAGTAGCATATATGTAATCGTATCTATGTCGTCTTGTATGTAATCATACCTAGAACTAGTATGTAATCGTTGTGTTTAAATCTTGTGTTGAATCTTGTGTTCAAATTTCTGACTCTCTCGACAATCTCTGAATCTTGTGTTCTTCAACGGTTGCACTTAGCCAAAATAAAATAAAAACGGGCACTAGAGCTTTAGTCCTAGTTGGTAACTACAACCGGGACTAAAGCCCCAAGGACCGTTGGGCAGATGACATATAATCCCGGTTAGTACAAACAATCGGGACTAAAGGGCTCTGGGCAGGTGAACAAGCAGGCTCGGGCTTCGGGCTTTAGTACCGGTTGGTGTTACCAACCGGGACTAAAGGGTTGCACGTGGGCCCACCCTATGGGATGTAGTCCCCGTTGGTGTTACCAACCAGGACTAAAGGTGAATTAGTCTTGGTTTGTAACACCAACCGGGACTATTAACACAGTGTATTTATTACCTTCTTCCTCCTCCCGTCCGAGCCATGAACAGTGCCCTCTGTTCTTGCATTGGTCCTAATTTTCCTTCATCTAAGGACGTGCTATCCAATTTGTTGCCACAAGATTTCACCCATCCAAGGGTTCTACAAGGTTAGACACTTATTACTCTTCTCACATTTTACTTTAGTATTGATAGCTTCTTGTTTTCTTTTAGTATGTATATTTTGTGGCTTATTTGAAATAGATCATATACATGTTTTTGAATGGAGAGATCATAGAGAGATAGAGAAGAGACTGATGGGATGACACGTGGAGAGATAGAAAACATTTATTATGACAGAAAATTAGAAATATACATCTTGACATTATGACTTATATTAACAAAGCCATGCTTAGCATGAAAATAAAATAAATATTCTTACAATAACCTAAAGCATACGGTTGTCCAAAGAGCTTTCTTTGTCATATCCACCATACATATTTCAAACTCCACTATGTTTACAATGTCAACACCGCTTGAGTGTGACATCTGGGGGGTGAGACTCAACTCTAGCAGCACCTACAATGCCTGCCTTGCAAGTCATGCGATTCCCAAGCTGTCCAAGCTATGGAGAACATCGTTAGATCTTCTCACATCTTAGCAGGTCTACCCCTGTAGTTTAACATGGGTAGAGTTTAGGATTTCCTCACAGCTCAGAAACAATTGATCTACAACTACAAAGAGCTATGTGAACCAGGGCACCAAAGCAGGAAGTGAGTATACGGGGAGGCATTGCTAGAGAGTTTTGAGATTGTAGTGCGACGGGCTGAGAGTTTGAGGTGCTATTTATAGCCGAGGAGGCACTGACACATGAACCTTTAGTCCCGGTTGGATAGAACAACCGGGACTAAATATGCACATACACCTTTTAGCTCCAACACATGCACATGCACCTTTTTCCTACTGTTTCCAGAGATAACACCAAAAGCGCAATAATACACCAGCCGTTCTTCTGGATTTCCCTACCGCTCTTCTGAATTTCCCCAAGTGAGAGCTTAGGTTCTTCTCACAGCTTAGAAACGATTCATCTACAACTACTAAGAGCCCTGCAAATCAAGGCACATAAGCTAGAACCAATTATATCGGGAGGCATTGTAGGAGAGTTTTTAGAATGTGTGACGGGCTGAGAGTTAGAGGTTCTATTTATAGCCATTGAGGCACCGACCCTAGGATATTTAGTCTACCAACCGGGACTAAATGGGCCTGACTCATGGGAGACAAGAGAATCCAGGGACAGTAAAAGCCAACAGCGCAATGTATTTATGATCAGTCCATAAAGTTAAATTATAAGTGATATGGTTTTATAAAAATCTTGCAGATGAACAGGCAATGGATGTATAGTGCGGACCGACGCACAGGAGAATTTATTGTTGGTGTGCACCAATTTCTCGATACTGCTGAGAGGCACATGGACTTTTGTTTTATTCGTTGTCCATGTATAGACTGCAACAACCAGAAGGAGTATTCCTCGTCAAGACATATTCAAATGCACTTGATGAAAAGGAGTTTCATGCCAAACTATGTGTGTTGGACAAACAATGGAGAATTAGGTGTTATGCAGGAAGACGATGAAGACGATGAAGAAGAGTTTCACAATCTGGACTATGCTGAGCATCCTTTCTTTGCAGATACTACAATGGGTGATGCTGGAGATGTTGAAGATACTGATGCTTTAGGTGAAATGCTACAGGCTACAAAAAAGTATTGTGAGAATGAAAATGTCAGAAAGAAGCTGGAGCGCATGATGGAGGATCATAAAACTCTGTTGTACCCAGATTGTAAAGGGGGCCACAAGAAGTTGCGTACCACATTCGAACTGTTGCAATGGAAGGCAGCAAATGGTATATCGGACAAGGTATTTACTCAGTTATTAAAGCTCATTGAATAGTTTCTTCCAGAGGGAAACAAGTTGCCCGAGACCACATACAAAGCAAAAGAGGTCGTTTGCCCTATAGGTTTGGAAGTGCAAAAGATACATGCATGTCCAAATGGCTGTATACTCTATCGTGGTAAGGAGCTCGAGGATTTGGAAGTTTGTTCGGTGTGCAATGCTTCACGGTATAAGATAAGGCGAAATGACCCCGGTGATGTTGAGGGGGAGCCTCTGAGGAAGAGAGTCCCAGCAAAGGTTATGTGGTACTTCCCTATAATACCACGACTAAAGCGTTTGCTTCAGAGTAAGGAGCACGCAAAAATGGTGCGTTGGCACAAAGAAGACCGCAAGGAAGATGATATGCTGAGGTACCTCGCTGATGGATTACAGTGAAGAAAAGTTGATAGAATGTACCCAGAGTTTGCAGGGGATGCAAGGAATATAAGGTTTGGCTTAAGCATTGATGGCATGAATCCTTTTAGTGAAATGAGCAGTAGTCATAGCACATGTCCTGTGACTCTATGTACGTACAACCTACCTCCATGGCTATGCTTAAAGCGGAAGTTCATTATGATGCCGGCGCTTATTCAAGGGCCAAAGCAACCTGGCAACGACATCGATGTGTACCTACAACCGTTGGTTGAGGAACTCCTAGAGTAGTGGACCACTGGTGTTTGTATGTGGGATGAGTACAAACAGGAAGATTTTGACCTGCATGCAATGATGCTGTTCATCACCATCAACGACTGGCCTGCACTGTCGAACCTGTCAGGACAATCGAATAAAGGATTCAGAGCCTGCACCCATTGCTTAGATGAGACTGATAGTATGTATTTGAAGCACTGTAGGAAGGTTATTTACATGGGACATCGTCAATTCCTTTTGTTCAAATACCCGCTAAGGAAAAAAGGTAAGCACTACGCACAAGCAGACCATCATAATAAGATGATTCATCGTGATGGAAAATAGTATTCCAGAAGTTAAAGAACCTCCACGTAGTCTTTGGGAAAGGATCTGGTAGCCAACCTGTTCTGAATGAAGATGGAAAGGCACCCATGTGGAAGAAGAGGTCAATATTTTGGGACCTGCCTTATTGGGAGGTATTAGATGTTCGCCACGCAATTGATGTGATGCACCTCACGAAGAACCTTTACATGAACCTATTGGGTTTTCTAGGTACTTATGAGAAAGACAAAGATACACTAGAATCACGGCGGGACTTGAAAGCTATGAACGAACGAGATAGGCTGCATCTAGAAAAAAAGGCGAAGGACGTCATTACTTAGTTCCTACTAGCTACACTCTTAGCAAAAAAAAAAGGATAGCATGTTCGAATGCTTGAACAGTATAAAGGTCCCAGCAGGCTACTCATCCAATGTTAAGAGGCTAATAAATATGAAGGAAAGGAAATTTATACACATAAAGTCGCATGATTGCCACGTGCTGATGACACAGTTGCTACTGGTTGTTTTGAGGGGTGTTCTACCAGAGAATGTCAGAAAAACAATCACAAAGTTATGTGCTTTCCTTAATGCAATATTGCAGAAGGCAATCGACCCTCATAGTCTACAAATGCTACAAAATGAGGTTGCCCAAGATCTAGTCAGTTTCGAGCTAATATTTCCTCCATCATTCTTTGACATTATGACTCATCTCTAAGTGCATATTGTCAAAGAGATCGGCATTCTCGGGCCAGTTTTTCTTCACAATATATTCCCTTTTGAGAGGTACACGTCAGTTCTAAAGAAGTAAGTTCGGAAACGGTCTAGCCCTGAAGGATGCATCGCTAAGGGTTATGCGATAGAGGAGGTTATTGAGTTTTGCACTGACTATATTGATGAACTGAGGCCAATTGGTGTTCCTTTACCACGGCATGTTGGAAGATTAGCGGGGAAGGGCACATTGGGAAGGAAAGTGATCTGGACTAACTCTTCATTCGATAAAGCGCATTTAACTGTTTTGCAACAATCTTCTTTGGTGGCTCCCTATATTGAAGAGCACAAGAAGCTTCTTGCTGCTAACCACCCAGGGAAGTCTGAGGCATGGATTGCACGTCAGCACGTCGAGGGTTTCGCAGGATGGTTGCAACTCCATGTCATGTGCGATGAGGATATTGATAATCAACTAGCATATTTGGCTAGGGGTCCATCCTCAGATATTGTGACATTCCAGGGGTATGAGATAAATGGGTATACCTTTTACACAAGAGCATAAGACAGAAAGAGCACCAACCAAAATAGTGGCGTCTGGATTGATGCCATAGCCAACGATGGAAACAAGGACACATACTATGGTTGCATAGAGGAAATATGGAAACTTGAGTATGGCCCTTACATGAGAATCCCTCTGTTTCGATGCCAATGGGTGAAGTTAAACGGAGGTGTCATGGTTGATCCGGACTATGGTATGACAACCGTTGACCTCAACAATATTGGATATAGAGATGAACCTTTCGTCCTAGCAAAGGATGTTGCTCAAGTTTTTTATGTGAAGGACATATCTACAATACCCAAGAAGAGGTTAGCAAAGCACAATGTCGTTCAATCCATTGGTGAGCCAAGGCGACACATAGTTCATTCAGGCAAAAAAAAAGATCGTGGGAATTGACGAGGTCAACGACAAAGAAGATTACAATAAGCTCGATGACATTCCTCCATTCTCAGTACCAGTTGATACAAGTGTATTGTTGGCTAGTGAGGAAGCTCAATACTTGCGTAGCGATCATAATGAACGGACACTTGTAAAGAGGAAGTTTATTACTGTTCCAATATGAGTTGTAATGATTAAACTATTGTTGGCTAGAGAATTGTAATGTTTAAACTATATAATAGTTGCTTTCCTACTTGATAATACCAGCTAATAAATTCTAATACTAGAGAAAACACAAGGCCCTAAGGCCCTAGGATATTTAGTCCCGGTTGCTAACTACAACAGGGACTAAATGTCCAAATATCAGGGACTAAATGCCCCCTTTAGTTCCAGTTGGTGGCTACAACTGGGGCCAAATAGATTTAGTCCCGGCTGTATCCACCAACCGGGACTAAAAGACCCCGAGGGCACTCAGGGTCCGGGGTCCTTTAGTCCTGGTGGGTGGCCACAACCAGGGCTAAATAGGATTTAGTCCCGGCTGTAGCCACCCATCGGGACTAAAGGGCCTCAAGGGCACTCAGGGGTTGAGGCTTTAGTCTCAGTGGGTGGCTACAATCGGGGCTAAATAGGATTTAGCCACGGTTGTATCCACCTACTGGGACTAAAGGGCTCTCCATCCATCCAGTTACATTTGGGGTGACTTTAGTTTCTCGCGCACATTTCACTCAGATTCCATCCTCTTCCTCTCGTCGCTACACGCCCATCGTTGTCGCCTCCGCTGAGCTGCCGCCGTCTCCCCGTCGCGCCGTCTCCGCAGCGCCCCCGTCGTCCCCGTCTGCACCGTCTCCGCCGCACCCCCGTCGTCCCTGTCCGCGTCGTCCCCGTCACGCCACCTCCCCATCCGCTCCGTCTCCCCGTTGTGGCCGCCCGCCCGCTCGCCGCCGTCTCCATCGCAGTGCCCGGCCCCCGCGCCATCTCTGTCGTCTCTGTCCAGGCCGCCGCCCACGTCCTCATCCCCACGTACCGCAAGTACATTGCCTTGTTGCCCGCGCCGCCGCCGCTTCCCCGGCCAACGCGCCGCCACACTCGGCCTCCCCGGCCTCGCACTGCCGGTGCAAATAATGCTATTTATGTAATTTGTGCAATTATATGTATTAGTAATTATAATTAGTCATTACTTTGTTCATTATTTATGTAATTTGCTATGTATTATTAATTGTTTATGCAATCTATTTATATAATGTGATGCTATCTATTTGTGCAATTATATGTATTAGTAATTATAATTTATCATTATCCCTTTGTTCATTATTTACGTTTTCTTGTTAATTACTTATGTAATTTGTTATGTATTTTTAATCATTTATGCAATCTATTTGTGTAATTAAATGTGTTAGTAATTTTAATTTGTCATTATCTATTTATAAATGTGACTGTAATTTGTGCCCTTATATGCAATCCATATGTAAATGTGATTTATGAAAAATAAATTATATGGAAATGCAAATGTATATGCATAGGGAATGTAGAAAAATGGACAATCGTGAAGACGAGTACGCCATACTTCAACAGATGATTACAGATGGCAGCCACGAAGAAAATGCTAGCGTCGACACCGATCAATACCTCAACCTTGAGCACGAAGACACCGGTGTCGCTGAGAATGCAAATGAAGACACCGATGCTCCTAACGATGTAAATAAATCTATTGATGCTGTTACTTTATTCGGGAAGTGAACATTCGTGTGTAGTAATAATTTTGTTTTGGTTTTTTATGTTTGTTAGCCTTCCGCCTCTGGTTTGAAGAAGAAATCAACGCGCAGAGGTCCAACTAGCTGGAAGAACTTTGAGGGGAGGTTCGTTATCGATGAAGTCGCAGAAGATGGGCAACCAATCGGACCAGCTAACGCCGCAACTAAGTTTGTGAACCACCGTGGCTATCTCGTTAGGGACCACGTGCCCATCAGCTTATGGACATGGAGGCCCACTTGTAAAGATGATCCACACGCAGTTCCAAAAATTCAAAAGGAAATGTTATGGGACCACGTGAAGCAAAAATTTAACATCCCTCAAGAACATCTGAAAAAGGTTGAAGATTGGACTCTAAAGAAGATGGCAGACCTATTTCGGGGCCACAAGAAGAAACTATATGATGCCTTCCAAAAGCACGGGAAGGTGCCTAACTTTAACCCCTTCCCTAAGCACAGGGGACACTGGGAGGAGTTCATAAATTACAAGCAATCGGAAGAGGCAATTGAAATTTCGGCCAAAGCCAAGGAGAGTGCTTCAAAAAAGAAATATCACCACGGGCTCGGTCTGGGTGGTTACAAAAAACGTATTGAGCAGTGGGCCAGGATGGAAGCATAACTCGAGGAAAAAGGTATCACCCCAGCTACGTATGGCTGGACAGACCGCTTAAAGCGCTGGTTCTATGCCCACCATGGAACCCTCGCAGAAGATGGCAACCTAGTCTACAGGGGCGACAAATCAAAGGAGGCAACAGAGAGACTGATTGAAGCCATCGAGAAGACAAGGAGAGGTGAATTCATCCCCGATAGGGAAAAGGATGAGCTAACTCTTATCCTGGAGAACCTAGAGCACCCGAGACGTACAAGAGGATATGGAAGTTTGCCGCGGAAGTATGGCTTTGTGGTAGATGCAGTCATATGGAAGCCAACAAAGAGGCAAGGCCATACAAGAGGCAAGGGTGCGTAGCTTGGAAAATGAGCTAGCTCAAACCAAAGCATCTATTCCCAATGAGGTCGCACGTCAAGTGGCAATGGCAATGGAATCCATAAGGATGCAAGGGTTACTGCCTCATCCTCCTGCCGACATGCTTAGCCCCGAGCACCCGAGCCGTACAAGAGTATATGGAAGTAGTTGTGCTTCCACTGAGGTCCCTGATCAGCGATTCCCCATGGACGAGATCCAACAATGAACGCGTTGTGAGCTTCATATACCAGTGATGAACCTGACCACTAGGTTGGCTTATGGTATGGCCTCACCTCCTCTGCCCAATCAGAGACTCCATGGTGAGGTAATTCCAGAAGGGTACTTAGATGTTAGTGTGGATGAGGTGTGCGAAGGCTATGGAGACTTAGAGCTCCCAATCCCAGTCGGTGATGGAAGAAAGCGACTGTCAGAGGCTCTCCATGGGTTCATTCTATGGAAAAAAACCATTAATCGTAATTAGAGGTGAACCCAAGGCAATGACTGCAGGTGGTGGGGTTCCTTCACCACCAGGCTCTCCACTTGGAAGCCCCTCACCTGCAAAGAAGAGCCCCTTACCACCAAAGAAGATCCCATCACCTCCACGCAGGAGCCCCTCACCAACTCCACGTAGGAGCCCCTCACTACCTCCTCCACCCAGCAGTAAGAATGTCCCTCCAAAGAAGGGCCTATCAGGTGCACCACCTCAACCGATGAGATAACGAAAGAGTCAGAGCAAGTCAGGGCAAACAAGCGGCTCCTCAGTTAAGATGACACCACAAAACAAGCTACCAGCTAAGTACTCTGCAGAGGAGTTGGATGCTCATGTGAAAGAGCAGGTGTTTCAGCAAATATTCAAGAAGAGAAGTCCTCTGAAAAAACACCGATAGATCCATCTATGCAAGCCTTCTTTGTTAACATGAGCAAAGGTGCCAAGAGACAAATTCTATCAGACTATGATCGTACAATACAAAAATCGTCTGTGGAAAAGCATCGTAAGCCGAATGAGGAGCCGCCACAGCCACAAGCTAGTCTTGAGGACATGCCTCAAGAAGAATAGGAAAGGAGGGCTAAAGAAATTGGCATTACGGCAAACCAGATGCTGGGGCGGGAAGAAGTTCAACCGGCGGAAGAAGTTTGGAAATTTGTGCGTGGAAAGTCACTAATCAAGCCAGATCTTGTCAAGGCTCTTCCAACACAAATGCGTAGATTCCATGCCTAGTACATGAAGATGTTAGCAAGAGATCCGCACTACTTAATTGTTGTGCATGTGCAAGACCAGGACTACTTCAATGGTATAGAAATCTTCTATCTGGACTTCAAAGATATTTATGAGATATACCATCGAGGCACCCTCGACATTTCTCTTGTTAGCTGCTGGGTTCTGTAAGTGTGCTTTCATGCATCTCTCCTTAGCCTTCGTCTATATATTCATTGTTTTCTTGTCATCCTCACACATACTTCGCACCGATCGCAGGATGGAGATCCAAAGGTGCCGTACAGAAGGGATTTACGATGTGGGCTTCATGGACCCTGTTGTGATTAACCAGAAGACCATAAACGACCATCGTGAGGATGTAAGGCAGAGGGTCATAAAGTTTTTCATCAACCAACATTTCAAGACCTTCGTACTTCTACCTTACCACTGGGGATTAGTGTCTATTATCTCATCCCTCTTACCTTTTCCATTTATAATTGTTTCGTCTAATATGCTCTCTATGTTTAATTGTTCAGCTTCCATTGGGTACTGCTTATCATTGAGATGGAGAGTGGAACCATTAATGTGCTTGACTCCATGAGGAAGCCAACCGATGACTACCGGGAAGTCGTCGAAGTCCTTAACGAGTAAGTCATGTCATTTCATCTCAACTATCTAATATATTCATGGCATTTGATCATCTCAACTATGTTATTATTTTTTATGTGCAGTGCATGGAGAGAACTGCGCAAAAGCCAGCCAGGCCTTAGATAACAACTTAGGCCTAAACCAAACTTTCCGGTATGAATGCATGACTGCATGCATGTCATATATATCTTCTTTGCATTGCCGATAATGTGTACTAACTTTTGTTCTTGCAGTGTTATAGACAAGGTCAACGCACCAATGTATGTGGATACTATGTTTGTGAGTTCATGCACAAATGGGCGCCGCTCATTTAGTCCGGGTTGGTAATACCCACTGGGACTAAAGTGGCGCAACCACGTGTGTGCCTTACCACCTTTAGTCCCGGTTGGTAGCACAGCCCGGGACTAAAGGGGTGCGCAGCCACGTGGGTTGTTGACGCGGGGGAAGCCCCTTTAGTCCCGGTTGGTGACATGCACCCGGGACTAAAGGTTAAGGGATTTAGTCCCGTTTCCGTAGTACCGGTACGGAATCCGGGACTGATAGCCCTTTCTGTAGTAGTGGTTCTTCCGTCTCACACGTGCTAGGATGGACCGGAAACCTTATTTGCTTTAATATTATATATAGATTTGTAGGGATGTTTTGTGATTTTCCCTTTGGTTTATGAATTACATCTGTGTAAAGAAACTATATATGCTTGTAATATATGTACTGCAAAAAAATGTGCGTACAGTGTGAATGAATAAGGAGTAGCAGCAAAAACTTGTGATTCGTACTCTTATGATGCAGCATATCCTTGTGCAGGATCAAAGAAAGACATTTAAACATGCATGGCATGCATGATGTTCTAGTTAATTACCCAGCTTTGTCATGTAGAGCCTACCAATCCTACTATTACTAATTGAAGACTCCTTTTGGAGCCTCCACGTTAATCCTTACGAGATACGCTGAAAAAAATAAAATCCGGCCAAAAATTCTCACAATAATCAGAAACATCCAACCATTAATTGGTAGATCGGAATATTAATAGACATTAGATCAATTTTCTAAGTAATTATCCACTCCTGCCATTACGAAAGGTCTTGAGTTCAACTCTCAACGAAAGCAATTTTTTCTTTTTTGGCAGATTTTTCCCTATTTTTAAATTTACCCTCAGTTTTTTGTCATCTTTTTCCCATTTACAAATTTATCCGACTAAATGATCCGACATATTCACTACAGTTTTTTCATGCATAAATATAAATATCTTATATTATATATATATATATATATATATATATATATATATATGTATGTATGTATGTATGTATGTATGTGTGTATGTATGTATGTATGTGTGTATGTATGTATGTGTGTATGTATGTATGTGTGTATGTATGTATGTGTGTATGTATGTATGTGTGTATGTATGTATGTATGTATGTATGTATGTATGTATGTATGTATGTATGTATGTATGTATGTATGTATGTATGTATGTATGTATGTATGTATGTATGTATGTATGTATGTATGTATGTATGTATGTATGTATATTAGATTTATTGAATGTGCAGATATGAATATTTATTTCTTACATGCATAAATATTTATACTTGATACGATATTTTATTTTTATCTAAGCATAAATATATGTATTTTAATGTTATAGTACGGAATCGTTTAGGCTATTTAAATCCATGTAAACAATGTTTAAACGGTCTAAACGTTTAACAAAGGGTGAACAATTGTTTACCGTTTAGGATAATAATGGTGATCCCATAGCTTTTTTTAATAAAATTCTAGAAACATTTCCATGAAACATATATTTTGTGTCTAATCTTTCCATGAACCTGACTGATTTTTGAAGATAATGCAGGGCAAACATGGCTAGGCGGAAGCAGGGGCAGAGGCGGAAGCAGGGATGAAGGCCATCTCCAGTGAAATCAATGATTTGCTCACCTTGAATCGACAGGTCCACAGCGAGGAACCATGAATCCACCAATCGATGGGTGAAAACAGGGGAAATAGAGACCAGATTTGGGAAATGAAGTGGAGGAACGGAGGGAGAAGGGGAGTTATTAGGAGGAGACTCTAACAAGAGCAGAACAAGGGTGGCGTCGTGGAACACGGCGGAGGCCGAGAACACGACGGCGGCCGGTGGTGAAGAGCGGAGGAGCTCCCCGCTCCTAATAAGCTCCATAGCTACAAAGGTGAGAAGGGAAAAGGAAAGGATTTTTACACAACGAGAACAAGGGAAGATGGAGGCGGACCGGCCCACCTCCTTCATGCATCAGTGTGTGTCGCCAATGCATGCATGCATGCTAGACGACCTCCGTTGATATAGTATTAAACCACCAAGGACTTGCAGCAAAGCAGTGTTTACCTGCGTGCTAAACTACAACTCGGTCGATGTCTAGAAATTTATTTTTCATTCATATCATCCCATTGTTGATCACCCATCTCGCCTATAATAGACGGGAAGGGGCTAAAAATTATTGTGATTATCTACAAATATGATCTTGATTTTTTTATAGTTAGTTAGAGGAAGGATTGAACTAATAGAATAGAATGAAGTTTGATATAGATAGTAAAATAATTTGGAATATGACAAGCTAAATGGGGATCCCGCGGGGAATGGGTACCGGGATGGCTCCCCATCCCTGTCCCCGCCAACTTGGTGGGGGGAGATTTTTTTTTCCCGTGAAGCTCCCTGTGGGGAGTAAAATACTCCCATCCCGATCCCCTAATAGAAGAACTCCCTGCGGAGAATCAGGGATCGGGTCCTCATTGCCATCTTTAATGTCTACGGTCACCCATACTATTTACCGACTTTTTCTTTACCAGAATTCGGCTAAACTTGTAAAAAAAAAAAGATCTTTGGCTCAAGCCGTACGTTATTGGCTACTATCTCCGTGTAGTAGTAGCAGCAGCGGTACTTGTTTTTTGAAACCAACCAGCAGGAAAGCTGCCTATTGTATTAATAAAAAGGAGAACTCCAAAGAGTAGGAGTTACAGGAGATTTATGTGTACAATCGGAAAAAGGAAAGCTCCACGAGCATAAGCTCTACTTAGTAACACAGGGCCACCTTTTGCTCGTGCAGCAACCCAAAGATGTGCCTCATCTTTGATTTTTTTTTTTTTAAGAACTATGGCATCGGGAGCCTCCGCTTGGTTAAAGATGCAACTGTTTGTCTCCATCCAAATCCCCCAACATACTAGAATAATGAGCGAACGAAGACCCTTTTTTAGGTTGATGGAATGGCATCAATGTTTGCCCACCATGGTGTAAGTTGTCACTCGTTCTCCAATTTCCCGGATCTAGTTCCTGAGTTGTCGTCCAAGATGAAAGCTATTTCCAGATGCGTCTGGTGAATCTATATTCCGCAAAGAGGTGGATGCATGCCCGATTCTGACGAGCGATGGCAAAGGGGGCACTGGCCTGCGTTGGTCCAATCACGTGACTAGAGCCTATCAAACGTCCAAATACGATTCTGGATTGCTAACCAACTGAAAAATTTGCATTTCGGCAGTGTCCAAGTTTGCCATAACAAGTGCTTGAGATTTTTTTTGTACTGAGCCGACGAATTGGGCTCTATAAGCTGAGCTGCTCAAATACTTGCACCAATGAGGTGAATTCCATGTAATGGCAACTTCGTTATTTCTTTGCGGCTCACGATTTTGTATCGCTCTCCACAACGTATTCGAGGAAGTGTCTCGCCGAGAAATTTATATGCCAAAGGTCTATGTGGTCTTTTATCCGGTTTTTATTTTGTAGGGGCCCTGCAGTGACCTTTGCTTATTTATTGAGATCGCATACAGGCTTAGGGTCAGGACACGTACAAGGCCGTTGGCCTTGGACTTGGAGCGAGCCACTGTGCTAGAAGGACACTTTCTTACCATTCCCTACCAGTCTCTTGGTTCCTCCCTCCGTTCCATTCCCGCCGGAGCCATTATAAGCGGACGTGCATGGGTTATTAGTTTACCATTTTGTACTCCGTACGTGCTGCAGCTTATTTTTCCTTTTTGGCGCCAACGATGTGCGTGGGTTCAACGTACGTTCCTCCAAAATGCACCTACACATGCATGCATGAGCGCGTGATATACTTCTGGATCATGTGCCCACCTTTTTTTCTGTCCGTTTGTACACTGTGTGGTCCGCCGTCGTCGTTGCCCATACGAGACC
The DNA here is from genome assembly GCA_030272315.1 of Paspalum vaginatum. Lineage (NCBI taxonomy): Eukaryota > Viridiplantae > Streptophyta > Magnoliopsida > Poales > Poaceae > Paspalum > Paspalum vaginatum. The sequence continues at coordinate 5,467,603 of CM059016.1, forward strand.
AGACCGCCGTCCGCCGTCCGCCGTCCGCCGTCTCGCCCTCGTCCGATCCCAGAAAGTAACCCGGGCCGGCAGCTGCATGCATCTAGCTCTTCCTGCACGACCCGCCGTCTACTATGCGTAACGGTGACACGTCACCTTCATGGATCTCCTCTCGGCCGGATCGGAGTTTCTATGCTCACCAAAATTAAAGGTAGCGCGATGAGCTCGTGCACGACACACATGCCATCTCTCTCCCTCTCTTTCTGCTCTCCTGCCCTGCCGACCCCACACATCAATGCATGCAAGGCAGATGGGCATGACCTACACCTACAGCGAGCAATACCTACTATCTCTGCTAATGCATGCTGCATGAGTAGCTGCTGCATATCTTTCGAATGCAAGTGGCGCGGCGGTGGGTAACCCTCTCAACCGCCGCACCGTACGTACTCGTGGCCGGGCTCAACACTGCAAATCTTTCGCGGCATACACGGCGGCCCACATGTATGCCGGCCGCTGGGTTGAAAATTCAGTATGTTGCAGAACGAATCAAATGCTTCCTTCATAACCGGCTGCTGCATGCTACTACCATGCATCTGCATGAACGGAAAAGGTCGTTTTCTGTGACCTACCGGGCTGTATCTAGAGTTCTAGACCAAGTGACCATGCAACTGGAAGCACCCCGCGCGCGCCGATCACCAGGCACCAGCTACCTCGATCAGCCCTCGATCAGCTACCTCGCTCGCGGACCCGGCTGAGGTCCCGCCCCTTTGAGAGCGTCCTGCATGCATGCCGCCCGGCGCCCTTGTGCACCGACAGCTCGTGCGGCGCGCGGGTATGCCGTCAAGGCTCCATGCGGTCGGTGATGGCCGCGCTCAGGATCGTCACCGGCGGCGGCGCTCAGGATGAGTGAGGGGCTGGCGGGTGGGTAGGCCCGCACCACTTGCAACCCTAGCTAGTGCTGCGCATGCATGCCGCACCGCAGGATCCACCCATCATCCACCCCACCCGTCTATATAAGGACCAAGCCGGGAACGGATCGCAACTACACCATATACAAGTTATACACACCGGTTCACGCACGAGCTCTTGTCCACCATGCTCTCGCTCCTCCTCCACGCCCGGCGCCGCGCCCCCGCAGACGACGGCCCCTCCCGCCCTCCACCCCACCCCGCCGTGCTGCGCCGCGGCGCGCCCCCTCCGGCCCCGGACACCTCCAGCACCCTCGTCGTCGACGTGGACTCCGCGCTGCTGCGGTCCGCCGACGACCCCTTCCCCTACTTCATGGTCGTGGCGCTGGAGGCCGGCGGGTTCCTGCGGGGGCTGCTGCTGCTCCTGCTGTACCCTCTCGTACGCTGCCTGCGCGCGGCCGCGGGCGTACGGGCCATGGCCGCCGTCGCCTTCTGCGGCCTGCGCGCCGGCCGGTTCCGCGCGGGCCGCGCCGTGCTGCCCAAGTGGTTCCTCGAGGACGTGGCGGCCGAGGGGCTCGAGGCCGTGCGAGGGGCAAGGGGGACGGGGAGGGTGGTGGGCGTCACGGCCTTGCCGAGGGTCATGGTGGACGCGTTCCTTAGGGAGTATTTGGGGGTGGAGGAGGTCGTGGGCAGGGAGATGGCGGTGCGCTGGGGGTTCTATACCGGGCTCATGGAGGAGGAGGCGGAGGAGGTGATGGCGACGGCGGCGGCGGAGGAGGAGGAGGGGAAGGGCCTTGTCGGCTTTGCTGGATCACTCGAGTTCCTTGACCGTCCGCTCTCGCGGTGCTGCAAGGTAGGAGAGAACCTAATTAACAACCTACCTACTACTGCATGGTTATTAGGAGTACTATATAATTTGGCAAGTTAATCTCTACTCGCTCGCTCCCTTCGTACGCACGCACGTCGTCCCCCCGCATGCATGCGGGCACTAGCATATCATCAGGTAACAAAATCGACGGCCATTTTAAAATTACATGCATGCGTGTCTGTCCAGAAAAGAATCATATCATCAGGTAGAGATGGGCATGCGGGCACTAGCGCTGCTTGTTGGGTTTATTTGTACGTGGTACGTTCCTGTCTCCACCTAATTGATCGAACGGCGCTCTTGTTAGCTACTAGCTAGTTTAATCTCTCTGCTGGCTAGCTAGGTGGCTGTTGATCGTCAAAAAGCAATCAAATTAGAGAAAAGCTATATATATAGTTGTCTTAGGGGTGAAAACACTCGAATTTTGGACCAATCCAACAATGCCACGTCACCGGTGAGGTTAGGGTTCAGGGTTTCGGGGGTAGGTGCTTATCTATGAACTCCGAGCATCGAGGAGATGGCCGGGGAGGCTGGCGGTGGTGGCGGATCGAGGTGGGTGGGGCGGCGGGGCACCGCTGGCCGTGGGTTGGGGAGCATGGCGGCCGAGTGGTGCCAGCGGTAGGGGCGCCCGACCTCCACCTCCCTTCTCTATCCCGGTGAAGCCGAGTTAGTGTGGGAGGGGCGGCGCCGGCAGATCCAGCGGCTAAGACGTGGTCGGAGGGCGGGGCAGGGACATCACGGCAAGGAGAGGAGAGGTGCCGGCGGCGACGGATCCGGGCCGGCGTGCCGACGGCGAGGGTGAGGAGGCGCGGCTGGGGAGATAGCGAGGTTGCGGTGGCTGCGACGAATCGCGAGGGATGCGGCGCGAGGTAGGAGACGGGTCGTAGGCAGGCGCGCGCTGCGGTGGTAGGGTAAAGGGTGGGGTGAAATCCTAGCCCTCCATCCGAAGATCTAATGATGCAAAAATCAGTTGTTTTGACCCCTAAAACACTCAGTTGTTGGGGTGTACGCGATGGCCAGCTATAGTCGATCGATACATATTCTCTACAACTATTAAGGTTGTCTCCAATGGGTTGTCCATATGGGCTGTCTATAGTACAAAACGACACTGCAGCGTTACTGTAGATAGAATGGGAGGTGATTGGAATAATGATAGGCAATGGTGGATAGACATTCTGCTTGAGATTGAGATGGTCTTAAGCCCGTAAGTAGGACGTCCACAACTTGGCTCGCTCCCTTCGTAAGTACGTTGCCCCACGGAACCCTGTGAATCGTTCTTGCCCACTTTATGATTCACTCACTGTATTGCACTGTTGTAAACAGAGAGCAATTTGAAATATACATGGTATGGTATGGTATGGTAGGACTGATGAGAATAGCGTCAGGCCATGCGCACAAGCACAATGTCAGGCTTAGGGTCAGGTACGGACGTCGCTCCTCTCTAGGCTGTTCGTGAGGTTAGTGTTTGTTGAATCCGCCTCATTGTCAATTCCGTTGTTTAGATTTCAATTTTTGTTCCGCTACGCACTGCTCTGATGCATGTGCTTGCCTTGCGTGAGCATGGCATCGAATATTCTCTTCGTCCCGATTTAGAGAACGTTTGATTTTTCTAACAAGTTTGGCTACATCGTTTTATTTAAAAAGTTTATAAAAATATAAAATATAAAATTATAGTTAAACTATATTATATATGCCAAACTAAGTCACAATAAAAATAAAAGATAATTATAACATTTTATGAATAAAAATCGAACGAGACAGTCTGTCTAGCTTCTAATCTACCATGTGAATCTCTGCTAATTAAGCTGCCAAGGAGAGGGTCCACAACCTCATGGTCCGTCGCCCTCCCCCACATAAGCCTACGCATGGACCACCCGGCGCAACCGCCTGAAAAAAAACTAGACCTAGGGTGACCAGAGCAAAGCAATGGATGGGCACAGCCGTATTTTTTGACCCACAATAATCGACGGGTCAGACACAAGCCATGATCTGACATAAACCTAACTTAACTTGAAAAAAACATAGCCCAAAGCTAAAAAAAACCTGACCCGTCATGTGTGCGGAGAGTGTACAGACCAATCTGACCAGCGTTGGACCAGATCTACCCCGCGCAACTCCTTCCCACGTGTCTGCATGTGCAGAAAACAAAAACTGAAAAATGCACACCAGTGGCTCGTTCGAACCCTAGGTTGGTCTACCCCATGCGACTCCTTCCCACGTGTCTGCATCTGCAGCAAAAAAGACTGAAAAATGCACGCGAGTGGCGCGTTCGGACACACGCCGTCAGGCTCAGGCGAGTTAGTGCACCCTGGTAACTACTGGAGCAACTGTTAAATATAGTATATCCTGATCATATACATATTATTGTTTAAACCTTTGTTAACTCTTGTGGCAACGCATGGACTCCAACCTAATTAATTAAGTAAGCAAAGTAACGTACACCATGCAACTAAATTATTGAGGTTGCGTGCTGATCATATAGGGGTTGTTTGGAGCCAGGCCTTTGTAATACAACTTAGTCTGTTTGGTTGCCTGACCAACCTCCAGGCAGACCTCCTTTGTGCAAAAATAGGCTCTTAGGGTGGCTCTGCATCTCCTCTCCTCTCCGGACCGGCCTGCTCGCCAGAGATTCGCCTGCCAGCCCCGCAACGCCGGATCCGCGACAGGCAGGAGGAGCAGCATGCCCCGGCAGGAGGAGGAAGTCAAGGACCGGTCATGGCCGCGGCGGGAGGATGGAGGCAGCAGCGAACGCACCACCACCTTTCTCCCTTCTCCGTCGTCGTTCCCCCTCCACCACCTTCTCACAGACCGTGGCGGGGACACGCGCGCGGCGTGTCCGGTTGTATGGCTTATATAGACAACACGTACCACTGTTGCTGTCGTGTTCGTCATGCAACTCATCAACCGTTCACCATTCTTCCAATCTGTTTCCTCATCAATCATTCCATTTGCATATATACACCTGCTTTGATTTATTTATTATCGAATGAACACGTTACTACGTACAGGAGATCTTCGTGGTGAGCGCGGAGGAGAAGAGCCGGTGGCGTCCGCTGTCGGCGGACAAGTACCCGAAGCCGGTGGTGTTCCACGACGGCCGCCTGGCGTTCCGCCCCACGGCGGCCGACACGCTGGCCATGTTCACGTGGCTGCCCCTAGGCGCCGTCCTGGGCGCGGCGCGGCTGGCCGTGGCGCTCACGGTGCCGTACAGGTACTCGACCCCGATCCTGGCGGCGACGGGCATGTCGTGGCGGCTCAAGGGCGAGCGCCCCGCGCTGCCCCCCGGCGGGCGCGGGGTGCTGTTCGCGTGCAACCACCGCACGCTGATCGACCCCGTGTACGTGTCGGTCGCGCTGGACCGGCAGGTGCGGGCCGTCTCCTACAGCCTCAGCCACCTCTCGGATCTCATCTCCCCGATCGGGCGATCAGTGCGGCTGACACGGGACCGGCGCAGCGACGGCGCCGTCATGGCGCGGCTGCTGGACGGCGGGCACCTCGTCGTCGTCTGCCCCGAGGGCACCACATGCCGCGAGCCCTACCTGCTGCGCTTTAGCCCGCTCTTCGCCGAGCTCAGCGACCACGTCGTCCCCGTCGGCATCGCCGTCGAGTGCTCCATGTTCTACGCCACCACCGCAGGCGGGTTCAAGTGCTTCGACCCGCTCTACTACATCGTCAACCCCAGGATGTGCTACACCGTGCAGTTCCTCGACAGGGTCGACACGTCAGCCGTCAGGGCCGGCGCCGCGCCCAGCACCGACATGGCCAACCTCGTGCAGAGGAGGATGGGCGACGCGCTGGGGTACGGATGCACCACGCTCACCAGGAAGGACAAGTACCACATGCTCGCTGGCAACGACGGCATCGTCCGGTCGACCGACGCCGCCAAGTCCGCCGCCGCCGCAACAGACGCCACGGCCACGAAGAAAAAGAGTACATAGAAGAAGAACACATGCTGCCTGGAATGAACTCAGGCGTATAAGTCCGCCGCAGCAGCAGACGCTGCGGCCACGAAGAAAAAGAGTACATAGTATTTATCTGTTTGTTTGTTTTCCTCTTAAGAGGTTTATTCGTAGGGATGTTTTGTGATTTTCCCTTTGGTTTATGAATTACATCTGTGTAAAGAAACTATATATGCTTGTAATATATGTACTGCGAAAAGCTGTACGTACAGTGTGAATGAATAAAGAGTAGCAGCAAAAACTTGTGATTCGTACTCTTATTATGATGCAGCATATCCTTGTGCAGGATCAAAGAAACAGATTTAAACATGCATGGCATGCATGATGTTCTAGTTAATTACCCAGCTTTGTCCTGTAGACCCCACCAATGCAAGCTAATAAGCAATATATATATATATATATATATATATATATATATATATATATATATATATACATGTGAGTGTAGCTACATGCGCATGTAGAAAGGAATTTTCATATATATATATATATATATATATATATATATATATATATATATATATATATATATATATATATATATATATATATATATATATATATATATATAATACCCTCTTTAATTTTAGCAACACAAAAAAAATGGACAGGATTGTGAAACTCTGAATGATTATTGAAGAGACAAAAAACCGGGCCGGCCTGAATTTGCGAGCTCTTCTTCTGTCAAGCCATGATACAGTATGCATTTTACTCCTGGTGAATGGTGATAAATCATCACTCCGTGGCTGCTACTACAATCAGGAAACTGATCAATGGACCACTATGTTCAAGGAGATGTGGCATTGGACAGACCACAGATGTGTGCAAGTTGGATAATATATACAGGTGGCTTACGTACTACTAATAAGAAAGATTTGCTGAAAACAGCATGCATGGGAAAAATCATCACATCTTTTAGACACCGCTGGCAGCGATTTATTGGTAAAAAAAATGACTCATCGACAACGGAAAAGGAGAGGGGTTTTTTTTTTGTGTGCACAAATTATTACTCTTATAGTCTTATCATCAGGAAAAATTTTGGCATGCCAACTATGCGACTGAAGAAATATCTGCAGCTAGGGAAGGAGCTTAGCATGTTTATGATCCAACCATGCATGGGGTGTTTTAGTCTACCAAACAGCAGAAAGATCCATTTCTAAAAAACTATACCCCTGAATGGACTCTGAAACACACCACCATCCCTGAATGGAAGCCTCGGGCTCTGTGATTGCATGAAATGAAATGGACGCACCATTGTTTAGTTGAAGCTTGGCATGCACATAGACATAGGCCTGTGTTCAATTCGTTTGCATCGGCCAAGTGTTGATTTTACTTTGCACATAGGCCTGATTTTACTTTGGCATGTTCATGTTGTCAGTCATGAATAATCAATAATCAACCAGCAAAGAGCAGACCCGCATTGTTGCACGCAGGCAGCACGTACGCACAAATTTTGCTTTTTGATCCGTGCCTTAAATTATTTTCACAAATAACCCTCTTCCGAAACTATTTTCACTCGCTGACTCCTCCTGCGGTGCCATGGACCGTGGCGCCACAGTGACATAATGCAGCGCCACGGGTGGTGGCGCCACGTAGGAACCGTCCCGGGTGTTCTACAGTAGTCCGACACGTTTGCGGCGCCACTGGCGCCGCAGGCTTGTCTTTGAAAAATCGTATCTTTTTCGTACGACCTCAGATTGAGATGATCTTTATATAAAAATTGTAGCTCTCGACGAGGTCTACAACTTTTTAGTTTTGAATTTTCTCATTTGAGGTCGTTTAGATGCTCTAAAAATTCATTACAAATCGAACTGTATTCTGCGCGGTCTCCGTTTTAGAAAAATTACATGTTTTTACGTGTGATGTCGGATGAAAATGATCTTTATATGAAAATTGTAGCACTCGATGAGATCTACAATTTTGTAGTTTTGAATTTCTTCATTTAAAGTCATCTAGATGATTAAAAAATTATTAGAAATCTAACTGTAATCTGCGCGCTCTTTGTATTCGTAAAATTATATTTTTATGTGTGATTTTTTTTCAAAACTTTTTTTAAAATTACTATCTTATGTTATTGTGTCATTTTATACAATTTGTACTAAAACATCATATTAATAACCGGAGAAACTAATGTTTTTCTGTCATAAAGATAAAACAAAATTCTACTCATTTTTTTTATCTTTTGTATATGCTTTTCCCCCATAATGATATTGGATACAACTAACCTTGTTTAGTGCTGCTATAATTTAAAAAAACACTCAAACACCCATAAAAAATACAGCTTAAATAATTTCCTATAAGGCACAAAAAGTAAAATTGTGCAAATAAAGTAAGTTGCCTTCCTGGCTGCCATTTTCCTCTTGTATATGTTTAGTGCAAACCGATGTTACAATTGTCCACTATGCAACCGTTTTATAATTTTACTTTCCCTCTGGAAACTAGAGGTGCATCTATATGAACTGTGCTTTATAAAATATTGAAATACAAATCACATGTGATTCTCGTGGACTTTTTGAAATAGAATGAATCTTGCATATAAATGGAGACTCCGTTGTGCATATTTTTTTCTCAAAATAACCTCCCAATAACTCTGATTGACCTTCAAAAAGTACACATGCAATGGATTTCTCTTATGTGCCTACCATCATCTTTGTTCACTTTTGAACCGTGTGCATTAACTTCCAAAGGTTCGTGGTCTTCATACAAGTTCAACACTGGTTGGACCTAAAGATGATGCGGCAACCCTGCGCCCTAGGTTTCTAGTGCTTATTCCGTTTTGCTCCACACATTTTCCTAGCTATCTCTCGTAAAGTAATAATTTGAAATCAGTCGATAGATATACTAAACAAAAGAAAGTTTGCTCCGATCAAGACACCGTGACTGATGTCGGCAAGAGACTATATTCGTTTTCCATTTCGGGGTATTAGCTCGATTCTTCTTATTTGTCACTATACAACAGTTGCATAGTGGACAAGTAACATTGGTTTGTACTAAACATATGCAAGAGGGAAATGGCAGCCAGGAAGGCTACTTACTTTATTTGCACAATTATACTTTGTGTGCCTTTTAGGAAATTATTTAAGCTGTATTTTTTAGGGTGTTTGAGTGTGTTTTTTTCAAAATTATAGCAGCACTAAACATAGTTAGTTGTATCCAATATCATTATGGGGGAAATGCATATCCAAAAGATAAAAAAATGAATAGAATTTTGTTTTATCTTTATGAAAGAAAAACATTAATTTCTCCGGTTATTAATATGATATTTTAGTACAAATTGTATAAAACGACACAAGATAGTAACTTTTACGAAAAGGTTTTGAAAAAAAAATCACACATAAAAATATAAAGAGCGTGCAGATTACAATTAGAATTCTAATGACTTTTTAATCATCTAGATGACTTTAAATGAAAAATCTCAAAACTACAAAATTGTAGATCTCGTTGAATGCTACAATTTTCATATATTGATCATTTTCATCCGACGTCACATGTAAAAAATTTAATTTTTCTAAAACAGAGACCTCGCAGAATACAGTTCGATTTGTAATGAATTTTCAGAGCATCTAAACGACCTCAAATGAGAAAACTCAAAACTACAAAGTTGTATATCTCGTCGAAAGCTACAATTTTCATATAAAGATCATCTCAATCCGACGTTGTATGAAAAAGATACGATTTTTCAAAAACGAACAGCCTGCGGCTCCACGCAGTCTGACGCCGCGCTATGAACAGTGGCTCCGCAAGCTTTTTACGTTGCAAATGACGTGTCCGACCACTGTAGAACACCCGAGATGGTTCCTACGTGACAAATATTATGGCGCCACCACCCGTGGCACCACAGTGTGTTACTGCGGCGCCACAGTCCACAGCACCGCAAGAGGGATCAGGCAGTGTAAACAGTTTCAGAAAGAGGACATTTGTGAAAATAATTTAAAGCAGGAGTCAAAAAGCAAAATTTGTGCGCACGTACGCCTCTGATCTATTTCCACCACACACCTGGTTTTGCTTCAGACAGCAGGCAGAGCGCAGAGGCAAAGTCGCAAAGATGCATGCATGGATCGTGTACGCGTCGTCTCGTGCCCAATAATGCCCGTGCATGCATTCGTTCCGATCCGATCCCATCCCATCCCATCCAGGCCGTACGTAAGAGCAGAGGCGGCGTGGATTGATTGCTGGGTGCTGGCCCTAGCTAGCTCTGATCGTTTCTTGGGTGCGTCGGCGTCAGTCGTCACGCGGCGGCGCCTACGCTCGGTCGCGCGCTCCACTCATCGCCATCCATGACTCACGGATTATCCAAACGTAATTACGTACTCCCTCTATTCGTAAACGTACGACGCGTTTGATTTAAAACAAAAGCTCATCTTGTTTAAAAACTTCAATAAGCTATCCTTTAAGTTGTTGTTATTTGAGTTATAACAAAACGTAGTTTGAGTATAATCCACATCAGGGGCGGAGCCACACCCGGGGCTAGGGGGCTGCAGCCCGGTCCAGTGACCGAAACATCAAGTATCCCTATGCAATTTCAGCGGTTCAGCTTACAACGGTTGTCTGCTACGCAAGTCCTAGTTGTCTTATCTGCTGATTGTTGTAGCTTTGAGCCTCCTACAACCTCTAGTGAGTGGCGTCCTGGCTTCCTGCTGCACCGTAGCGCATGTTTGCGAGTGCCCCACTGCCCTTGTTTGGCAAGCATCTGCAGCAATGTTGCCCCACTGCCCTTGTTTGGCCAGCATCTGCAGCAATGTTGTTGTAATAACCTCTGTTTTGCAGCAATTTGTTTATGTATGTAATTGTAATTTTCAGTTTACTTTCATTAGTTTCTAAAAATAGATTTTAGGTGCATAAATAGTGTGCTATAACAGAAAAGTATCTTCTCATAGAGGATGTTTCGGGTAATAGTTTCAGGTAAGATTTCTAATATTTTGTTTCAGCCCCCCTTCTACCCTGTTTCTGGATCCACCACCAATCCACATTATATTATTTTCATATGTTTGAATAAATTTTCTGAATAAAACAAACCAAGGAGCTTGTAGTCCAATGGAAGACAAGCCGGGACGAATTAAATCAAAATCTTCCTTGCTAGCAAAGCTAGGATTAGGATTTGGGGGTGGGTTCCAAGCCCCGTTGAGGTTTATTCCTCTTAATCAAGTCCTAGGGGATGCCTGTTCCCTGTCGGGCTCGTTTTTTTTAATAAAACGAAAGATTAAAGTTTTAGAAAAAAATCGATCACATTCTAGAGAAGGGAAGAGGTTCCGCTGCAGTAGTGCCAAGTCACTGATCGAACGATTATAATTATTCGTGAGTTAGTGTCCAATGTCTCGGCCCCTTTATTAATTTTGCACGGGTCCGATATATGGCAGGGTGATAGTAGTAACAAATGAAGGCTCCGATCCACAGTTTACTGAGTACTAGCTCAAAAAAAAAGTACTAGCTCATTGCAATGCATGCACCGTATTACCGGTGCGCAGTGCACTAGGATTCTCTGTCTATCCATCTTGTCTATCACTATTCCAGTACAAACTATTCTCACTGCTAGAGGATATAAGACAGTCTCCAATAAACGTCTATATAGACTGCCTATACACTGTAACATTACTGTAGACAGAGAAAAATATTTAAAATAATAAAAAAACAATGGATAGGCAAGCATTTTAGGCATAGCGTTGGACATAGTCTCAGACTTTACTCAGTCGAAATGATCAATGTAACTGTTATTTACGACATGCCAACGTCAGTAGCCGTTGCCTGATGAGAACAGTAGTCGGAGCTCGCTATTTACTTTGTCCTGTCCGATGATGCGCTGTACTATATAAGCTACCTGCAATGCAAATATGCAGCGAGAAATAATAAATTAAGGTTGTGGTACGGGCCGGTTGTAGGGTTATTGCAGCAAGCAGTCGACCGTCGTACCAACGAGGGCCCAAGGATTCGTGGCGCACAATGCAAACGTACGTACGGCCACGCAGCACCATGAATCCATGATGAACTGAATTGATGATAAATCCATAATGATGCATTATTGCTTGCTTCAGGGTTAACCTGCAGCTCTCTCGGCCGGCCGGCGGCCTTAATTTATTTGCATGGGAATGTTTGAGAATGGAGCGAGATACAGGATTAATACATGCACATTAATGATTAATTCCTTGCCTAGGGTTTCGTGTCCTGGCGGCATCGACGGGTGCGGCAGCGTCGAATTGGAATAAGTGTCCTTCCTCGTCCCCGCCGCGGCGGTGCTGTCCCTGGTGCTTCCGTGAGGTATTGTGATGGTTTGCTTCTCCAGATCCAGTTCTTTGGGTTCTTGGAGGGCTTGTACAGGGGCTTGTAGTTGCTTGCCGGTGCTGCTTCCTTTGGTTGCGGCGGCGGAGGAGACTTCCTTTTCCGAAGGTGAAGGGACAGCTATGGTTTCTGTGGTATGGCGGTCGGGGGCCTTTGGTTTCTTCTACGTCAGTCTCCGACGGTGAATCTTGGTCCCAGATTTGGGGAGAGCGGGGTGTGTCCCCGGCCGATGGTCTACCGGCGATGCCTTTCCGTTCTCTGGGAGGGTTTCTTCTACGGCTCGTATCATAGCCAAGGGGAGATGGCTCTCCTCCAGATCTTGGTGTGCGGTTCTCCATCTTTCTGCTTTGCCGTCGGCGTCTGCTTCGGTGGTGCTGCTTGGTAGTGTTCCTCGGTCGCGGTCGATGGCGGAGGTGGAAGACGGAGGCGACGGCCATGGAGCTTGGGATGCCCAGAGGTTCCTCTGGACTTGGATGTATTTTTTTTCTGTAGGGGCCTCGGTGCAAAATGGCTTGGACAGCTGTCCCCCTGTGTCCTTCTGGAGTGTGTCCGTATTTGTACTGTACTCGTGTACTCTTCTCTTTCCTTACATAAATACAGGAAGCTCTAGAGCCGCTGCCCGTTGCTACGCCTGTCTGCCAGCCACCAGCAGCTCTGCACAGGAGCCGCGCTGCCCGCTGCTCCGCCTGTCTGAGCCCACCAGCAGCTCCGCCTAAGCCAAGACAGACGGACGAGCCGAGCCGGCTGCTAGCAAATACATACAAACTTATGTTGTTACATGAAATCACAAATAAAATACATAAAAACTAAGTTTATTACAATAACACAATTACATGGTTATAATCCATAGATCACAATACAAGTTCATAGTACATAAATTGCATAGTCCACGTGAAAGCCAAAGTTCAATATAACAAACAATGTCTATGTATATCACATTATCACGTGGTCTTTGATAAGTAATCAAGGTAGTATGAAAGTCAAGCTCAAACTAAAGGTATGTTCTTGAGGTACTAAATCTCAAAAAGTCCAAAATTCCATCACAATTACACTCCTCTTCCATCATAAGTTTATTACAATCCAAACCATAGTCCAAATTGCACATGCCATGAACATTGAACAAACATTAGGATTTCAACTCACAAAACTTAACACGAAACAATCAGCAATCATTTCCATCACTAAGCTTTTGAACTCACAAATCACCTAAGAAAATCCTTAACATTCAACTAACCCTAAGCATTAACAGTCCAAGCACTAGGTTTCCTACTGCACATATGAATATTATTCACAAATAAACACTAAGTACCATAGATCGACATCAAAATGCATGAAAATCACCAAAATATCTTACCTTTCTTCGGTTTTCAAGCTGGTGGCGGCGGACTCCGCTTAGGAGAACCTAGGGTTGAAGGGTTTTTAATGGGTCCAAACCCAAATCGTCATTTTAATGAAGCAAATCCACCTAAATTTGAATTAGTTCTAGTGCTAATGGCTCATAAAAATATCTAGTTTTTTATCATATTTTTTCCTCATTTTTTAATAAATTTTTTCAAAATTTTAAAATTCAAAACGAAAAATAGCGAAAAAGTCCGAAATTTCACTTCCCGTACACTAGCGAAAATGAAATTTTCACCGAAATTTCGGCGAAATTTCGCCGAAAAATTAAACCCTGATGCATGGTAAAACGAAAGAAAAATAACCAACCAAGTAGAATCGAACACAAGACGCTACAGATGCGCCTTTTCCGTTCTAAGCCGGACTCCAATGGGGCGCTCCATTTCCTTCCTTTAAAACACTGGTTGATATTGTTTGCATTGTAAATAACGTGACATATAGAGTTGTGTGAGATTTAAAAAATAAAGATGAGAAATACCATTGTAGTCGGCCTTAGGCTACGTCCAAAAAGGGGACCATCTCCATTTTGGTCCATCTCAAAAGTTGTGTCCATAGTAATACTATTGCTCTCTACTTTTTAACTATTTTATACACTATCTTCTCTATTTTATTGTTAAATTTGAAATTGTGCACTATTTGGTCCTTATTGGAGTTAGCCTAACCAACCATAAATTCACTTGTGACATGGATTGAACAACGCACATAATTATAAGGGCATGTTTAAAATATAGCAATTACAGAAAGCACGTAGGAATTTCACGGAAAACATTTCAGTTTCACAAGAAAAACATAGGAAACAGAAAATATTTTCCGTGTTCCAAACCGGGGCTAAGTTCAGTAATGTCAGGGAGTTTCTTTGAACATTTGGATAATGTATCTAAATTTGAAGATTATCATTACATTTGGTCATCTTCGTATTGTGTCATGTGGCTTTAGTTAAAAAATTTTAGTGCAATTTTTGGTCTTTTTTTCTAGGCTCCAAATTCAAGAGAAATGAAGAGTAAGAGAAATCAGACAATGAAGATTTGAGGATTTTAATTTATTCGCACATGGCAACTTTCCACAAAAATTGTGGAGTGCCCATACAAACGAGAGGAAACAAGCCATCACCATATTGATCTGAACTAGGCCTCCAAAAGAGTCTACAATAGAAACCAAAGGGGCCAACAGAAGCAGAGTTGTTGGAAGATTTTCATTGGAGGCTACTACCAAAGCCAAGAAAATCGTCAATGCATACAACGACTGCAGACTCTTGGTTAGCATTGAAGACGTTGATCCCTCTAAAACATAAGCCTAAAGATGCTCTAGACAAACAAGAACTCTGCTTCTATTCGCCCTCATGAATCTCAATGTGACTTAACACAATATGTTAGCCGCCGTAGCAACGCACAGGCATAAACCTACACTACTGGAAATTAAAATATCCCTAGTGGTGCACATGTCGTCAGGGAAATACCCAAAACCGATAGGAAAATAGGAAAATTGATTTTCTTGACAGTATACCGACAGGGCTAGCCTGACAGGAAAATAACAATTTGACCGTCGATGCACCGTCAGAAATTATTTTCCTGTCGATAAGAACCAACGGGGAAAAAATTTCCCCACCGGGCTTGGAATTGTAGCCTTGTCGACGCAGGAGTGACAGGGAAATCTATTTCACTGTCAAAGAAAATTATTTCCCTGTCGGTGTTATTACCATTAAAGAAAATACGTTTTCCCTGTAGGTGTTGTGACCGTCAAGAAAATATTTTTTCCCGACAGGGAAACATCCATTTACCCAAATATTCATTTGATTTCACAAAAAAGCCATTCAAATAAGACTCTCAAGCAGATCACACATCACTTTCAACCAGTCGGTCATACACATAATATACGATGCCCAAATGTTTGCATCACTGATTACATGATAGATGACAATATAAACAACCATATATTCAAAAGCTAAATACCACCTAGCTAAAGGTTAGCACATGTGGAGCATACTGTCATTCTCCTACCACCAGCTGCCATTTTGTTTTGCTGGCATCTTCATGTAGATGCATGGTTCGGGCTGTATTGATTGTCCACTGCAGCTCTATTCAGGCTGTGCTGATCCTTGCTGCTGTGGTGTCCATCTATGTCGACACCGCCATTAGTTGATTCCGGGCCAACATGAGAAAATTCAGTGGCCTGCACACCATTACAGCAGAAGGATAAGAGCAAACACTCATGAACCACAGCAAAATAAGCGGCAAACACTAAGAACTGAAAGTGGCAGTGAGTATGTTCAGCTGCCAATAATCTGGTAAGAACAAAAATGCTAATGCATGTGTATGTATGTTGTGAACACACAGCAAAATAGGTGGAATAGAACACTTTTTCTTATATTTATCTAATCCTACTAGAGGCTTAATTATGTACTCACAATTAGCTATGGGAAAAACTTTCAGTTGCAGATATACAGCGGCAGGATATAAGCATATGGACACCTCTTAGTTACACAGGC
The DNA here is from genome assembly GCA_030272315.1 of Paspalum vaginatum. NCBI lineage: Eukaryota > Viridiplantae > Streptophyta > Magnoliopsida > Poales > Poaceae > Paspalum > Paspalum vaginatum. The sequence continues at coordinate 5,483,470 of CM059016.1, forward strand.
TAAGCATTTCTATATGGTCATTTCTATTTGGTATTACACAGGCATAGTCACACAACACTAGATCAGCTTAATAGATTTGCTAGGAGATTTAGCCCATTGCAGCCACCGGCCAGCTAGCTTATTCAAAACAAACTATCTTTAACCATCTTGTTAATTAAGTACATGAGCTGAAATTTGGTCAGATGTTCCTAAACTTAACCAAATTTATGTAGGCGCCTACTAGATCTATATAATTTAGACACAACATATAACTCAAGAGAACTGAAATAAGATTGCAATGGAGACTATATCACAGATAATGTGACTCTTTGGTCAGAAAGTGAAGTGATTTACCTGCAAACACCTAGACCTTTTCTCATGCGCCAGAGGCTGTTGCAACTCGCTCATAAAAAAATTAAACATTACATCAAGAGGGCTCATTGTCAAATAACATATATAGTACAAATCATAGTAAAGCTAACACAAGAGATAGTATAAATCATAGTATATACTCTCTAACAAATCAAGTCATGAGTGTGTACTCTCAATAATGCAAAGGCTGGTGTACTTATATATAATAAGAAATGAATCACCTGCACCGCTGAACTTAACTTTACCTTGAACAGGCCATAATTAGTGCTTGGAAAATACAAGCAGAGAACCTAAAGATTGATATAACAGCACAGGAAGTTAGTTAATGTTGTAACGTGCTTGCAGAAACATGAGACAATCGTACCATAGTGGAGTCCGCAGAGTTGGGGCACGGCGTCCCCGGGGTCGGGCACGGCGTCCACGGCGGCGACCTCGAGAAATGTATTAAAAATGATGGCATATGGTATATAGATGTTGCATCGATCAAAACAGTTTAGTGGCATAAAAGGAAACAGACAAGATAACCAGCCACCACTTATGCAGTCCACTCAAACCTTTTCTAAGATGCTTATACACCATATAATCAGTCATAGCAATATAGACAGATCATGCATACCATTAGCAACTATAATGGCAAGTAAAATTTTATGAGTTGTTGACAGAAGCAACTATCTGTACAGTTTCTCCAAAATTGCTCTATGAAACCACATAAAAAAGCTCACCATTTTATCTTGAATTGCTATGCATATATCCTAATCAGTGAAAAGCAGGACTTAATACACATGTAGGGAGAAATGGAGGTGCAGCAAACAAAAGCAGAGCATTCGTTTTCAGCTCACCATTTTTATTTTTATCTTGAATTGCATTGCATTACATTATTAAAATGATCCGGCCGGTGGTGTAAACGTAGAGGCTTGGAGTCAGTCGTCCCAAAACTACTCCGCCTCCGAGCCAACTGCCGCCGCCAGCCGCACTTCCCGTTCTCCTCCTATGCAGCCCTGCACCTTTGCATTTGCTATTCCCGTGGATCTGAAGGAGCCCGCCCCATGGGCGAGGCTCACAAATCTGGCACCATGGATGAGCTAAATGGAGATGGAGGCATACTGGGAACGGCTTGTGAGATGTGCACCTTGTCTGGCCAGGGATGGCGGCGCCAGGACGGAGTGGGTGCGGACGGAGCCACCGAACTGCTCAGTTGCTCTTTGGGCTGCGGCAGCGCGGATTGCCTGCTCTGCTCCCTGTTCCGCCCGTCTGCTCCTTGTACAAGCACGCAGCAGCTAGCAGTCAGACCGCTCCCTGGCAGCCGCGGCCACTCCCCCGTGCAGATCCGGCCACACTAGGCCCGACGGGGCGGGATGGAGGAGGAAGAGGCCGTGAGGCCGCGATCGCGTGAGCGCAAGGTGCTGGCGCGCCCAGGAACGAGGCAAGGGAGGCCGGGGCAGCAAGGCGCCGCCGCCAGCCATCGAGAGGGCGCCGGTGCAGATCCGGCAGCGGCCAGCGCGACGGGGCGGGAGGAGGAAGAGGCGGCCGGCCGGTGGATGAGGAGAGGGCTGGCAGCGGTGCAGGAGGAGATGAGAGAGAGGAGGGAGCGAGCTAGGGTTGCATGTTTTGTCCCTTGGCGTGAGGCTGGAGCCGTCCGATTCAATCTGACGGTAGGCAAAGCAGCGGGGTGAAAAGGGCTGGGCCGATGGTGGCCCGACTCAGCCCGAAATGATGGGCTGGCCGCACGTGTAAAAACATTATCTCGATGTCAAATGATACTTCCTTGTTTGAAATTAGAGTGTGTAGGGGTTTACGTTTTGGATAAATCCATTCAATATTCTATACATGTGTTGTATATATGAATCAAGTTTCATCGACGCCTACATGTTTTACCCTTTACATTTTGGACGGAGAGGATACATCTTCGTGAACTTTAAACTTTTCTGTTTGCGATCTTGTTTTTTATTTGCCCCTACCTTCTATGTAAATAAACAATATATCCTTAAACTTAAGACCCAAACTATTTATTGTAAAGATTAAGACCCAAACAATATAGCCTACGAATATGAACTTGCCTCTAACCGTAAAATCCAGCACCCACTCATCTAACAGTAAAAAATTGTGTTGAAAATGTCAATTATGCGTGTTCCCCATTTGCAACCTTAAATATTTTTTTTGGCAATCGTAAAACTCGTTTCGTGTGACCGTAATAATGCATTTCCATGGAGTAAAGAATAATCCGTCGCAACCAGAAACCGTAAAACACAAATGTCGCTGTGTAAAAATATCCTTTAAGCCACAAATGCTACTTTGTGCTAGTAAAATCTTGTTTCCTTGAATGTGATTTTTTAGTGATTCTATAAATCATTCTCGAACGAGTAGTAAACTAGATTTTATAATCGTAACAAATGATATTTCGTATTTCCTTGTTTACATAACACTATAATAACACTTATGAATCATAATTAGGTGTTACTTAGTACGTATGTATTAGAAATTAGAAAATGAAAATGAATCTCCACACAATGCACACACGTATTAAGTGAAAACAAAAGAGTTTCAACAAAATGCATACAAAATCCAGATCTAGTGCACATAATTTTTGCAAAATCGAAATCCATATACACTGTATACATTTTTAACTCCTCTATGGGAATCAAAATCCAATTGTTCGTCCTAGTTCAAGAACCCAACACCGTTCTGAATCTTGAAAGATAGTCATCGTCACCACGCTAAACCCAGATGGCCATAGAATAGGTCTGCCACCACTTCATGCTCATCGATTCACTGCAATAGAAGGCAAAAAATCAATCAAGATTGCAAGCTTCTACATTTTTAATAGACAGAAATCACGAGATCAGGGATGCGTAGATCTAGAAATCACAAGGTTAACATTAAGAAAAATAGAGGCAATAGAGTAAATATTTTCACTCCATGGGTTCATTAGATGTGCCCAGGACTTTGACTATAATATTTAAGAACATGTGGATATTTGCATCAGGAATAAAAGAATTTTTGAATAATTTATATGCACACAAGGACGAGCAGATCTGCGTTGAGGCGTGATGTCCAACTGTATGCTTCAAGAAGGCTCCTCATCTGCGCATCTAGACCAAAAAAGAAGCACAAGAAATTGCTGATCTAGTCATAAAAAACCTCATTGGATTTTTGTGATGTCATTCCGTGCCCTCCGCTCATCAACCCCCACCGTATGGAGTGCAGGACCGTTGAGTGGGAAATCAACGCTTGCGCCGACGAAAGGCTAATCTTGATCTAGATGCGATGAAAGAAATATAGGATAGAAAAGCAGCCTCGCTCCCAGCCGTACCTGGTCATCGCTACGTCTCCTTCCTGAAGGTTGCTAACGCCCGGTACGCCGGAGAGAGGGGCGTCGCCGCTGCCCAATCCGGAGCCATGAGGAGGCCCGCCGCCGCCTGGTGCCGCAGACGAGAAACGCCGCCGCCGTGCTGATCTGAATGAGGACAGAGAAAAATGAGGAAAATTAGGGTTGAGCTACGTTATATATATATAGTTTTAATGGGAAATTTAGGGTTTGGACGAAGATTTACGATTGTGGAGTGGTTTAATATTGCTGGGAGAGGATTTTACTATTGCGGGGAGGTTTTTTTACGGTTGCGGGTTTGTCTGTTGGTTGGGTGCGTTGAATAGTTATTCAACACGCTGGGAGGTGAATAACAGTTATATATATACATGTATGTATGTATGTATGTATGTATGTATGTATGTATGTATGTATGTATGTATGTATGTATGTATGTATGTATGTATGTATAATCTGAAGTTTATCCCACGCTCCACATATTCTCTGCTTTAAAAAAATGAACGTTATACATTGGCTCCTTCGGTTCTTGTAGTTGTTGGGGGGGCTTGTTTGACAGGACAAGCTCATTGATTTCTCTGCCAGTTTTATCGATCTGATTTACTCCGTATATGTATAGGTTTTTTTCACGCATGTGAAATCAGACATATACAACTTGATTGCAAAAAAAAAAAAAAATCCCTTGTTTTTTAACAAATGAATTCGGTGTTAATCTCAGATGAAACAGTGCCGCAACCCACTGCCATTCTCATCTACGAAGCTTGAGGCTATGCAGTCGATCGATGAACCATCCGGCCTGTTTGAAGGACCACATGATGTCGTGTTGGAGTGACCAACCTCTGATCATGAAGACACACGGCTGGCCCCAATAACCTTCTGCAGATATAGATCGGGCCACATATCTGTTTGTATGAAAAAGGCACAAGGCTGTGTGAAAACTGCTGTGGTGATCGATGATTTCAACCTTTGCCTAGAAAATTTTCGTGGTAAGCTAGAGTTTTGAGGCAGAGTATGTACAGAGTGGACCCACACAGGAAAAACGAGGGCACCGTTAACTTTTGAGACAAAATTTTCTGGAATGTGGAGAAAGCGCAAGTTGCATAGACGACTTGAAGGTGGTGGACACGTGGATACATGGGTGCTGACTGGTCGATGAGTCAACACAGCAGACGGTGGCAACATGTGGAGTCTGGGCTTCATATCACGGGGATGAACGCCAGGATGATGCGCCCGTCTACAAACCGCCGCACCGGGCTCAGGCCCACCTCAAATTAAAAGGGCCCATTTATGCGATTTCTTCATTACCCTTTTTTAAGCGTTATTATACGCACCAAAAATAAATAAATAAATCCACTGCCTCGGTGTCCGCCGCCCGCCGCCGCACAGGCAGCTCCTCCTCCCCTGTGAATGGCGTCTTCCACCTCGCCGCCGGCGGTACTCACCTAGGGATCGGATTGCCGTGTCACTTCGAGTTGGTGCGTTTCAGGTGCCCAGTGCTGCAAGAATTTGCCCTAATATTAGGACTAATTTGGCTTAGGCAATCATCACCCTTTTCCGCAATTACCATGCTGTTCTAATCTTGCATTAATCTACAGTACATTATTCACCGCAGCCTCCTCGCTATTGCCTCTTGCTGCCGTATATGAACAGTGGCTCTACGAGCAACTACGCCGAGAATGCAGGAAAGGCCGATTGGTTCATCGCGACTGTTTGCTACCAACCACATGACAGGGGACCGGACGCTCATCTCCGACCTCATACCTATGAGTAACCAGGTTGTCCAAGCAGGGGACGGCGCCGGGACGTGAACACGGAGACCGTCGTCCTCCCTGACGTGTGGTACGTCTCAGGGCTCAACAGGAACCTAGTGTCGGTAGGGCAGCTGACCGAGGATCCTGATCTGGTTGTTGAGATGGGTGGTGGCGTGTGTCGCATCAGCCGTCGTGGGTCTGTTCTCGGTAGAGCGCCCATGAGATCTTCTGACAGGAAGTATGTGGTGGACTTCCTGAAGATTGAGCTGAATTAGTTCTTTATGCCATCACTCAGGTGCAAAGTTTTGGAGGGTGGTGGGTGTCTTCCTTTCAGTAGTAACACTAGCACTGTACCTTTGCATTCGCTGTGCCCTTGCAGCGTCCATCTTCTGGCTGGTACTATCAGTTTGAGAAAATGACCTGATGTAAAGCAAGCAGCTGGACTAGTCTGAATCAGTCTAGTGCTTCTGAGAAAAAAAATCACTGGAGAACATTTTTGCAAGTTCTTGAGGCAAGAAGGTAATACAAATTTGAGCGCTCTCTGCCTCTGACTATGTGATGCAGCTATATGCCTGTCAGTAATAAACTACGGTAGTACCATCTGCCCTTGCAATTGATTTTCTTTGGTGCCTCATGCTGCCTACTGTTAATTCTTGACATCGCTAGATCTAGATGTTGCGTGAAAATTGAAATTGCATTTTGTAAAAAAACACCGAAGATTACTGAGAATTTTAAGCACATGAGCCTGACGCCTACTAGCCTACAGTTACTGACGCCTACAAATTAATCATGTTGAACGGTATAAGATCCAAATGTATTGAAACATAACAAAATTGTATCTTTTTTTTCTTTGAAGGGAAAATTTAGTTCGGCAGGGTATAATTGCTAAGTCTATCCTCGCCAAAGAGCCCATCCAACCGCTCAAATTTCAAATTTTTCCACCTTCTTTGGGTTCTTTGATAAGCATAGCCTAAAAAGATCTAGGGACACGCGTATTACATCCTTGTATATAATAGCAGGCGAGCAAGCAGACATGAGCCATTCAGAATCACCAATTCAGCAAGATGCAGAGCATCCTGCACGACGCCACTAGGCAGTGCAGTGCGTCTCTGTTTACTGGAGATCGTGTTGCAAAGTTTGTATAATCAACTAGCACTCTTTGGAATCTGAATGAAGATGGCAAAAGTAAGGCCGTTACCAAACCTTCATCAAGCAAGCACACTGGAGCTGATTACATACAAGATGATTATGTATGGTAGCACAATAGGACAACACGGAGGGAACTACATGGTTTGCATATAACCTTGAAACCCTGCACGCGGGCTGGACGAGAGTATGAAATCCTAGCGGTAGAGAGGGATTGCGTTCCAGTGGATGAAGACGATGCTGCATGCGTCGGCGGTGTCAGACTGGAGCTTTGGGAGCTGATGGATTAGCTGCGTCGGCGGCGGCGTCAGTGGGGATCTTTAGGTACTCGAGGTGGTACAGGGCATCGTCGTCGTGCAACCGGCCCTTCCCGACGAATTCGCCGCTGCTCTGGTCCTTGACGGAGCACTGGCCGCCGCCGAACATGACGAGATAGTTGTCGAGCTCCGCCAGCTGCTGCACGGAGACCCGGATTTCTCCGGTGATGAGGCCAGGCACGTACCGGACGTCGGGAGATGGATGCTGCCGAAGGATACGGTGCCAACCCCGGCGACGGCTAGCCGACTCCCGTCGCGCGTCTGGTAACAGCACGCGGGAGTGACTGCTCTGAACGGCGGCGAGAATAATGACTTGTCGCCGGCATGGCAGGATGCTCCCGAATCCAATATGAGAGAAGGCTGGTGAGGAGGCTGGGACGGCGGCGACTTCAACTCGGCAGCAGCCCCCTGTCCCTGTGGTGGCATATTGAACAGCGTGGACAGCCATGCCCCCAAGGAGGAGTAGAAGGCGGTGAACAAAGGAGGATGAGGCGTTGCCATGGCGAAAATCGTCGCGTCCACCCACCCCCCTCCCCTTCATCGCTCCTTTGCCCAATTTGGCCCACGGGGGCCCAATGGCCCGCGGCGCCTCCCTCTCCTCCAACGCGCCGCCGCAGCCGCCATGGCTTCCTGCAGCGCTGCCGCCGCCATCTTCGCCAGCGGGATTAGGGCTTCGGGTTTGGGGTTTCGAGTTCGGGGTTGGGGTGGGGGCCGCCGTCGTCGCCATGCTCTCCTCCACCTTCGGTCTTAGAGGGAGGACCAGGAGAGGCAGGCCGGCCCAACGGAGGTGGTGGAGAGGCCAGCGGCTGAGGCTGGCAGTGAGGGCGCCGTCGGCCGGGCAGGGTAGAAGGGCGGTTGGGCCAAGGTTGGGCGGGGGAGCTCCACTGGCGGTCGGCGATAGCGGCGGCGATGGAGGTCGTGTGGTGGGTCGGCGCGGAGAGGAGCGGCGGCCGGCGGGCAGGGAGGCCGCGGTGAGGGTGCCGATGCGCCGGCGGACCACCGGGTGGCTGGGGCGGGGCAGAGGCGGGGTGGCACCGGCGGTGGAGAAGAGGAAGATGAAGATGGTGGCCGGCGGCGGGCGATGGAAGGAGGAAGAAGAAGGGAAAGGAGGGCCGGCTCTCAGATTCAGCCCAAATGGGCGAACGGGGGAGCGGCGGGGCGTGGGTGGACGGGCGTCCCATCCACCCATGTGGAGGCGAACAACGCCCTTGCCATGGTGGTAGCTCGATCTGCTAGAGAGCTACAGCATGAAGAAGATAGGGGGTGACTAGGTGAGATGGGCCTCTGGTTGATAACCAAGCAAGCAATAAGGGTTTTGTTGGGTGGGTGGGTGGCCCCATCTGTCACTCTTGTTCAGTGGTTTCTTGCAGCCAGCCATGGATCAAAGGCGGTCGACGAGAATGATGATGATCGAGCGCGCAAGTCCAAGGATATATCCTTCTCTACGCATATACTAGTGATTACGTATTACGTGCATAAAGAAATGTCAGAGAAGAAGGAGGCTCCAATCAGCGATCGACAATACTTGTGTGCGGTTCGTCAATCTGTTGCTTTCTTTACTTGCCCTGCTGCAGCCATCCAAGACCTCGACGGCCAATCGCTGTAGCATTAGAGAATGGACATGCGCCGCCCACTTCCATCCATCCATACATCGGCGTTAGAATATAGGACCTCGTCCCTTCGCCCCTGCGTCTGGTTCCTCTGTCCGCTCCATTCCAATACACACCACCGCTTCAGCTTCACCACCGCTCCTCTGGATTCCTGTCCAAGAAGAATTTATCTCACACAAGGAGGAAACCCTAGCTAGCCAGCCAACTGAGTACGATGGCGCAAGGGCAGCGACATGAAACCTTGTGCCATGTTCAGCAACTGACACAGCGGCCGTGCACACTGCCTGCTTCTCATGGCTTACAGCAATGGGGTTCGCCTTCCTAACGTTCAACTCAACTAGAGCAAAAGTTCTCAAAGAGCCATCTGGGTGTGGGTGCTCACCTAGCCGCTCACCGCTGCCTTCTTTGCATACAAGGTTGGGTCCAACATCCCCCCGCCGGTCCTTGTTTGTCTCATTATTATGCCTCTTGTCACCCTACTTAGAGGATTTTTGTGCCCTCTTCTTGCACAAGGAGGACAAGGAAGCAAAGGTGTGTGTATATCAACCACGTACGGTGTCTCTTACATGCGTACTATCTGGTAGTATATGGTTTTAAATAGCCAGCTATACCTATTTTATAGCTGTTTTAGCAAGGAAACGTTTCGCGTTATAGCAAGATATAGCTTGTTATTTGCACTTTTGAGAAGCGCGGGCCTAAACCCTTTACCCCATATTTCAAAACTATGGTATTACCACTCACCCATGCATAGTTTTGCCTCGATCTACAGTGCACTTGAATGTTGTGGCTAGGCAGCTCTCTGAGTTTAGTGGGCTAGAGGTCACTGGAACCCAAGTGTACAATCACCTCCGCAAGTGGCGGTAGAGGTGAGTCAAGGTCTGCAAGCTTAAGGACCTTAGTGGGGCTCTTTGGGATGAAGATAACTACATGATAATGCTCGAAGAGGAGCACCTATTGGGACATACCAAGGTTACTACCACCACCTAACTTAAATATCATATGCATTTCTAATCCACTATGCTTGATTAACTGATTGTCATGTATGCAGCACATGTCATGTAGGACCACCCTAAAGATGTAGAGTTCCTCAATACATCAATTGAGAACTATATGCCTATGCAGATCATCTTTGGCAGTGAGCAAGCTACAAGACGGTTTGCTATAAGGTCCAATGAACCCCTTGGCACTCCAACTGACTTAGACCAGCCAGAAAATGACACCCAAACTGAAACCATCAACTTGTGTGGTGATGATGATAACACAAACCATACTAGAAAGAAGAGGAAGATCACTGAAGACAATGACACTCAAACTGAAACCAATGTTGGGTCCAAGCCTGTTGATGGTCCAAATCATACTGATGAGAAAGTGACAAAGGCTGGTGGGTCCTCTACTGGAAAGAAGAGGAAGATCACCGAAGAGGAAGGTGGTTACATGACTGGTATGACTAATGCTGTGCATAATGTTGCTGATGCACTAACCACTCCTATCCACAATGAGATGCGTCCAGGTCTGTACAATGTTGTTTTGAGCATTCCTGGTTTCACTGATGAAGCCCTGATGTATGCCCTGCAAAACCTACTTGACAACAAAGCACTTGGCCTTTGCTTTATGGAGATGTCTGACCCACACAGGGTGTTGTGGCTTAGGACTTTTTTGGGTAAACACTACTACAGCAAGGCTGGCAACCTTAGGCTGACCCTTTGACATCACACTTTTTGAGTGATCTAACTCACTTCTACTTAGTTGCCAACCATCTGGCCTCTGTCTAACTATATGGCTATTTGATCAAGCTTGACACATTAATGCTTGACTACACCACAAACTGTTAACTTGGTGTACAATTTTTGTATAGCATAGGTGACAATCCAGCTGTGATGTGTGGGTTTGACCTTCGGCACTTGACGTGAAAGCACTTGGACCATGTTGTGGCTTGCATTATGAACACTGGAAATGAATGCAGTTTTACTTTGCTATTGTGCTTCTATCTCTTGGGATGCATGTATTCTTAAATCATTGCTGTTATTCTGTGCCTTGGTTTTGTTTGCGGAGCACTGTTTTGGTATTATTCTTCGATATTTTGTTACTGTGTGGACTCCAAAGTGTCAAGGTGAGTATAATATGGCCGATGATGACTGCAAGCTTATCAAAGGATTCCATATGATGATCATGATCTCGATTGGTACCAGGCAAAACTGTGGTTCCCTCTATCTGTTGCCTTGGATCTGTTTCTCTAGTTTAGTATTTTCTCCTGCTTGATGAGTCTTGGTTCATTTGCTTGTTTTACCTTTTCTGTGCCTTGTATGCCGCGAGATCAAGATCAAATGTATACTACACTATACTGAGGCCAACATATTTCCTACAAGGGTTGTTTCATCAGTCATTTACACATTTACACTGTCATTGCATGTTTCTATTAAAGTCTCATAACTCATTACACTATCATTTATCTTTTATTCAAGGGCACATGGCCTGGTATGTGGTATTTCGTGGTAGGCAACCTGGGATATACACAGACTGGTCAATATGCAATGATCAAGTGATAAGGTTCCATAACTCGTCGTATAAAAGATATGAGACTAAGAATGAGGTCGAAACTGCTTATAATGATTATCTCATGTTCAGTGAAGGATTCCACAGGAGTGTTAAGGCCATCCAACCGAAGATAGCTGAACCAAAGATATCTAGGTGTAAAGATATTGTAATATTTGTGCAGTGCGTTGTCATTGTTCTCTTGTTGTTCAAGTTATGGACTGTCTAAGGCTTAGATTGTGATTATCATAATTTATATGTTAAATTGAACTATATTATCACTATCTAAGTATTACTGTTATGTGTGTATGGCATTCCAAGTATTTTATAATTTTAATATTTTTTCTGAGAAATAAATGACTTTGAACATTTCTAGGCCATTTCCATACACTGGAAACATGTTCCTGCGACTGGAACCTAGTTCCCGCCATTTCAATGGGTGGTAACTTCACCCAGTCGAAGAAACGGTGAGGCCACTCCAAGAATCCAGCTAACCAAACATGATTCCGCTTGGCTCCCTTCATGCAATACAGCCCAAGACCAGCCAACCAAACACAATCTGCATTGTGCCTGTTTGAGGCCCATTTTGCCAACCAAATACGGTGCGCTGCATGTGAAGAGCCTAGCTCAACTGGGCCTGCACCTGACCCTGAGCCAGGCTGAAGCCTGCTGGGACAACCAATCACGCCCTATGAGAATAATGCAAAACCCCTCTGAGACCAATTGTTCCATAACTAGAAGTTGCCGAGAGCCACAAGTCCACCACCGCGAGGCGCAATTCCTGGCGCCACCGCGCCCGAGGTCTCCTGCAGCCGCCTCCTCGCCACAGGTCGCCGTCAGAAGCAGATCATGGCCCGCGCTCGGCGTTGCCACTACCCCAATTGCCCGCCCGTCGCCACACCATAGGGCTGTTGGCCGCATGCTAGGATTTATGTATTGACTGGGTTAACTCTACCAAAATCCATAACTCATTTGTTTGAAAATTGGTTGACTGGCTTAGGAAGTAAAGAGTGTATAAAGATTTTTTATGGGGGCAGCAGCTCTGTTATAGGCAATTTGATGTACTCGTAATAATATTATTTTTGAAAAAAATGATACTTTCTTTATGTAGGTTGCAAGCTATTTCTAAGGAGGCTTATTAGCTACGGTTTTGAACGTTGCTGCAGGGTGAAGACACAAGAGAAATTATTCACTCAGCAAGCAAGGTACTGAATGTCATTCTCTAGATATTTTTTTCGAAGAACGGATTGAGAAGGAATATTAGATTTTGCTTATGAACTTTTGTATTTGCTTTTATTAAAGCTCTATTCTATTTTTGATCAGATGATTAATTAAACATATTGTAAGATCTGGTTGTGTGCGGCTGCAGAGGCTGGAACGTTTCTATTTTCTAAAAAAGACAGACGAGGTGAAATAGTGCACATTACCATGCACCTGAAGTCACTAGCGGGACGGAGAAAGGCGCCGCCATCAGAAATCAGATGGGAGTTTGGGACCTGGAAGGCCCGCCTGATGAAGAAGGCTTCAGTTAGGGTTCGCGAAAGAGAATCGTAAACAAACAGAGACACTCGAGGAAAATGCCACACCGGGCTTATCTTTTTTTCTCGGGACTAAAAAAACTGATGTTCGTGCTTGTCGCTATATATGCCGTATGTGTTCATGCAGATGGTCCTCGTAGTTTGTGGCTAGCAGAAACCGCTAAGACCGTCTCTAGCGGATTGCCTAAATAGGTCGTCTGTAGTACAAAATAAAACTGTAGCGCTATTGTAGATGGAGAGGCATGTGATTAAAATAGTGATAGCTAAGAGTGGATATACGATCCGCTGGAGATAGTCTATCTAGCAGCAGAGCCTCTGCTTTACATGCTGCAGGGCTTTGCGACAGAGAAGCAAAACATGTTGCGAACACACCTGTCGGAGCGGCGGAGCCAGGGGTGGGCCCAGCTCAATTCAAAGATATTCAATTGAATACCCATTATTTTTACCAAAGAAATTCGTATATGTACATGTATATCCTATCTATACATCAGTAAATAGAAAAGAACTCAAAATAGCAACGTTTTGGACATATTCAGCCCGGAATAACCTTCCAACCGGCCTTCCCTCCCTCTACCAATCCTTAGCGCTCTCTCTTGTTCGGAAATTAGGATCCGGAGCTGCCACTGCCCGACTGCCGACGCACCCAACCCTGGCCTGTTGCCTCTCGGTCTCTCCACTCTCTACTCCAGCGCGACGCGGCAGTGGCTGCCCCCTCTTCCCTTCCGGCGGCGGCTGACTCCGGCACCTGGCGGTGCAGTTCGGTAGCCGGCGCGGTGGGGCTGCAGCCTGCGGCTAGGCAAGCACCCCACGAGGGCCAGCGCGCCTGGTGCACGGCCAGGCACGCTCACGGCAAGGGACCCAGGGCCAGCCAGCCAGGTCTGCAGAGCGGTGGGAAGCAGGGGCGCAACGCGGGCGCCGGACGCGTTGGCGGTTGGCAGGAGCACTGGGCGCAGCGCCGGCAAGCAGGGCGCAGGCCGCGCGACGCCGGCGTGTGGCAACCGGCAAGGGTGCTGGCAGGCGGCAGCGGCATCCCACTGGCGACCGACTGGTCCCTATTCCTTTGTTCTTTGTCTGACCATCTGTCCATCTGTGTGAGTCATTTGAGTCCGTGGTCTTGTGTTGATTGGTGATTGCGAAGCCAACAAGCAAGTCTAATTGAGCGCTTTAGCCGTCAAAAAAAATTTCCTACCATTTGATAATTTTGAATATCCAACCTCAAAATCCTGGCCCGCCTATGGGCGGAGCCCCGTGCTCATCCATGACGCGCAGACAGAAACCACACAGCGAATCTATTTACTTTACTATGGAGACTATTGTTAAGCCTTCACATTAATCAAGATAATCTACTAATAAATCATAATAATCAGAATTATCTAGCCATCAACTAAGTATACTGAAGTATCGATAGCCATTAATAAATCTATTAAAAATCCAATCCATTAGATTTCCAGAGAGAAATAAATTAATAAAAAGGAAATTTTTTAAGAGAGATAAATTAACAAATTCGGGCAAATTTGTACTGTACTTGCATAGCATCTTTGTGACTTTCAGCAGAGCATGGCCCACTCCCCAGACTGAGCCTGCAGGCAGGCTGTGCTGCATTTCTGGATCCCCGACCCCAAGTCTGTCCAAGGAATGAAACTACAACGCCTTCTCAAAAGATTGGGAGTTGTGCGGTATTCAAACATAAAATCAACGTATGCATGCGACTAGTAGATAACTGTTTAGTAGGAAAACATCATGCTTGCCTGTCCCAACAACTCTCGATCCATCGGATGAGGGACCTGTGTCGTATTGGAATGACCAGCCGTTGATCCATGAATCCACGCTCCACGGCTCCAATAACCTGTAGCATAGGCCCACGCCCCACAGATCTGATTCTATAAGCAAGGCACAAAGTTGTGTAAACTGCCGTGGTGATGATTTGAACTAATGTCTAGAAAATTTTCTTGCTAAGCTAGAATTTTCAAACTAATGTGGCAAATTTATGTGCAATTTGGCTTATCTGCTACACAATGGTCGTGTTTTTCCATAAGGCCTTGTTCGGTTGGAAGATAGCGGAATTTAATTCCTCCTCAATTCTCCTCAAATTGAACAAGACCTAAAATAATATTAAAGAAAGAAACATAATTACTTATATTTCAGTGCATTTTTTAACTAATAAGCATTCGGTATGAATGATTTGCTCTAGCCCTATTCCATTTATTTATGAGCATGCAACTAAAGGATCAAGCTTAAAAACTTAAAGTTAGCATTAACCTTCAGTATATGGTAAATGTATTTCAGAGGTGTGGCATTTTAATAGTCTCTGCCAAGCTGCTTCCTTCAGATTCCACCTGAGTTGAGATTATGCCATGAGAAAGGTTTCTCTAAAGAATGAGTAACAGCAGAAACTAGCAACTGGTATGAGAGTGAAAGAAGGTGCTCAAACTAGTGTTGCCTTCTTCCCTGGAGATAACTGTATTTGAAAGTATCAGACTTTATTGGAGTACCATTCAGCATTCACCATGTGGGCTAGTCTATTCACAGCATGCTACTTCCTTCAGATTATGTTACTTAGGTTCTCATATATAGTTTGGCTGCAGAGTACGGAGTGTATTTAGATTATTATATGTCGCTAAACAATTCGAGTCACTAACAGACATGAGTATAAATCAACAGATCCACACTCAACACAGGCACACGGGTGAAACATAATTTTTCTTCCCCACTTCCGAACAATTGGAGTCAGTCATCTTTCCTTGGAAAAGCGAGCTTGATGATGTGGAACTTTGCACGTGCTCACTCTTCGTGCTGAACCAAAAACAACACAAAAATGACTGAGGAACCTACAGTATCAGTACGAGTATGTAGTATCCTCGCAAAAAAAAAAAAGTATGAGTATGTACAGGGCAGTAGTCTTGCTTTGTGACTAATAATTGTGAGCCGGCCGGCCGGGCGATGATCATGGGACGTGGAGGAATACATGCCGTCGCGGTCGTCGAGGATGGCTCCCCCGACGACGGTGCCGTCGTGGAGCATGACCTTCCCGCTGCCGAAGCAGACGTGCATGCCGTGCTGCCTGTCGAGCTGGCTGACGGAGATGAGGCTCTGCTGGAAGTCCTCGACGAGGGACACGTCGGGGACACTGAAGCTCCCCCACTGTAGGCATCCGGTGCCCAGGACGCGCAGCACGGGTCCGTTTGGCAGCGCCACGGAGCCCGGAGGAGTGCGGAGCTGGAAGTCCTTGAGCAGCCTGCGGTCGCCGTGCATGCTGGCGCCGGAGTCGGCGATGACACGCCGCCGGAGTCCGCCAATAGCAGCCAGCAGGCCCGGCGCTGCTGCCGTCTGTCAGGGACAGAGGACTTGCAGTCAGAACGAAGAGGCAGCGGGCGATGGGGTTTGGGTTTATATGGGAGGAGTATGCACGAGCCCCGGTCTCGAGAGGGACGATGGGGTCAACCACCTACCAACCCCTGGCGCCATGGATTCTCATTCTCTCCCGGTTACTGACCTGTGGGGGTCAGTCCCACACGTCAGTGACCGAACCCCACCGGCCGCCATAACATACATTGAGAATCCCTGCGACTGCGAGCGCCTCTCCCACCAGTCAATCCATCGAACCTAGACAGAGGTTTCCCGGCAGCTTCCTCCAGCTCCATGGCATCGCCGCGTCACCGTTCTACTAGCTCTCGAATGGATTGTGATTTGGGATTCTTCTCTCTCTCTCCACGCTAGCTGTTCGCCAGCAGGTACGCATCCTGCCAAGTCGAGGAGTTCCTGACGTTAACACACGTGCTCCACTTCAGACAACAAGACAGACACACAGGCTGTAATACCATTAAAAGAACAGGAGTACGTAATCATCTTGTATGTAAATGAGCCCCAGTCCAGTGTGCAACAATACCTTCAGTAGAAGAACAGGAGTACGTGATCATCTTATATGTAATGGACCGGAGTCGTGCAGGATGCTCTGTATATTGCTGAATTCGCTGGTTCTGAATAGCTAATGTCTGCTCACCTGTTATTGTTATTATGTACAACGAAGGATATAATAATCGTTTACTTGGATCTTTTTGTAATTACACTAAGATATACTACCATGGCCAACCGAATCTGCATGTTTTCCCTTCGAAGAAAAAGAGAAACAACTTTTTTTTTTTAATGTTTCAGTTCGTTTCGATCATATACCATCCAGCATGATTAATCTGTCCTAGCCCTAGTCCGTTTATTTACGAGCCGGTAATAGCTAATTTACTCAGAAATAACAACCATCGCAGGCGTCAGGCTCATGTGCTTAGAATTGTCAGTAATCTTCAGTGCATTTTTTAAAACAAAATAATTCAATTACAATTTTCAAGCAACAGCTTGATCTAGCAACTCACAAGAGCTAGCAGTCAGCAGCTTCAGACACAGCAAAAAACAAGCTAAACTTCCAATTGCAAGGGCAGATGGTACCACTGTGGTTTATTACTGACAGGCATATAGTTGCATTGCATTGTTGGTTTTTTTTTTCACAAGCACTAGACTGGTTGAAACTAGAGCAGCTGCTTCGTTTAGATCAGATCACTTTCTCAAATTGATATAGTACCAAGGGACACAGGAAGGGCAATGCAAGGGTACACTGCCAGTTACTGCTGACAGGTAGAAAGCTAGGCAACAGCTTTGGAAGCAGGGTGCAAAATTTATGCATTTGCAGGCATCAACCTACACATCAGAAAGAAACAGCACCATAGATGGGATACAGTATATATATGAACAGCCAAATTCATCACAGTTACAACGTTTTATCATTTGGGCACAATGCATCCAAATCATATAGCAGTGTACCACAGGCTCAGCTGTTGCATCAACTGACTGCAGGGTGCATATTGAAAGTCAAATTAAAAATTAGTTGCAGAGCAATGGCTGAAATCAGATTTAGTTGACTTATATTAGCACCTCAGATGAGGAAAAGAAACCATGCGACAGTAAAACCAGAATAAAGTGCACAAAGTAGATTGATTCCAAAGAGGTCACAACCACGTCCAAAACTTTTTATATAGTCAAGATGTGACTGCAAAAGAGATCCAGATACAATGCACAGAATATCCAAAGACCATAGAAAAATTGCTAAACTGAATACCACCGGGATAAAAAGCTCTATCTAGAACCTTACACACTTCTAACTCAGCACTACCATATAAAAACAAAGCAGTAGCCGATATGCACTACCATCCCTCTATGCATCTGATCGAAGACACCCACCGCGCTCCAAAACTGGGCACCCGACTGATGTCCTGAAACAAAACAACTAACTCTGCTCAATCTTCAGGAAGTCGACCACATACTTCCCGTCAGATCTCAGGGGTCCTCTACCGATAACAGACCCATGGCGGGTGATCCGACACGCGCTAGGACCTATCTCAACAACCAGACCAGGATCTTCAGTCAGCTGCCGCACCGACACCAGGTTCCTGTCGAGGCCCTGAGACGTACCACACGTCAGGGAGGACGACTGAGTCCGTGTTCACGGACCCTCTGCCACGCACCTGCAGCCCCTCGCCGTTCCCCGATTTGATGACGACCTGGTTGCTCACAGGTACGAGGTCGGAGATGAGCGCCCGGTCCCCTGTCATGTGGTTGATGCAGAGAGTCGCCACGAACCAATCCGCCTTTCCTGCATCCGATCCTTTGAGGTGCTGCCCGCGGAGCCACTGGGTATATATGACAGCAACAGGCAGCGGTCAGTGTACTGATCAACTAGTTAATGGATGCGAGAAAATTAGATTGATTCAAGATTAGAACAGCATGCTAGGTGGGCCTGCAAAGCACTGAAGCTATCAATTTGTAGGCTAAATTTAGAACAATGGTAGTAGTATTATCTTCTACTAGGCGAGTAAGCAAACGTACGTACCCGGCGTAATATCGACCAATTGGAAGCCACTTGTTGTTCATCGTCTCCTTTGCATATTCTTCCCCAAATTCATATTCTTCCTCCTCCGTCGTCACACGAACTCATCGCCCATCTGGTTGTCCGTCATCAGGTGTTGGCTTCGGGTGGGCGATCTGGCTCCTCACCGGAAATACCTTGTTCACCCACCCCGGCCACCACGTACGAGCAGGTCGCGGAGGAACGGCACCACCATAGGACTCAAGATGAGACCGCAAGAATCGATTCGCTCTGAGATTTATAATGGCCCTGGCCTCCAGACGTAACGTAATCAAGTCCAACTCTAACTTAAGCGGATCCAACAATCTTCCAGACTTCCAAATTTATTTCTACACCCACAAAACCAAGCAGGATTCGTGCTGTGGTACAGGCCCCAGGGCCTTTCCTGCTGCCGGCGAGAAACCGCTCGCACCCTGCAGCTCACCGGCATTCGGTGCCAAGTTTAGAAAGCTATCGCAAGACTAAGAAACGTAGTCAGGTACTCATAGCAACAACTTGATAAACATAATAGGTATCCAGATAGTTTAGAAAGCGAAACATATAACTATGCTACCGAGTACCGAAACAATAAGTTTTACAGATTTACTTCTTTTCAGTCGTCTGATATTTGTCTATCCATCAATCAAATTATTTGTGTGTGTTTTGTGTCTGTTTTGATAAATTACTATATATATATATACAAAAAGTACTGTATATTGTTGCCCACCGTAATTTTTTTACCGTATTGTGTAATTTTGATATGTGACTGATAAATTGAATTTTATCAGTCATCTACATGGTGATATAAAATGTGGCTGATATATTGATTCCTTGAATCATATGGGACTGTTAAAAGAATATCGGATGGTTATAACATGTGACTGATGAAAAATTAAATATCAGTCATTTGGTGAGGGGACACACCCTAAGTTTTAACATCTGCAACATTGTCTATTAATTGGAGATACCGTAGTGAGTGATGTAAACATTTGAAAAAAAATACGGCACCAACACTCGATTTTTTATCGCTCCGATTTGAAGCAGTGCGTCTGGTTGTTCGATCAAGTCTCGCAGCTGCGCGTCCTCTGTTTGTTTTTTTTCCTGTTTTTGTCCCGTTGACTTTTTTGTGGGTTCCACCTTGGCTGCAGTCACTTGAGCGTTGTGGCCGGCTCTCAAGTGCTCCCTTCGTGTATTTAAATATAAGTTGCAGTTGATTTTTTTTCAAATATTCGATCCGTCGTCTTATTCAAAAAATTTATGCAAATACATAAGAAAACTAGTCATGCTTAAACTCTCTACAATGATAAAACAAATCACAACAAAATAAAATAAATAATTGTAATTTTTTTTAATAAGACGAGCGATTGAAGTTTTGAAAAAAAATCAACCGCGATTTATATTTAAATACGGATGGAGTAGAAATCTTTTCTACCTTGTCTTGTTGTTTGCTTCTGTTGATTCGATCTGTCTTTTGTTTGTTTGTTTGTGTCTGATGTGTCATCTGCCTTCTTTTTTTTAATACTTGTTTTCCTGAACAGCTACATTTGGTGATCGATTTTACTGATCTTTTCTACACTTCCTCTTTTACACTTTGAATGAGTAAGCTAGTAATTCATTGTACTTGTTCACATGTTGTTCTGTACTTACAGTTCATAGTAGTGTAAGTTACAATATCTATTTTTTTACTGTAATTATTATACAAGCATAGTGTAATTTTTTGTAGACCAAAAATTGTTAGCATTTGACTAATTTTAAATATTTGTAACCTATAGATTAATTTTGCTTATTGACTAATTTTGAACATATGCCAATTGTAGATTTGTTTTTCCATATGCATTGAGGGGTTTGACTTGGCTTGAAACAACCGAAAAGTAGCTAGACAGACTCGGCATGCTACTGAAACGGAATTAGTTTTGTCCCGGTGGTGGCTTGTTTGCGCCGGTCAGGGGTTCGACCAGGCTTTTAGTGCTGTCCACATTTTTTGTAATGTCAATATACGAACTAATAATGATCTATGTGAACAACCGTTAGAGTCGGATAGTGTGTTGGTACTACGGACTCTTGCCTAATGCTATTTGAGAGCTGTGGTATAGTGATCCATGGAGTGGCATTGCACAAAAAAGACGTGTGTAGCATGTAATAGGGGCTGATAGCTAAAATAATTATACAGCCCATATCTAGCCTATGCCATTTACATGCACCATCCGTTGTGCACCCCAGCTCCTTTTAGTTGTCATCTCTTCTGCTTGTAGTTGTCATATCTTCTCTAAATAAACCGTCCAATTGCATAATATATATATTAGTGATCTGAGGGAGCATAAGTATGGCAAACAATGTATGGCTAAAACTTCGATTGCTGTCCTTGTTCAATGTTCACATCAACATGACCTTTCCGGTATCGAAACAACATCTAACATGGAGGCGCTATGCGTGCGTGCATGGGCGCATCATCACGCCAGACGATCCAGTGGTTAACCTAGAGTATATATATATATGTGTACGGTAAGATCACGTTGTTGCTTGCTGTGAGCTGTGAGTCATCGATCAGAGTATTTATCTCATGGCACCACCAGGAAGGTGAGCACATACATGCCATCGTTCTCCAGGAAGGCTCCCCCGGCGCGGGTGATCTTGTCGGCCTGCATGATCTCACATATCCCCTTCCCGAAGTAGCTGTGCATGCCATGGTCCCTGTCGAGCTGGCCGATAGAGATGAGGCTCTTCTCGAAGCCCTCGACGAGGGACACGTTTGGGATGCGGAAGGTGTCCCCCCACTCTATGCTGCCGACGCCCAGGACGTTCAGGCAGGCCCCATTTGGCAGCCTCACCTGCTGGGGGTCGACGTAGAACCGGAGACCCTTGAGCAGCCTGGGGTCACCGACCGCGTGCATGCTGGCGCCCGTGTCCGCGATGAGCCGCCGCCTTGCGTGGCCGCCGCCGCTAAACGCAGCCAGTAGGAGGCGCGCTGTCGTCTGCAAAAAGGAAATACAGCACGTACGTAGTAGTAGCAATAATGTTAGAAAACATATACTGCTGTGTGCAGAAGCGCTTACATAAATCTAGTAATAACATGTACTCCTCCATTCATATTTGTTTGACGACGCTCTCCAGCTCAATTTTGAGCTGATAAACATCAAATGAAAGAAAAAATGGAGGTACGTACTAATGCACCGATGAGGATTAATTGGAAGACGGACGTACATGCATGCGAGGATTATGTGGGTTTATTGGATGATATACACACACACACAGAATTTGTTGGATGTTTCATGTGCCTGTGGATTTCCTCTAGCTACCTAGATAGCTGGATTTGAATTGCCCTTTTTTTAGGGAGAAAAAAAAAACTCTGATTTGCATCCAATCCAGACCAGACCATGCACGGGCATGCATGCAGTTGGTATAGGTACGCGCGCACCTGTCCTTGATTGTCTTTGTGGATGAAGAAAGCGTAGAAGCCTCCGAGTACGGCGGTGATTGCCGCCGCAACCTTGTACGAGCAGGAGAAGCAGGCGAACGCAAGCGTGAGCAGGCAGACGACGGCCATTTTCAGGCAGTATCTGGTGGTGGCGGAGCCCGGGTGTGCCCTCTCAGACCACCGCAGGCAGCCCAAGAGCAGCAGCAGATCCAAGTACGACGAGAAGGCCACAAAACCGACCGCGCCTCCGTCTTGCTGCCTGCATGAGCGGTAGATCACCATGGCCGAGTTGAAGGTGATGAGCAATAGGAACCCCAATGCGACCAGCAGCACCGTCGGCCGTCGGAAGACGCCGGCGGCGGCTCCACCACCGCCTGCAGCATCTGCCGCTGTCGTCCTTCTGATGAGCCCCTGACGATCAACGCGGAGCAGGGGTTCAACTTGATCAAGCCCTCCTTCCGGCATCGTGCTAAGCTAATAAGCTGCGATCCTCACTTGGTGGCACCACAGGTCATCGCCACAGGCCGGCCGGCACCGGTTGCTCGATCGGGAATATAATCGGGAGGATAGATCGAGCAGTCGATCGAGGTGAAGTGGTGGATCGAGGATTCAGTGCTAAGCCGGGGAGAAGGGACGCCTAGCCTATATGACTATGAATGCTGCATCGATCGATCCCCGGCCCGGATTGACCCGGAGAGTATGACATGATCGACAATGATGTGCTGCTAAACTACAGGTAGTGGACGGACAAATGGCTGGGCTGCCCACTGATGCTGGCGATTTCCCGTGGGCTGCAGGAATAACGAAGCATCCTGACGCACCCACCCAGGGAAAAATGAAGCCACCCAGCTCTCATCGCTGACGACCGAATGCTTGCTTCCGCTGTTTCGCCTCTCTTGCCTTCTCTTGGATTGGATCTATATATGCAATGCGTGTTGCCTTGCCACACGGAGTGCGTGGCGTGGGTATAGATAGAGTACACAAAAAACCTCCGGGCTCGCCATCATGCTTCAGGCCAGCATCCATGGCTTGAAGCGACGAGGAGGGGCCGGCTGAGTCGTCGACGAGTGACAAGGACGTACTGCTTCTTCCTCCTCCTTCTTCTTCTTCTCGTTCACCCTACCATACTTCACCAGGCCAGCAGATCGAGCTTCCGCCATGGCGTCGCTACGTCCTCGTGACTTGTACTCCTCCTTGCAGGGATGGTTGTCCAGACTGTTTGATATGCCGCCACAGGTGGTGCGCGACGACTGCGCCGCTTCTGATGTCCTGCCATCTGCCAGGTATATATATATATATATATGTGACTGATGCGATCATCCTCTCACGGCCGCCGGCACATATATACTTGCTAGGCTATATATGCCACGATGATTACCGCCCGCTAACCAAACCAAATTACTCCTCCTAGATATTTCGGCAGAGACGAGTACGACCCAAATCAGGGGATGCCGGACGTCGCGGCGAAATCATGCCGTCGACCATACAGCCAGCCTGGACACGGAGTCGTTGAAGTCGCCGTCCCAGCCTTCTCTACAGCGGCCTGTTTTCATCCTCGACTCGGGAGCATCCTGCCATGTTGCCGGAGAAAGATCATTTTTCTCGCCGCCGCTAACAGCAGTCGCCGCCACCGGGGGCGGCACCGTATCCTCGGACAACTTCCGCCTCCCGGACGTCCTCTACGAGCCTACTCTCGGCACCGCGCAAATCCGGGTCTCCGTGCAGCAGCTCGCCCAGCTCGACTATCTCGTCACGTTCGGCTCCGGCCAGTGCTCTGTCAAGAACCGGAGCAGCGGCGAACTCGTCGGGATGGGCCGGTTGCACGACGACGATGCCCTGTACCACCTCGACTACCTAAAGATCCCCGCCGCCGCCGCTAGCTAATATGAGAGCTCCCAATGATCTAGCCTGACACCGCCGATCCATGCAGCAGCATCGTCTTTCTCGTTCAGCCTGTGGAGGCTGCACTTCCCTCGGTTAGTGTTGTCCTATTATGCTACATACATAATAATCTTGAAAAGCAGAATACCTGCGTGTACCAAGTCTAGCCGTGATCCCATTACAACATAATCATCTTGTATGTAATCAGCTCACTCCAGTGTGTGCTTGCTTCACGAAGGTTTGGTGATGGCCTTACTTTTGCCATCTTCATTCAGATTCCAAAGAGTACTTGATTACACAAACTTAACAGAGATGCACTGCACTGCCGAGCAGACTAGCAGGGCTCACCATTCCGTTTTACGTTAGCCAAAAATTCCGTTTCCACTAAAAAAATGACTTTCATATTTTTTCAATTTTAAACCGGAATCCACCCTTTCCCAGACCCGGAAAGCGCATCCCAGACAGGTTCAGGAACAGAAAATCCGGCCGGAATTCCGCACAATCCAACCGGGATGGTGAACCCTGCTGCCTAGTGGCGCCGTGCATGATGCTCTGCATATTGCTGAATTGGTGATTCTGAACGGCTAATGTCTGCTTGCTCGCCTGTTATCGTATACAAGGATATAATACGCGTCCCCCTGGATTTTTTTTTTAGTAATAATTATACCAAGGATTTACCCTGCCTGCCCAACTAAATTTGTATGTTTTCCCTTCAAAGAGAAAAGAAACAACTTCTGTATGTTTCAGTACACTGGATCTTATACCAGTCAACATGATTAATTTGAAGGCGTCAGCAACTGTAGGATATTAGGTGTCAAGCTCATGTACTTAAAATTGTCAATGATCTTCAGTGGATTTTTTTTTACAATGCAATTTCAATTTTTAAGCAACATCTTGATCTAGCAAATTACAATAGTTTACAGTCGGCAGCTTGAGACACCAAAAACCCAGCTAAACCTTGAATTGCAAGGGCAGATGGTACCGCTGTAGTTTATTACTGACAGGCATATAGTTGCATCACATAATTGGAGGCAGAGGGCGCTCAAATTTGTATTGCCTTCTTGCCTCAAGAACATGCAAAAATCTTCTCCACTGATTTTTTTTTTCAGAAACACTAGACTCAGTCACACTAGAGCAGCTGCTTTCTTTAGATCAGGTCACTTTCTCAAAATGATAGTACCAACTAGGAGATGGAAACTGCAAGAGTACACTACAAATTGGAAGCAGGGTGCAAAAATTATGCAATTACAAGCACCAACCTACCCACCAAAAAGAAACAGCGCCATAGATGGAATACAGTATATATGAACAGCCAAATTCGTCACAGATACAACGTTTATCATTTGGCCAGGATGCAACTGTTGGGCCAACTGACTGCATAGTGCATACTGAAAGCCAAACTAAAAATCAGTTGCAGAGCAATGGCTGAAATCGGATGTCGTTGACTTATATTAGGACCGCAGAGGAGAAAAAGAAAGCATGCAACAGTAAAACCAGAATAAGGTGCCCAAAGTAGATTCCAAAGAGGTCACAACCTCATCCAGCAATTTTTATACAGTCAAGTGACGGCAAAAGAGATCCTGATACAGTACATACAATATCCTAAAACCATAGAAAATGCTAATCTGAATACCACTGGAAACGAACTCTAGAACCTTAAGAAAGCAGCCACTAGGTAGTATGCATTTGAGGACACCCACCCATCCTCTATGCATCTGATGAACCCGACCACCCTCCAAAACTCTGCACCTGAGTGATGGCCTGAACAACTAATTCTGCTCAATCTTCAGGAAGTCCACCACATACTTCCTGTCCGATCTCCTCAGGGGCGCTCTACCGAGAATAGACCCATGGCGGCTGATGCGACAGACGCCACCACCCATCTCAACAGCTAGACCAGGATACTCGGTCAGCTGCCCCACCGACACCAGGTTCCTGTCGAGCCCTGGGACGTACCACACGTCAGGGAGAACGACTGTCTCCGTGTTCACAGACCCTCTGCCACGCACCTGCAGTCCCTCGCCTTCCTCCGCTTTGACAACCTGGTTGCTCACAGGTACCAGGTCGGAGATGAGCGCCCGGTCCCCTATCATGGGTTGGTACAGAAGCTCGCGACGAACCAATCAGCCTTTCCTGCATTCTCGGACGTGCTGCTCGCAGAGCCACCGGGTATATATAACAGCAACAGGCAATTGCAAGGCAGCGGTAAATGTACTGATCAACCAGTTAATGGATGTGATAAAATTAGATTAATTCAAGATTAGAATATCATGCTAGGTGGGCCTGCAAGGCACTGAAGCTATCAATCTAGGGTAAATTCAGAACAATGGTCACTGGTGGAGCCAAAATCCGACGCTTTTTTTGTGAAACTTGTGCATATATCTCCATACAACACAGGTTTCAGAAAATCGGTTCTTACCCAACATCCTGGCCTGAGATTATCAGGTGTACAGACACTCGCTGTAGCTAGCGGACACACATTACGACAGAACGAAATTGAACCCGGGCAATAAACCACACACACAGATGAGCAATTCGCTAGCTGGGAAAGGTACCAATCAAGCAAAGAGTGATGGCTCCATCCTCTAATTGAACTCTAGATCATACCATATAATTATATAAAGTCTAAACTGGATTAGAGCTGTTAGAAAACAAACATGCGGAAGCGCCTATGGATCGATCGAGATACTCATGCACAATCACAAAAGACACCGGATGCACGATATTTGTTAACGAAGTTCAATCGAAGCCTATGTCTCCGGGGCATGACTATGGGTGTTCTGCTAGATTATCAGATAACTATGTTGACTATCTAGGTACACCAGCATCCTCATACCAAGGCATCTAGTCCTCTTTGTTACAACAGCAGCCTTTCCTTCATATTTATGAAGAGGTCCAGGTTATAGAGTTTGACAAGTACTCTACCCTATACCGCTAATACAACTCAAAGACTCGCTGTAACCAGATTCGTACAAATATTCAACACATATCTAACAAACTCCACCTTGGCGAATTTTCTCGCCACTTCAAATCTGTCATGCGCGAACCTCCATGTACATCGAACTTGAGTCTTTATCTTCGGTTGCTTACGTAAAACAACCACGAGGTTGTGCAAAAACCGTCCCTTTAGAACACACTGCTTTCAAAATTTTGTCCCTCGTGACTTCATCTTCAACGATATATCTTGCAGCTTCTCATGGTATAAACTTCTCTCCTCCTATCAACACAGTCGTGCCTCCCTTCATGATCTTCATGGTTACTCCATCCGACTCACCTCGGAACACTAACCAACATCATCCGACGCACCATGCAAAATTAGATTGCTCTCAAGCTCCACCTCACGCTTCACACCCTGAAGTATCCGCTCAATTCCGTCTTGCATCTTGATTTTGACAGCACCTACTCAAATAACACCATAAATCGTGTTATCACCGAATAGCCCAAACCAAAACCACTAGCCCTGTCCGAAGTAAACAACTTCCTCTCCATGTTACGTGAGATGGCTTAGTGAATCCAATATTCCTACTTCAACCGACTGTTTCCCTAATACTAAGAGAACACCGCCACTGCTGTCCGAGTCAACCTTTAGAAATTGCCACAGTCATCGACTTCAACAGTCGACTCCGTACCAATCAAATTGCTTGTTGCCATAGCTCAACTAATGGAAAAACATGTCTCCAACCCACTCGCGACTTCGCCTGGACGCCTCCGCAACACACATGTCACCATAGCACATGCTTATACTATGCTCCTGCATATGTCACCGCACCATCGCATCACTCGCAAGCCTTGTTGGCCATCCATCACTCGCACACGATAAAGTCATCCCGTTTGATCGTCGTCCATCATTCAACACAACTGTTAAGTTACATCCCGAACAGATGACTGCTGAAAAAACATGATCCGAACGTCTGCCTTCCTTCAAGACCCTCTGTTCTGAACATCGTGTTCCTGCAAATTGCATATCCGATTTCTTCTATTACCAAGGTCCTCGTTTTGACTGTATTTTTCTTTGCTCTTTGGTTTGTACGGCTGCTACCCGTGCGTCTTGTCTGGCCCCAGTCCTACCCAGACTTTGCCGATCCTCACTCCCCCTTGCAATCCGATCCGTATGACCGTATCACATGTGCTGCAGCCCTCCTACGCTGGGAGGACACCGCACCCGAGAGTGTGAGCTGAACTGCTTCCGCTTACATGACTGAGTTCGTTTATATCTCTACCTATAATATTAAAGAGAATAAAGTTTCTTGGTCCGTTCTGACAGGTGGATTCAGTGACCCGTCCTCTACGCATCGGACTGTACGTCTTGGTGTCTCCGTGTTTTCTTCCCTGCCCGCACGACTGTCCGCCCCTGTTCAATCCACACCGGCGGCCATATCTCCGAGCGAAAACAGAACTCAGCGACAAAAATATTCCCGATGACTCTGTCATATTATCCTTAATGGCCCAACAATGTATAGTTATTTACAAAATACAAATACCACCATACAATAATACCAAATCATTGATGGAACCTGGATTACCCTACTCATAAATCATCAACAAACACATTGGATCGGAGCTCGAAAGAGGGTTGGGGGAGGCGCGACCAAAACGGTCGCTAGCGGTAGCCGAGGATGCCCGAGGCAGTTGTAAGTAGGGCCGGCGGCGCCGCGGGACAGGGAACTCAGCCGCGGATTAAAGTACGGCAGCCGAGGAATGGGATTCGGTGGCGGCGCGGGACAGGGACGCCAACAAAAAGGCGCGGCCAAGAAATCTCGTGTCCATCGAATGAAAAGTGCATGGACAGATGACTGAACACATGTCCAAATGGTTGAACTTCTTTGAAAAACATTCACGCCCAGCCAAATCGATGAGAGCGCAAGATTGGTGAGAGCAAAAAGCGGCCAAATCATCGATGAGAGTGCAAGATTGGAGAGCAAAAAGAAAGCCGAAGATCAAAAAGCGGCCAAATCCGTCGATGAGAGCGCAAGAGCAAAAAGAAAGCCGAAAAACACAGCGACGGCAGCCTCCGTGGTCTCTTGACCGCGTGGTCCTGTTGTGCGCACCCTAGCGCAGGAGGCCATGGCAAGGGAACACAAACACGGACAGTGCTGCTGAGTATGGATGCGCCTGGGCTAGGGTTTCGCCACGCAGCAGTCATGTCTTTATATCCAGATGATGGTGTGATCTGAGCCGTCCGTATTGATGGACGGTTGTGGACGCTCTGAGGAGAGCCAGGCTGGGCCGTAGCACTGTGTGGTCAGGTAACGACGTTGGGCCATTTAGGCCGAATTGAGGTTTGTGTTTTTTGTTTGTTGTTTCTTCATCATCAAGATACTTTTTGAAAACCTTGACACACGTAAACATACACTCTCTATGGTTTTTGATACATTTGAGTTTAAAAATAATGCTAGCCAGTAACAATTATTCAAAATGAAGATAGTATTTGACTTCATAATGAGGGTTTTAACAAAAGTTTGCACGTGCATAGTAATATTGACTTATTGTACTTTTATTCAAAAGCTAAATAGAAATATGGGATTGCAAGCTATCTTAGTCCAATCTTATGTTTTTTACGAATTTTTTTAAAACCAATAGTATAGAATAAGGAGTCACAAATTTGTTGTCCACATAGTTGGCTCGTAGATTAGTCAAATAAATTGTTTCAATTTAAACATAGATAAACAAAAATAACAAACTAAAATTAATATAATTTAAAACTTTAATTAAATGATGTCTTTTCAATTGTCACGTGCGCTCGTAGGTGGCTAATAGAGAGCTGGTTCTCGGTTTTATATACACGTGGAAGCCCATTTGGACTTCGGTGGCTAGCCCATCTCGTAGATGTGTTGCGGGTCATCACAGGCCGAAAAGGGAGAAGTCATCCATGTGGTTGTTGGGCCACCAGGGAAAAGGTTGTGAGGGGATGGGCTCTGCTGCCATCAGGTCACCACGTGACTATTATTTTATGGCAAACACCGTATCAAGCAGTGGCAAAAATATGCAGTGTGTATGTTACTTACACCGGCTAGATACTAACCCACATACTCTATTCGAGCTGTAGGTCCTGCATTTCTTTTGTCCTTTTTTTTTATTATGCTACCATTATTTTTTTATTCAGTGTGGAGTGGATCTCTATCGTTAATCTATTCAGAAAGTCAAAGGTGATATAAACTCAAATTAGGCTTATCGATCTCATCATTTCAATTTTGAGGTTTCTTTTTGAATTGGGACGGTTCCTATTTAATATTTTCCATTTAATTCTTTTTGAATTTCATAGTTATTGATTATATAATTTATTTTATTACTTAAACTATTGTATTGAAGTTAATTGTCTATAAGTAAATAGTGTGCATACTATATGTGTACCTATTCAACTAGGTGTGTCTAAAGATTTTTTTTTCTCGCGTTACAACATTCTAATATAAAGACTAATATAAAGACATTGCTTTCATCCCGTTAACATTTTTCCAGTTTTAGGGTAAAATCCTCAGGAGAAAACGTGCACCCGTAAGTCCACGCCTGCAGTTCCGTCGGCTGGCGCCACCCCGCGGGCCCCAGTGCCCCACCTGGGTGAGCCGTCCAGCACTTGCGCACTGCGTGCAACTGCGACCGATCTCGTGTGTGCACGTCTCCGCGGGACTCTACAGTACGTCTTCCCGTGTCCTGGCACCTGTGAGCCCTGCGCTCTCTTATCTGCGTAGCTGCATGCAAGCAACCTCCTGCACTGTGTGTTTGTGTAGCGCTCCACTTGCAGCACACGCACGCCTGCCCACGTCCCGAAGACCGTGTCGTCCTCGACTCCTAGCGTAACATCCAAAAAATCGTGATGTTAAAAAAACCAAAAATAGAAATCTAAAAATTTCGTTTCTAATTTGTGCTTGATGCATTGCATATAGATTGCTAATTAGGTTAAATAATTAAAATGAACAACCAACCCTAGATACAATTAGTTAATCAACTTTATTTATGTTGTAACTTGTGCCTAATTTGTGCATCATCTACTTCGTTCTTATTTGGATATCTGGTTGAGTGCTCACACCTAAATCCAAATCATATTTGAATTCAAATTGAGTGATTTGCACGCCGGGTCTTTAAACTTTTCCCGCTATACCATCTAGGTCCATGAACTCTCAAAGTGCACAATTAGATCCATGAAGTTTTTTCGCTGTACCATCTGGGTCCATAAAAACTTTCAAAGTGTATAATTAGATCCATAAACTTTCTCGCTATACCATCTAAGTCCAATAGAGACCAATCGAACAACCTCCGCCTATGTGGACATGCTAAACAATAATAAAAGAGGAAAAGGAAAGAAGAAGAGAAATGGAAAAGACCTTCGGCCCTGCCAACCGGCCTAGCTCAACCACCCCGTCGCTGCTACCCCGTTGCCTTGGAACCCTAGACTCGACCCGTGGCTTGCCCCTGTCTTCCTGCGCCGCCGCTGCCTGAGGGACCAAGCGAGACGGAGAAGAAGCAGAACGGGGAGCGGAGATGCTGTTTGTGCGAAAGGCCACCACCTTCGTCCTGGTCGCCGCCCGCGCCAGACTGTCCGTGAGCGCGCCGCTGCCTTGGCTTCCTGGAGCCGGCCTTCGTGCTGTGACTCGTGCCGCGGCCGTCGTTGTAGTTGCCGTAGTAGGGTGCCGCGTGTCGCACACGTTCCCGCGCGACGTCGTGGTTGCCGCCGTCACGGCATGCGCTATGCGCACAATGACCGCGCGGGGCGCCGTGAACCCGGCGTACGGCGTACCGCAAGGCCGGCCTTTGAGCGGCGCTGACCGATCCCATCGCCACGGCCGGGCTCAACCCGTGTCCGCGCGCGTTCGTACCGCGGTGGGTGGACGTTCCTCCGCCAGATGCCACCGCTGCCGCCACCGGTTAGACCGGTGGGCGGCCATCGCCCTTCTGCCCCTATCCTAGAGCAGCCGTGGCCATGTTCCCTCGACGTTGAGCCAAGACCCTGCGAAAAGCGCTGACGAAACCTCACCGTGCTCACGTGCGAGCGCTCGCATATGGGTGCGCTGGACCGAACCACCGTGCCAAGTCTGGTCGCCGTCGCCTGCGTGTGTGAGTTCCCGTGTGCGCCGACGTGCTTCGCCGCTGTTGACCCCGTCGCCCCTTATCGCTGTCTTGCCTGAGCCATACCGCCGCCGCTACCCGCGCATGCCTCGACGCGTGACGTCGGGTGTCGCCGTCGAGCCGCCATGACTGCCCCTGACATCGGCCCTATGCCAGCGCGGGTCGCCGCCGTCGCTCTGCGAAGCTTAGCGCGCGGCTTGGAGCGACCCCTCCGTGAACCAACCGGAAAACCCGTGTCCGCGCCGTCGAGCGCCATGACCCCGCGGCCGTGTTCGCGCGACCCACGCGCGGCATCAACCACGTTCCCCGCGGCTGGTCGAGCATCCACTAGTAGAGAGCCGGCCTTCAAATCCGCGTTGAGTGCAGGAGTAGGAAACCGTGCGTTTGCGCATTGCCGGCGCCGCGGTGGGAAGAACTTTGGAGAGGCGATGCGTCGAGCACCTGGGGTGCCGGTGGTGAAGAGGGGGAAAAGAGACGGAGAGGAGCCGAACCACCCAGGCCTGTCCTGCCAGGCCGTCCAGCACGCTTGGGCCGTGACTTGGCCCAAGGCCGAGAAGCGCGGGCCACTGCAAAAGAAGGAAAGAGAGAGGGGCTGGATGGGCCGCGCCACTAGCCTAGAGCCGCGCCCTGCAGGCCGCGCCTGTGAGTTAGGCCGAGTGGGCCAAAATTCGGCCCCATGACCAGCCCTGCCCTTGAGCTTTTCCAGAAAATGTTAAACCGAGTATTAAAGTTAGAAAACCCATAACAAATTCATACCAAGTTAGAAAATTATGAAATCAGTTCCTAAAATCATCTGAAATAAAAATATATAGTTTGGAATCACTCTCATTGCTTGGTGATGCCTCTTATTGAATTTATTTGGGTCATTGTGTTAGTCCTTCTATGAATCTATTTATAATCTAGACCCGAAGGCCAAGAAGAAGGAAAAAGTCTATATAACCTCCTGAAGTATATTGGATGGAATACATGACCCCTTGAACTACAAAACCGGATGTTTTGCACCCTAAAGTATCAAAAACTGGACAAATAACCCCCTGAGTGGTTTTGATGATGTGATATGCTGATGTGTTCAAATCACCCCTCCAACTATTTCAGTTGGTACATTCTGCCCCTCGATAAATTTGTATTTTTTATTTCTTCGTCTGCAAATTAAATATGAAGTTTAAATTTTCTATGGTTATGGAAGACAATATAACTTATGCTAGAAATATTTATGATGATTTTATCATAATTTTTTTATTAGTTAGACATTTAACAATAAATTAACTTTGGTAATACAAAATTATAAATAAAATTAATCACAAAAAGTCATCATTTATTTTTTAATACAAGTTATGACCCCAACTATCACCCTACAAAATTTAGACTTCAAATTCAATTTGTAGACGAAGAAAGAAGAAACGCAAATTTATCAAGGGGTAGAATGTACAAACTGAAATAGTTTGAGGCGTAATTTGAATACATGAACATGCCACGTTATCAAAACCACCCACCAAAACCGATCAGGGTTTTTTTATCTAGTTTTTGATACTTTAGGGTGCCAAATATCTGGTTTCGTAGTTCAGGGGGTGATGTATTCCACCCTATATACTTCAGGGGTTATATAGACTTTTTCCCAAGAAGAAAGACCGGAAGGACCCCGACTACGCCAAAGCTTGAGAGCAACCAGCTCTACTTTAGGTCACCATTCAGGCACACCTCCGCTTCTATATGATTCTGCTACTTGTATTAATTTATACTTGCCAAGACAACCTAAAATAGGGAGCCCACTTCCATTTAGCTACCTTTATCTTGCTTGCTATACTACCACCACTTTACTACCTCTACTAAGTAAAATGAACATGATGTGAGATTGGGTGATGTGATCGTGGGATGTGATTACTCTTGGCGTGTGTGAAGTGGGTGGTTTGAGTGCGAGATGGGATCGGCAGGAGTGGACAATTGTGATAACGGGAGAGACTAGGATTCTCTATGATTGGAGTGAGGTGTTTGGAGGTGTGCGGCCCACTGTTGAGGGTGGCAACAGACCCCTGGACGGCTTGCTCCTGCTAATTGAGGACTGAGTTAGAGTAACTATGCTTTGGACTATGTAAACATGCACACCACACACCAGTTTGGGCTTGGCTCGGCTGGTGACCTATCGTTTACTAGCACTAGGACTATAAGCGTAGCGTAAGGCGATAGTGTTAGGAACAAGGTTGGCGAGTTCCTCCCGTGCTCGATAGACTTCGTCCCGAGTGGCCACGGATCAATGAGTTCATAGTTCCAAGTGTGCAGTGGTGTTGTATCCGCACATCCTAGACTCGGAAATGCAGGATGGTGCTAGTGGCGGTAAACTCATAAGCTGATGTTGTGGGGACTCGGCCAAAGTTCTTGCTTTGTGTGGGTCCAGGTTTGCAAGCTCTCGGGAGTTAATTCTATATGTATAGCCTGTCCTCGGTCATGGACAAACCATCGAGCACTTTTAACCGTTACTCCGACTAGCATGGGATTTCTTATCTCCTTCCTCGAGTGTTTGGAATCCGGATGCAGCTGCTGAGGCTTAGATGAGTGGGAGTTGTCTGTGCCGCAGATATAGAATGATGAGTGGATGTTGTTGAAGAGGTGTTTGGAGGTGAGATGTGTATGTCGTAGTATGAGTGATGAGTAGGGGAACCGATCGCGTGACAGAATTCCCGAATGGAACAATGATATAATAAACTGATGGATACTATATTTATATATGTGCTCGCATAGGAAGCATACAACCTTCCACTTGAGCTAGCCCTTTACTTTTGTTGCTACCACTTAGAGGAGTGTCTTAGGGTGGCCTGCATATGTAGGATCGAGATTACCGGCTAGAGGGGGGGGTGAATAGACGGTTTTCACTAAAATCAAAGACACTAGGCAAATTTAATTAGAACCACAAGAGAATTAAATCTTCTAGCCTATGTTGAACTAGATGGGTTTGCAACCTAAGGTGACAAGATAGCAATTCAATATCTAGGAATGTAAATGCTCAAAGTAAATACAAGAAAGTAAAGTGAGCCAAGAAAACACCACACAAGAGACCGAATTTTTCCCGTGGGATAGATGACTTGCTGGTCACCTCTAATCCACGTTGAGGTGGATACAAAGCATCCAATCGTTCCTCTATCAAGATTCCGCTTGATCTTTGAGCTGGATTGGTCAATGAATCTCTCAAACCTCGATTCCACTAGAGTTCCTTTTCACTACTTCGGTGAGGCAAGCACAAGGCCTCTTACAAGCACCACCGCGGCTTCTTCACAATCTTCTTTGAAGAGCTCGATGGGGAACCACCACCAAGCCATCTAGGAGGCGGCAACCTCCAAGAGTAACAAGCCAAGACCTTGCTTGATGGACTCCTAGTGCCACAAAGCTCACACAATGGATGCAAAGCACTAGGATGCTCTCAATCTCACTAGAATGCAATCCCAAGCAATATGAGTGAGAGAAAGGTAGAAGAAGGCTCAGAATGCTCAACAAGTGTTCCAAATGGCCAAGAGAGATGCCCAAGCGTCGGGCACCCTCTATATATAGCCCTCCCACTACACAACTAGCCGTTATGTGCAAAACTCATGAAAATTGGCATTTCGTGGATAGTCTGCAATACAAAGCCCGGACAGTCCGCACTTGAAATCCAACGACTAGTTTCGCATTTAATGCTTGTCAGAGACACTCAAATTAGTACTGCGGACTGTCCGCCGCACAAAGCCCAGATAGTCTGCAGTTCACTCGTTTTCAAAAACAGGGACTCTACTGCTCGGGGGGTGCTGGGATAAATGACCGGCGGACAGTCCACCCATTGGGCTCGGACAGTCCACCGTTCATGAGAAACCAACCAGCAGAAAACACTCTGCTCCCTGACCAACCTCCCACTGTTGGGACACAAAAACCAGCAGGGAGCAGGTCAGGTTCTGGTGGAAATTTTCGTCACAATTGCGAACAGTCCGCCGCCTAGGGCCGGATAGCTGCCGCTTTGAATTTTTTAGCCCTTTCGAATCAGCTTTTGAATAGAGGTTTTTCTTTCACAATCAAAGCGCAATTAGCCCTCATGCAAATGCATCCACTATATGAGCAATGAGGCACTATAAGACCGTCAAGCAAAAGACATTGACCCCTCTTGATAGTACGGCTATCTAGCCTATTAATCCGGTAAATACTCTTCTCTAAAACACCTCTTGACCGGTCAAAACAAAAACCTATGATATACCTTTGCCTTGAGCTCTCCATTTTCAGGAATCAATTCTAGCTTCCAAAGCTCTCGATGTAGCTCATCTTTGTATGGACCAACCTACATTCTCAATCTTCTCAAATAAAATGTTAGTCCACACATGTTGTCATTAATTACCAAAACACCAACTAGGGGCCTACATGCTTACAATCTCCCCCTTTTTGGTAATTCATGACAACATATCTCAAGAAGTTGAATATAAACAATCAAATCTTTCATATACCAAAGGCATAAGAAGGATTTGAGGTTGAGTTTTGAACAACTTATCCATGAGTGAAGTTCCAATTATGAAGAATGAATAAGCCATATCAAAACTCGAGAATGTAGAGATAGCTCCCCCTAAATGTGTGCATGAAGACAGATATCGAGCTTGTGCACATA
This sequence comes from Paspalum vaginatum, assembly GCA_030272315.1. Classification (NCBI taxonomy): domain Eukaryota; kingdom Viridiplantae; phylum Streptophyta; class Magnoliopsida; order Poales; family Poaceae; genus Paspalum; species Paspalum vaginatum. The sequence continues at coordinate 5,519,899 of CM059016.1, forward strand.
TAGTTTGATGGAAGAATTTGGCGGAGTTTTCCCTACAAAATGGTGACCGAGGCAATAGAGATAATAGATAATAAAATAACAGTGGTTAGCCACACAGATAAGCACCAACTCGATCCACCACAAGAGAGCTAGAACCACAAACAATAGATAGAAACCACAGAGTACCAAGTTCTAGCACACACAAGAGTACTTAAGATAGTACAAGCCAAATTTAAAGTTCATGCCACACACAAATATGCAAAGTTCAAGTTCATGCAATGCAAGATACAAAGTAAGTCCATCCATGAGCTCCCCCTTGATCTTTGCACTTCAACTTCAGCTTCTTCTCCCCCTTTGTCATCAATTTATCCAAAAAGGATAATCACTGAGCATCATCATCTTGAGGAGGAGGCGGAGGTGGATAGAAAGGCACAAAAGGCTAAAACTAAGGTGGTGGAATCGGCCTAGGATAGATTTGATTGAAATACCATGAGAAATTATTGAAATTTGTGTTGAGGGTGTTGAACTGATTACTCAACTCAGTAATACCTGTCTGCATGCCATCCAATCGAGTTATGATAGGCTGATAGTAAGTGGTGTTGATGTGCTGCCCAAGATTCTGTTGCATGGCTGTAAAATAAGGATCAAAGTACCCTGGAGGTGGCTCCCAAAACTGTTGCTGCTGAGGAGGAGGTGGTGGTGGTATGTTCTGAGCACCCTCATTTGCATTGTCATCTTCATCATCCGGTGCCTCTTCCTCATCATTAGAGAAAGGAGTGAGTGGTCTCTCAAGAAAAGCCCTCTCATTTCTGAAGGGTCTGAAGAGAGTGTGCACAGTGTCTCGAGGCTGCCTAAACCTTGTCTTCTGGAGAATTAGTGCCATGATGTAAGGAGCATATGCAAGGTTCATTGTTTTATCCACCTTAAGGTCACTGCCATGATCCAACATAAAAGTAATGACATCCATGACTTTGCCATTCATCACATGATGGATAATATTCCAAAATCTATCACGAATCCATGCTTCTGTCACCACTTTTGGGCAAAATAGTCACACTAGCAATCTTGTTTATTACAGCAGGATGATGGCGTAGCCCAGTGGTTTGACCAACAATAGTATGAATGCCCAATCGTGTTGGCTCATAATATTGAGCAACATTTTCAATGGCGTCTTCATGCAGCAAATCAGCCCCATTAGAGATCAACTCATAGTTAAGCTTGTTGGCAATAGCAAATTCCTCAAAAGTGGTATCATACTTTCTTTTACCGGTCATCCATTCAATGGTTTTTGCTTCCATATTTACTTCAGCAGTGGCATAGAACTGGTGAATGATCATTTCATTATAATCAACTCTATTTTTAAGAAAAGCAGACAAACCACATTGATGGAATCTTCCAACCAAATCATTCATCACAAGTTCAGAGAGCATATAGTTCCAATCAATAGTTTGGTGCTTGTGAATGCTAACTTCTCTTATGTGACTCCAGAAGGCATCCAACTGAACTTGAGTGTGAAAATACATATTGTGGGTGTCACGAGGCAAACCATACTGATATGGAGTTCTTGCTGCGGAGTACTGATTGACTGACCACCGCATCCCTGGATATGCCCAACCTGTGATGTCAATTTGTTCATCCTCAGCATCAAAGTCCTTCGGTTCCACTGATTCATCACCACCACCGACTGATGATTGAGCTTTAGAGTCAAGGTCAGGATTATAGTCCTCATCTCCATCATCTCTCCTTTGCCTCTTGTTTGCACCTTTCTTAAACCTTGATGTAATTTTCTTCATGGAGTTCCCAATGCCTCTGTCATAGATTAGAGAGAATACAACAAATGAATAAGCAGTTGCTGTACAGAACAAACTGAGGCATACTGTTGCTGCCGCAATTCCCAACGGCGGACAGTCCGCGGTACAGGGGCGGACAGTCCGCCGTTTACTGTTCATGCCCGACAACAAACAGTCCAGTTCATCCAATGTGATCCACAATCCATCCAATATATGCAGTATTTTCAATCCAAATTAAAACCACAACATCACTACCATATCCTCAACAATATCCTCCACTCAAATCAATGAATCCATGGTTGAAAAATAGACCACACATCAAACCCTAGCCATGAATTCCATCACAAAATATGAAGAATGGGAGAGGGATTCAATCCAATACCGAGAGGACATGATGAAGAATGTTGATGAGTGACCGAGGATGTGGGCGGATAGTCCGGAGAAGCCTTCAACGATCTCCCCCTTGAGAGAGCCCCTTTTCACCTTTGGAGAAAGAGAGAAGGAGAAAGGGATGTTTGTGGCTCGGGTAGAGAGGAAGGAACTGAAGGGTATGACCTAAGTCCCTGTCCAGGTCGATTGCGGGCCAAACCCGACACGCGGACTGCCCGCAGTCCGTGGGTGGACAGTCCACCGTTGTGTTGCTGGACAGTCCGCCGTTGTGTTGCTGGACAGTCCGCCGTTGTGTTGCTGGACACTCAATACAGGTAGTCTCTAACCAGATTTTCACTCCCTATGGCGGGCAGTCCGGGGTACTTGTGCGGACAGTCCGCAGTTCATTTTTTAGACTTCCTAGCAAACCAACTGAATCTGTCCAGTTTTACAATTCCTACTGCAGACAGACCGCCACTGACCCACGGACAGTCTGCCTCTGCAAGTCTGTACTGCTTGAGAATTTGTCTGAATTTTCAATTTTTGAACATTGGCAAAGGATCATTACTCACATATGGACTTTATGGCTGCAACAAGAGTTAGTATGCATGCACAAGTATGCAAAGAGTGCAACAACACAAAAGTTAGGGAAATAAGCACTAAAGGTAAGATCAAACCATAAATTGAGTGAAAATACCCAATTAAATGGCCATGATGGATACAGTAGAGACCATATGAACATAGCCTTGAGAGAATATCCAACCTCAAGCCACATTTGAAAAATCAATCACATTTAGCTCATTTCTCAATTTGCAAAACCTTGATTCCTCCAAAGGCTTTGTAAAGATGTCGGCCAATTGATCTTCCGTACCAATTGCACAAATTGAGATATCCCCTTTACCAACATGATCTCTCAAGAAGTGATGCCTAATATCAATATGCTTTGTTCTTGAGTGTTGTACGGGATTTGTGGCCAATTTCACGACACTTTCATTATCACACATAAGAGGCACTTTGTCGAAGATAACACCATCCATAACAATTGAGCACAACAACTTGCCGTTGCAATATACTCGGCTTCGGTAGTTGAGAGAAAAACTGAATTTTGCTTCTTTGAAGACCAAGAAACAAGAGACCTTCTAAGAAATTGACAACTTCTCGAAGTACTCTTTCTATCAACTTTGCACCCCGCATAATCGGAATCCGAATACCAGTTAATTCAAAATGAGCACCCTTAGGATACCATAGCCCAATATTAGGAGTATGCTTCAAATACCTCAAAATTCTTTTTACGGCCGTCAAATGAGCTTCTTTTGGTGAGGCTTGAAACTAAGCACACAAGCAAATACTAAACATAACATTGGGCCTAGATGCGGTGATGTACAACAAACTACCAATCATGGACCGATATAACTTTTGATCAACCAATTTACCTTCCTTTTCAAGTTCAAGAAGACCATTTGTCCCCATAGGAGTTTTGCTTGGTTTTGCTTCTTCTAAGCCAAACTTCTTCAACATATCCTTCAAATATTTTGATTGACTCACAAAAATCCCATCTTTCAATTGCTTGATTTGAAGACCAAGAAAGAAACTCAATTCACCAATCATGGACATTTCAAATTCCTTTGACATGATATCACCAAATTCCTCACAAAATGATGCATTAGTAGACCCAAAGATGATATCATCAACATAGATTTGACAAACAAAGAGATCTTTTCCAATTGACTTAGTGAACAAGGTAGTGTCAACCTTCCCAATTTTGAAACCCTTTGAAACAAGAAAATCCCTAAGCCTCTCATACCAAGCCCGAGGGGCTTTCTTTAGTCCATAAAGAGCCTTGGATAGCTTGTAAACATGATCTAGTTTCTTAGGATCCTCAAAACTGGGAGGTTGCTCAACATACACAAGCTCACTAATCTTGCCATTCAAGAAAGCACTTTTCACATCCATTTGAAATAACTTGATATTGTGAGTACAAGCAAATGCAAGAAGAATCTGAATTGCTTCAAACCTAGCAACCGGAGCAAAGGTTTCACCAAAGTCCAATCCTTCAACTTGAGTATACCCTTGTGGCACCAATCTTGCTTTGTTTCTAACCACAATACCATTTTCATCATGCTTATTGCGAAACACTCATTTAGTGCCAATAACATTATAATTCTTTGGTCTTTCAACCAACTCCCAAACTTCATTCCGGGTGAAGTTGTTCAATTCCTCATGCATGGCATTCATCCAATCCGGATCTTGTAGTGCTTCACCTACACGATTAGGCTCAACACAAGATACAAAAGAATAGTGTTCACAAAATGAAGCAATGCAAGAATAAGTTTGAACACCTTTACTAATGTCACCAACAATTTAATCAATGGGATGGTCCTTGGCAATTGCATGATGAATTCTAGTATGAGCATGAGAATCAAGTGTTGATGTTGGGGCAATATCCGAGGGACTTGGAGGAGAGTGATCTTGAGAATCATCACTATGTCTACCATGTTAACTTTGGTGATCTTGATTATTTGTAGTTGAAGTAGAGGGAATAACCATAATGGTGTCATCATCTTCAACTTCTTTTGACTTCACATCACCAATTGTCATGGTCTTCATTGCCTTGCTCAACTCTTCACCTCTCACATCATTCAAGTTATCACTTCCTTCTTGAGAGCCATTAGTTTCATCAAACTAAACATCATATACTTCTTCAACAATGCCATGAGTTTTGTTGTACACTCTATAAGCTTTACTATTTGATAAATAACCAATAAGAAATCCTTCATCACACTTCTTTTTAAACTTGGAGAGACGACCTCCTTTCTTCAAGATATAGCATTTGCATCCAAAAACCCGAAAGTAAGAAATATTTGGCTTTCTCCCAATAAACAACTCATATGGAGTTTTCTTCAACAATCTATGACAATATAACCTATTTGATGCATGACAAGCAGTATTAATGGCTTCGGCCGAAAAAGAATGAGAAACATCACATTCCGCAAGCATAGACCTTGCCATCTCAATTAGAGTTCTATTCTTCCTCTCAACAAGGCCATTTTGTTCCGGTGTATACTTGGAGGAGAATTCATGCTTGATACCTGTTGACAGCACTTAAGCATGCCAATCCTTATACTTCAAGCGCACAGTATTGCGGTAGCTTTTTCCCAAAATGAGTATCTTGGGTTTTGTCAATCCGGGAATAATTATGTTTAAGAAACTGTCTATCTAATATTAACTGAATTACTAACTAATTCTAATAGATCTAAAACAAGCTTTAAGAGATGATTAAGACTACTCTAATTATATCTTACTTAATAAACTAAATATGTTCTAAACAGGGTTTAAATTATAGCATAAAACGATAGAACAAGGCTTAGGCTAAAAACGTGGGAACGATAGGTTTAACATGGCAAAAGGATCCACAAGAGATATGAGACAAACATCCTTTATACCAAGAACAAGCTTGAAACTAGATCTAATCATAAGCATAGAATAGACATGATCATGAATGTCAAGGATCTACTCGAACCTTTCTCCGGGCTCTATTGTCATTAGTAACCAGGTAATCGACGCACTAGCAAACCCTAACCATCTCTAAGCATGAGCAGATTCAATCAACTAATTAAATTAAAAAGATCTACTAAAAAACATGAAAACATTTAATTCGGCCGAAAAATCATGTTGGAATTAAGTATTGCAAAGATATGGATCATAAGTCATGTATAAACAATAAGCTAAGTCTAAAAGACAACCTTTATTGATCGAATAACAATGTTTCATCATAGTATCGAAGAAAGTACAAGGAATTACTCGAGATACATCGTAAACTTTGAAGCATAGTCGTCGGGATGAACTCGACGAAGAACATATCGAAAGATGAACTCGAGACCTCCTCGGGAAGCGCCTGGGGTCGGCCGACCGGCCGGCTTCCTGCCTCCTCTTGCTTCCTCCTTTCGCCGAGATGGACTTCTCGCCGAGTTGAACGCTTCTCGCCCTCGACCTCTGCCCTAGACTCTCGACTTGTAATGAATAATGCAGTGGTCTTCTCTCCCTCCTCCCCTTAGGAGGCTCTATATTTATACCCCGGAGGGAACCCTATACATGGAATCTAATAGGTCCGTTCTAAGAGTCCTAGAACAATTAAAACATCTATTTCCATGTATATTCATATCTCTAGAAGAGTCCCGGTCGTCCATATCCTTCCTTGCTTGGAGATGAAGTCATCGTTTTGATCCTTCCCGAAATAAACCTTCCATATTCTGCAGCCTTTGGTATTTCGACCATAATTTACTAATCTGGAGTCCAATTAATGCAAACTCGAACTCTAAATTGTAGAGCTCGAAGAGATCTACAACTTTGATATTCAAAATTTCTCCATTTGAAGTCGTTAAGGTCTCCAAATTGGGCCCACAAGCTCCTGCTGTAATGAATTTCGAGAAGATTTCAGGATTTAGTCCTTCAAGCAATCCTTATCTTTTTAAGACTCTTCTTTTGTTGGGCTTCTTCCTCAATTGGGCTTTCAATTAGTCCTTTCTTCAGAGCTACCCCATAGCATAAATCCTTTCTTCGAGAAATTCCCAAATATCCTCAGTTATTCTCTATTTTCCTGCAAAAATAAATATTGCACAAAAACAAAGAGCATTCTCAAAAACGGGGTTATTTGTTAGTAAAATAAGAGTAAATGATAAGATTGACTCTCGAAAAGATATAAAATCATATGAAAATGATCCATAATTTTAGTATATAACGAGCGTCAACAATATCCCCACACTTAGATCTCGCTAGTCCTCGAGCAAAAAGATCGATAAAAGAACTTTAACTATGTTTAAGTAAATTCTAAATTGTCACCTTTCAGAAATAATCATGCCTTAGAAATCATTCAAATCATAACATGGATCTTTTCAGATTAACTTCTATGCACATAGATCCCCACAAAGAATTATTAAGATCAAATGAATCATAACAATGCCAAAGTTTCTTTCGGAATTATCAAAGAGGGTTTTTAAAGAAAAAGATTTTTCAAAGATCAAGAAATTACTATATCCCTAATATTAAGCTCTCAAAAATGCACTCTTTATAAGTAGCTAATTCTATAAAATTACTCTTCTTCTCTCATCTCACAAGAGTTTAAGTGGAGCTTGGTAAAGGCTTAGCAAAGCTGTTTTTTCTATTGTCTAGCTAATGTATCTCCCTAGAAATTATTCAACCAACTTTTAAACTACCTTGGTCATCGAAAAAGAAGAAAATATAAGTAAAGATAAGCAAGGACAAGGAAAAAGAAGATATAGATAGTGGACATGTGCAACAACAAATGAAGTGGAATAATTTCCGGAAACTTGCACATGGTTTGAAAAAGTAATAGTTTTTGCTCATTATTTAACAAGATAATAAAACTTTCTTCACTTTACTTCTCCAACGGTCCTAATTCTACTATACATTTTTTTTCTTTCCTCCCCTTTCTCCTTTTCCTAATTCTACCTTTTTAATAATGGACCACATGGTCATTTTTCTCTCTCTCTTTTCTTTTTCTGGGCGCCATCTTCCTCTCTTTCTCTCTCTTTTTTTTAAAACTATATATATGGCGCCACCTCTCCTTTTTACCACCTTTTTGGACAAATTGCTTCTCTTTTCATGGAAGATTGAGTATTCGAGCAAAAACTTTACTCTATATAGGTAAAGGTATAGTAATGAGATGAAATGGGCTAACAGGATTAAAGAAATTGCTCTATTATTGTACGCAATTGAATATATAAAGGCTAGCAAAAGGATGAAAGTAGATGACCAAGATAATTCTAAGTGATCAAAATATCTAAAGGAATCAAACTTAACCAAACTAAAATAAGACAACTCGCTTTTTAAACTGGTTTTAATTCTAAGCTCTACTTAGGAATTTTAGCTCTCTCTTAACATAGGGGATGTAATTCTTGATCCAAGAAAAATAAATTTTAACTGAAAAGATAATACTCCTCTAACCTTTTTTCTTATTAAAACTTTGGCAAAGCTATAAAACATCATCCTTTAATAAAGATATGGGTTATGCAGTTCTAATCAATCTAGTAATCACCATATTAATCAAATCATGAAATTCTTAAACAAGATTAATCGTCAAAGAAAAATAAAGAATAAACTTAAATAATGCAAAGTAGTTTATTCAATCACACACTTTATTAATATAAAATACTGTCTACATAGACCCTTTAAAAGACAACTGACTCTTAGACTGACTCTAAAAACTATAATCTAGACTTCCTAACTAATGGGGAATTTCTAATATCCCCACACTTAAACTAAGCATAAATCCTAATAGCTAGAATACCAGTGAGTCTCATCCATTGGTGCATCGAGAGGATCTTCACCAAGAAGGTAATTTGGCGGCGGTGAGTATTCTTCTGGTCCATCCCAAGTGTCATCCGGTTGATAGTTTCTTCCTTCCGTACAGCCCCAAATATCATTAAGGATACGTCTTTGATTCCCACAGATTCTTTGGAGGTGGTTCACTTGACACTTAAGGTCGTTAACAAAATCGTTAACTCTATCCTTGGTATTTTCTATCTTCTCTTGAAACCTTTCCTCTAAATCAATGATTACATCAAGAATGTCTTCACTCTTCTTCTCGTTGAAATAGATAGCCTCTCTACAAGTCGGGCAGCAATCTACTCCATCCTCTGCTCCAACATGATAAGTATTGAAACTAGGAGTAATAGCAATGGAGTTCACCTCCTCAGTCTCTTATTCTTGACCATGGCTATAGCTCATCGACTGATCCTCACTTGAGTGAATAGTACCTCCGGAACAGGTAGGACTTTCTCGATAATTCAACCTAAGAATTTCTTTAATTCTTCTGGATCTTCTAACTTTCATCTACCTTGGTTTGATTGAAAGATTAGCCATGTGCTTTGAGATCTCCCGCTTCCTGGCCAAACCACGTACCCTCGCCTCTTCTTCTTCATCATTGAAGGCCATCTGCGAAAAATTGCGGTGAAAACCCCAGTGAACAGGGCTGGTCGGCCGACTAGAACCCTCCTGGTCGGCCGACCAGGACCCCTCTTCAGGGGCCTCGGCCTCCTTCTTCGCGAGTTGCATCTCTATCACTTCAGAAAATGTCGTGGCTAGGTCTGGATGTGTTTTGAGTTTGATGTCTTAGGTCTATGGCTTACCCAAGGTTTTATACTCTGGAGTTTGACGAAATTTGGAAACTAAACAGCGACTCCGTTCCGAACTCTTCCCTAAATACACTTGGTATACTATGTGGACTCTGCTGACAAAACCTAGAAGCAAACCGCCTCGGAAACCCCCCTGGTCGGCCGACCAAGGCCCATGAGCTCGGCCGACCTGGGCCTTTTCTGACTCGAAAAGCCTCCAAGTTTTGTTGGTAACCTTATTTCCTAATTAAAAATAAATCTAGATCTAAATTTTTATAAAAACTGAAATTAAACATAACTATATACATACAAAGGTAGGAAAATTTATGGAAAACTAAGGATTAACGCCATGGTAATGCATCCTAACCTCCTTGAATTCATATGTGTCAATATAATTGACTTCAAATTTATCTTCTTCAAGGAACACCTTTAGCCTTTGACCCTTTACCATAAACTTGTTTCCCTCGAAATCCATAATAGTAACTGCTCCGGCAGGTGACACATCATGAACAATATAAGGCCCATCCCATTTGTTTTGTAACTTTCCTTTTCCAAATAATTTAAACCTTGAATTAAAAAGCAGAACCTTGTCACCTTGCTTAAAATCTTTCTTCAGGATTCTTTTATCAAACCATCTTTTAACCCTTTCTTTATAAATAGTTGCATTATGATAAGCCTGCAATCTTGCCTCATCCAAGGTACTTAGCTGAATCCTTCTTTTGACTAGAGCAGCATCTAAATCTAAATTTAGCTCCTTAATTGCCCAATAAGCTTTATGCTCCATTTCAACTGGTAAATGACAAGTCTTTCCATAAACTAATTGATAAGGTGTCATCCCTACAAGGGCTTTAAACGCAGTCCTATGTGCCCAAAGAGCATCGCTAAGCTTATTTGACCAATTCTTACCTCCTTTAATTACTGTTTTTTAAGAATTTTTTTAATTGTTTATTTGATGTCTCGGCCTGGCCATTTGTCTGTGGGTGATAGGCTGTGGAGACCCTATGCTCAATTCCCATTTTCTCTGGGTAACTAGTAAACTCTTTACCAATAAAATGCGATGCTCCATCAGAAATGATGACTCTAGGGACTCCATATCTGAGAAAGATATTATTCTTAATCATGTCTATGGACTCCTATGTAGTCGCTTTTTTACGTGGTAAAGCTTCTACCCATTTTGAGACATAATCCACAGTCACCAAAATGTACACATAACCATGTGAATTTTCAAATGGACCCATAAAATCCATTCCCCAAACATCAAATAAATCAATTTGCAAATTATAAGTGAGAGGCATTGAATTTCTAGATGTGACATTTCCGGTCCTCTGACACTCTGGACAAGAAGCAACAAACTTCCTTGCATCTTCATGCATTCCTGGCCAATAAAACCCACTCCCCCATATCTTAGCTTGAGTTCTGAAGTGTCCATGATGTCCTCCATATTCTGCACCGTGGCATTTTATAAGAATTTCTTCTCTTTCCTTTGCAGGGACGCATCTCCTAAGGACTCCATCAGATCCAAAACTATATAGGTAAGGGGCATTCCAATAAAACTTTTTAGCTTCGGTTAGGACTTTTCTTTTGGAATTATAGTTAAGATGAGTAAGTAGCTCCTTTTTAATGGCTCTTATAACGTCTATCATCCATGAATCTTTATCTAAGACTGCATAAAGGATATCGTCTCTTAACGCATCTTCTATTAGTTGGCCGCCCTTGTTATGGTTCATCCTAGATAAATGATCTGCCACTACATTCTCAACTCCCTTTTTGTCTCTAATTTCTACATCAAATTCTTGTAACATAAGGATCCATCTAATTAAACGAGGTTTATCATCTTTTTTAGTGAGAAGGTATTTGATAGCAGCGTGGTCAGTATAGACTATGACCTTTGAATTAACTATATAAGATCTAAATTTGTCAAAGGCAAAAACTACTGCTAACAATTCCTTTTCTGTAGTAGCGTAATTCACTTGAGCTTCATTAAGAGTTTTGTTGCCATAATAAATGGCATGTACTTTTCCGTCCTTTCTTTGCTCCAGCACAGCTCCTACTGCATAGTCACTTGTATCACACATGATTTCAAAAGGTAGATTCTAGTCTGGTGGTTAAATGATAGATGCACTAATAAGTAATTCCTTAATCTTTCTGAAAGCAACCTCACATTCCTCAGTGAAATCAAAAGGAATATCCTTTTGAAGCAAGTAAGTGAGTGGTTTAGTTATTTTAGAAAAATCCTTTATGAATCTCCTATAAATCCAGCATGACTGAGAAAGCTTCTTAAAGATTTAATATCAGTAGGTAGTGGTAATTTTTCTACTGTTTCTATTTTGGCTTTATCTACTTCAATTCCTTTCTCAGAAATGATATGTCTGAACACAAGCCCTCTTTTAACCATGAAATGACACTTTTTCCAGTTTAGCACCAAGTCGACCTCTTCACACCTCTTTAACACTTTCTCTAAATTCCTTAGGCAATGGTCAAAACTCGTGCCATGAACTGAGAAATCGTCCATAAAAACTTCCATGATATCTTCAATGAAATCAGAGAATATAGCCATCATACACCTTTGGAAAGAAGCAGGTGCTTTACAAATACCAAAAGGCATTCTCCTATAGGCAAAAGTTCCGTATGGACAAGTGAAGGTAGTCTTGTGTTGATCATCTGGATGAATAGGGATTTGAAAGAAACCAGAAAATCCATCTAAATAACAAAAATGGGTATTTTTAGCAAGTCTCTCTAACATCTCATCTATAAAAGGTAAAGGGAAGTGATCTTTTTTAGTGGCTTTATTTAATTTCCGGTAATCAATGCACATTCTCTAACCAGTCACTGTTCTTTGTGGGATTAATTCATTTTTATCATTTTTAACTACGGTTAATCTTCCTTTCTTAGGTACACAATGAACAGGGCTTACCCATTCACTAGTTGGTACTGGGTAAATGATTCCGGCGTTTAAGAGTTTGATGACTTTCTTTTTAACTATAGATCTCATTTAATGACTCAACCTCTTTTGATTATCAACCACTGGCTTGTGGTTTTCCTCCATAGGAATGCGGTGAGTACAAAATACTGGGCTGATTCCTTTTAGATCTGGTAGAGAATACCCAATTGCCTTCTTATGTTTCCTCAAGACTTCCAACAACCTCTCTACTTCTTCTGGATTTAGCTCATCACTAATGACTACTGGGTAGGTTTTATCCTCTCCTAAAAACTCGTATCTAAGTTCATTAGGTAAAGGTTTTAACTCCACATCTGGCGCCTCTTTTTGATTAAGGTCACCTAGTGGCTCTACTGGAAAGTCTTGGGTTTCTTCTATGTTTTGTTCTAGTTGAATAGTAGCTTCAGTTGCTTCTTCGGAGAAGAATCCTTCGTCTTCTCCCTCTAAAACTAGATTTAAAGGCTTTCTAAAAGCATTAATATAGTTGATACTCTCTATCTCCTCTATATCGGGAGTGAGATTAATAGACACTTTAGATGCTGGTAAGAAATCAAAGTCATATTTTAATCCATTTATATTAATCATGACTTTTCCTTTTTCATTATTAACAACGGCATTAACTAATTTAAGAAAAGGTCTACCAAAATTAATTTAATATTATCATCATAAACATTAATGACGTAAAAATCAGTTGGTATAACTTTTCCAGCAAAGTTAACTTCAACATCTTTTATTAAGCCTATAGGTGTAATTACTTCATTACTAGCAAGTTTAATTCTAAGATTAGTGGAAATTAAACATGGTTTATCACATAATTTAGATTAAACTTCATAGCTTATTGCACTTACCTGGGCTTCCATGGCGCAACAAATGTTGTTGAAGACTTCGTTGTTGATGGAGCAAGAAATTCCAGTTGAAGATTCGTCAGCTGATAGCTGAATGAGAACTTCTTCAGTAAGTGATGACTCCGGCTTGATCCTTCGGAGACAAAGTCACTGTCCAGCTCTTTTTCTTGGAATAATTTCTGCAGCATCTCCCCTGTATCTTGACCATCGTCACTCTTCCTTAGTGGAACTTCTGGTGGGAACAGCTCTTCTTCTTCCACTAAGTCTTCTGCCGGGAGTGGTCCTGCACACTTGAGTGTATCTCCAAATTCCTCTAGTATCCAGCTCATCTTCTCAAACTCCGTCAAAGACTTTGCACTTGCAAGACTTCTGTAGTCACTCTTGGTCTCCTCTTGAGGTGCAAAAGTTCCAAAATCCTCCTCATCAGAGGCATAGGATACTGTAGTTTTTTTGGCTGGTGGTTGGTCTTTAAAAACAGCAGGTGTAGACGCCATATGGTCTCTTGGCTCTTTCACTCCGTTGTCCTTTCTATCCATATTGTATTTGCATGCCATGCAGATGTCTGATAGAATCTTGCTAGCTTCACTCAATGTCTTGCTCAACAATGATCCTCTAGCGGTAATGTTCACCTTCTCGAAGGCTTCTGATGTCAGACCATAGTAGAAAGTGTGAATGTGTACGTCTGGCGTTATCCCAAGTAGTGGTCCTTGTGTAAGCATGTCATCGAGTCTCTCCCAGACTTCGTCGATGTCTTCATTCCATCTTTGCTCGAAGTGGAAAATCTGCTTCCTCAGCTTGTACACCTTCAGTGGCGAGAAGAATCTTGCGAGAAATTTCTGCTCAAGAATTTCCCCATCTCCTTTTGCTTCAATCGAGGCAACTTGATACCACTTGTTGGCTTTGCCCACAAGAGTAAATGGAAAGAGATTCCACTTAACCCATTCCACTGGGACTCCGTCTTGATAGAAAGTGTGGCACACTCGCTTGAGCTTCTCCAGGTGCTTGTACGGATTCTCATCACTTCTCCACTGAATGGATCTGCGGCAACAATCCGGATGATTTCTGGCTTCAGCTCGTATGATCCTGGTTCAGGCTTCTCGTTGGATTCTTGAAACTTGAGGTCTACGGCTTTTGGAGTTAAGCGTTCTCCGAGTGTCAAGAGCTCCCATTCTCCGGACATTGGAGTCATAACTGAAACTAATTTGAAAAACAAAAATACAAAACGAAAAATCTATGACAGCAAAGTTGCTGGATTAGTAAAAACTAATAAACTTAAAATCAAGAACGAATTAAGCTAAGCAATTAAAAACTGAGATTAATCTAAACTGAATTTAAAATAAAGATTAAAACACTAAAAAAAATTATAAGCAACCTAGTAAAACGAGATTAAACACACAATTAACAAATAAACTTACTATCAAAACTAGTAGTAACAAAGTTAATAAAAGATTTATAATAACTTAAACGATAATTATTGTTCCCCGGCAACGGCGTCAGAAAAGCTTGTTGACAGCACTTAAGCACGACAATCCTTATACTGTAAGCGCATAGTATCGCGGTAACTTTTCTCCAGGATGAGTATCTTGAATTTTGTCAATCCGAAAATAATTATGTTTAAGAAACTATCTATCTAATATTAACTGAATTACTGACTAATTCTAATAGACCTAAAACAAGCTTTAAAAGATGATTAAGACTACTCTAATTATATCTTACTTAATAAACTAAATATGTTCTAAACATGGTTTAAACTATAGCATAAAACGATAGAACAAGGCTTAGGCTAAAAACGTGGAAACGATAGGTTTAACATGGCAAAATGATCCATAAGAGATATGAGACAAACATCCTTTATGCTAAGAACAACCTTAAAACTAGATCTAATCATAAGCATAGAATAAACATGATCATGAATGTCAAGGATCTACTCGAACCTTTCCCCGGACTCTTCTGTCACTAGTAACTAGGTAATCGACGAACTAGCAAACCCTAACCATCTCTAAGCATGAGCAGATTCAATCAACTAATTAAATTAAAAAGATCTACTAAAAGAACATGAAAACGTTTAATTCGGCAGAAAAACCATGTTGGAATTAAGCATTGCAAAGATATGGATCATGAGTCATGTATAAACAACAAGCTAAGTCTGAAAGACAACCTTTATTGATCGAATAACAAGGTTTCATCGTAGTATCGAAGAAAGTACAAGGAATTACTCGAGATACATCGTAAACTTTGAAGCATAGTCGTCGGGATGAACTGGACGAATAATATATCGAAAGATGAACTCGAGACCTCCTTGGGAAGCGCCTGGTCAGCCGACCAGACCCCTAGGGGTCAGCCGATCGGCCAGCTTCCTGCCTCCTCTTGCTTCCTCCTTTCGCTGAGATGGACTTCTCGCCGAGTTGAACGCTTCTCGCCCCCGACCTCTGCCCTAGACTCTCGACTTGCAATGAATAATGCGGTGGTCTTCTCTCCCTCCTCCACTTAGGAGGCTCTATATTTATACCCCGGAGGGAACCCTATATATAGAATCTAATAGGTCGGTTCTAAGAATCCTAGAACAATTAAAACATCTATTTCCATATATATTCATATCTCTAGAAGAGTCCCGGTCGTCCATATTCTTCCTTGCTTAGAGATGAAGTCATCGTTTTGATCCTTCGTGAAATAAACCTTACATATTCTGCAGCCTTTGGTATTTCGACCATAACTTACTCACCTGGAGTCCAATTAATGCAAACTCAGACTCTAAATTGTAGAGCTCGAAGAGATCTACAACTTTGGTATTCAAACTTTCTCCATTTGAAGTTGTTAAGGTCTCCAAATTGGGCCCACAAGCTCCTGCTGTAATGAATTTCGAGAAGATTTCAGGATTTAGTCCTTCAAGCAATCCTTATCTTTTTAATACTCTTCTCTTATTGGGCTTCTTTCTCAATTGGGCTTTCAATTAGTCCTTTCTTCAGAGCTTTCCTATCACACCCGGTTTTAGAAACAAAACAAGATGACACCGTATGTGTGCCCAGGATCTATTTCCCACACATACAGCCGACTTAATTAGTGAATATCAATAGACAGTGCATTATATAAGCGTATAAAACCTACATTTGACACAAATGTCATATCAGAGTATAGCGGAACCTCTATCTTGTAACTGAACTCCATCTTCATAGGAACGTTAACTGAGGTCACGTACGCCTAAACACCAAGGAGACTTCTAGATCCACTTCGTCTTCACATCATCATCAACTTGAATTGAGCAGAGCTATATTTTTGGGATAGCAAGAGTAAGTACATGTCGTACTCAGTAAGTATTCCATTTAGGATAAAGTGGACTAGCTTTATAGTGGGCAAGCAAAGCAGTCGCTTTTAGTTGCTCAAGTTTTAATTACTAACAATGATTAGCTTAAACCCATCCCATAATTGAAATAACATATATGAAAATAAACCACCATCATCCCATTATCATTCCATCTTTACCATCATTGTCATGAGTCCTTTTTCTTTGAAAAACTCTAATCTGTGAGGGTCCAGGCCGCTCTTAACCGTGAGCACGGCTGATATATCAGTTTTAAACACTCTCGAGAGGTTGTACATCTTTACCCACAAGTCATGATTCCCATATGCCAAGAGGTGGCCAAACCCCGTATATTCGTTACCTTAGATGAATCGGCAGGGTTTCATTACAAGACATTTACAAAGAATTCCTAGAGTGTAGCCGCCCGTTCCAGGTTACCGTTACCCAGACATAAAATCCCCTCCCGAAAAGTGACCGACAAAAACCAAATAAACCAAACTGCACCCATTCAGGAGAGCAAGTCTTATACCCGTCAACGCCCCTCATACGCCATCTTTCAGGTAAGCAAACCACCCACTCTAGTTTATCTAATTAATCAGTCAAGGACGTCCCATTCCATCCCTTGTGGTTGTACTGTTTTCCTGGGTGGTCGCTCGGCGAACCGATCCTTAGGGTGAGGCAATCGAGCAAAAACCAACAAAACATGCTCAAATCCCCATGTTGCCAATAACCAAACTTTTATCATCAGTTCATCATTAAGTAATCAAGAGTAACAACATGAGTAAGATTTGTTGAGCGCTAGCATTAAGCTACACATCACAGCCGTCTCATAGGATGAAATATTGACAGGAAAATAAGTGGCTAGTCATCCTTAGGTTGAGCATACTTGGTTGTGCAAAAAAGTAAGTTTTAAATGTGAATAGAACATAGGTCAAAGAATACTTGCCTGTATTCCAAGTATAAAGCTGCTCAAATAAACCGCAATTGTAGATATTTGGAAAGCTTGATTTTGATAATCTCATGTATTGATCTTTAATCCTCAAAACTCATAGACAACATCTCTCGTTCTACACAGGACAAGCATCCAACACAAGCAACATACAAGCAAACAAACACACATGCATAAGAACAATACACCAATCATAAGAAAAGCTTTCATAGAACACAATCCAAAAGATAAGGCTCATTGCTACGGCGACATGAACAAAAGAAACACTAAAAATGGTGCTAAGGTTGAGAAGTTACTACTAACGGAAGTTTTGCATATTAACAACTATAAGTTGCATTTATTTTAAATACCAAAACAATGTAAAAGGATATTTCAGAGGCGTAACCAAGTTAGAATTAATCCAAATTATATTTGAATTGAAAAACGTCAGTTGATACTAAATCATATTTTATTTAATAATAGTAATACTATTTAAACAATTAATCTTAGAAAGTCAGGTACATAAAATTACCTACTCAGGATTTTAGCGTATAACTTGTTTGATCTAGACATGTCATAACTGAAAACACAATATAACTATCATTAATCAAATTTACATGGCTTTACGAAAAGCCAAGTATAGCCTATTCGTATGTTAATTGAGAAAAAACTAGTTATATCGTTGTTAACCAGATCGACAAACATTTATTATAAAACCATAGTTTGAACCTAGTTTGATTTTAGGTATATAAATCATTGGAGTAGGGCATAACCGAAGTTTAATTAAATGAAAACCCTAAGTTGATTTTATTTAGAAAACTAATGGGGATAATATTACTCAGAAATGATTCTAACTAATTTTGCAAAACAGGAACATCGAAAGACATAGTTGTTAGTGCGCAGATTTTTATTATTATAAAGCGAACACAACTAAAACAGATAAAAATGGATCTAAAACGAGCTACATATGAGCATTAAAAGATTTAGAATCAGATCATAACTAACGGTTGCTAACAAGGACTAGTAAGAAGGATTTACGTGACCCAAAGAACAGTGCACGCGAAAGGGTAGAGGAGCAAGTGTAGATCGTCAGGAATTCATCGGACTGGACTGTAGGAATCTAAATAAAACAAGGGTAATCAACAGATTGATCGAGATACAAAAGAACAGGGAAGAGGATTACCATCTTCTGGAGGGAATCCATTGCGAAATCCTTTTTCTAGTCCCCATGACGCATGCATGCATCTACTCCTGGTGGCTTCTTGGTGCTTCTCACGTGACTGCGCGGGGTGTCTGCTGGGTACCAGCGCCCCAGTCTGATGGACGAGGCCGGCACTCGACAACGCTGGGTGGCGCGTGTTGGGCCTCGAGCTTCACCTCAATGTCCCTCACACGCTCGCGCACGCCGGCCGTCGCTCAATCGCTCAAGCTCACACGGCGTCGGGAGGAAGAAGATGAACAGTACACGCTCGAATTGGGGACGAACGCCGCGGCCGACGAACGGCCTGTATCTTGGCACTTAGTCAACTCGAGGCAGCGTACAATGGAAGGGAGTACACGGGTTTATAGCACCCACACAACGCACACGCAGGTGCTCACCACGTCCCTGCCCAACGGCCACGCCATGCCCGCGCAGACCGGCCTCAACGTCCGAGCATCTCGCGCTCTCGTTGCCTGCCCGCTCCCTTGCGCAACTGACGCCACGCCGAGCTCCACTCAACCCTCCTACCTTCACGCCTACGCTAGACTCGATCAACACCGCGCTAATGCGCGCTAACTCTACTGACGCGGTCGCCACGGCGCGCATGGCGGCCATGGACCCGACCTCGACTTGGTCGCGGACACCGACGCTACGACGAGCTCCTGCACGCACCAACGTGCTCCTGCGCACTCACCCACGCCACCCTTGCGACCGACACGCACACACACGCACACCGGCTCAGCTGCGCCATGGACGTCGCGCGCACTCCACACGCTCCCGTGTACCCGCACGTCGCGACGTCGCACCCTGGCGCGCACACCGTGAACCAGCGCGTGTTTATTCCAACAGCGCGTGCTGCGCGGACAGGATATCAGGGACTGGGAGCTAGCAGGGAGAGCCGGGCGACGGGGCTGGGCGGCTGCACGGCAGACGCACAGCACGGGCGAGAGGCGACGTGCAGCGACGATCGGCGCAGAGAGCTTGGGCGCAAAGCGGCGGCTAGGGCTAAGGTTTAGCGTTTGGGGGCACGGACGTCGGTGCCTGTGTCCTTTATAGAGGTCGAGTCCGTGACTTGGGGACTGGGGCAAGGGAATATGGCAAGGGGAGAGTCCGACCTGGCTCGGACTTGGCGTTTGCGTCGCGCTTGGTGCGTCTATGTGAGCAAGGCAGGCAAGGCAAGCAGGGCGCAGGATGAACAAAGGCTGGCGTTGGGCACTTGGGCTGCTGCTGCGCTCGTGGCTGCTGCTGATCTGCTGCTGCTACGATGGTCTGCTGCTGATCTGCTGCTGCTACGGTGCAGGTCGGCTCAGGCAAAACGAAGGTGAGAAGAGCTGCTCGGCTGGTCTGCTGGTGCAAGGATGGGCAGCGGCAATAGAGGGGAAAAGAGCAGACTATTGCACTGCTCGTGCCAAGAGTGAAAGAAGAAAAGGAAAAGAAGAAAAGGAATTTTTCTAAGATATTTGAAATAGGCATGTGAATTCAAATTCAACCAACAATCTCCAAATCACACAATAAAAATATGCAGCAGCACGTGGACAACCAAGTTACTCCAATGATTCATTTTAATTGATTAATTAGAAAATGCATAAATAGTTATGGTGCCATGCATAAACACCCAACACTAATTGAATTAAATTATTGAACTAAGGATTTTTCATGTATCAAAAATCAGGGTGTTACATATCAGAGCTGTGTTGACTGTAGGATGTAAGCCTAGTTAGCACGGTTCACTTTGTTACCTTCCCTTGCTATATTGGGACTGTCCGCCTCACAAAGCCCAGACTGTTCGCAGTTCACTCATTTTCAAAAATAGGGACTCTGCTGCTTGGGGGGTGACGGGATAGATGACCGGTAGACAGTCCGCCCATTGGGCCCAGACAGTCTGCCGTTCTTGAGAAACCAACCAGCAGAAAACACTCTGTCCCTGACCAACCTCCGGTTAGAACTGTGGAGAGTCCGCCCTCCAAGGTCGGACTGTCCGCCGTTGGGACACAAAAACCAGCAGGGAGCAGGTCAGGTTCTGGTGGAAATTTTCCTCACAACTGCGGACAGTCCACCCCTAGGGCCGGACAGTCCGCCACTTTGAATTTTTCAGCCCTTTTGAATCAGCTTTTGAATAGAGGTTTTTCTTTCACAATCGAAGCGCAATTAGCCCTCATGCAAATGCATCCACTATATGAGCAATGAGGCACTATAAGACCGTCAAGCAAAAGGCATTGACCCCTCTTGATAGTACGGCTATCTAGCCTATTAATTTGGTCAATTCTCTTCTCTAAAACACCTCTTGACCGGTCAAAACAAAAACCTATGATATACCTTTGCCTTGAGCTCTCTATTTTCAGGAATCAATTCTAGCTTCCAAAGCTCTCGATGTAGCTCATCTTTGTATGGACCAACTACATTCTCAATCTTCTCAAATAAAATGTTAGTCCACACATGTTGTCATTAATTCCCAAAACACCATTCAGGGGCCTAGATGCTTACAGCATACTAGCATGCAAGTTCTGGAGATGAGTTGGATGACGACCATACCCATACGTGTGCTATGCCCAAGGAATGCCTGTGGAGATGGACTCGAAGACCCACTTCCAGATGCAAGTTACGATTTCTGCTTGATTTAGTACTCTTGGACTTACTGTCTTAGGCCAATATTGTATAAATGTAATAATATTCGAAGCTGCGGATGTGATACCATTTGAAACATATGAATTCCGATAGCTTAATTATATGTATCCTAGGACTATCGCAATGAGTAAAGGCTTAGATTTCAGTATCGTGGAATTCTGGTTGTTTCACCTAGTGCCTGGCCCCACCAGGCCCCGCACGAGCCAGCCCGCACGTACCCTATCCGCTCGAGCCATGACCTCATTCTCGGCCATCTGCTTTACGCACCTAGGACCCGCCGCAGTACACTCCTGACCCTCTGCGACCTGCACATGGCCTCCTGCGCCCCCACTAGTCTGTTCTGCACACAACCGCTCGCCCGAGGGTGAGGCTACGTGGCCATCCACGCCTGCCTCAACTCTTGTTGGCTTCGCCTCCGACTCCCGCACCTGAGCACCAAGACATCGCCTGTGGTCCTCCCGGCTCCCGCGGTCCCCATGTGGGGGTCCCGCATGTGCCTTGAGGCCTCCTTGGCTACCTTGGAGTCTGACTCGCCCAACCGCACCGAGCACCCACACCCGAGCCACGCGACCTGACTCCATCCTAGAGTCCTTGCAACACCCGTCTGACTACATCGCCATCGTGCACCTGCCACATCGGATCTTTTGCAACTCTAAAACCAATATGCAATTCTACGCCACTTCACACCCTGACCTCTCATCCATGGCACAACCAGCTCGATGTGTCATGATATTAGCCTTCGTGTAACCTTCGATTGCATCGCTGCTCCCATCTGCTCCAATCTCTCTAGGCTCTTCCATGTCTGGACCGCCTGGTCTAATCCCAGAGGTCGTCGCCTATAACAATCTAACCGGCCGTCGTACTGACTCGATTATTACGTCTGATCAATCCCGTCAACTACAGGCCATCGAAGGGTCCAGGCCACCTGCCTGAAGTGTTCGACACTACCATTTGAATCGTCGATCGTCCCCATGCTCCACCTTGCACCATATTGAGCTGTCTTCCAGGCGCCCGTCGAGCATGTTCTCCTCGTGCTTCCACATTGATCCACCGTACACATCTAGATATCCAATCTAACCATAGCTTTGATACCACTTGTTAGAAAACAAGCATGTGAAAGCGCCTATAGATCGATCGAGATACTCATGCACAATCACAAACGATATAGGAGGCATGATGTTTGTTAACGAGGTTTAGCCGAAGCCTATGTCCCCGAAGCATGACTATGGGCACTCCTCTCCATTATCATAAAGCTATGCTGGCATTCGATACACCACGATAACGCCACATCCGCACGCCAAGCCATCTAGTCGTCCTTGTTACAACAACAGTCCTTCCCTCGTATTTATGAGGAGGTTCGGTTACAGAGTTTGACAAAGACTCTACCCTATACCGCTAATACAACTCAAAGTCCCACCGTAACCAGACTCGTACAAATATTTGACACCTATGTAACAAGACCACCAACTCAGTTGGGAGGGGCACGTATGCGAGGATATGGTAATATTTTCTAGGAGAGTAAGCAAATGTACCCGTCATAATATCTACCAATTGCAAGCCACTTGTTGTTCATCATCTCCTTTGCATCTTCTTCCGCAAATTCATTTTCTTCCTCCTCCCGAATCTTTTGCAGATTAGTTTCGGCAACACTTTAATTTTTCGTCGGCCGAATCGCTTCACCTGCAGTTTCTTGTTCTTGCAACGCTTGTGATTTTGGCAATCTATGTACAAATCTCAATTTGTGATTTTGGCACCGTCAGTAAAAAGTCGCTGCAATTTAATTTGTCTCATGACATGTTAGTGAACAAATGAGGCGATGCTATACTGTACAAAATAGAAGTTTATTTTGGCATTTTAACCTTTCTTATTCAATGATATGCTAGTAGCTACAAAATCAACGTCATGCTACTGTGCTTGTGTGTCCATCATACTTGTACGAAAACAAATTTCCTCCGTCCATGCATTATTGCAGGCCACATTTGGGCACAAAAATTGCATGTGTTGAAGACTATTTTTATGATCATGCCACAAGATTTCTATACTTGAATAGTAGAGTTTTTTATGCCTGATCATAAATCTTATTGGAAATAGCTATATTTATATGGTCATGTCATTAGGTTTACATACTTGAATTGTTTGTACACATCACCATGCTAGGATAATTATTGTCTTAATGTCCTGAGTTCTTATTACTAGTGGAAATTTGATAACCTTTCTATGCTTTTTCCTTATTGATTATATGCCTTTTTGTGAGGTGTTGCTTTCATAAGAGCGGTTATTTTGGTGTGGCTAATGAATAATCTTACCATTCTTTTATACAACCAAAAATAACACATGATGAACTTCTATGCTTTGATACAAGCTGTTTATATGATCAAATGGCGCTAATTGTATGTCTAGAAAGCATGCAATGATTCATTTAAAAGAATTCATTTTCTTTGCTAGATCTGGACGTACAAGAGCATGAACTAAGTAGCATGGATTTGTTTCATTCTTTTCCTATTATATATAATTTTGGTTGGTTTGAAAGAGTACTGATGTTCGCAATGATTTTTTGCCCTCATTTCCATATGTTGTTATACCAATCCCAATTCAACTTTTCTATGCCAACCAATTCGGTGACCGTGAGTCTCAGGAAAAGAAAGGTTTAGAATTTTTATGATTATCCTTGAATTTTCTATGATCTCCTCACAACTTTTTATGCCTTTTTTTGTGCGAGGTGTGTGCTGGGATGGTACAGCAGCCATGGCTGGGCAATCACCATCCATCATTCTTGGAAGCCGGTCACCTGCCTAGTTTCTGATTGTTTGCAGGTTTGCTAGTTGATGAAGCTTGTGTGATTCATTAGAAATTTACGCCTACAAGCCTAGTTTCTAAGACTGCCACCATGTTCTTATGCTCATCGCCATGTCTGTGCATGTAACCTGCTCAACAAAATACACAACCTAGTATTCTGTAATTTTGTTTAAGAACTATGACTGAGTAAATCAAAATTAGTTTGCTTGCTGTTTGTTAAGCTTGAATCGTATAAATTATATTGCGACCATTGCTTTTGCATGGGATAATTTTATTAGAGTCGACTTTTAGTCAACACTATATGGGTTCATCTTAGGTGATTTAAAAAGCAAGGAGCTCATTATTTCTATGACCCTATCAATATGTTTCTATACGTGAACATGATCAACAGGTTTATTCCATTTCAAATCATGTTCTATGATGATAGCCTCTGCTTAGGGGTGTAATCGGATTGGATATGGACGGATATCGCCAATTCCATATTTGTTTTCATATTTTTCTTCGGATTCGAATTCAAGTACGGATAGCTTCGGATACAGATACGAATACGGGTTATATCGGTTATAGATGCGGATAATCACATATCGAATACGAAACAAGTCGGATAATATTTTCTTCGGATACCAAGTAAACACATCATCAATATTTAGCACACTTGTTGTAACAACTTGGCACTCCATAAGTCTAGATTCTAAAGATGTTATGCTTAAGTAAGTTGACATAGATGGCATCTTAGTAGCATATTAGCATGATTTAATTCATGGTCATGGCTTCACAGTCAATTTGTGATACCATCCCCAAATCCGCATTTCTATTGCCAACTCCTTCACCTACATGATGAGGACCTTTGAAGTATTTACAAAGAATAGTGTTCCAAACATTTTGTCTTGGTCCTCATTGAGCTGCAATTATAATAAAAAAGACTAGGTCACTAGAGGATTAAGAGATTTTGTAGTGGATAGTGGACACCAATATGGAGGTCTAAAGGGATTAAGGGAGAATAACAAAGCAACATAGATCAATTTGTTTTTCTTTGTACATATATTAACTTTATTATTACTTATGGGCTGATCTTTATACAAATTATAGGCTCCACCACTGCATAAATATTTTTTAAAGAGTAAAATCCATCTCCGGTCTCTAAATTTGTTTTGGTGTGTCAATCCGGTATCTAAAGTTTCAAAGTGACCATCCCGGTCCTTAAACTTGTCTTGGTGTGTCAACTGGGTCCCTAAAATCTTAAAGTGACCATCCCGATATCTAAACTTGTCTGAATGTGTCAAACCGATCCCTAAACTTGTATTGGTGTCTCAATCCGGCCTCTAAACTTGTCTTGGTTTGTCAACCTGATCCTGGTACAAATAGTCACTTTGAGACTTTTAGGGACCGGGTTGACACACCGAGCTAAGTTTAGGGGCTGGAATGGTCACTTTGAGACTTTAGGGACCGAGTTGACACACCACGACAAGTTCAGTGATTGAGATGGTCACTTTGAAACTTTAGGGACCGGGTTGACACACCAAGACAGACAAGTTTAGGGACCGGAGATGATTTTACTCTCTTCTAGCAAAACAACTTAACTTCTTGTCATTGCATTCGTCAGCCTAACAGCTAGCACTAGCAACAGCGTTGAATTTGCAGTTGTGCATGGCGCATGGTGCAGAACACGTACGAGCACACGGTGGCCCGTGCAAAGCGTGAGTGCGTGAGCGATTGAGTGCTCTCCTGGGCTGGGCGATTGGGCCATGCTGGGCCACACCAACGTACTGCTCCCAAGAAGCTAGGCTACTAGTAGCAGCTGCAAGCACGGCAGCACGTTAGTCCCATCTCGCCAAAGCTCGAAGCAATATTGTGGTCGCACTGCTATAAAGCGCTCCCATTGGTCTAGATCCTCAGGCCGCACAAGGAAGCCGGACCGCGCTGTGGGCTGTTGCCTGCTGGGCCGACATGGACTGATTGCTGCCGGATAATATTCGGATACAGCCCCGGATATATCCGTAAAAATGACCGGATATCCCGGATCCCGGATCCGATATCCGAATTTGAACATCCGACGGATACCAAAAAAAAATATTTAGCCAAGTAATTAGTCTCTATTATCCGTACCGTTAGATTTATATTCTCCTGATAACAAGAACAACTTATATTTCTATGCTCACTGTTTTGTTTTTTATGCTTTTCTGACGTAAGCCGGTGATGAATGATCAACGTTGATGGAGCAGAATGGGAGGGCCAGAACTCGAGGCTGGTTGGCCTTTTGCAGCATGTCGTCAGATACTTTCTCCCGTAGACCATGAATGGTCGATGGCAGCTTCTCTCCCTTGGCATGCTCCAAGATGAAGTGGCTCAGTGGTCAACTACATTTAGATTTTCTAGCATCAGCCAACATTTTTACATGCTATGTGGAGAGCCCAATTTTACAATCGTTGAGTGTAAAACATTTCTTTGAGTTTCTATACTTTAGCATGTTTTGTGGTTTTATACTTGAATAATACATTGTACATTGACAACCTAGTTGAATTAAGTCCAGTAGATCAGTTGGATTCAAATGAAAGTGTAGATTGCCTTAAATAGAAGAACAAATCGCATTTCTAGGATCATATCACTTGTTTTATACTTGCATTAGGAGTGGTTTTTATACTTAGGCAATGTAATGTTTATTATGATAACTCTGATGGATAAGGTCACATCAGCCAATTGGTTTTAAATTACTTGGAGGACAATTCACATGTGGCAGCTTGGTTGGCAAGGTTTCTAGCCTGACAATGAAACAATCTATGCTCATGTCACTATATTTTTATACCAGTTGCAACTGTGCGATTTTTTGAACTGCAGAGATGTAGCAGCTCTGTTTTTTTGTAACGCAGCACTGTAGCAGCTGTGACTACTCGAGCAGCTGTGGCACTGTAGCAATTGCGGCATGCATGCATGTGCGCACTGACAGTAGCAAATGTTCTTATGCGCATTTTAGTCATGCCCCCCTTGTAATTTGCGACTCCCCTCCCCTTTTTTTTATTCTTGGTTTTCGTTGACTCTTTTGTTAATATATTTTCCTTTGCTGTAAGGGGAAACCGCCTCCAGTTTCGTTCAGAAAAAAGAGCACAACAAGGAGTTTCATGGCCGCCTTTGCCCTGAGCTTGTACCTGGTGCTCCCCCCACTCGATCATAGGGCTGCCCTTGCTGTCTGTGTCATTGTTTCCACATCTTCGCTCTGTGGCCACATGAGGCCTTTGCAGATCGCCTACGTGGCAAACACGGTCCGCGCTTGAATTGGAATCCAGTCACTGCCTACGTCATTGGTTTGTTACGCAGGAGGCATGCGTCATTATGCCTTGGTGCACATCGGCTCCTACATCATAATATTTGGCCTCCCAGTATTCCACTGCTAGTTAAGGCGGTGCGGATCTAGGTCAAGGAGTATTTTCCCCCGTCGTCCTTGTAAACTTCAGGTCCTTATCCAGCTTGGACTCATCATTAGTATCACGTTTGACCAATATCCATGTGCTAATGCTTTCGGTGATTAATGGCAATGCTTGTGAGGTTACTAGTAAGTTCATGACTTGAAGGAATATTATCTAAAGTGCTCATCCGTTGAACGACGAAATAAAACACCTCAAACTATTCAAGGCCTTGGATTGAGTTCACTAGAATGAAGATTGAAGGACCAAAAATCGACCAGAGGGGAAGGGTGAATGGTAGATTTTAAAGATTCTACCCAAACCTCTCTTCTAAAGACATGCAAGGTTACATAGCACGAGACAAACTACTAACCCGTGGAGACATCTAGGAAAACACTCACGAATGCACTTGCACAAAAGTTCAAATAAAAGGATCGGAAGCAAAACAAGCAAATCAAAACTCGACCAAATTCTCTCTAGAAAACAGATTGACAGAGGCATAAAGGAAATTGTCAAAATCATTACAAAAGTGATCCACAAATAACTCAATACATTACCTAAGGTTCCTAGCAACCTAAGGAACAACTGCTGAAAGTTTCAGCTCAAGTGAACCAAGATATAAACCCTGAACCATCCGATGTTGATAACTTGGTCCATTTGAGCGTCCGGTCATATAGCACCGGGCCGTCCTATTGCATGAATAGAGTTGATTCAAAACTCAACCAAAACAGCTCCAAAAATTACAAAATGTTTACAATAGGTTGGTAACATCTAATACTTTGTGGCCCCACTACCCAACCATCCACCTCCATAATTTTGCAGCCCAAAATCAAAACCTCCAAGCTCTTGTCTATTTTTCCTATTTTTCTCATTGCGTTTAAAGGAATATCATGGTGTATAGATGATTCTTCTATTCAAATAGGAACTTAGGGGACCTATCAATATGTCGTATTGTCAATTTTTACTATTGGGTTTTCATAGGACGGTATTAGGCATACTAGATTTATAGATAGAACATTCTAATATGATCTCAAAAGATGGATTCGATAAAGGGGGTGTTATGAATAATTTAGATAGGTGATCTCATCTAATAGATGTCTCTCTCCAACAGGAATCTCTTCATGACCGGTGCCCACGAGAGGTGTCTCCACGAAGAGCTGTCTTTCCGGAACCTCCTCCTTCCCTGTGATTCCCAAGGGATGCCAAAACAGTCCTTCACCATGTATGTAAACATATGAGATCAATGGAATACAACACATAATTTAATTCATCACAATCTTCCTCACTCTCTCTGGTTCAAACTTTAACAAGCTAGTCCTAGAAGTTTAGGGGGCATGTGGCAGTAACATAGATATATGAACAAAATGAAAAATAAACAACCGTACTGCGTATACATTCCGTTATAACATGCCTTTGGCCAAAAACTTTTTTTTTAGTGATGCCATTAGATTCATATTAAAGAAAAAAATATATTTATGATGTTGTTTCACATAAACTGTATATTAACAAAACAATTTGGAATCAAAGTCTCTAACAAAAATGTCTATTCATTTTTTTCAAAAGGATTATATTAAACCTTAATCGGACTTAGTTGGTCGTAATGAGACAGTGGATGATAGATAAATGTATGTAGCCCTAAAAGTTGTAGAGGAACGCGGCATGAAAAAGCAACACAGAACAAATGTATTTATATTTAACCTTGACTTGACTTGGAGACACGGTGGATTAGGATTTAAATATTCGACTGCAGAAACTAAGGTTGACCTCACTAGCACTTACATTTTACATTCTATATTTTAAACTAAGCCCATATGCAGGCTCTGGTGAGCACTGGCGTAGCCTGGTAGAGGCGAAGCTGGGCCATGCCCCCCCCCCCCCTTGCCTGACTTAAATTTCTACTCCCTTCATCCCACCAAACAAGGCGTATAACTCCTTTGCACGACAATTAGCGTGGCCTCGTTTTTCCACTGCCTGCCCCTGCATGCGTGGGCGGGCGAGAGAATTGTGGGCGTGACCGTGTGAGCGAGAGAATCAAGGGGGAGAGAAATCTGGAGAAGCTGCATGCAGGCCGCTGCAGGATGGAAGGATGGAGTCATGGAGACCATGCATGGAAGGCCGCTGTTTGCAACCTGCGGCGTCATTAACCACTAATCACATGCAAGGGAAGGGTACATGCGTCCGCTGCCAACACAAAGTGCATCGCGCGCCTTGTTTCGTGGGAAATTTGCCAAGGAGTTATGCGCCTTGTTTGGTGGGGTGGAGGGAATAAACTATATTAAGCATATGACCCATTTGCTTACAAGCAAACATGGCATCGAAAGCCTACGGTCATAGTTTCACTAGATCACACAGAATGCAGGCCTATGGAGTCCTTTTGCATGCCTATTTCGAGTCCTTTTGCAGGCCACAAAAGGTACGAGCGATTTGCCCCCCCCCCCCCCCCCCCCCGCTTTACTGTCACGCTACGCCACTGCTGGTGAGGTCAGCGTAAAGAAGCTTGGAGCACTAATGCACATATACAAAAAAGAAAAAGAAAGAAAGAAATAACAAAAGTAATTATATTTAACCATGACTTTGCTGGTCGTAAAGTAAAGAGACGATGGTGGACAATTATAAACACTTAAAGTTATTTGTTTTGTACTCTGATTGGTAGATGCTTCGATGATGCTAATAACCGCGTGACGTGCGACACTGATCCGCGTATCGCATGGATAAGATGCTCTCACAAGTCACAAATACTTGATTTGATCCATGTAATCTCTATATAACAATACCCAGTTAATATATCTTACGTCACACTGGTGGTCTTCACTATAAAATTAGCATCATATATGCAATTGATTATATAATCTATTATATACATATTTGAATGTTAAATGAAGCCACCAGATTCGCCGAGAGGACCAAAAATTTACCACGTTAATCAGAAAAAAGAAAATATCTCAACCGTTGGATTTTATGAAGATCTAACGGTCTAAAATCACTATAATCTATGCTATATAAATACATTTTCTATATGTTATCCAAAAAGGAAAATAATTGCCATAGAAATATCAATACTGTACGATTAATTGTCCTAAAATACTACGTGGCCGACTGGCCGCATGCCCTTTTGATGTTTTTTTTCCGTCTGTGCATGGTGCCGATTGGGACTAGGCACCAGCCACCAGGTGTTGGACTTGGGAATCCGAACTGAAGCCCCAGGCAGGTCTCCTGCTCCCGGCGGCCGGCTCCCACGTGATGACGTAAGTACCTTCTTTTTATATAATTTTCTTTTCTTTCCTTTGTCTTTTTATCTCTTTGATGAGGTTTTTATTTTTTCTTCATATTTACCCAGACCATCTCTTTTCGCACTCATAATACCTCTTTTCGCACATGCATGTATGATTGGTTAATGTTTTTCCACAACTTCGGTCATTCGTCTTATTTATTTTTTTAAAAAAATTATCACTTATTTCATTTTGATTTGTTTTATAGTATGATTTGTGTTTTTACATGTAAGATTGTATGAATGATCATTAGTTTTCAAAATAGTGAATAATCACTAATTAGTACACCAAGTTAATAAAAATACTCTCTTTTTGAAACGAACCAGGCAGGAAAAGTACTAATTGGATTGATAAAGAAGGCCTAGACTAGGCAATTGACCGAGTCTTTTAGGAAAAACGGACCGAAATCTTTACACAACAGGCGGTTGGATTGGTCATCAACACGCGTTACACAATACACGTCTTGATGAAAAAACAAAACACCGGCCGATTGGATTGGGACATCAACGCAAGCCATACGACACTCTTGCACCAGACCACTCAACCTCGCTGGCAGCCCCTGCAGTCCACCGCAGGTCATCGTTGTTGAGTAAGGCCAAGCAGCCCCGACTTCCTCCACTAGACCTCAAACTGACTGCCAAAAAAACCAACATCACCAGAAAGAGTTCGCTAAGCGTCATCGTTGCCCAGCAAAGTCACCCCAACAAAAATGCAACTCTGACCTCATAACAACACACACTTCCAAGCAAGTCAGTCGGTGTGAACACCCAACATCAGAAGTGAAGCCTCCAAGGAGGGGAGCAACGCCACTTGGGCCGCCATCGCTCGACCAAAAGGTCAAGGTTCTCTCACAGATTCTCTTTGCTCCCTTCAATTTATTATTCCTCAAATCAATTAAGAAAAATATATTCCTGACATATGCATGTCAAAATAGCTTACACATATGGATCTTAGATTTGGATTATGGCCTGGCTATCAACGTTGCCCAAAACACATAAATCATCACTTAGATCTTAACGCAACATCTAATCTATCACCAACGGAACTATAGAATTGTGATCCTGTCAGCGTGGCCATGTCCTCGGCACGTTTAGAGCTCCAGGACAGAAAATGTGCCTGGCTATTTGTCATGGTTTTGTGCAATGATGTTAAGCTAAAGTCATCGAACATCCCTAGCTGGCTGTTCGTCTACACATATATCCAACTACTGATACAGAGCTTCGTATAGAAGTATAAAAATCAATGCAACGCTGCATGATGGTACGATGCATGATAACCACCATTCAAACGCCAAGGACCAGCCCTTGATGTGGTGTTTCCATTGAGAATGTACATATAATGCCTTTGAAATTAAAGCGTAGAAATGTTTACATCTATCTGGATCCAAAAATTTGGTGAAAGTCCAAACCATGCTAGAGATAGATGTGTCATGGCATTACCAGCGTTGTGGCTCGCTGCACTAGCCCCTAGATGTCCCCAATATGGCCATCCATCCCAA
This sequence comes from Paspalum vaginatum, assembly GCA_030272315.1. Lineage (NCBI taxonomy): Eukaryota > Viridiplantae > Streptophyta > Magnoliopsida > Poales > Poaceae > Paspalum > Paspalum vaginatum. The sequence continues at coordinate 5,551,966 of CM059016.1, forward strand.
GTCACTCTCCATCTTTTCAAATGTGGTATAGACTCTTATGTTATAGATTTTTATATATGTTATAGATTTTTATGTTTTAAACATGTCTTTAATAATACTATCATGATTCTTTTTTGTGTTTTTAATTTTGTTATCTATTACTTTAATTTTTACCATTCACCATATGAGTGGGACCTAGACAAAAGACGCATCGAAGTTGTAAAAAATAGAGTTTTTAAATGAGCCTAGCGTATGTCTTTATGGGTTGCTCAATACTCTCTCTATTCTAGATTTTTATTCAATTTATTTGTGTTAAGTCAGAATATTAATATCAAAAATATCAAATAATACACTTGAAAAACAAATTTCATGGTGAAGTTAGTGTAAATTATTTAATGTATAAATGTTAGCTTTTTCTAAAAAATTATTAATGTTATAAAAAAATATTTTAGTGGTAATAGTAGTTAAATACATTTAAAAAACAATTTTTAAATGCTAAATGGTTGTCAAATTTATAAAATGCCATGTCTTAATTTATCTTTGGATATCTTATAAATTATTACAATTTAGAGTAGATAGAATATATAATTTGTATTAAAATATCATTGATATTTCGATCATGTACACCAATATACAAAATAATATTCAAAGAAATATGATTTGATTACATACCATGTTTTATGTTAATTTTTGAAAACATATCCTAATAATAATATAGTATAGAAACATGTACTATTCATAACCGATAGAAAAAAGAAATAAGCATAAGGCTAAACAAAGTTTCCAACAATACTAAATTCAATAAATTAAAAATGAAAAAATCTAGCTACCGCGCTATTTGCGCGGGCCATCATGCTAGTTTGTTTATATACGAATGCATAAACCTCTTAAGCGGCTAATAAGCGTTGCAGTGTTAGTGGACCATTGTGTCTAACCAAAGCTGACCTAGCTTGACGCGTACGCACAGTAGTCTTAACGATCGATCGACAGTGATTTTTATATAAATATCCATACCATCAAGCCGATCGACGATCAGGTGACAGCCAAAAGACTAGTAGTGATCGACCATGGCCGCAGCAGGCGATAACCAAAACGTGCCGCAGCTGCAGGCTGCTGGCCATGACAACGAGCCAGCACCGACGATGATGATGAACCCTGCCGCTGCAGCTGCACCAAATGGCCGGCCGCTGGCCACTCTAGATCCGCGGCTGTTCATGGCTGCTCGCCGCGGCAACAGGTGCGAGCTCAAAGAGCTGCTGCAGCTCGAGGACGAAGGCGAGAAGCAGCAGGGCACACAGGACGGGACCTCCTCCATCCCCGCGGCGCTTCCAGCAGACGCCTTCATTAGTGTGGAAGAAGTCCGCAATCAGGGCCATGATACGGTTGCGCCATCGACGCCGCCTCCATCACCTCGTCTTGACGAGGACGGGGTGACCATGGAGGGGGACACCCTGCTGCACGTCGTTGCAGCATCCGGCGACGCCCAGGATTTCCTCTGCTGCGCGAGGATGATCGTCCGCTACAAGCAGAAGAAGAACAGTGGCAATTGCATGGCAGTCCTGCAAGGGCGCAACCACAGGGGCGACACACCCCTACACTGCGCCGCCGGCGCTGGGAACGCAAGCATGATCTCCTGCCTCGTTCGTCTCGCCGGAACCACCGGCGAGGCGGCGGCGAGGGCGTTCGTGCAGACGCAGAACGAGGATGGGGAGACCGCGTTGCACCAGGCGATCCGCGCTACGAAGAACATGCTGGAGTGCATCGACAAGCTGGTGGCCATGGATCCAGGGCTGGCCTCCATCCCACATGGGAGTGGCGCTTCCCCATTGTACCTGGCCATTTCGCTGGGTAAACTGGAGATTGCAAAGCACCTACTTGACAGAAGTGAAGGCAACTTGTCCTACTTCGGACCAGATGGACGAAACGTTTTGCATGCAGCGGTTTCTCGTGGTCAAGGTACCTAACTATTACTGAGCGATATAAAATGTTACGGAACTCATCGCTACATATATATACTCCATCATAAAATAAAAGAGATCAAACTATTATATAATCTTGTCTTACTTTATAGAATAGTAATATTAATGATACAAAATTAGAACCCTTAGAACCATCATGAAACATATCTTTATATTATGCTGCCGTGATGATGGCACATCTTATACCTTTTTTGTAAGCTGATCATACTTTATTTAAAAGCTTGAATTAAGATAAAATCAGGATTCCTTATTAATTATATTCTAGGATGGAGGCCACAATACGTGTTTAAATCATCTTTAATGATCCTAAGAGCTCCCCCTTCCACCGCCCTACCTCCGTAATGACGACCCCATCCCTCAACTCATGCTCTTGCGAGGTCCTCCATGATCATGCCCATATTGCCACCATTGCAAGTGGCATCCACCACCCACCTGCCGCACCAGTGGCATCCACCACCCACCTGCCGCACCTCATACCCCCATCCAGACTCTCCTAGCCATAACCGCCTCCTTCCCCACCCCGTTGTAATGCAATCTGCGTTAAAAAAATAGTGAGTTGCGGGTGAACACCGCCATGACGGCGAGGCCAAAGCTCGGGCGGTGTCGCATGTGTGTGCACCCTTCCCCCTCTCACGCTGTCGCTAGCTGCTATCTACGAGGGCATATATGGTGCAATCACTTGATATCTGTTTGATTGTACGATTGCACACATCAAGTGATTGCACTAGATATTTTTCCGCTACCTACCCCTCTCCATTAATAAATTAACCCTTAGGCCCCACATGGCACCACGAGGCATTTTCCTATCATCTTTCGTAATGACATAGCTGGGTATTTTAAATATAGAGGATGCATTTAATTTATTTTTCATAATGGTATAGGTGGGTAATTTAAATATAAATTTTAGAGGCTATTTTATCATGTACTGTATGATTAATTTAACAACAAATTTATGGAGGGTACCGGTTATATGCGGGATGTTTATGATTTTTATGAGAATTTTTAGGATTAACGTATATAAACTGTTTGGAGCCTCTAACTAATAATGGCAGGATATTAGATAACGATAGCTGAAAAACTTCTGATCCAACCCGCACTATACACCCATAATATTTATATTTATATTCGCTACAAGCAGCGCTGGAGATGGTTTTGGGGTGGCTCAGGCTGCCGGACCAGGAGCAACTCCTCTGGCAACTGACCAGCGAAAGGGACAGGCATCAGAAGGGGAGCACCCCTCTTCACCTGGCTGCGTCGTTGGACTGGTGGGATTCATATCCGGTGCAAGGGTATCTGAGCAGATGGTTTCCACAGGTTTGGACAGGGTCAATGTCAGCCACAGAGCAGCTGGTAGACGCCAACATATCCATGGTGTATCAGGCGGACGATGAAGGGTCGTACCCCATACACGTTGCTGCATGGTGTGGTAGCCTCGGCGTTGTGAAGATGCTGCTGGACAAGTGCCCCGACTGTGCCACTCTGCGAGATGGCAATGGACGGACCTTCGTCCACGTTGCCGCCGAGGAAGGGCGCCGCGATGTCGTTGAACTTGCCTGTGGAACAATGCCGCCGCCACAGCAGTTGTTCATATCATCCATTCTGAATGCGCAGGACAAGAATGGGGACACCGCGCTCCACCGCGCTGTCCGCGCTGGAAATGTTGCCGTCTTCAACTGTCTATTTCGGAATCAGCAGGTGGTCTTGGATGTGCCGAACAAAGATGGCTTGACACCTATTGATCTTTCATGGAGTATGATCCCGGCAGGGCTACGTTATGCATTTGTAAGTGCTCTAAAATAATATTCATACTATATGTAGCTCCCTCATCCGTATATAATTTGCGTGCAGAACCCAGGCAACGTCGTAGATATGAAACTAGCTCATGCTGGAGCTCCATACAGCGGAGGCCGGCCGGAGCTCTTCCGAGAAAGACACACCCAGGCAGTGGATGCGGACAAGGAGTCTCAGAAATACACGCATGCGACGCAGGCGATGAGCATCGTCGCCGTGCTTATCGCCACCGTCACATTTCAATCCGCTTTCACAATGCCCGGAGGCTACCGACCTGACGGCACGCCGGCGCTTGCTGGGAGCTATGCTTTCGACGCGTTCGTCCTCGCTGACATCTCGGCATTCATCTGCTCGTCCTTGGCCACCTTCAACCTTGTCTACGCCGGGCTGCCGTCTTTGGACATCTCCATGCGCAACAAGCGCCTCAAGACATCCGCGGCCTTGCTCAACAGCGCGCAGAGGAGCTTCGTCGCCGCTTTCGCCTTGGCCCTGTACCTGGTGATGGCTCCGTTCTTTCGCAAGGCTGCTGTCTGTGCCATTACTTTTACATCTTTGTTCTGGGGAAATACGGAAGCTTGGAGGATCTGCTGTGTGGTCAACACAATCCGCGCTCGAACTCGACTTCGACCGTTTCTGGCACGGCCTTGTGCACGAATACTTAAAGAAGTCTTAGTGCACTTCGGCCTCTACATACTAATCTTCGGCCTCCCCGCAATCTGGTAGCCGCGCTGGGCAAATAGCCAATTAAGTTCGATCAAGAGCTACATACCCAAACACATGCATGTTACAAGGTCAAAAATAATCATCGCCCATGTATCATCTTTAGTTTTTCCTCCGCTCGCTACTCGATATTATCATGTGTGACTAGTATGTATATCTTGTTGTACGTACCGTGAGATCTAGTGACGATGAATAAATTGGTTCTGCTTGTCTTTGGAATTGCAAGTTGAAAAGGTGTTGAAAGGATGGAGAAAAATGCAGAATTTATACCTTCTAGTAGATTTTTCAGCCTCCCATCTTTCGTTTTTTTCATCTCATTCACTTTAATTTCCCACAGCGAAAAAAATAGGAAGATTTCTGGTCCTCTCATATTTCACCTTTTCATCATCCTTGCTCTCTCACCGTGAAGGAGAAATAAAAGAAAAGGAAGGAAGAAATATTCCGGAAGATACGTTGGCACTCGCGAAAAATATGAATGCCTAGGCTAGGTAGTAATTCTATAGATGGCCTCCAGTTCGATTTGGCCCATATATATCGGCACTTATGTGGAAGATGTTTTCTTACATCACATCTTACTATTATTTATTGAAGATTTTTTTTTAAGAATCCATATTAATCCTTAAAATGTACTAAAAAGGAAATACCTATAATAATTAAAAACATCACGTGGGCACCTAGTAGATTGAAATCTTCATAGCCATTAGATCTATCATTGCTCACCCCGCCTTTAGGAAGGAAAATATGAAATAGCCCTTTAAATTTATATCTAAATTAGCTACGTTCAATAAATGATAGATCCTCACGAGATATGCTAGTAAAAAGATAGATCCTTGAAATTCCATAATAACCAGAAACATCTTGTCATCACCTCATGAGATGCATTGGAAAAACAAGATGAATTCTATAAATTCTCACAATACTAAGAAACATTTGGCGTCACTTGGTAGGTCGAAAACAAAATAAGATAACCACTTGAATTTGTATATTAGTTACCCACTCTACCATCATGAATGGAAATATGAAATAAACCCCCTAAATTTATATCTACATTTCCATATTTGATTAGTTGTATATAATCTCAAATGACCCTTTAAATTTATATCTAACCCTGTCTCCACCCACCACACACACACATTTTACGATTATGACCGATAATCAAGCATAACCCCTTAAATCTAAATCAAAATTACCCACCCCACCCATTACTAGAAGATTAACTAAATCAATTAAACATACATCTGAATTACAAAATAAAAAAGATATGCATATGTTTCTAAATTACCAGCTTGTACTACTTCTAGATTAGTTTAGTTCAGATGTGAAGCAATTTCATAAAAAGGTAATAATACATTTAAATTCTCAAAACAGCATATTATTTCCTAAACAAACATCAATGTGCTATTAAATTTTCATGTAAGTAAGGTGTGGCCACGTGATTAGTGAAAAAGGTGTGGCGACTAATCCTTCCAAGATTGATGTGATTCAAAATTGGCATCAACCCACTAATACCAAGGAGGTAAGAGCTTTTTTGGGTCTGGCTGGCTATTACAGAAAGTTTGTGAGGAATTTTGGACTCATTGCTCGACCTCTGACTAATTTGTTGAAGAAGGGAGTTATATTTTTGTAGACCAAGGTATTAGAGTCGTTGATGCAGATCTGGTGCCCAATACCCATAACCACTAGTTTTTGAGGGTAGATCTAGTGTTCATGGATAGATCTCTTGTTCCAGTGAGGAAGAGGGGGGGAGTAATACCTTCAGGAGGAGCGGGATGAGCTTGGCCGGTGCTGTGAGGGCAAATGGGGGTTCCATGGTCTTGGTGGTCGTCGCCCATGGCGGCAGGTACGGCGGCGCAGTGACGCCGGTGGTGGTGGCCTTCCATTCAGCACCTACACCTAGGTGATCCATGCAATATTAGAAATGTATATTTTCAACAGTCGGAAAAATAATGTATGCAGCACTCGAATTCAGCTACCGCGACATCTATAAATCAAATTTATCACTGTTCATCCAGATTCAAAAAAAACTGCTGTAACATTCGGTGCGACATTAGAGAGCGAAACATATAATTATGCTACCGAAACAATAAGTTTTAACATCTACAACATTGTCAATTGATTGGAGATACCGTAGTGAGTGATGCAAACATTTGAAAAAAAACACAGCACTCGAGTGTTTCTGCAGGCTCTAACATTCGATTTTTTATCCCTCGGTGAAGCAGTGCGTCTGGTTGTCCGTTCGATCAAGTCTCGTAGTTGTGCGTCCTCTGTTTGTTTTTTTCTTCTGTTTTTGCCCGTTGACTTTTTTGTGGGTTCCACCTTGGCTGCAGTCACTTGAGCGTTGTGGCTGCCTCTCAAGTATAAATCTTTTCTACCTTGTCTTGTTGTTTGCTTCTGTTGGTTCGATCTGTCTTTTGTTTGGTTGTGTCTGATGTGTCATCTGCCTTCTTTTTTTGTACTTCTTTTCCTGAACAGCTACATTTGGTGATCGATTTTACTGATCTTTTCTACACTTCCTCTTTTACACTTTGAACGAGTAAGCTAGTAATTCATTGTACTTGTTAACATTTTGTTCTGTACTTACAGTTCATAGTAGTGTAAGTTACAATATCTATTCTTTTACTGTAATTTTTATACAAGCATGGTGTGATTTTTTGTAGACCATAAATAATTAGCATTTGACTAATTTTAAATATTTGTAACCTATAGATTAATTTTGCTTATTGACTAATTTTGAACAGATTTTTTTCCATTTGCATTGAGGGGTTTGACTTGGCTTGAAACAACCGAAAAGTAGCTAGACAGACTCAGCATGCTGCTGAAACGGAATTAGTTTTGTCCCCATGGTGGCTTGTTGTTACGCTGGTCAGGGGTTCGACCAGGCTTTTAGTGCTGTCCACATTTTTTGTAATGTCAATATACAAACTAATAATGATCTATATGAACAACCGTTTAGAGTCCGATAGTGTGCTGGTACTACGGACTCTTGCCTAATGCTATTTGAGAGCTGTGGTATAGTGATCCATGGAGTGGCATTGCACAAAAAAGACGCTGTGTGGCATGTAATAGGGGCTGATAGCTAAAATAGTCACTATACAGCCCATATATAGCTCCTTTTAGTTGTCATATCTTCTCTAAATAAACCGTCCAATTGCATAATACAACCTCCGGCCATTAATATATGATGTTTTAAGTCATAAAAAACATCGTATATTAATGTATTAATGACCGGACCGGAGGGAGTATAAGTATCACAAATAATGTATGGCAAAAACTTCGATTGCTGTCCTTGTTCACATACATCAACATGATCTTTCCAGTATCGAAACAACATCTAACATGGAGGTACTATGCGCGCATGCATAGGCACATCATCACGCCAGACGACCCAGTGGTTAACCTAGAGTATGTATGTCTACAGTAAGATCACGTTGTTGCTTGTGATTTGTGAGTATATATGCGTGTCGCCACACAGGAGTGCGTGGGTGTATAGAGTACACAAAAAAAAGGCTCCTTCCTTGGACTTCCGGGCTCGCCATCATGCTTCAAGCCATCGTCCACGGCTTGAAGCGACAAGGAGGGGCCCGCTGAGTCATTGACGAGTGACAAGGACTTGTTCCTCCTCCTCCTCCCTACCATACTTCACCAGGCCAGAAGATCGTGTAAATTGGGAAGCGTTGTCACCCCGTTAGGGGCCGCTTTACGTGTTAAATAGAGATGGGAAAAGCCCCCACCGTGGCTTACACGTCAAGGTGCAACAACCAGCCGAGATAATCTAGTTTACATGGATATTGATCTTATCTCTACCGCTAACTCAGCTTGGGTTGTTGCATCTACTCGACAGAACAGATATACAACTTGTTTAACACTCCCCCTCAATCACACCTTATCTAGGTTGAGATTGCGCCTGAACCCTTCTAGCTGCTTGAACAGCAAAGGCTTAGTAAATCCATCCGCTACCTGATCATTAGTTGACACAAGTCTGATCTGCAACAATCCTTGTGCCACTCTTTCTCGGACGAAGTGAAAATCAACCTCTATATGTTTTGTCCGTGCATGAAAAACTGGATTGGCTGAAAGATACGTTGCCTCTATATTATCACACCACAATCTTCCTGACTTAGGTGCTTTTACACCAAGTTCTTTTAACAAAGTTTGTACCCACATAATCTCAGCTGTCGCGTTCGCCATAGACTTGTACTCGGCTTCTGTGTTGGACCTAGAGACAGTTGCTTGTTTTCGTGCACTCCATGATATAAGATTTGACCCAAGATACACTGCAAAGCCCCTAGTAGACCTCCTGTCATCAGTGCACCCTGCCCAATCAACATCTGAGAAGGCACTTACTAATGTAGACCATGATCTTTGTATTCGAAGTCCTATACTGGTTGTGAACTTTAGAGATCTCAAGATTCTTTTTACCGCACTCCAATGAGTCGTTGTAGGAAGATGTAGGTATTGACAGACTTTATTAACAGCAAAAGATATGTCGGGTCTTGTTAATGTCAAGTATTGCAGTGCTCCTACTATGCTTTTGTAATGAGACGCATCTGCAGGACCAAGCTTCTCACCTTCATAAGCTAACAGTCTCTCTACCGATGACATTGGTGTATTCATTGGTTTGCAGTTACTCATCTCGACACGGCTCAGAAGATCATTTGTGTACTTCTCTTGAGTTAGTATTATTCCTTCTCCAATTTTCTTTACTTCAATGCCTAAGAAGTAATGGAGATCACCAAGATCTTGAAGTGCAAAGTCTGTCATGAGATCTTTTAGTAGTGCTGTTGTAGCCCTTTCTGAGTTGCTGGCAACTATAATGTCATCCACGTAAACCAGCAAGAATATCGTGACTCCCCCTTGATTGAAGAAGAAGAGGGAGACATCTGCTTTGGACGGTGTAAAACCAAAATCTTGGAGTTTCATACTGAGACGATGATACCAGGCCCGTGGAGCCTGTTTTAATCCATAGTGCCTTGTCAAGCTTACACACATAATTTGGCTGACTTTTGTCTTCATACCCAGGTCGTTGCCTCATGAACACTTCTTCTTCAAGCATACCATGAAGAAACGTGTTCTGTACATCTAGTTGGCGAAGGCTCCAACCATGAGACACTGCAATTGAAAGAACAAGCCGAATAGTTGCAGCTTTTACTACTGGACTGAAGGTATCTTCATAATCAATCCCATACCGTTGTTTGAAGCCCTTAGCAACTAGGCGAGCTTTATAACGATCAATCGACCCATCTGATTTTCTTTTAATTTTGTATACCCACTTACAGTCAATAATGTTCCTCCCTGCCGTGGTGGAACTAAGTGCCAGGTTTTGTTCTTCATGAACGCCATGTACTCCACATCCATGGCTTGTTTCCAGTTTGAATCTCGTAGTGCCTCTTCCAGATCTCTTGGTTCAGCAGCTGTAACAGACAAGCCATACCTGACAGTGCCATCGGTATAACGTTTAGGCTTAAGAATACCATCTTGTGCTCGCGTTCTTGGCCGCAGAGGTGCTTGTGTCACTGGGTCAGCCACATGAGTATACGCTGCAAGCATCGCTAGTAGTAGGGTCGGATCCCAATGCTGGTTCGCTTGCTTCCTGCGGATGTGTGACGACGTCAGGTGGGACAGATGGGAGTCCCAAGGGCGATGCTCTTCCTGTTTCCGTTGTACCAGCAGCAGGAACCGGATCTTCCTCTTCCTGAATTTCAGCGTGCGTCTCCCCCTGAGAAACAGCAGCAACATTTTCCTCCACAACAGGCATTAGATCAGCATTAGCGTTAGTGGCAGGATCATTAAACACATCGGGAGACTGCAATGTAGTACCCCTAAACATACGAGGAGGAGACAGCTGGGGAGGTAACAGATTAATTTCGGTGCGCAGGTGAGCTCCAGCATTATCATGTAGCTCAGAGAAGGGAAACACAGGCTCATCAAAGATGACATCACGGGAAATGTAGACGCGTCCAGTGGCTATGTCAAGGCACTTGAAGCCTTTATGCATAGTGCTATAGCCCAGAAATGCACACCGTTTAGATCGAAAAGCTAGCTTATGAGTATTATAAGGGTGAAGATTAGGCCAGCAAGCACACCCAAAGACTCTTAGCATGGAGTAATCTGGCTGCTCATGAAAGAAAGAATATAAGGGGGTAGAATAATTAAGAAGTTTAGTGGGTGTACGATTAATAAGATATGAAGCAGTAAGAAATGCCTCATCCCAAAATTTTAGAGGCATAGATGCTGTCGCTAAAAGAGAGAGGCCTACTTCAACTATGTGGCGATGTTTGCGTTCAGCAGCTCCGTTTTGTTGATGAGCATGGGGGCAGGAAACAAGATGGGTAACACCGACATTTCTGAAGAACGAGTTGAGCTTCTCATACTCGCCTCCCCAGTCTGTTTGCATAGCCACTATTTTACGATTGAATCGGCGTTCAACGAGTTGCTGAAAATTATGAAAAATCTGAAAAATTTCAGATTTATGTCGCATGAGATAGATCCAAATGAATTTGCTATGATCATCAACGAAACTAACATAATATTTATTCTGACCAACCGATTCAGGAGCGGGTCCCCATACATCTGAGAAAATTAAATCTAAAGGATTCTTGGAAAAACTAGAAGACTTGGGATAGGGGAGTTGGTGACTTTTAGCTTGTTGGCAAGCATCACATACAGACTCAGGACAAACTCCCTTAGCACAAGGCAATTTATTCTTACTAACAACTCGATGAACAATGGAAAAAGAAGGGTGACTCAATCTACTGTGTCATCTATCCATGGAGGGTTTGACAGCACTCAAAGCTTCATGACTCGGTTGTGGAAGGGGATAGAGGCCATCCTTACACCTGCCTTCCAAAATTGTTCTCCTCGTTGCCTGATCCTTAATCAAGAAAAAATTTGGATGAAACTCAACAAAGGCATTATTATCTGAAGCTAGACGATGAACAGAAACAAGATTCTTGCTAGCTTTAGGTACATGAAGGACATTATTTAGATGAAGTTTGCTGTTAGGGGTATAAACAATTGCATGGCCAATGTGTTTAATGTTCATACCTGCACCACTTGCTGTACGAATCTGATAAGTGCCGTTGTACTTGTCGTGGACGACCAGCCTATCAAGTTCACTGGTGATGTGGTCGGTGGCTCCGGTGTCGGTGTACCAGTTGGTGTCAATGCCGTAGGCGTGTGTTGCAGCATTGGGGTTCCTTTCATCCGGAACATAGTCAGGGTCGAAACGGTGCCAGCACTGGATAGCGCTGTGCCCTTCCTTGAAGCAGACTTGGCACCGGCCATTGAAGCGCTGCCTCTGGCCATTGGTGCTGTTGGTGTAGTAGGGATGGCCACGGCCTCCACGTCCTCCTGGTGTGCCACGGCCACGTCCTCCTGGTCCGCCGCGGCTGCGTCCTCCTGGCATGCCGCGACCTTGTCCTCCGCGTGTTGCTGCATTTGCAGAGGATTGCGACCCACCACCATTCTGCAGGTCTAGCCGTCCTTCAAAGCTCAGGATTTGAGCCAGCAGTTCATTGTATGCAACCAGCTCAACCCTAGACAGAAGAGAGGTCACCAGAGGATTGTACTCCGCATCAAGCCCTGTCAGCACATATGACACTAGCTCATCATCTTCCAAAGGCTTGCCGGCCGCCGCCATCTCGTCGGCCAATGCTTTCATCTTGCCCACGTATTCATGAGCAGACATGTTCCCCTTCTTGAGGGTTGCAAGAGCTATACGAGTGTTGACAGATCTCGCACGGGTCTGTGAGGAGAAGACTGCTTCTACAGCAGCCCATAGCTCGGCTACAGTCTTTGCCGTGGCAACCTGCAGCATGACATCTTGTGTCATTGTAGACAGCAGGTAGCTCAGAACCTGCTGATCGTGAGCCACCCAGGTTGCATACTCTGGGTTGGCGACCTTCTTGGTATCACCGCCGTCTTTCACGTCGATCTGCTTTGGTGGTGAAGCATTTGCCGTCGAGGAACTCTTCTAGTTGGGCGTCTCGAATTGCCGGCAGGACTTGAAGCTTCCATAGCTGGAGGTTGTTCTTGGAGAGTTTCTCCGAGATTGGTAGGCCGAACGATGCTGGAATCGCCGGCGTGCTTGAGGAGGATGAACTCGCCATCTAGATGAGTTTTGAGGCTAGGCTCTTGATACCATGTAAATTGGGAAGCGTTGTCACCCCGTTAGGGGCCACTTTACATGTTAAATAGAGATGGGAAAAGCCACCATCGTGGTTTACACGTCAAGGTGCAACAACCAGCCAAGATAATCTAGTTTACATAGATATTGATCTTATCTGTACCGCTAACTTAACTTGGGTTGTTGCATCTACTCGACAGAACAGATATACAACTTGTTTAACACATCGAGCTTCCGGCCTTCCGCCATGGCGTCGCTGCGTCCTCGTGACTTGTGCTCCTTCCAGGGATGGCTGTCCAGGCTGTTTGATATGCCGCCACAGGCAGGTGAATAGGTGATGCGCAACGACTGCACCGCTTCTGATGCCTTGCCATCTGCCAGTATGTCATGCGCATCATCCTCTCATTACAGGCCGCGGCCGCCGGCACATACCTGCTAGGCTATGCCACGACGATTACCGCTAACCAAACAAAATTACTCCTAGATATTTTGGCAGAGACGAGTACCCGAATCAGGGGATTCTGAAAGTCGCGGCGAAATCATGTCGTCGACCATACAGCCTGCCGGAAATGCATGGAGTTGAAGTCGCCGTCCCAGCCTTCTCTGCAGCGGCCTGTTTTCATCCTGGACTCGGGATCGAGCATCCTGCCATATTGCCGGCGAAAGGTCTTTTTTCTCGCCGCCGCGGCCGGGGTCGGCACCGTATCCTTGGACAACTTCCGCCTCCCGGACGTCCTCTACGAGCCTGCTCTCGGCACCGCGCAAATCCGGGTCTCCGTGCAGCAGCTAGCGGAGCTCGACTATCTTGTCACGTTCGGCGCCGGCCAGTGCTCTGTCAAGAACCGGAGCAGCGGTGAACTCGCCGGGATGGGCCGGTTGCACGACGACGATGCCCTGTACCACCTCGACTACCTAAAGATCCCCGCCGCCGCCACCGCCGACACAGCTAAGAGCTAATAAGCAAAGCTCCCAATGATCCAGCCTGGCACCATCATCTTCGTTCTTCGACAGTAATGGAGTCAAGTCCTTAGGATTCCATACTCTCGTTCAGCCTGTGGAGGCTGCACTTCCCTCGGTTAGTATTGTCCTATTATGCTACATACATAATCTTGAAAAGCAGAATATCTGCGTGTACCAAGCCTGGCTGTGATACCATTAAAACATAATCATCTTGTATGTAATCAGCTCACTCCAGTCTGTGCTTGCTTTTACTTTTGCCATCCAAAGAGTAGTTGATTACACAACTTTGCAACACGACGTTCAGTAACAGAGATGCACTGCACTGCCTAGTAGCGCCGTGCAGGATGCTCTGCATATTGCTGACTTGGTGATTCTGAATGGCTCATGTCTGCTTGCTTGCCTCTTATTATATATGCAACGATATAATACACGTCTCCCTTGATCTTTTTAGAAATTATTATTTATTATACTAACTACTAAGGATATACCCTGCCCAACTAAATTTGTATGTTTTCCCTTCAAAGAAAAAAAAACAACTTCTGTATGTTTCAGTACATTTGGATCTTATACAATTCAGCATGGTTGATTTGTAGGCGTCAGGCTCATGTGCTTAAAATTGTCAGTGATCTTCAGTGGATTTTTTGTTACAAAGCAGTTTCAATTTCTAAGCAACATCTTCATCTAGCAACTCACAATAGTTTACAGTCGGCAGCTTGAGACACCAAAAACCGAGCTAGCTAAACCTTCAATTGCAAGGGCAGATGGTACCACTGTAGTTTATTACTGACAGGCATATAGTTGCCTCAAATTTGTATTGCCTTCTTGCCTCAAGAACTTGCAAAAATGTTCTCCAGTGATTTTTTTTTCTGAAGCACTAGACTCATTCACACTAGACCTACTGCTTTCTTTAGATCAGGCCACTTTCTCAAAATGATAGTACCAACCAGGAGATGAAAACTGCAAGGCACAGCCAATGCAAGGGGTACACTTCCAGTGTGAGTACTGAAAGAAAGAAAGCTAGGCAGCAAATTTGGAAGCAGGGGCAAAAATTATGCAATTACAAGCACCAACCTACCTGCCAAAAATAAACAGCGCCATAGATGAAATACAGTATATATGAGCAGCCAAATTCATCACAGATACAACGTTTATCATTTGGTCAGGGTGCAACTGTCGGACCAGCAGACTGCAGAGTACAGAACTACAGACTGAAAGTCAAACTCAAACTCGGTTGCAGAGCATATGGCTGAAATCGGATTTCATTGACTTATATTATCTGGACCAAGCACATTCACTTTTTAACAGTCAGATTATCTGAAGTTTATCCTACTCTAAACATATTTATGCTTTCAAAATGAAAACACCTTAGCATTTCCATAGCTTTGTCAAATTTTCTATTTTAGGGCTTTTTTTTTCAGAGCAACCTCATAGATTAGGTCAGTTTCTACTAATTCTGTGATTATGATTTATATGTTATACACACAACAACGTTATCCAAACTGAGCAGACAACTTACGAATATTTCTTTTTTTTTTGCTTTGATGAATTGGGTGCTAATACAAAAGTAGTGCCACGAACCGCTGCCATTTTCATTTCGGATGAGTCCAGCCAACTAGGCCAAATATTACAGTATTTTTACAAATTATATTACTACCGCAGATGAGAAAAAGAAATCATGCCACGGTAAAACCAGAATAAGGTGCACAAAGTAGATTGATTCCAAAGAGGTCACAACCTCGTCCAGAATTTTTTATATAAAAATCAAGATGTGACTGCAAAAGAGATCCAGAAACAGTACACATAATATCCAAAGGCCATAGAAAAATTGCTAATCTGAATACCACTGGGATAAAAAAAAAGCTCTAGAACCTTACCCATTTCTAATTCACCAGCACTACCATATAAAAGCACAGCAGTAGCCGATATGCACTACCACCCCTCTATGCACTACCACGCTCCGAAACTCTGCTCAATCTTTAGGAAGCCGACCGCATACTTCCCGTCAGACCTTAGGGGCCCTCTACCGATAACAGACCCATGGCGGGTGATCCGGCACCCGACAGGACCAAACTCAACAACCAGACCAGGATCCCTTGTAAGCTGCACCACCGACACCAGGTTCCTGTCGAGCCCTGGGACGTACCACACGTCAGGGAGAACGACTGAGTCTGTGTTCACGGACCTTCTGCCAAGGACCTGCAGCCCTGCGCCGTCCCCCGATTCGACAGCCCGGTTGCTCACAGGTCGGAGATGAGCGCCCGGTCCCCTGTCATGTGGTTGATACAGAAGGTCGCGACGAACCAATCGGACTTCCTCTCAGTTCCTTCCGCAGCCGCGGCCTCCTCCATGTTGCCGGCTTTCTTCTCCTCCCCCAGTTTCACGACAAACTCGCCCATCATCTGGTTGTCCGTCGTCATCTCGTCACCGGTGAACGCGCGCCCCACGTAATCGGCTGTAATACCACTAAAAACACGTGCTCTACTATTCCAACTAGTACACTGGTTACTCCTGTTTTTAGTGGTATTACAGCCTGGGTGTCTGTCTTTTCGTCTTAAGTGGAGCACGTGTGTTGCGCAGCAGTGTGTGCGTACCTGGTGGCGAACAGCTAGCGCGGAGATTGGAGAAGAATCCCAAATCCCAATCCATCCGAGCTACAGTAGAACGATATGATGACGCGGCGACGCCAT
Source organism: Paspalum vaginatum (assembly GCA_030272315.1). NCBI lineage: Eukaryota > Viridiplantae > Streptophyta > Magnoliopsida > Poales > Poaceae > Paspalum > Paspalum vaginatum. The sequence continues at coordinate 5,568,207 of CM059016.1, forward strand.
GGAATGGAATGGCGGAGGAAGCGGAAACCTCTGTCTAGGTTCGATGGATTGGTGGGAGAGGGGCGGGGGTTTGGTCGCAGTCACAGTCACAGTCACAGTCACAGGGATTCTCAATGTCGATCTGCATGTTATGGTGAAGTTCGGTCACTGACGTGTGGGGTGAGAGTAACCGGTAGAGAATCCATGGCGCCGGTTGGTGGTGGTGATGGCAGGTGCAGGACTGGCCGACTGGCTGTCATTGTCGCCTGCTACAAACTCTGTTTACTCATTATCAGTGAGCAGAGCACTGAGCAACCATGCATGCATGGACGTCCACTTGCTCAACCCAGTTAGCTCCACGACCCACCGATCATCGTCCCATCCCATATATAAACCCAAACCCATCGCCCGCCCCGACGTCCGGCCGCTTACTCTGCCTCGTCTGAGTGCAAGTCCACCACCTTCACATCACACGTACGCCGTCGTCTCTCTTAGCTCCACCTTCAACCTCCCTCCCGATCCCCGACGACCCGCACCACCCGCTGCCGGCGTCCGGCATCGTCGTGCCACCTGAGGAGATCAGATCATCAGATCACGATGGTTCTGCTGCTCTTCTACGCTTTCTTCTTCGCCTTCTTCATCTTCCACAAGGACAAGAAGAAGAGGAACAAGGCTAGTCTTGGGCTACTGGCTGCCGTTGGCGGCGGCGGCGGCGGACTCCGGCGTCGTGTCATCGCGGACTCCGGCGCCAGCATGCACGCGGTCGGCGACTGCAGGCTGCTCAAGGACCTCCGGTTCTACGTCGACCCCCAGCCGGTGAGGCTGCCAAACCACGCCGCGCTGCGCGTCCTGGGCACCGGCCGCCTAGAGTGGGGGAGCGAATTCAGCGTCCCTGACGTGTCCCTCGTCGAGGGCTTCCAGCAGAGCCTCATCTCGGTCAGCCAGCTCGACAGGCAGCACGGCATGCACGTCTGCTTCGGCAGCGGGAAAGCCGAGGTCATGCTCCACGACGGCACCGTCGTCGGGGGAGCCATCCTCGACGACAGCGACGGCATGTATGTGCTCAGCTCCCTCCACGTCCCATGATCATCGCCCGGCCTTCCGGCTCACAATTATTAGTCACAAAGCAAGACTACTGCCCTGCCATGTACATATACGCATACTGATACTGTAGGTTCTTCATCCATTTTGTGTAGTTTTGGTTGAGTTCGAAGAGCGAGCATGTGCAATATCCTTCCACATCATGCTCGCTTTTTCCGAGGAAGCATGGCTGACTCCAATTTCCCTGAAACGGGACAAATATTTAATGTTTTACCCTTGCCTGTTGACTGTGGATATGTGTTGGTTTATGCTCATGTCAGTTACTCAGTCCAATTGTTTAGCAACCGACTCCCTCCGGTTTTAAAAATATGTCACATTTTATTTTTTTTCTAAAACTTTAATCATTCAACTTATGAAAAAAATTATAAATTGTTATTCATTTTGTTGTGATTTGTTCTATCATCGCTGTAGAGAGATTGAGAGCATGACTTGTTTATTATATGTTTATACATAATTTTTTTTGAATAAGATGTGGATAAAAGTCAATCGCCACTTATATTTATAATATGGAGGAAGTATATATAATAATCTAAATACACCCGTACCCTCCTACCAAACTATATATATATATATATATATATATATATATATATATAGGAAAATTCCTTTCTACATGCGCATGTAGCTACACTCACCTGTGTATCTCATGGTTTTGAGGGTATCTAGTCGAACGAAAGGTATGTACATGAAGTATGTGATAAAACTAGACCATCTGTGGTGGTATATACGTGAGGTATGCGAGTATATCTGAGGTACGTGGATATACCTCATAATATGTGCTAATATAAAGGTATTATTATAATAAATTAAAATTAGGGACTGTTTTGTAATTTTTTTCGCATAGTGACATTTGAGGTATCTTAAAATAAGTATGTGAACATACTCAAACCGATAAATGAGTATGCGAACATACCCTTGTTGGTTTACTAAAGGTGTGGTTAGCTACATGCGCATGTAGATAAAACTCTTCCTATATATATATATATATATATATATATATATATATATATATATATATATATATATATGAGAACCTAAGTAACATAATCATGTCAATTAGTTAGTCCAATTGTTAAGAGGCATGTCAAAATTTTGATCTTGAACTATAAAACCGATACCGAGCACCTTGAATTATAAAAAAACAGGCAAACTTGCACCTGTTGAAGGTAATTTTTTATTTTTAACTAATAAAAATCTTATTTAATCTTTAGAAAAATATAATTAATTTGTTTTAAATTATAAAAATACAAACCTATACCTAGAATTTTTCTAAATATAATCTATCTATTGGTGATCTATTTAGAGTTATTTAAAAATTTTATATCTCTACATCTATTGCTTTGTTACTCTAAACAAAACATGAGAAATATGAATAAATTCTAAATAACCCTAGATAGAGAGGAACAAGAGCTAAGGCCATGCTCACCTGAGAGCTCAAAATGGGTACCCAAAATACTATTTTGCACTGTATGTGTATCATAAACAAAGAGGAGTTTTAAATATGGGCGGTTGGATGGGCTCTCTGGTGAGAATAGCCTAACAGTCGGGAGATTGCCACACAAAAAAGGAAGGTAAACTTTGTATTGCCTTCTTGCATAAAGATAACCGCATACGAAATTTTCAGGCTTTGGAACTTGCATAATGTTGTCCTGTAATTTGGCCAGCTGCTTCCATTAGATCAGGTCACTTTTTCAAGCTGTGATTGGGCAGTACGGTGTGTTATGGAAGTTGTGCTGGGTCTAGATAGATTAGATTGGATAAGATCAGATGGTTTCGGTTAGATAATTGCAAAAGAGGCACTATTGTATCAGTTGAGGGCAAGCAGAAAATAAATCAAAGGGTGCTGCAGCTCAAAGCCTCCTGAGGAAGGACGAGTCACGAATCTATCTGCTATCCCATCTATCAATACTATCTCGCCAATCTAGCCATAACATCTTTAATATTCAGAACCTTCGATCCTCTAACCACAAATCACGTCCTGTCTTGAAAATGTAAACAACCGGCCAACAGATGGGCACTCCAAGGGCAGAGATAGAGCAGCCAAGCCATGTAAAGCAAAGCAGTACCTGACGTCCTGACGTGACGTCACTATAACCCCTCAATGTATCTTTCAAAATTCACCGACCATGCTCCGAAACATAAAAGCAGGGCACCTAAACACCTAATTCAATTCAATTTTCAGGAACTCTACCACATACTTATTCACAATTTTATTGACCTACAATTGTACAGACATTTCCCTAGATCTTTCGGTATAAGTAAAGGATGTTTCTGTTCAGTATCGTGCCTCGTGCCTAACCAATTTTTTATGTTTTTCTTTAAAAAATAAAAACATAATTACATACATACATTTATGCTTTTCCCTTAAAATAAATATAAAAAGAAACATAATGACATACATATATACATTCCAGTGTATTCATTCATACTAGACCAGCTGCTTTTATTAGATCAGATCACTTTCTCAAAATGATAGTACCAACCAGGAGATGGAAACCGCAAGGGCACAAACAATCCAAGGATACACTTCTAGTGTTACTACTGAAACAAAGATAGCTAGACAGCAAATTTGGAAGCAGGGTGCAAAAATTATGCAATTACAAGCAGCAACCTAGCCACCAAAAAGAAACAGCGGCATAGATGAAATACAGTATATATGAGCAGTCAAATTCATCACAGATACTACGACGTCTATCATTTGGTCAGGATGCAACTGCTGGACCAACTGACTGCCTGCATACTGAAAGTGAAACTAAAAATCAGTTGCAGAGCAATGGCGGATATCGGATTTCGTTGACTTGTATTAGCACCGCAGATGAGAAAAAGAAATCATGCGACAGTAAAACCAGCATAAGGTGCCCAAAGTAGATTCCAAAGAGGTCAAAACCTCGTCCAGAACTTCTTATAGTCAAGACGTGACTGCAAAAGAGATCCAGAAACAGTGCACATAATATCCAAAGACCATAGAAAAATTGCTGATCTGAATGCCACTGGGATAAAAAGCTATAGACCCTTATCCACTTCTAATTCAGCACTACCATATAAAAGCACAGCACTAGCCGATATGCACTACCACCCCTCTATGCATCTGAACTGAAGACACTCACCCTGCTCCAAACCTCTGCACCTGAGTGACAGCCTGAAACAACTAATTCAGCTCAATCTTGACGAAGTCGACCACATACTTCCCGTCAAATGTCAGGGGCCCTCTACCGATAACAGACCCATGGCGGGTGATGCGGCACCCGCCAGGACCAAACTCAACAACCAGACTAGGATGATGCCTTGTAAGCTGCACCACGGACACCAGGTTCCTGTCGAGCCCTGGGACGTACCACACGTTGGGGAGATTGGGAAGGATCGCCCCTGTGTTTACGGACCCTCTGCCACGCACCTGCAGCCCTGCACCGTCCCCCGATTCGATGACAAACTGGTTGCTCACAGATACGAGGTTGGGGATGAGTGTCCGATCCCCTGTCATGTGGTTGATACAGAACGTCGCGACGAACCAATCGGCATTTCCTGCATTCTCGGATGTATGGTGCGAGGGATGCACCACTAACCCGCGCCCCGGGTCGTCCTCCGCAGCAGGCCCGCTCCCTAGGGCTTGCACAGTCTTCCTCTTACTCAGATTTAGCACCCGTCACATTGGATGTTCGGATCCTAAATAGAAGTATTAAATATAATCTAATTATAAAACCAATTAGATGGGACTAAACATCGAGACGAATTTATTAAGCCTAATTAATCTATAATTAGCAAATGTGATGCTACAGTAACCATTCGTTAATCATGGATTAATTAAGCTTCATAAATTCGTCTCGTCATTTAGTCCTCATCTATCTAATTAGTTTTTTAATTAAACCATATTTAATACTTCTAACTAGCGTCCAAACATACGATGTGACATGTGCTAAAGTTTAGTCACCGGATCCAAACACCCCCTGACTCAAGCTGTTCAGGATCAGCAGCATTGAATTGAAACCTCTATGGGGTAGCCTAATATCCTGTGGTATGGTGAGCAGAAATTTGGGTGGTTCGAATCCCTTTCTTGCATTTCTGGATTTCCTATCCACCTTAGTCAAAGGAGAATCACCCTTCATATTGGTGCTTAGCAGCTCCCGAAACCTGAATCACTACAAGAAAGCCCCTTAATACATGATGAACATATTTCGTCACAGACCACTGAAAAACCTGTCACAAAGTGGTAGATGTGATGTTTTGAATTTCGTCATATATTAAGCGTCATAGGTTAACCTGCATGGCTTTTATATGAAATTTTCATATATTAAAACAATCTATAATGTTTCGTGATTGAGATAAAATGTCTTTGGGTCCTCGCGGCCCAACCCAAGCCCAGATCTCGTGACAAAAATAAACGTCATCTGTTGCCACATAGCGTCATGGATTGATTAGCCATGTCAACACTCAACTGATTGAGGTGGCATAGCTGAAACGTGTATGCTGATGTCATTCACTAGGTATTTTTTTTGTAATGTGATCAGCTAGTTTACACCCATTTAGTATCAAAACTTATTTAGGCTTGGCTAGGCCCATTTGGCATGAAAATTTTGCTCAATTATAAATGATCAGGCTAGTTCAATCAATCATCACAGTTTGAAACCAATTTCATATATACTAGAATATCAAAATGTGAAAACAATCGCATATACATGCAAAAAATATTGCATGAGCCATACATTTGCACGGATCAAAAGTCAGAACACAAAGGAATAATATACTACAGAAGCACTTGACTCATTCACACTAGACCAGTTGCTTGCTTTAGATCACATCACTTTCTCAAACTGATAGTACCAACCAGGAGATAGACACTGCAAGGGCACAAAACTAGAATGCCTTATTTTCTAGTAAGGAGGGAGTATGCAACAAAATTGGAAACAGGGTGCTCAAATTATGGAATTATTAAGCACCAACCGACCCACCAGTATGACACAACACCATAGATGGGATACAGTATTTATATGAACATTGAACAGCCAAATTCATCACAGCAACAACGTGTATCATGTGGTCAGGATGCATCAAAACCAGTGTACCGTGTCCATAGGTTCAACGGTTGGACCAACACACTGCAGAGTGCAGACTGAAATCGGATTTTATTGACTTATATTATCACCGCAGAAAAGAAAAAGAAATCCTGCAGACAGTGAAACCAGAATAAGGTGCACAAAGTAGATTCCAAAGAGGTCACAACCTCACCCAGCACTTTTTATATAGTCAAGATGTGACCGCAAAAGAGATCCAGATACAGTACACATAATATCCTAAAACCATAGAAACTGCTAATATGGATACCACTGGAAAGAAACTCTAGAATGTTATCCATTTCTAATTTAGCGCTACCATTCCATTTCTGATTCAGCACTACCATATGAAAGCAAAGCAGTAGCCGGTATGCATCTGAAGATACCCACCACCCTTCATAACTCTGCACCTGAGTGATGGCCTGAACAACTAATTCAGCTCAATCTACAGGAAGTCGACCACATATGGCCTGAACAACTAATTCAGCTCAATCTTCAGGAAGTCGACCACATACTTCCTGTCAGATGATCTCAGGGGCGCTCTACCAAGTACCAAGAACAGACCTAGTGCGGCTGATGCGGCACATGCCACCACCCATCTCAACAACCAGATCAGGATCCTCGGTCAGCTGCCCCACCGACACCAGGTTCTGGTTGAGCCCTGGGACGTACCATACGTCAGGGACAACGACTGTGTCTGTGTTCACAGACCCTCTGGCACGCACCTGCATCCCTGCACCGTCCCTCTCTTGGACAACCCAGGTTACTCACGGGCAGGGGTGTAAATGGTACGAATATTATCCGTTACGTATTTGAGTTCCGATCCGTTTAAAAGATTAAGATCCGATTCATATTCGAATCTGGACATTTAGTATTCGATCCGTATCCGCTGTCCGAATACTTAAAGTTAGATAAACGTGACGTCAATAACCATTCAAGTCTTATCCGACACATTTTATCAATATCCGTACCCGATTCGAATCCAAAGAAAAAATATGAAAATAAATACGGTATCAATAATATCCGTCCGTATTCGATCCGATTACACCTACTCCTCACAAGTACCAGTCCCCTGTCATGTGGTTGGTACAGAAGGTTGCAATTAACCAATCAGCCTTTCCTGCATTCTCGGAGGTGCTGCTCGCAGAGCCACTGGGTATGACAAGAACAGGCAATAGCGAGACAGCGGTCAATGCAAGTGCAAGTGCAAGACACTGGAGCTATCAATTTAGGATTTTAGGTTAAGGTTAAATTCAGAACAATGGACACTGGTGCAGCCAAAATCGGACACGTACAGAAACTGCCTGTCTCCTTTGTTCATTTGGGTTATAAAATTAATGCTAAATTATTCTTCAGTCGCCTTTTTTCATTGTTTGTTTGGCAGCCACGTCATGCGTCAATTAATGTAAAAAATGAAGAGCACACCATGCGTCAATGGGATGGAGGCAGTAAAATACAAAGCTAGACATAAAGACCAAGCAATAGAAAAAATCCGACGCACTCCAGAAAGCTCAGCATCCAAATAACATGAATTAACAAAAAGGAATCAAACTCCAAATAAAAAATGAAGGACGCAAATTGAAGGAATATAATTAACGTACATCCAATATAAATTTATAACAAATATTTCAATTTTAACTGAGACAAATTCATGAGACCAATTCAGTGTTTCATTTCATCTTTTTTCTAGCTCTCCCCCCGTTGCAACGCACGGACATTTTTCTAGTAAGATGAAAAATAAAGAAGCGGTTATTTTTTTTTGGTGTGTATATTATATTATACTAGCAAGATGGCCCGCGCAAATAGCGCGGACATCTAGTTTTTTCATTTACATTTTAGTTATTCTTCAAATTAATCTTATGTGATTATTTTTAGCACTTTATTTGTTGCTTTTCCTCCATTGGTCCTGAATATACATATTGTTTTCTTGCGTTTCATTTTTCTTATATTATTTTTACAACATATTTTTATGAGTTAATCTAATTGTGTAACCATTGCAGTATTATGATTTCGTACTTGAAAATATTTCATGTACTTGTTATGTTTAAAATATAACTTTATAATTTTGTTTATACTTTTTTTCAAAAAGGGCATCAACATCTATACTATCAAAGTTCTATCATAAAATAAGCGTTGATAGTGCATTTGTTTTATATCGAAGATGTTATTACTATTTTTTTGGAAAAGATGGTTTAGGACAAACCAAAGTGTATTATAATTTGGATTGAAATTATTATTGAAAAAACATAGAAAAATATATGGTAGTCCCACTTAGACCGTATTTGTTTACATTGAGATTTTAGTTTGTCAATAACTCGAAAAGATAAGTATGGAATGTAAATGTCCAGAAAATGAGCTGAAATAAGCATCCTTTGGGTTGCTTGCGTATTATCAATTTATCATAATTAGCCCTCCCTCGTCAAAATTAAATAAGGTACACAATGGGGGTAGAGTGTTTGTTGACCACTCAAGATTATATAAGTTGAATTATATACTCTGAGGTAAAAAGACACGCCCTTTAAAGATTAAATTGTTATTGTAGATATGACCATGCATGCAATGGGAGAAAAAGACTTTTGTGCATCCCTATACCTCAATAAATATGGTCTAAAATCCCATAGGCTTCACGCACTCTAGTTTAGTAAGGAGTCTCACCTTTGCCACCACTAAATGGCATCTCCAACAACTATAGTTGTATGGCTGCTAACATGATGCGTCCATACATGGTTATTGGTCGATCAACATTCATCAAGATCGAGATCATACGTATGTCTTTTCTTTAATTGAGCAATATTGGATTATAGCATTGGTATGTTGACAGTTCCTTTTTAAGTTTACTCTAAAACCTATGTCATACATAATACATTTACCAAATTATTTTTCTTCTCAATGGATGTATTTGGAATGTATGAGCAGGAGCATAGGTGTGCAAGTGCATGAAATTGTGCCAAAAGAATACTTGATAACAAATGTTCTTATCATCAAGTGAATAACTAACGGCCGGTCCAACAAAACAATCCATTAACATTCTTTTGTTGTGCTATGCTAGATGGTTCATGTTTTGTCTCTTCGCTCACCAGCTCTACTTGCCATTCTTGATTTGCTTCGAGCTTCTTCATTGGCACATGTCCATATTTTCCATTGACTTGGGTACTACCTTCCATGGGTACGATACTATAGACTGGTTAGTGACGACCTTCCATGAAGGAAGAGGCGGCATGCTCATTGCAACTATGTAACCTCTCTCTTATTTATTCAGTAGTTTATTTGTATTTGATTGACATCTCTTATTGCTAGGTTGGTTTCCAAGAGGGCCGATTCAACTATTTATGTTTTTGGTATTGTTGTATCTCGGAGTGAAACACATGTTGGAAAAGTGAAGTATGACATCCATGCGCGGGTCAATAGCAAACTTGCTAGTTGATAGGTCTAAGCGAAGGTTGGGCTCCACAACTCTATGATTACATGTTGCTCTTTTTGTTAGTTATATTTGATATAATATTTTTGGGTTCATGAAGACAATTAGATATTCATAAAATCTAATGTTATCCCAAACGGTAATGCTAAACAGTCGGTCACCTATTGTTTAGAGAGTAGTCGAGCTGCACGGCGATTAAATGGACTAAAAACGGATTAAACAGGATTTTAAACAGATTACACGGCCAACACAGTTGACTCTTGAGTAACGTGTACATGGTGTGTACACGGGCTACACGGCCGTTTAAGACAACACTATTAATATATAATGTTTTAGGCTTTTTTTGTTTTTGTTTTTTTTTTGTTTTTGCTTAAGGTGGTAATTTCTAGACCCTTTTAGTGAATATGGTACATTTTCTTTAACAATCTTTGAAAATATAATAGATGGTGGGGATCTATGTCTTTTTATAAAATTCAAAAAAAGATAATTTGTATTTGATACAAAGCATTTAGATTTTTAGAAGGTGGTAACGACCAATAGGGTAGATTTTTCTCTTCATTTGTTAGAGGTTTTTGGTATAAGTCTTTGATTCAATACATATGGTTCTATGTTTATAGAATCTGATAGTGGAGAGATTCATATGTCTCTCTAAAAAATGGCTTTTTAATTAGTAGTTGTATTAGTATAAAATATTTGGATCAATCTAGGCCATTGGCAATCAATTGTGTGGATCTTTCGCTTTTTAATTTAATTGATATATGATTTAATATATATTGTTAGATGTTTATAAAATCTATCTGTTAGGTATCTATATAATCTATATAAGTAAAGCTCACTAACCATTATTAACTCTATTTCTCTCAACATGCAAGTTATCTACGTCATCAAGGACTGCACTAAGTTAGAAGGCATGCCATTGTCCACTAAAAACTTCTATTGATGTCTTTATCAATTTTCTGTGGATAATAACATCCATGCTTGCAACTATTAGTCAATGCAAGTACCATCCTACAAAATTCCTACATCATAAACACAATCATTGGTTTAAGAGTCAATCTATCAAGCAAGATGAACATGCTATCATAATATCTTTGAAAGAAAATGTTCTTTAAAATCATAGCAATGTTATCACTTTCAAATTTTACTTAGAAATGGTTTAAGAATTTCTGCAGCAACGCGCGGGCTGGCACCTGATTTTTTATTAACATGGTAATTTCTAGACTATCTCGATGACTATAGAGGCTTCTTTTATCACTCTTATATATAAAGAGATGGTGGAGATCTCTTCTCCTTTTTTACAAAATTTAGCTCTTTTGTCAAACTTAGTCAAAGTATGAGAAGTATACTCTCCGTTAGAAATCATGTACCATAACTTTATACTAATGTATTTTGTTTTATTATCGTTGTGTTTAATCTAGACCGTTCGATAATTGTAACAACCAATGGTATAAAAAATCCGTTTTTCACTTATTGATATAAGATATATTTTTATTTAATATAAAAATTTAATGGTTGGTTTTTTTATTAGTCATATTTAGTACAATATATTTAGATTGATTAAGACTGTTGTATTAACATACTTTAATATCCAATTGCGCACACCTTTTTTAGTTGCATTTGATATATGATTTAGTGTACACCATTAAATGTGCTTAAATCCAATAGTTTTTTTATTGACATGCATGCGAATTATGTTTTTATTACACACTAGGTATAAAGGACCTAGGGGCATCCGATGTTTGCATTGGAGTACTGGACTCTTGCATGCACACCATAGATAACATACTCCGTTTTATTAGTCCGATATTTACCAGAGTCCCGCCGCGAATCGTATATAGGATTATTGAGCTGATTCCTAATTAATGACTTGATTTTACCATGGAACCTAGCTGACGAATAGAAATAATAGGAGTACTAATCTGATTCCGATCATTATTCACCAACAATGGGAAAGGAAAAATAGCGGACAGGATACCTTTTTGTATTGTATATCTTTCTAGACTATATACTAATCTAATCTAAACCGTTGGATGATCATAATATCCAACGGTGTAGATCTTTTCTTTTTTATGTTATATTTAATATATGATTTAATATATACCGTTAGATGTTCATAAAATCCGACGGCGGAGGGCTTTTCTTTTTTCCGATTAACGTGGGAATTTCTTGGTCCTCTCGGCGAACGTGGTGGCTTCTTTTAACACTCCCTTATTAATATAATAGATTATATATGTTGGTAATTCATAATAAACAAATATTTCTAGATACAATTTGAACCCACTATATTAATAACGTATATCCATTTTTTCACCCATTAATATAGTAATTTTGAAATCCTAATAAGAAACATGGTGCTTTTTTATAATCAAAGATGAAGATTTTTTTCACAAAATACATCATTTTTATCATTTATGCGTGTGAGGCGAAGGAGAAAGACTGATTAGTTGAGGCGGCTTAGAAAAACGATAGCAGGAAGGAAGCTGTGTGCGCTGGGAGAGGTCTTAAAAATGGAAGGCGTGGACATTTCCACGCACGAAGCAGCCTCTCCGGTCTCCACCGCATTCTCTGACCATGCAGTCAAAGCGGCGCGTGAATTGCATGTGCAGCTGACCTTTAAGGCCACCCCGCTCGCCCCAGCCCAGCCCGCCACGTACACCTGTCGCCGGCGAGCCTCGCGGCTCCTCTCCGATCGGTGCTCCGTCTCTCCGCCGCCCGTCATGGACTTGCACTTGCAGCTTCATAAGCCGCCTCCATTTTCATTACCAGCTGCTGTCCCATGCCCATCCACCCTCGTCGCCCAGCTCCTCCTATGCTTTCTGCTGCTCTCTTGGTTGTTCCCATCCCACCCAATGGAACCATGCACCTGCTCCGCCGCCGAGTTACCAGACCCGTATCATAACCTCACCGTCCGCGGCGCCTTCGACCAGCGGCCCGGCTACCTGTTCCTCACCAACATGAGCACCTGCACAACAACCTGGCAACGGGTGGCCGGCCTGGCCTCTTACATCAAGGCCGCCAACCAGCGTCCGGCCTTGGACCTGTCCCAAAAATGTTGGTTCTTCGTCCGGCAAAATATTCTTCTTCAACAACAGATCAGCTACGGCGGCGATGGCCTCCACGAAGCGTCCTTCAGCGTCAGCTTCACCATGACCGCCTACTACCAGCCAAACACGGCTGCCAAGCAGCAGCGTGGTCTTCGCCTTGGAGCCTCTGTACTTTCCAGTGGACTCCTGGGGCCTGTTCACCCCGCCGAATTGGCAGGTCCTCGGCCCCTCCAGCTCCGGCTCCGCTAACTCCAGCACCGCCGGCAGTGACGGCAGCCGCCTCTCCGCCGACATCGGCACAGCGCAGGACAAAGGCGAGTTGCTCTACATCGGCGACATTGTCTGGGTACAAATTGGCATCGAGCCGCCGCCAGCAGCAGGCAACTCCTCCTCCCCTGTGCGGGCAAGCGAGTACAGCGTGTGGATCGATTACGACCATGTCGGCCACCGCATGTCGGTCTACGTCGATGCCGGCAGTGAAGGGACACCGATGCCTGCCAACGCCGTAGCCAGCAAGACCCTCAACATCACGGCGCAATACGCGCTGCTAGGCCTTCTCTCCTCCATGGGGCAGCTCCTGCAAGTTCACACATGGAACTCGACCGTCGATGTGCTTCCGGTCGGTTTGAAATCCCCAGCCCTGCAAGAAAGGGCCGTCGTGCTATACTCTGTTCTTGGATCGGTGGCGGCCGTAGCCATCACCACTGCTCTCGTGTTCCTGTACCTCAACTCCAAGTACAGGAGGTGGAAGAAGGAGCAGGATGAGCTCACCAAGATCATGCAGGGCATCCCTGGGGTGCCGACGCACGTTGATTTCGCTGACATAAAGAAGGCTACCAAGAACTTCCATGAGACGATGAAGCTTGGCAAGGGAGGGTTCGGCGCCGTGTACCGATGCACGCTTCCTGCCGGTGCCGGGGCGTCTAGCTCTAGGACGCGGCAGGCCATGGACGTGGCGGTCAAGAAGTTCATGCGCGAAGTCGACGACCGCCGCTGCAGCGACTTCCTCGCCGAGGTTAGCATCATCAACCGTCTGCGACACAAGAACATCGTCCCACTTGTTGGTGAGCCCCTCTTTCTATCAAATATTGATTAGGATTAGAGAATGTGTGCATTATTATTGCCTTATGCAAGGAATAATAATTGCTAGTATCATATTTGTGTGCAAATTTTTCAGGGTGGTCCTACAACAAAGGTGAGCCACTGCTTATCTACGAGTACATGACCAACGGCAGCTTGGACCAACATGTCTTCCAGAAAAGCAGCGCCAAGCAGCAGCGGGGGGAGGAGGAGGAAGAAGGCGTATCTGATCTTCGGCAATGGCGCACCCGCTATGGCATCGCCAGAGACATTGCTACAGGCCTGCACTACGTCCACCACGAGCATGAGCCCGTGGTGCTGCACCGCGACATCAAGGCCAGCAACATCATGCTCGACTCCGACTTCCGTGCCCGGCTCGGTGACTTCGGCATCGCCTGCGCTGTAGCCATGAACCGGAGCTCCGTCACCGGCATCGCCGGGACATGGGGCTACATAGCGCCGGACTACGCCATGGGCTACAAGGCCACACGCCAGACCGACATCTACGCGTTCGGGGTGCTCATCCTCGAGGTCATCACGGGGAAGAACGGGGACATGGCACTGACGACACCTGATGATGAGGACCACATCACCGATTGGATCTGGCGTCTCCATGGGAAGGGGATGCTGCTCGAGGCTGTCGATGCAAGCGTCGACGACGGGGTTGCCGCCGAGGAGGCCAAACGTCTACTGCTGCTTGGACTGGCGTGCACAAACCCCAACCCGTTAGACCGTCCGAGCATGGCTGAGGTGCTGCAGGTCATCACCAAGGTCAGGCCGCCACCTGAGGTGCCCCCTGAGAAGCCGTCGTTCGTGTGGCCGCCCCAGGACTGGCGTGCACGCAACTCTGTGTACAGCACGGCAGGGATGAGTGGTTGGGATGGGAGCTCAACAAGCACGGCAGACCTGGAGCAGCCGTCAATGGACGACGTCGCCGGAGGGCAAGGTTCCGTTCGTAGCAGACCGACGAGTGGGAGCCGTGCGCTGCAGATTGGAGCTGACAGAGCACTACTGCCCTAAAGCTCTCTGATACAATCTGTTGTGCTCTGTTTTGTACGGTAGCCCCTGCACCTGCTGCCTGCCTGACGTTCTCTCCTACTCCCTTGCTTCGTATTGTCTCCCAGCCCAATAGAACAGAGGCAATTTCCAAGTAGCATGAAGACCATCTTTAGCATACAAACAACTCACTTCACTTAGGCCCTCTTCAAGAGACCATGTATTTTGAAACCACAGTTTATATAAGTATTATAGTATGCAATTGCCATGATAATGCTATAGTTTCAATAAACCAATGTATACCAACATCTGTTTGGTTTCAATGTACTATGTGTGCTAAACCAAAAACTTTAATTTATACTAAAGTTTTCTATACTCCAAAAATACTATGGTAATGCCAAAACCATGGTTTTCAAAACTGGGTTTTACAAAGAACTACAAAACACATTTCTTAAATACTACGGTATTTTTCAATAACATAGTAGTATCTCAAAACTAAAAAAAGACTACTACATTTCCAAATAGACCCTTAGTTTCGACATTGCACAAGTAATTAAATCATATCCAACAACATTGTGCATTTGATACGCAAATTTTCCATCCTTCCATTATTGCATAATAAGGGCTAGTTAGCAATAGTTTTTAACAATTCAGCATGGCATTTTTTATGTTTCTTTCGTAGGTTGGTTAACTCATAGTTTTTTTTAATTACTCTCCGTTTTAAATTATAAGTCGTTTGATTTTTTTGACATCAAGTTTGACCAACTCGTCTTATTTAAAAAATTTCATAATTAACATTTATTTTCACTGTGAATTTGTTTAGCATATAATATACTTTAAGTATGACTTAGATTCTTCCATATTTTTACAAAACTTTTGAATAAGATGAGTGAAATTTGTATAATATTGATCTTTTTTTTAATTCATTAATGAATTAACCATGGTATGAGACTGAATCATATTGTCAAGGACCCAAGCACATTCACATTTCAATTGTCACATTGTTTGAAGTTTATCCTACTTCTCAACATATTTACGCTTTCAATGAAAACACCTTGAGCATTTCCATGGCTTTGTTAAATTTTATATTTTAGAAGCTTTTTTTTTCAGAACAACCTCATAGATCAGGTCAGTTTCTATGATTATGATTTATATGTTATATACACAACAACGTTATCCAAACTAAGCATACAACTTACAAATATTTCCTTATTTGCGTCGATGAATTGGGCGCTAATACAAAAGCAACCGCTGCCATTTTCATTTCAGAAGTGTCCAGCCTACTAGGCCAAATATTACTGCATTTTTACAATGCAATTTTAATAGTAAAGCAACATCTTAATCTAGCAACTCACAAGAGCTAACAGTAGACATCTTGAGACACACCAAAAAACCAGCTAAACCTTCAATTGCAAGGGCAGATAGTACTACTGTAATTTATTGCTGACAGGCATTTAGCTGCACTACAGTTCTCGAGTGATTTTTCAGAACCACTAGACCAATTCACACTAGACCAGCTGCTTGCTTTAGATCAGGTCACTGCCAAACTGATAATACCAACCAGGAGACGGACACTGCAAGGGCACACTGCCAGTGTTCACTAAAAGGAAGAAAGGTAGGCAACAAATTTAGAAGCAGGGTGCAAACATTATGCAATTACAAGCACCAACCTACCCACCAAAAAGAAACAGCACCAAAGATGGAATACAGTATATATGAGCAGCCAAATTCATCACAGATACAACGTTTATCATTTGGTCAGCATGCAACTACTGGACCAACTGACTGCAGAATGCATACTGAAAGTCAAACAAAAAAACAGTTGCAGAGCAATGGCTAAAATCTGATTTTATTGACTTATATATTATCACCGCATATGATAAAAACAAATCATGCGACAGTAAAACCAGAATAAGGGGCACAAAGTAGATTCCAAAGAGATCACAACCTCGCACCGCACTTTTTATATAGTCAAGTGACGGCAAAAGCGATCCAGATACAGTACACATATAATATCCTAAAACCATATATAGAAATTGCTAATCTGAATACCACTGGAAAGAAACTATAGAACCTTATCCATTTCTAATTTAGCGCTACCATTCCGTTTCTAATTCAGCACTACCATATGAAAGCAAAGCAGTAGCCGGTATGCATCTGAAGGCACCCACCACGCTCCAAAACTCTGCACCTGAGTGATGGCCTGAACAACTAATTCGGCTCAATCTTTAGGAAGTCGACCACATACTTCCTGTCAGATCTTCTCAGGGGTGCTCTACCAAGAACAGACCCAGCGCGACTGAATGCGACAGACGCCACCACCCATCTCATCAACAAGATCAAGATCTTCGGTCAGCTGCCCCACCAACACCAGGTTCCTGTCGAGCCCTCAGGGAGGACTGTCTCCGTGTTCACGTACCCTCTGCCGCGCACCTGCAGCCCCTCGCCTTCCCCCGCTTTGACAATCTGGTTGCTCACAGGTACCAGGTCGGAGATGAGCGTCGGGTCCCCTGTCATGTGGTTGGTACAGAAAGTCGCGATGAACCAATCGGCCGCCTTTCCTGCATTCTCAGAGATGTTGCTCGTAGAGCCACTGGGTACATTCATAGTTTTTTCAAAATTTTTATTAGAATTGTATGGTGATTGCACCAAAACCTCGATTGCACCGAATATGTTGCCCACCTACAAGGCGTTCCACACTTCCTCCTGTTCATTAAACTGCGAATCTGCTGAGTGGATCAGCTAAATTCTGTGGCTGCCATTAGCAGAGTAGCCAAACCATTGATCTTAAACACAGACACCAATTACAATTAAATGACAAAGCACACGAAACAACAATGCAGTGGCATATCAGTAGTGCAACAAATATACACGGACATCAAAATAGAGGTGAGACCAAGCACACACCTACATCACCAAAGCCACAGCTATCAACCCCACTTGTTTATTCGAATCACGTCACAGAACCCGCGATGTGAAATTACAAGGTATTTCAGTAACCATATCAAATTTCTGATGGGTGCAACCCTCAAATGGCAAGTGGAACCTTGAGGAAGTCTAGCACATAAAGTCCACCTTCCTGGAGATGTGCCTTGCCAACAACCTTGCCAGCAGCAGAAATGCAGCACTCCCCGCAGCCGAATCCAACTCTATAATCTAGCTCAGTAAGCTGGCTAACAGACACCAGGTTGGCTGTGAGCCCAGGTACAAACCACACATCAGGAAGGACAACTGCATCTGACACCATAGCACCTCGGGCAAGGACCTTCATGGGTACCCCGTCAGCCGCATGAATAAACTGATCATTGTGCTCGGTTATGAAGCCAGAGAGGAGGCCTCGGTCCCCTGTTGCGTGGTGTGGCGCACCAGTTGCGATGACCCAAGCAGCTGGTGTCTTTGTCCCCACTGCCTTGATGCCATGTTCAGCTCGGCTGGAATCAGGATCACTGGCCATAGACCAGCAGAGGCAAAAATGCAACTTTTTAATCAAAAGAAACAACATTGAAGTAGTCGGTGTCAACTAGGAATTAAATAAATAATATGGAAAATGTGACAAGTGTGTCACAACACAGCTGAATCGCAAGTTGCTATTAACTTTGTAAACTTTGGTCTTAGTTTGTAAGGGAAAAAGGGTTGCAGACATTGAAATGGATCAAGGACTACCTGTGATGTGACTGGTTTTCAGTGGTTTCCTTCATCCAGCCAATGTAGTTCATGGTATCAAACTCAGAGATTGTTCCCATCTTAGGTGAATCTGACTTGCGGCATGCAGAAATCCAATCAGTTCCACATACAATGGTCCAAACAGAAGAACATAATCTCATAGCCATATCATAAATGCACTTCGGTGATATGGATTTGAGACAGTAACATGAATCATCAAACTTTTTGCAAGCAAACAGCACCATTTGGACAAGGGGATGGCATACGCTGGTAAAAACAAGAGTATCAGTTAATGCAAGCAAAAAAGGAAACGATAATCTGTAAGATGGAAATGAATTTTCGGCAAGAAAGTATGGATGGGCATGGATACTGAAGTACCTCGAATATTTTGGCACATGCATCACATTAGAACCAATCTTTATCTCAGTACCACCTTTCGCCGAAGCTGTTACTGTGAATTCGACATCCCGCGGGCTGTTGTGTGTACACCCGAAATCGGAGAGCTTGGCCCTAAAGTAATCATCCAGCAGGATGTTATCGTTATCGGTGAACCTAATGAAGAAGATGGGCGATCACACGTTAGTGATTAGGGACTGTGTGATGCGTGTAATAAGAGTTCAATCAAACAGGCAAAGAGAAAGCACAAACAATAGTGAGTAATAAATAAGGTATGCAAGGATGGCACAAGCAAGGCTCAGTTTTAATTCATGAGGCTACAGGCTAACAAACACATACAGCCCTGCTTCCCTGGCATTGTGTGACTAAAGAACAGAGACCCAGATGTACAGCTTGACTAGTAACTTGAAGTGTGCTACAATCCGTAATCAGTGAAAAAAGAAGTTACCATAGACTTGGAACGCCTGAATGAAACACAGCGCCTGAATCAAGCCAAAGCATCGGTAATCCGAGTGCATTTTCCTCCATGTCGCCAAAACCGCATCTTTGGAGCCTCTTCACAGCAACCTCCTCTCCATTTTCAAGGATTCCCTGTTATAGATATGTGACATATATATTCAATATGAGTCGGCCATTTCCTAATGTTCATGCACTGCATGTGTTATATTATACTAGGTAAACATAGAAATGATATTGTTACCACATCCGGATAAGGATAGATGATGTAGCAGTAAGAATGTTGCTCATTCTGCAGTAACATCATGTACTAACAATACATGGTAGTCCCGCCTTAAGATCATGTGCATGTTGTGCGTATATATATTGTTTCGATTAGAAGCGCTAAATAGTGGAGTGCTGGTTGTCTAGTTCACAACAGACTCAGTAGTTGATGAAATTAAAAGGAAGCAAGAACAACGACATCATACCATGTAAACCACTCCAAATCCTCTACCAATTACCTGCTCCTCGGAGAAGCTGTCAGGAATTCCACGCCATAGTTGTTCCTCATCAGATAGCAAATTTCCCAGCAGATTGCTTTGTTCCATCTCCTCGTCGATGTCCTTCCTGCTTGCAGAAATTGAAGACCACCCTTTAGCATGAGCAAATTAATCTGCTGGGAACAGAAGATTAACTAACGCAAGCAAACAAGGATCCTTGGCAAAAAAAAAAGTATGGATCAAAACACCCAATTTGCAGGGGAAATCGAAACAGTTTGCATAGAGCACAGGAGCGCGAGGGGGGATGGGGGTCCGGTTCACCCGGATCTACTTGGGCCCCCGGCGGGGATCATGGGGGAGGGGGAGGGGGAGAAGGAGATGAGAGGATTACCTCGTAGCCACAATCTCGGGTGGCGCGACTGGGATCTGAGAAGACGACATGGAAGGAAGGGGAAAGAGGACGGGGTTGGCCTCTGCTCGCGGCGCGTCGGACGATCGAGGGTTTGGTCGTCGCCTCCGCCGATTCTTCGCAAGACTCACCCCCTGCAACACTAAACCTTGCCGGCTTTCTTCTCCTCCCCGTGCGCCACCACCTGTTTCACAAACTTGCCCATCTGGTTGTCCGTCATCTCAGTCACCGGCAATCTCCATGTTGCTTGGTAAGAATCAGGATTGAGCCGTAAAAAAGCCAACACCCCTCGCTTTGAGATTTATAAAGGCCCTCCAGACGTAATCAAGTCCAACTCTGGCTTAATAAATCTGGTGCGAAACGGATCCAATCTTGCTGACTACTTCCAAATTCCCACACCCACGAAACCAAGCAGGATTCGTGCTGTGGTACAGGCACCGTAGCACGGGGTGACGCTTCGACGCGTGACGCCGGGTGTCGCCATCGAGCCGCCATGACTGCCCCTGTGCCAGGGCGGGTCGCCGCCGTCGCCCTGCGAAGCTCAGCGCGCGGCTTGGAGCGACCCCGCCGTGAACCAACCGGAAAACCCGTGTCCGCGCCGTCGAGCGCCATGACCGCGCTGGCCGTGCGCGCGCGGCATCAACCACGTTCCCCGCCGCTGGTCGAGCATCCACCAGTAGAGAGCCGGCCTTCGAAGCCGCGTTGAGTGCAGGAGTAGGAAACCGTGCGTTTGCGCGTTGCCGGCGCCGCGGTGGGAAGAACTTTGGAGAGGCGATGCGTCGAGCACCTGGGGTGCCGGTGGTGAAGAGGGGGAAAAGAGACGGAGAGGAGCCGGCCCACCCAGGCCTATCCCGCCAGGCCGTCCAGCACCCAGGCCGAGAAGCGAGGGCCACTGCAAAAGAAGGAAAGAGAGAGGGGCTGGATGGGCCGTGTCACCAGCCCAGAGCCGCGCCTGTGAGTTAGGCCGAGTGGACCAAAATTCGGCCCCATGACCAGCCCTGCCCTTGAGCTTTTTCAGAAAATGTTAAACCGAGTATTAATCTTAGAAAACCCATAACAAATTCATACCAAGTTAGAAAATTATGAAATCAGTTCCTAAAATCATCAAAAATACAAATATATAATTTCTAATCACTCTCATTGCTTGGTGATGCCTCTTATTAAATTTATTTGGGTCTTTGATATTTACAATCTAGACCCGGAGGCCAAGAAGAATGGAAAAAGTCTATATAACCTCTTGAAGTATATTGGATGGAATACATGACCCCCTGAACTACAAAACTAGATATTTGCACCCTAAAGTATCGAAAACCGAACAAATAACCCTCTGAGTGGTTTTGATGATGTGATATGCTGATGCGTTCAAATCACCCCTCCAACTATTTCAGTTGGTACATTCTGCCCCTTGATAAATTTGTATTTTTATTTCTTCATCTACAAATTGAATTTGAAGTCTAAATTTTCTATGGTTATGGAAAACAATATAACTTATGCTAGAAATATTTATGATGATTTTATCATAATTTTTTATTAGTTAGACATTTAACAATACATTAACTTTGGTAATACAAAATTGTAAATAAAATTAATTAAAAATCATCATTTATTTTTTAATGCAAGTTATCACCCCAACTATCACCCTACAAAATTTAAACTTTAAATTCAATTTGTAGGCGAAGAAAGAAGAAATGCAAATATCAAGGGTAGAATGTACAAACTGAAATAGTTTGAGGGGTAATTTGAACACGTGAACATGCCATGTCATCAAAATCACCCACCATAACCACTCAGGGTTTTTTTATCTGTTTTTTGATACTTTAGGGTGCCAAACATCTGGTTTCGTAGTTCAGGGGGTGTTCCACCCTATATACTTTAGGGGTTATATAGACTTTCTCCCAAGAAGAAAGACTGGGAGGACCCCGACTACGCCAAAGCTTGAGAGCAACCAGCTCTACTTTAGGCCTCCGCTTCTATATGATTCTGCTACTTTTATTAATTTATACTTGCCATGACAACCTAAAATAGGGAGCCCACTTCCATTTAGCTACCTTTACCTTGCTTGCTATACTACCATCACTTTACTACTTCTACTAATAAGTAAAATGAACATGACGAGAGATTGGGTGATGTGATCGTGGGATGTGATTACTCTTGGCATGTGTGAAGTGGGTGGTTTGAGTGCGAGATGAGATCGGTAGGAGTGGACAATTGTGATAATGGGAGAGACTAGGACTCTCTATGATTGGAGTGAGGTGTTTGGAGGTGTGCGGCCCACTGTTGAGGGTGGCAATAGACCTCTGGAAGGCTTGTTCCTGCTAATTGAGGACTGAGTTAGAGTAACTATGCTTTGGACTATGTAAACATGCACACCACACACCAGTTTGGGCATGGCCCGGCTGGTGACCTATCGTTTACTAGCACCAGGACTATAAACGTAGCGTAAGGCGATAGTGTTAGGAATAGGGTAGGCGAGTTCCTCCCGTGCTCGATAGACTTCGTCCTGAGTGGCCACGGATCAACAAGTTCACAGTTCCAAGTGTGCGGTGGTGTTGTATCCGCACATCCTAGACTCGGAAAAGCAAGATGGTGCAAGTGGCGGTAAACTCATAAGCCGATGTTGCAGGGACTCGGCCAAAGTTCTTGCTTTGTGTGGGTCCAGGTGTGCAAGCTCTTGGGAGTTAATTCTATACGTATAGCCTGTCCTCAGTCTTGGACAAACCATCGAGCACTTTTAACCGTTACTCCGACTAGCATGGGATTTCTTCTCTCGTCCCTCGAGTGTTTGGAATCTGGCTGTAGCCGCTGAGGCTTAGATGGGTGGGAGTTGTCTATGCCACGGATATAGAATGATGAGTGGATGTTGTTGAAGAGGTGTTTGGAGGTGAGATGTGTATGTGGTAGTATGAGTAATGAGCAGGTAACCGATCGCGTGACAGAATTCCCGAATGGAACAGTGATATAATAAACTGATGGATACTATATTTATATATGTTCTTGCATAGGAAGCAAACAACCTTCCACTTGAGCTAGCCCTTTATTTTTATTGCTACCGCTTAGAGGAGTGTCTCAGGATGGCCTGCATACTAGCATGCAAGTTCTGGAGATGAGTTGGATGACGACCATACGTGTGCTATGCCCAAGGAATGCCTGTGGAGATGGACTCGAAGACCCACTTCTAGATGCAAGTTACGATTTATGCTTGATTAGTCCTCTTGGACTTGTACCGTCTTAGGCCAATATTGTATAAATGTAATAATATTCGAAGCTACAGATGTGATACCATTTGAAACATGAATTTCGATAGCTTAATTATATGTATCCTGGGACTATCGCAATGAGTAAAGGCTTGGATTTCAGTATCGCGGAATTCGGGTCGTTTCACCTAGCGCCTGGCTCCACCAGGCCCCGCACGTACCCTGTCTGCTCGAGCCATGACCTCGTGCCCGGCCATCTGCTTTACGCACCTAGGACTTGCCGCAGTACACTCCTGGCCCTCTGCGACCTGCACATGGCCTCCTGTGCCCCCACGAGTCTGTTCCACGCACAACCACTCGCCCGAGGGCGAGGCTACGTGGCCGTCCACGCTTGCCTCGACTCTTGTTGGCTTCACCTCCGACTCCCGCACCTGAGCGCCAAGACGCCGCATGTGGCCCTCCCGGCTCTCGCAGTCCCCACGTGGGGGTCTTGCGTGTGCCTTGAAGCCTCCTTGGCTGCCTTGGAGTCCGACTCGCCCAGCCGCGACGAGCGCCCACACCCGAGCCACGCGACCTGACTCCATCCTAGAGTCCTTGCAACGCCCGTCTGACTGCATCGCCATCGTGTACATGCCACATCGGATCTTTTGCAACACTAAAACCAATCTTCAATTCTTCACCACTTCACACCCTGACCTCGCATCTATGGCACAACCATCTCAATGTGTCATGATATGAGCCTTCGTGTAACCTCTGATTGCATCGTTGCTCCTGTCCGTTCCAATCTCTCTAGGCTCTTCTATGTCTGGACCGCCTGGTCTAATCCCAAGCCCCGAGGTCGTCGCCTATAACAATCTAATCGGCCGCCGTATTGACTCGATTATTACGTCTGATCAATCCCGGTCAACTGCAGGCCATCAAAGGGTCCATGCCATCTTCCTGAAGTGTTCGACACTACCATTTGAATCGTCGATCGTCCCCATGCTCCACCTTGCACCATATTGAGCTGTCTTCCAGGCGCCCATCGAGCATGTTTTCCTTGTGCTTCCACCGTTATCCGCCGTACACATCTAGATATCCAATCTAACCATAGCTCTGATACCACTTGTTAGAAAACAAGCATGTAAAAGCGTCTATGGATGGATCGAGATACTCATGCACAATCACAGACAACATAGGAGGCATTATGTTTATTAACGAGGTTTAGCCGAAGCCTATGTCCTCGGAGCATGACTATGAGCCCTCATCTCCATTATCAGATAACTATGCTGGCATTCGATACACCACGACAACGCCACATCCCCATGCCAAGCCATCTAGTCATCCTTGTTACAACAATAGTCCTCCCCTCGTATTTATGAGGAGGTCTGGGTTACATAGTTTGACAAAGACTCTACCTTATACCACTAATACAACTCAAAATCCCGCTGTAACTAAACTCGTACAAATATCCGACACCACATAAGACCACCAATTCAGCTAGGAGGGGCACGTATGCGAGGACACGGTAATATTTTCTAGGAAAGTAAGCAAACGTACCCGGCATAATATCTACCAATTGCAAGCCACTTGTTGTTCATCGTCTCCTTTGCATCTTCTTCCGCAAATTCATTTTCTTCCTCCTCCCGAATCCTTTGCAGATTAGTTTCGGCAACACTTTAATTTTTCGTCGGCCGAACCGCTTCACCTGCAGTTTCTTGTTCTTGCAACGCTTGTGATTTTGGCAATCTATGTACAAATCTCAATTTGTGATTTTGGCACCGTCAGTAAAAAGTCGCTGCAATTTAATCTGTCTCATGACATGTCAATGAACGAATGAAGCGATGCTATATTGTACAAAATAGAAGTTTATTTTGGCATTTTAACCTTTCTTATTCAATGATATGCTAGTAGCTACAAAATCGAAGTCATGCTACTGTGCTTGTGTGTCCATCATACTTGTACGAAAACAAATTTCCTCCATCCATGCATTATTGCAGGCCACATTTGGGCACAAAAATTGCATGTGTTGAAGACTAATTTTATGATCATGCCACAAGATTTCTATACTTGAATAGTAGTGTTTTTTATGACTGATCATAAATCTTATTGGAAACAGCTATATTTCTATGGTCATGTCAGTAGGTTTATATACTTGAATTGTTTGTACACATCACCATGCTAGGATAATTATTGCCTTAATGTCCTGAGTTCTTATTACTAGTGGAAATTTGATAACCTTTCTATGCTCTTTTAATTTCCGTATTGATTATATGCCTTTTTGTGAGGTGTTGCTTTCACAAGAGCGGTTATTTTGGTGTGGCTAATGAATAATCTTACCATTCTTTTCTACAACCAAAAATAACACATGATGAACTTCTATGCTTTGATGCAAGCTGTTTATATGATCAAATGGCACTAATTGTATGTCCAGAAAGCATGCAATGATTCATTTAAAAGAATTCATTTTCTTTGCTAGATCTAGACGTACAAGAGCATGAACTAAGTAGCATGGATTTGTTTCATTCTTTTCCTATTATATATAATTTTGGTTGGTTTGAAAGAGTACTGATGTTCGCAATGATTTTTGTCCTCATTTCCATATGTTGTTATACCAAACCCAACTCAACTTTTCTATGCCAACCAATTTGGTAACTGTGAGTCTCAGGAAAAGAAAGGTTTAGAATTTTTATGATTATCCTTGAATTTTCTATGATCTCCTCACAACTTTTTATGCCTTTTTTTGTGCGAGGTGTGTGCTGGGATGGGACAGCAGCCATGGCTGGGCAATCACGATCCATCATTCTTGGAAGCCGGTCACCTGCCTAGTTTCTGATTGTTTGCAGGTTTGCTAATTGATGAAGCTTGTGTGATTCATTAGAAATTTACACCTACAAGCCTAGTTTCTAAGACTGCCACCATGTTCTTATGCTCATCGCCATGTCTGTGCATGTAACCTGCTCAACAAAATACACAACCTAGTATTCTGTAATTTTGTTTAAGAACTATGATTGCGTAAATCAAAATTAGTTTGCTTGCTATTTGTTAAGCTTGAATCGTTTAAATTATATTGCAACCATTGCTTTTGCATGGGATAATTTTATTAGAGTTGGCTTTTAGTCAACACTATATGGGTTCATCTTAGGTGATTTAAAAAGCAAGAAGCTCATTATTTCTATGACCCTATCAATATGTTTCTATACGTGAACGTGATCAACAGTTTTATACCATTTCAAATCATGTTCTATGATGATAGCCTCTGCTATATCCCACATATCAATTAGATTTATATTCTCCTGATAACAAGAACAACTTATATTTCTATGCTCACTGTTTTGTTTTTTATGCCTTTCTGATGTAAGCTATTGATGAATGATCAACGTTGATGGAGCAGAATGTTGGGGGGGGGGCAGAACTCGAGGCTTGTTGGCCTTTTGCAGCATGTCGTCAGATACTTTCTCCCGTAGTCCATGAATGGTCGATGGCAGCTTCTCTCCCTTGGCATGCTCCAAGATGAAGTGGCTCGGTGGTCAACTACGTTTAGATTTTCTAGCATCAGCCAACATTTTTACATGCTATGTGGAGAGCCCAATTTTACAATCGTTGAGTGTAAAACATTTCTTTGAGTTTCTATACTTTAGCATGTTTTGTGGTTTTATACTTGAATAATACATTGTACATTGACAACCTAGTTGAATTAAGTCCAGTAGATCAGTTGGATTCAAATGAAAGTGTAGATTGCCTTAAATAGAAGAACAAATCGCATTTCTAGGATCATATCACTTGTTTTATACTTGCATTAGGAGTGGTTTTTATACTTAGGCAATGTAATGTTTATTATGATAACTCTGATGGATAAGGTCACATCAGCCAATTGGTTTTAAATTACTTGGAGGACAATTCACATGTGGCAGCTTGGTTGGCAAGGTTTCTAGCCTGACAATGAAACAATCTATGCTCATGTTACTATATTTTTATACTTTCATCTATACTTGAACCTAATATTTACTATCACAACGTCCGGTAGTTTCTATACCTCATCAACCTATTTTTTACAATCACAACCATGTCCAACTATGTTACATGAACTGGTTATATTAAATTTTGAAATTTGAAAAGAGAAACAAGAGCAACTCGATATTTCTATGCTTTTCCTGATGGGTTCCTATGCTTAGAACCTACCCCTTTGAGTGCCGCGCACGTGTTAGACCGCAGCAGCCGAAACTCGGCTACAGTTGCAACACTGCGATTTTTTGAACCGCAGAGATGTAGCAGCTCCGATATTTTTGTAACACAGCATGGTAGCAGCTGTGACTACTCGAGCAGCTGTGGCACTGTAGCACTTGTATTTTTTGAACTGCAGTACTGTAGCAATTGCGGCATGCATGCATGTGTGCACTGACAGTAGCAAATGCTCCTATGCGCATTTTAGTCATGCCCCCCTTTGTAATTTGCGACTCCCCTCCCTTTTTTTTATTCTTTGTTTTCCTTGACTCTTGTTAATATATTTTTCTTTGCTGTAAGGGGGAACCCCCTCGAGTTTCGTTCAGAAAAAAGAGCACAACAAGGAGTTTCATGGCCGCCTTTGCCCTGAGCTTGTATCCATGTGCTAATGCTTTCAGAGATTAATGGCAATGCTTCTGAGGTTACTAGTAAGTTCATGACTTGAAGGAATATTATCTAAAGTGCTCATATATGCAATTGATTATATAATTTGTTTATATACGGATGCATAAACCTCTTAAGCGGCTAATAAGCGTTGCAGTGTTAGTGGGCCATTGTGTCTAACCAAAGCTGACCTAGCTTGACGCGTACGCACAGTAGTCTTGACGATCTATCGACAGTGATTTTTATATAAATATCCATACCATCAAGCCGATCGACGATCAGGTGACAGCCAAAAGACTAGTAGTGATCGACCATGGCCGCAGCAGGCGATAACCAAAACGTGCCGCAGCTGCAGGCTGCTGGCCATGACAACGAGCCAGCACCGACGATGATGATGAACCCTACCGCTGCAGCTGCACCAAAAGGCCGGCCGCTGGCCACTCTAGATCCGCGGCTGTTCATGGCTGCTCGCCGCGGCAACAGGTGCAAGCTCAAAGAGCTGCTGCAGCTCGAGGACGAAGGCGAGAAGCAGCAGGGCACACAGGACGGGACCTCCTCCATCCCCGCGGCGCTTCCAGCAGACGCCTTCATTAGTGTGGAAGAAGTCCGCAATCAGGGCCATGATACGGTTGCGCCATCGACGCCGCCTCCATCACCTCGTCTTGACGAGGACGGGGTGACCATGGAGGGGGACACCCTGCTGCACGTCGTTGCAGCATCCGGCGACGCCCAGAATTTCCTCTGCTGCGCGAGGATGATCGTCCGCTACAAGCAGAAGAAGAACAGTGGCAATTGCATGGCAGTCCTGCAAGGGCGCAACCACAGGGGCGACATGCCCCTACACTGCGCCGCCGGCGCTGGGAACGCAAGCATGATCTCCTGCCTCGTTCGTCTCGCCGGAACCACCGGCGAGGCGGCGGCGAGGGCGTTCGTGCAGACGCAGAACGAGGATGGGGAGACCGCGTTGCACCAGGCGATCCGCGCTACGAAGAACATGCTGGAGTGCATCGACAAGCTGGTGGCCATGGATCCAGGGCTCGCCTCCATCCCACATGCGAGTGGCGCTTCCCCATTGTACCTGGCCATTTCGCTGGGTAAACTGGAGATTGCAAAGCACCTACTTGACAGAAGTGAAGGCAACTCGTCCTACTTCGGACCAGATGGACGAAACGTTTTGCATGCAGCGGTTTCCGTGGTCGAGGTACCTAATAATAAACTATGAGATATTTTACGGTGGGTGCAACCCACCGGTACCACTATTTTTTTAATTTTTAAAAGTTTTTTACTCTTTGTGGAATTAAAAAATAAAAAAAATAAAGGTATCGGTCCCACCATTTTTGTACCGGACCTACTATTTGGTACCGTTGGGTACCAGTAGCGTGGTACCGCCTATTTTTAAACCGTTAGATCTTTTCTCATGGACGGTTCCTATTTTTTTCAACCACTACTAAAAATTGTAATAAACTATTACTGAGCGATATAAAATGTTACAGAACTCATCGCTACTTATATATATACTCCATCATAAAATAAAAGAGATCAAACTATTATATAATCTTGTCTTACTTTATATATAGAATAGTAATATTAATGATACAAAATTAGAACCCTTAGAACCATCACGAAACATATCTTTATATTGTACTGCCGTGATGATGGCACATCTTATACCTTTTTTGTAAGCTGATCATACTTTATCTAAAAGCTTGAATTAAGATAAAATCAGGATTCCTTATTAATTATATTCTAGGATGGAGGGAGTATATATAATAATGATGAGTTACGATTCGACATAGCATCTGATATTCATGTTTTCACCTCTTTGCATCCAACCACTGTGTGCCCACAATACGTGTTAATTTAAATCATCTTTAATGATCCTAAGAGCTCCACCTTCCACCGCCCTACCTCCCTAATGACGACTCATGCTCTTGCGAGGTCCTCCATGATCATGCCCATATTGCCACCGTTGCAAGTGGCATCAACCACCCACCTGCCGCACCTCATACCCAAATTCAGACTCTCCTAGCCACAACTGCCTCCTTCCCCGCCCTGTTGTGATGCAATCTGCGTCATCGACGGGGGTAAAAAAAAACAGCGAGTTGCGGGCAGACACCGCCGTGACGGCGAGGCCAAAGCTCGGGCGGTGTCGCATGTGTGTGCACCCTTCCCCCTCTCACGCTGTCGCTAGCTGCTATCTACGAGGGCATATATGGTGCAATCACTTGATATCTGTTTGATTGTACGATTGCACACATCAAGTGATTGCACTAGATATTTTTCCGCTACCTACCCCTCTCCATTAATAAATTAACCCTTAGGCCCCACATGGCACCACGAGGCATTTTCCTATCATCTTTCGTAATGACATAGCTGGGTATTTTAAATATAGAGGATGCCTTTAATTTATTTTTCATAATGGTATAGGTGGGTAATTTAAATATAAATTTTAGAGGCTATTTTATCATGTACTGTATGATTAATTTAACAACAAATTTATGGAGGGTACCGGTTATATGCGGGATGTTTATGATTTTTATGAGAATTTTTAGGATTAACGTATATAAACTGTTTGGAGCCTCTAACTAATAATGGCAGGATATTAGATAACGATAGCTGAAAAACTTCTGATCCAACCCGCACTATACACCCATAATATTTATATTTATATTCGCTACAAGCAGCGCTGGAGATGGTTTTGGGGTGGCTCAGGCTGCCGGACCAGGAGCAACTCCTCTGGCAACTGACCAGCGAAAGGGACAGGCATCAGAAGGGGAGCACCCCTCTTCACCTGGCTGCGTCGTTGGACTGGTGGGATTCATATCCGGTGCAAGGGTATCTGAGCAGATGGTTTCCACAGGTTTGGACAGGGTCAATGTCAGCCACAGAGCAGCTGGTAGACGCCAACATATCCATGGTGTATCAGGCGGACGATGAAGGGTCGTACCCCATACACGTTGCTGCATGGTGTGGTAGCCTCGGCGTTGTGAAGATGCTGCTGGACAAGTGCCCCGACTGTGCCACTCTGCGAGATGGCAATGGACGGACCTTCGTCCACGTTGCCGCCGAGGAAGGGCGCCGCGATGTCGTTGAACTTGCCTGTGGAACAATGCCGCCGCCACAGCAGTTGTTCATATCATCCATTCTGAATGCGCAGGACAAGAATGGGGACACCGCGCTCCACCGCGCTGTCCGCGCTGGAAATGTTGCCGTCTTCAACTGTCTATTTCGGAATCAGCAGGTGGTCTTGGATGTGCCGAACAAAGATGGCTTGACACCTATTGATCTTTCATGGAGTATGATCCCGGCAGGGCTACGTTATGCATTTGTAAGTGCTCTAAAATAATATTCATACTATATGTAGCTCCCTCATCCGTATATAATTTGCGTGCAGAACCCAGGCAACGTCGTAGATATGAAACTAGCTCATGCTGGAGCTCCATACAGCGGAGGCCGGCCGGAGCTCTTCCGAGAAAGACACACCCAGGCAGTGGATGCGGACAAGGAGTCTCAGAAATACACGCATGCGACGCAGGCGATGAGCATCGTCGCCGTGCTTATCGCCACCGTCACATTTCAATCCGCTTTCACAATGCCCGGAGGCTACCGACCTGACGGCACGCCGGCGCTTGCTGGGAGCTATGCTTTCGACGCGTTCGTCCTCGCTGACATCTCGGCATTCATCTGCTCGTCCTTGGCCACCTTCAACCTTGTCTACGCCGGGCTGCCGTCTTTGGACATCTCCATGCGCAACAAGCGCCTCAAGACATCCGCGGCCTTGCTCAACAGCGCGCAGAGGAGCTTCGTCGCCGCTTTCGCCTTGGCCCTGTACCTGGTGATGGCTCCGTTCTTTCGCAAGGCTGCTGTCTGTGCCATTACTTTTACATCTTTGTTCTGGGGAAATACGGAAGCTTGGAGGATCTGCTGTGTGGTCAACACAATCCGCGCTCGAACTCGACTTCGACCGTTTCTGGCACGGCCTTGTGCACGAATACTTAAAGAAGTCTTGGTGCACTTCGGCCTCTACATACTAATCTTCGGCCTCCCCGCAATCTGGTAGCCGCGCTGGGCAAATAGCCAATTAAGTTCGATCAAGAGCTACATACCCAAACACATGCATGTTACAAGGTCAAAAATAATCATCGCCCATGTATCATCTTTAGTTTTTCCTCCGCTCGCTACTCGATATTATCATGTGTGACTAGTATGTATATCTTGTTGTACGTACCGTGAGATCTAGTGACGATGAATAAATTGGTTCTGCTTGTCTTTGGAATTGCAAGTTGAAAAGGTGTTGAAAGGATGGAGAAAAATGCAGAATTTATACCTTCTAGTAGATTTTTCAGCCTCCCATCTTTCGTTTTTTTTCATCTCATTCACTTTAATTTCCCACAGCGAAAAAAATAGGAAGATTTCTGGTCCTCTCATATTTCACCTTTTCATCATCCTTGCTTTCTCACCGTGAAGGAGAAATAAAAGAAAAGGAAGGAAGAAATATTCCGGAAGATACGTTGGCACTCGCGAAAAATATGAATGCCTAGGCTAGGTAGTAATTCTATAGATGGCCTCCAGTTCGATTTGGCCCATATATATCGGCACTTATGTGGAAGATGTTTTCTTACATCACATCTTACTATTATTTATTGAAGATTTTTTTTTAAGAATCCATATTAATCCTTAAAATGTACTAAAAAGGAAATACCTATAATAATTAAAAACATCACGTGGGCACCTAGTAGATTGAAATCTTCATAGCCATTAGATCTATCATTGCTCACCCCGCCTTTAGGAAGGAAAATATGAAATAGCCCTTTAAATTTATATCTAAATTAGCTACGTTCAATAAATGATAGATCCTCACGAGATATGCTAGTAAAAAGATAGATCCTTGAAATTCCATAATAACCAGAAACATCTTGTCATCACCTCATGAGATGCATTGGAAAAACAAGATGAATTCTATAAATTCTCACAATACTAAGAAACATTTGGCGTCACTTGGTAGGTCAAAAACAAAATAAGATAACCACTTGAATTTGTATATTAGTTACCCACTCTACCATCATGAAGGAAAATATGAAATAAACCCCCTAAATTTATATCTACATTTCCCATATTTGATTAGTTGTATATAATCTCAAATAACCCTTTAAATTTATATCTAACCCTGTCTCCACCCACCACACACACACATTTTACGATTATGACCGATAATCAAGCATAACCCCTTAAATCTAAATCAAAATTACCCACCCCACCCATTACTAGAAGATTAACTAAATCAATTAAACATACATCTGAATTACAAAATAAAAAAGATATGCATATGTTTCTAAATTACCAGCTTTTACTTCTTCTAGATTAGTTTAGTTCAGATGTGAAGTAATTTCATAAAAAGGTAATAATACATTTAAATTCTCAAAACAGCATATTATTTCCTAAACAAACATCAATGTGCTATTAAATTTTCATGTAAGTAAGGTGTGGCCACGTGATTAGTGAAAAAGGTGTGGCGACTAATCCTTCCAAGATTGATGTGTGTGGGTGTATAGCAGTACACAAAAAAAAGCTCCTTCCTTCCAGGGACTCCTCCTTCCAGGGATGGCTGTCCAGGCTGTTTGATATGCCGCCACAGGTGAATAGGTGATGCGCAACGACTGCACCGCTTCTGATGCCTTGCCATCTGCCAGTATGTCATGCGCATCATCCTCTCATTACAGGCCGCGGCCGCCGGCACATACCTGCTAGGCTATGCCACGACGATTACCGCTAACCAAACAAAATTACTCCTAGATATTTTGGCAGAGACGAGTACCCGAATCAGGGGATTCTGGAAGTCGCGGCGAAATCATGTCGTCGACCATACAGCCTGCCGGACATGCATGGAGTTGAAGTCGCCGTCCCAGCCTTCTCTGCAGCGGCCTGTTTTCATCCTGGACTCGGGATCGAGCATCCTGCCATATTGCCGGCGAAAGGTCTTTTTTCTCGCCGCCGCTCAGAGCAGTCGCTGCCGCCGCCGCGGCCGGGGTCGGCACCGTATCCTTGGACAACTTCGGCCTCCCGGACGTCCTCTACGAGCCTGCTCTCGGCACCGCACAAATCCGGGTCTCCGTGCAGCAGCTAGCGGAGCTCGACTACCTCGTCACGTTCGGTGCCGGCCAGTGCTCTGTCAAGAACCGGAACAGCGGTGAACTCGTCGGGATGGGCCGGTTGCACGACGACGATGCCCTGTACCACCTCGACTACCTAAAGATCCCCGCCGCTGCCGACGACGACACAGCTAAGAGCTAATAGCAGAGCTCCCAATGATCCAGCCTGACACCGCCGATGCATGCACCATCATCTTTGTTCTTCGACAGCAATGGAATCAAGTCCTTAGGATTCCATACTCTCGTTCAGCCTGTGGAGGCTGCACTTCCCTCGGTTAGTAGTGTCCTATTATGCTACATACATAATCTTGAAAAGCAGAATATCTGCGTGTACCAAGTCTAGCTGTGATACCATTAAAACATAATAATCTTGTATGTAATCAGCTCACTCCAGTCTGTGCTTGCTTTTACTTTTGCCATCTTCATTCAGATTCCAAAGAGTAGTTGATTACACAAACTTTGCAACACGACCTTCAGTAACAGAGATTCACTGCACTGCCTAGTGGCGCCGTGCAGGATGCTCTGCAGATTGCTGACTTGTGATTCTGAATGGCTCATGTCTGCTTGCTCGCCTGTTATTATATATGCAACAATATAATACGCGTCCCCCTGGATCTTTTTAGTAATTATTATACTAACTACTGAGGATATACCCTGCCCAACTATATTTGTATGCTTTCCTTTCAAATAAAAAAAGAAACAACTTCTGTATGTTTCAGTACATTTGGATCTTATACAATTCAACATGGTTGATTTGTAGGCATCAGACCCATGTGCTTAAAATCGTTAGTGATCTTCAGTGGATTTTTTTTGACAATGCAATTTCAATTTCTAAGCAACATTTTGATCTAGCAACTCACAATAGTTTACAGTCGGCAGCTTGAGACACCAAAAACCGAGCTAGCTAAACCTTCAACTGCAAGGGCAAATGGTACCATTGTAGTTTATTACTGACAGGCATATAGTTGCATCACATAGTTGGAGGTAGAGGACGCTCAAATTTGTATTGCCTTCTTGCCTCAACTTGCAAAAATGTTCTCCAGTGATTTTTTTCAGAAGCAATAGACTCATTCACACTAGACCAGCTGCTTTCTTTAAATCAGATCACTTTCTCAAAATGATAGTACCAACCAGGGATGGAAACTGCAAGGACACAACAAGCTAATTGTGGTCTCGATATCGATTGTCGATAAGGCCTGATCGGTACTGATTTTCAGCGCTTATTGAGTTGCACTGCACAACGCAGCCGCGGCGGGCAGCTAAGCCAATCGTAGCACCTTATATTCTCTTGATGTTTTATTGAGCCATGACGGTGCAGGAGGCAGGTTGCAGCTTTTGGCAGCCGAGATTTTTTATTGAGCCATGACAGTGCAGGAGGCAGGTTGCAGCTTTTGCTAGCACTGCTTTGGTTGGCTGTGGAGGCACAACCACATTCCAGGTGCAGCAAGCAGATCCGATTAGGCCCATTGCTTCTAGGAACCATGTCACCGCTTCATCGGCTGATCTTAGCACACTATATTTTTCCTAATTGCAATGACTTCTGATGTTGTGTACACCATAGCTCTGGTCCAAAAATGGATTGTTAGTTCTAGTTGGGATAATTTTGCAACAACTTCAGCTCTGGTTCTTGAATAGTTCGACATAAGTCAACCAACAATCAGAACCATGTTTTGGTGTCCTCCAATATTTCAAGTTTGAATTTGGAAATAGAGCTGTTCTTCAAGTAGGGGGTGACACTTTGGTTCAGTCACCGCATGAGACACTCCAAAGCTTAAAAAGGGTGGCAAAGAAGATTGTTTTGCCTGGAGGGTCAGAATTAGTCTATTTTTTCCTTGAGAATCATGTTTTCCACACTTCACAACTTCTTATCATTTCGTTTGCATGATTAGGGTTGTTGGTAATGCAGTAGCATTTCATTTATTTCTCAACTTCCTTACATACTTCTGGTGTCTTCACAAATTAGCCAAATCCTGATGGCAATTGGAAACCCATGATAGTGCATCTGCTTTGCGTTCCTCTGCTCAATCCACTCCACTATGAGCCATTTGAGTGTCTTCGGATCAGCAAAAAAAATCTATGACTAGCAGAAGGGCGCTCACACAGTCACCATGCACCAGAACCAGGCTAAATGAACTGAAATTAAGCAGAGGATAGTTTGTCAAAACAACTGAGCTAGGAAGAAGAGGGCGATGCACTGTTTTTTACGACAATTGAGCTATTAGGAGAGAAACAAAACATATACTCTCTCCCTCCCACAGTGGGAACAATTCTAATTTTGAGCTGCATTGTTCAAAAAGGGGACCCTGATCCTAGAAATCGTTTATATAGCAGTGAAGCCAAATAAGTGCAGTTCTTGCTGTTCTGTTTTCATCCTTGTGAGTAGCGTTTGAATTAGGGATCACTACACTATAGTAGGGGTCACTGCCTATTGCATCGGTTAAGCCAGTAAAACTGTCTCTAATGGAGCGTGTGAATGCGCTGTCTATAGTACAAATCGATATTGTAGTGCTACTATTGACAGAGAGGAGAGTAGTTGAAATAATGGATAGGCAATCTTTTTACTCCATGCATCGGAGAAGATCTAAGAGCACCGCACAGGCGACCAGGCTTTACAGCCAAACCGTAATTAAAGCTCACATCAGTTCCTCATCCATGCAGGACAAAATGAGAATGGTATTTCAATGGGACACAGAAGTTACTACAAAATTCCATTACCTCAGAAATCATAGCACCATGCACCCAAGACATGAGATTAATTACAACCTTCACCAAATAGCGCATACGTAAGGAAAGAGTCAACTATTCGTGAGTTGGGACAAAACAAAGTAAGCATGCACACAACAACTCAGCATCCGACAAATGCTTTACAACACTTTGCCATTTGAGGTAGCAACGAAATTCACAGCTAATAAAGTGCAGATTGTCTCGATCAAAGGATCTGACTTATCGTTGGGAAGACATGAGCTTACTTAAGATACTGACATGTGAACCTATAATACCAAGAATTACACCGATGGCAGAAAGCTTAACTGCCCCCCCCCCCCCACTGTGGTACGTTGGGGGCTATTCCCTAATTTTAACCCAACGTACGTCTCATGTTTTTTTAACTCTAGTTTCCACATGGGCTTCATTGATCTATGTTGCGCGTATGTATGGAAAAAAGTGAACAATGCAGCCTATTTATGGGCCTAAGTTATGAAGCAAATGAAAGCCTAGAAAAAAGCCCAGATGCACCCACAAGTTATAGGCCCATTGCTACGAAGATTAGGATAAAGAATGGGCTATTGGGGGATAACAAAAAATGGGCTGAATAGGCCTTCAGAAAAATCATGATTAAAAAAATCCTCACAACTTGTATGTCCTTGTGTAGCGCACTGTTGCCAGGGCACGCAGCTTGTAAGAAAACATTTTTAAAAAAATCCTATGAAAAACAAGATATCATGTGACACTCTAATATTATTATTAAGAGTAAAATGCATCCGTAGTCTATTAACTTTTCCAGTTACGCCGGCTTTTGTAGTAGCAGCGCCGCAGGAGCAATTCCATCAGCAGGGACCTTGAGCTCCCGCTGCTAGGCGACTTGATCCCCTTCTCCGTCGCGGGGTCCCCCTCACAAGCCTATGCACGGTGGCCTCCAGGACGGCGACGACATCTGGGGACGTGGGCACACACCGCTAGTGCTCCATGCCGCTCTGAGCACGAGGGAGAAGGAGAAGGGTACACATGAGACAGCCAAAACAAAAGGGTATGGGTCTACGGCGCATCACATAGAAAGTTATTGGACCCAAAAATGCACTTCAAAAGTTGATGGAGCTAATCGACACAGCCGGAAAAATTAATGGACTAAGGGTGCATTTTACTCTATTATTAATAAGAAACTTACACGTTGACCGAACCAAATAAATAACATTATTATGGAGATCACATTTAATAAATATATTATTTCACCTGTAACGTAACATTATTCATAGTTACCAGAACAAGATTTTGCCTATCCATAAGCTTATCTCCTACTATTAAAGCTCTTCTAAAAGAGATATTTGAAGGTGAGGAGCTTACAACTTGTTCTAAAGTTATATGTTTTTTCTGAAAAATATTGAACGAGCTAGATATCTTCCGAAAATCTAATCTGAGTGTCATTTTAAGGATAAAATCCTAAATTTAGAAATTGTTTTGGATTCCTGACCAAAATTGAGCCTCCGGTCTCTTATCTACTTGGCTTAAGGTTTTATTTTTGAGTAGTTTTTGAAAATGTGGCATCATAGGTCCCATTTGTCAACGTTAACGTGGCACTGGCGGGTGGCCTCACCTCTCTTTCTTCATTTTGTCTCTCTCCTCACTCCGGCAAAAATCACCATCAAAACTAATCTCAAAACGCTGACATGTGGAAAAGATGTTAGCGCCATGTGAGCGAAAACCACCCTAAAAAATGATCTGCAGGTATTTTGTCTGATTTTAGATTGTTCATGGTGTCCGTTGTCCAGTTTTGTAGTTTTAGGTTGCAAATTGGACAACCATGATAAGTATAAAGTTATAAAATAGACTTTACCCTTAAAAGTACCTCATATAGTCATAGAGAGGCTGTGGCTCACCTTTGTTGTAGGACGAACCTGAAAAAATTGCACTGATATGATTGCACTGATATTACTTGTGTAAGGCACAGTTTCACTTGGAAATGTCTGTCGTCCTAGGCACGTCGACATCTAATTTTCCATTCTAGTACGTCAGTCACGTGCTTACTAATATTTTTAAAAGAAATAAACGTTCAAAATTTATGTAGAAATTTAGATCCATATTTATCCTAAATTACCATTCTTCACTATCTCTTATATATTACCAAAAATGAATAAATAAAAGTATATTTATATAAGTATGTTTCTAAATCACACACTTCTACAAGTCATAACATAGAAAAACCTAAGTCAAAGTAGCATTTGTTAATTATATTTTATCATAGATGGATAAAAGCAAAAAAAAAGGTATATAACTACTCAACTACAGTATGAATAAATAAAAGAGCAAAAATTAGCAATTCGATTAGTCATGAATCCTAAATTTATTTATCTGTTAGCCCATAAATAGTTTGATATAGTTTGGGTGGATAAGTGATGTGTTTCAAAATTCAAACACATTTAGGCCTACCATTGAACATGAACAGCCAAAATTATGTTAGGACATGCTGCCATGGTTCCTTACACATGTTCTTTGATCGAAAAATACTATACATATATAGTAGTAGTAGTACTGAGGTGCTGCACCAAACGATTGATAATCACTAGCTGCTCCCTAGCAACATTAAGCTTATAAACAATCTCACCCTCCTTACAAATACATACAAATACAATAGCATAAAAGTACGTAACACACAGTGTGTGGGTGTGCTAGGTAATAAAGCGTAGGATACGCTCTTAACATGTCTATATAGATAGAGCTGACCATGCATGCTCTCTTGCTTCTAGAGGCCTCCACAGGCTGTTAACTTGACATTCTTAAGCTCGTCCAATACCTCTGCCATCGTCGGTCTATCATCAATGTCTTCGTTGAGACAACGGACCGCAAGCGTGCCGATGCGGTCAAGGCACTCATAAACTTGAGCTCGAGCATGAGCATCGTCTACACCGGTTAAAATCCCATAGTCGTACATGTTCCGTCCGTTGTTGCCTTGGGCCTTGTAGGCCTTCTTGAAGTCGACGATGAGGTTGTTGTTGTTGTTGTAGGTTACTGTCTTCCTGGTGATGAGCTCAAGGAGCACCACGCCGAAGCTGTAGACGTCACTCTTCGCGGTGTAACGCTCTGTAATTATGTACACTGGATCTGTGTAGTTCCGATCACATGCAACTGACCTGACATACTTTGATTTTGACATGATTTTGGTCGAGCCAAAATCTGAGACCTTGGGCAAGAGCTCGTTGTCGAGGAGAATGTTAGCCGATTTGACATCGCCATGGACATGGCTTTGGCCATCTTGCGTTACTTGCGTGTGCATGTAGGAGAGGGCTTCCGCGGAGCCGACAGCAATATCCAGGCGCGTCGACAATGTTAGGGACCTATCTGTGCAATGCAGCAGATTGTGGAGGTTACCGTTGGGGATGAACTCGAAAACTAGCATGGGAACGTCAGTCTCCAAGCAGCAGCCGATGAGGCGGACCAAGTTCGCATGTCTGCTACGGAACTGGAAACTGATCTCCCTCACGAATTCCTTCTTGGGAAGAGCCTGGCCCTTCATGGTTGCGCGCTTCACTGCCACCTGCTGTCGTTGGGCTGTGGTTCCCTTGAAGACCTTGCCGAAGGCTCCTTCTCCAATCGGCGTGCTGTAACGGTTGGTGATCTGCTTCAGCTGATGCTCCGTGAAAATGTTAATGTCCACACTCTTCAGTATTTCACCGCCGTTTTTGTCAAAAAACTTCTTCCGTTTTTGTTTACGATGTACCATAACCACCAAAATTCCTAGGACCAAGGCAACTAATATTGCTGCGACACAAAAATTCCAGATTCATAGTCAGCAGCTACCACAGCAGCAATATAATGCAACTACTGTCGCAAAAAAAGTACTGGTACAAAGTTTAAACAAACACCATATTATTGATAATTACAGTCCTCGAGTAGTAGAGCTCTTACATTAATTTTTATAGGACATGCTAGAAAAAAATCTTAATTTTAAATTATTAGGAATAACAATCAACATATAATCCTCATAAAAAACACAGCCTATAATAAGGACAATAGCCACAGGATCTACTACATTTTCTAAAAAAAAAATACATGCCCTGTCACTTATGCAGGATAATTAACCCCATGCGTAGATTTGCGTTCTAAGTCACCTAAGCATGCATTATAAAAGAAAATTTTAAGTAACCCCAAAGATTCCATTTTAAATATTACACAACTATATCATTACAAAAGAAGATTAAAGTAATATGTATATTTGCATTTAAATTACCCCCTAATATGCAACTATCAGAGCTAATTTATATCGTCCCCCTATGTATAAATCTAAACAATCCACATTTTCTATTATATAATAACTAACCTACTTGAACCCATAATTAAGTTTGCATGTTAATTACTAACCTCTTTCATTATTAAAAAACATAATATCCCCTCAAATATATATATATATATATATATATATATATATCAACTTGTGTTTTTATAAAAAATAATTATACGGATACAAGGCGTGCCTATATATGTTACTAAATTACCTACTTCGGAGACTTGTAATATTTTATTACAATTTTGAGATGATAAAGTCTATGGCACCATGTACACCAATACATGTATGTGCAATAAACAAATATTTCTATATCTCAGCTATAATGACAAAGTTCCACACAAAGTTGCGTATCGATGATACTACTAATTCATTTTAAAGTATATTAATACACCATAAAATAAGTTGCATATGCTCTTAATATTCATAACTTTTTTACACATCTTATAACATACATTCATTGTTATTATAATTGTAAGTATTACATTATTCATCAGAAATAAAACTAAGCTCATAATTATTTGCAAAAGTACAAATATGTTTCAAGAATTGTGGTGCAGTAAGTGTGTGGAAAATATTTTTCAAAAAAAATGCAAATGACTGACCATAAAAAGCAAGAAACACCTCAAATGTTTAGCTTCACAAGTATTTCTAAAAGATTGCAGCCACTAAATAAGACCAAATAAGAAAGCCAAAATCTAGAGTTATACATCAATCCACATGCATAAAAAAGCTAGTAATATATATTGGCTAAGGTTTTAACTGAACACCTAAATGAAATGAATTGTAGTTTCAAACAAATAAAGGGAAAGTCCGAATACACATGGTAAAACATATATATGTACCCCTACACATCTTTCCCATGCGTAAACAACGATCCAGTCATCAAAACAAACAAAACACAATAGACAACTATTTTCTGGTATGGTGAATAGGGCATGTCTTGTGGTCCAACTTCAAGTTTCGTTTTTCCATGGATAAATTTTAAACTTTAGGATATCGCATGTTTGGGAGGAGTAGGTAGTAAATTTCTGAAAAACCTATTTAAGACATGTAATTGATGGGTCAATAAACACACATACAATTTATGATCCTTTTCCTAATAATATTTTTTGTATGATCAGTAAGTTGCAAGTTGGTTGCATGAACTTTTTTTTTTGCGATTCCTGCCTGACATTTCTTTAACAGAACTGAAACATTTTTACCCATTGAGTTAGCAAGGGAACTGGTAAATGAATGCTCAACATAATGATGACTGAAAAATTAATGGAAGCTCACCTACTATAGCTATTACATATGGGAAAATGGTTTGACACCCTGCGACACTTTTACCGTGTCCTATGTGCCCAAATTTGCATATGCACTTGTAGCTGCCCTCTGTGTCGTGACAGGTGCTACCTCTGCCACAGGGATATATATCCTCATACATAGGATCGGAGTTGCGAAGTTCGCACTCATTAATATCTGCACAATAAGTAGTGTTATAAATTTCTATTACATATCCCAAGCCCCCAAATTAAGTACTGCTTGGCACAATCAAAAGTTGGTAGGAAATTGACTAACTTATGCATCCACCGGTGACATAGGGATTTCCCATGTACCCCTGAGAGCAAAGGCAGAGGTAGCCAGGCCGCTGTGTGTCGACGATGCAGTGGCTGTGGCCGCTAACACAGGCGGGAGCTGTTATTGGTTCTGCTGATGACGCCTTGCCGTCCACAGCCGGGCAAGACAAAGCATCTGTGATTGACCAGTCGAGTACTAGAGGGACAGTTGTATTAATACCAAGTCCGTAACGTTTGGCA
The DNA here is from genome assembly GCA_030272315.1 of Paspalum vaginatum. Lineage (NCBI taxonomy): Eukaryota > Viridiplantae > Streptophyta > Magnoliopsida > Poales > Poaceae > Paspalum > Paspalum vaginatum. The sequence continues at coordinate 5,611,005 of CM059016.1, forward strand.
AAGCTGTCACTGTCTTCAACAGGAGCGAGGTCATGCCGGCTGAACTTGTACCTAATGAAATAGCTCGGAGTTACTGACTGGCCAGGAAAATCTTCCATTTACAAAACATGAATTAATATTTAAAACCCATGATAAATGGTTCTGGTAATTGTGAAATGAGCTATTGAATATGTTTTACCATCTTATTCATAGTTTTTCCCGTCACTGCATTATATTGCACCTTCCCGTGTCTCTAATATGTGTTTGGCTGCAACCTCAGCTTAAATGTATCAGCGTTTCTTTAGTGATTCCACATTATTTGTTTCAATTTTTTTCCTTTTGCAAAGAGTTATTTCTAAACAAGTGTTTTCTTCAACAGAAAAGAATGTCTACGATTAATTGTCCATGAAGATGTGTTTTAATGTTTCTACCAAAATATAAATTAAATGTAAAAAAGTAGAATTTTGATCATTGTCCATATGTAGAAATTTTATTTATTGCTCAGACATGCATGTACACTTGGTATGCATGGTGACATGTACCATATGTTTACATTGTGTTATTTCTTTTTTTTTTCATATTAATAGTGTCAGAAGGAGAGGTAAGTTTGAGCCATATTTTGGTGTGCTTTGTATATATCTAGTTTTCTTAAAATAACATGTATCCTTTGAGAGTACCTTATTGTTTATTTCTGTTGATGATATAGGTGGTATTAATGGCGGAAGAGGGTATCTAGAAAGTGGCAGTGTATTTTGTAACTATCTACTTTTCTAAATGGTAGGTGCATCTTCTATATGTAGTGTTCATGGGACATTGTTGTCTATTTCTATTGATGATAGATGTGAATAATTTAGGGTCACATAGGATAGCTTTTATTATGGTAAATATCGGTATTTTTTATTTTAATTTATGCGATGATATTAAATTATCTTCATAATGACATAGGTGAGGAACTTACATTCAAGTTTAGGTGTTTCTTTTAAATATTATTTCACAAGGCATAGGTATGTACTTTAAATTCCAAATTAGGGGTTCTTAGCTGATCATTAATAGCTGTTGAGGGGTCATCTTACTATTACTAATTGGAAACTACTTTTGCAGCCTACATATTAATCTTCACCGGACGCGTTAGGAAAAAGATAAATTCTAAAAATTCTAATAAAAATTAGAAACATCTAGCCATCCCTCCGGTAGCTCTAATAATTGTAGACATTAGATTTATTATAATTCTAAAAAATATCCATCATGGCATTATGAAAGACAAATTAAAATAACCCTATAAATTTGTATATAAATTTTCCACCATGCCATTATGAAAGTTAAATTAAAATAACCACCTAAATTTGCATATAAAGTACCCACCATGCCCTTATGAAATAGGAATTAAATAACACCCTAAATTTTTATAATGCCCTTATTGGCTTATAACATTTGGACGTGTATATGATTTTATATGAAATTGTTTGTTAGTGTTATGTGGAGTATGGACCTATATGATACACTTTAAAAGTTAATGGACCCAAAGCTACACTTTCAAAGGTGATGGACCTGAGTGATACTTTAGGATAAGTTAAGGGACCTCAGGTGCATTCTACTCCTACTCCTACTCCTACTACTACTACTACTACTACTACTTTTCATAATGGTATTTTAAATAATTTATATGCAAATTTAAGAATTATTTTAATTCATCTTTCATGATGACATATTGGGTAATTTATGTACGGATTTAGGCCTTATTTTAATTTATTTTTTTTAATGACATGGTGGGTAATTTTTACCCAAATTTAGGGGGTTATTTTAATTCATATTTCATAATGGCATGGTGGGTAATTTTTATGCAAATTTAAGGGTTATTTTAGTTCGTATTTAATAATGCCATGGTGGGTAATTTTTATGCAAATTTAGGAAGTTATTTTATTTCACCTTTTATAATGGCATGGTGGGTAATTTTTATGCAAATTTAGGGGGTTATTTTAATTCGTATTTCATAATGGCATGGTGGGTAATTTTTATGCAAATTTATGGGGTTATTTTAATTCGTATTTCATAATGGCATGGTGGATAATTTTTATGCAAATTTAGGAGTTATTTTAATTCGTATTTAATAATGCCATGGTGGGTAATTTTTACACAAATTTAAAGAGTTATTTTATTTCATCCTTAATAATGGCATGGTGTGTAATTTTTATGCAAATTTGGGGGTTATTTTATTTCATCTTTTATAATGGCATGGTGGGTAATTTTTTAGAAAAAAATAATAGATCTAATGGCTACTATTATTAGATCTACATGATTGACGGCCGGATGTTTCTGATCTTTGTGAGAATTTCTAGGATTTATTTTTTTTCCTAGCGCTTCTGGTGAAGATTAACGCGGAGGCTTCAAAAAGAGTCTTTAATTAGTAATAGTAAGATAAGATGACGTTTGACTCCAACTGCTAACATACTAGCTAATAGATGTAAGAGCTTTTTGCATGCTATATTAGTTGCCATTACCTAAATTAGCTGGGTTGAGCCAGATAATATAAGATAACAGTTAGATGAAGTCTAGCTAATAGTTAGCAACTTTATTGGCTGACTCTGTTTAGTTTTTTAGCCGCTATTTTTTACAGCTAACTATTGGCTACAGGAGCCAAACACGTCTTTACAAGATTCTCGATAATGAATTGGTTGGTGTTACATACCAGCCTTTCTGCGCCACGAAGGCGTAGCTGCAGGGGCAGTACTGCCACGCAGGGTTGACGGGGGTGTCGTTGTTGCTCCAGTCGACCTCCAAGTTGGCAAGTTTGGTCGGGATGGACGTCTGGCAGCAGCCGAGGCCCGTGCAGTTGTCTCCGTCGTGAGCGGCCTCTTCCACGCTCACGCACGAGGTGTAGCAGCCGGTGGAGTAGCTCCAGTCAGGCTTGCCATTAAGGATCGCCATCGTGCTGCACCCGATAACGGTGAACTCGTTGCTAGCCGCCGAGATCACAAACGATGGGTTGAGTTGAATTGAAGTGTTGGCCTTTCCGTCGGTTGTGTTCGTCGAGTTAAAGCAGGCATACGATACAGCGCCATTGACGACCATCTGGCCGTCCTCCAGTGATATGTTTAAAACCTCGAAATCGCCCGAGAATGGCTTGGGAGGGATAAAGCTGGTGTCGCAGGTGAGAGAGAAATTGCTGTGCCAGGAACATTTGTCGCTGGTGCCGAACGGGAAGGGGATGGGTACGCCACCGCACATCCTTGCGCAATCCGCCGCCGGCACCGGAGCTGCAGGTAACGGTGATGGGGAGGCCATGCTGGGGACGGCATCTGCAGGTGACGGCGACGGGGAGGCCATGCCGGGGACGGCACTTGCAGGTAACGGCGACGGGGAGGCCATGCCGGGGACGGCATCTGCAGGTAACGGTGATGGGGCCATGCCGGAGACGGCATCTGCAGCCACCGGCACCATATGAGAAGACGCTAGGGCGTGATGAACAAGGAGAAACAACACTAGTTGCTCCTGTGTCGTCATGACTGCATGCGGAGCATCTCAATATTAATAGTGCTAGCTCGATCGTTTTGTGATGCTATGCTACTAGGAGTCTATCTTAATTTATTAGTAAGTAGCACGACTCTTCCATCCCGCCGAAAGAGTTATATATAGACGTCAAGGCTCCAAGGCTCCACCGTGCTGGTGGACCGGACGTCCGCAAGGGAGACCATCTGATGAGGGAACAGATAAGTATCCTTAATTATTTGTTTTTTTTTTATTGATTGGAATTCTCAGATGTATTGCCAGATATCATAAGATCCGTGCAACGACCAAGTGCTCTCTTCGTGGATGTCCTTCTCCGCTCTGAAGTGGTGGACTCCAAACTACGCACAATGCCAGCGCAAGGGCCTTCTCTTACTTCTTCCACAAGCTTCAGGAAGCTCGCAAGAGGCTTAAAGCCGTCTAGGTAATCACAGTCACCAAAAGTAACAAGCTTTGGTCTTCAATATGAGATAACCCTCTCTCTCTCTCAAGTCTCTTAACCCAAAGCTCAAGGAATGTGTGGAATTTGGTGCTCAATTGACACTTGTGTGTGTATGAATTGTTGAGGGAGGGGGAGCTTTTAAATAGAGGCCAGCTTGAAAAACTAGCCATCACTATGCTAGCTATTGAAAGGCGCAGTCTTCATGATCACCGGACGGTCCGGTGGTGGTACCACCGAACGGTCTGATGTGTACAATTTTCAAACCCCATTTTCGGGCCAAGAACTATTGAGCCACCGGTGGTGGAACACCAGACGGTCTAGTGCGTTAGAGTCCTCAACCAAGCTCAAGCGCACCTTTAGGTCTAGAAAGTCAGATGGTAGCACCGGACGGTCTGGTGGCAGACCATCGGATGATCCGATGCAAATAAACATTAAGCTTAAGTGTCCATTTCTCATTTGGTGAGGGTCGCAGCTTGGGAATTAGCAACTTGGGCACCTACATCTTTATAGGCCTAGATGTGTCCTTTCTACCCATGAAGTGAGCCTTAACTTTTCCACTTGTTGTCCTCTCGAGCACATAATGAGCATTGCAACTGCCAACTCTTGACGAGCACATAATGAGCACATACAGAATTTGGTCCATCTCTTCTATCTTGACGAGTTTCAGCCCAACTCGTCAAGTTCTCGGTAACTTGGGTGGCGGTTTTGAGCTGAAACTGCCAAAGCTCCCTCGCACGTCTTCGCGCCATGCACTAGGATTAGAGCACCACGGACGCCTTTGGCTTCTCCAGTCCATCGGAGCTACGTCCTATCCATCGGAGGGCTTACACAGACTCTGCACATCCGCCTCTCCATGTATCGAGCTCCCATGGCCGACCGCCATCGAGTCTTGCCTCTGGTCCATTGGAGGACTTTTGCCCCAGTCCATTGAGGTCTTTCTCCTTCTCCTACGTCCAGTCCATTGGAGAGTCTCCAATCCTTCAGAGGGTTTGCGCTCGTTGACAATCACTCATCACACTAAAAGAGTAATGAGGTCGGTCCATTGGTTCTCATCATTTACATCTGTGCAGTGATCCTGGACATCAGACTATGCTAGTTATTTCCCCCTACTAATGCCCTTCTAAAAGATAGTACATTACCTCTACTGTTCATTCGCGTCGATCTCCAGCGTCCTGGCTTGACAATAATGTCCACATATACCCCGCAAAGCTAGAGAAATCACGAGGAATTTTGTATGCATGATTACAAAAGAATCACCATCTACATGTTGGTACTTCGATAGATGCCCCAATATATCTAGTAAAACCAAGAGCACTGGGTGAAATATATATTAGGAGTACTTATATATAGTTACTCGATTAGGAGTATTTATATATAGTTTTCGTGAAAGATTCACCTTATACATCAGATTAAGCACTGCGTGCACTGTGTTTTGTTTTCGCGGATGCACAGAGCACGTGATGTATTGAAAAGGAAGGAAAAATGGAAACCACCGCAACGGTAAGCCTAAGCTTAATTACCAACCCCGACGAGCCCCAAACCACCTACAAATGCACGCGGCCTAGCTAATTTACCATGGACTAAGGGGGTGTTTGTTTTGAGGAGTAGGTTAGTCTACCATCTTCTTACTTCTCAAATATTTGTTAGGTCTGCGGAACGGAATAGGTTGATCCATCACCACCTCATTCAATTCATCAATATTTCATAACTAGTACTAAGATGAGGAACGGAGTCATTCCACCAAAAGTCATGGAATCACCTCATGATGCATAATCACCTTAATTATGTAGAATGGTTTGGTTTCTCAAGCCAAACACATCCTAAATCTAGGTACAACTGGCAACATACAGCAAGAGGCCAACTGAGAAGAAGAATCACCGGTCTCTTAGGCTCCTTTGGCAAAAACTCATTTCCGATCGGAATCGGAGGGGATTGAAGGAGAAATGAACCATTTTTTTTCCAATTCCAATCGGAAATGAGCGATCCAAACAAACCCTCCCTTATAGGTTATATGATCTAGGTGGCGTAAGTACCTGATGGGTACAAGAGGTAGACAAACAGCTAAACAAGCCGGTCGTTGCACGGCAATGAGTCAATAATCAATGAGACGATCACAGTGCAAACCAAGCAAGACGACGAAGGATTTGCTGCTATGGACAGAACGCTAGCTGCCTCTTGTGTCCACCGTCGCTGTCTCACAGTAGCAGCTTTGGCTATATATGGCTAGGCCTCCGATCGAGATGCCCGCGTACCCGATGTCGCCAACTAGTTTTTTTTTAAATTAAAAAACACCAAATAAGAAAGAAGCGACGGAGTAAATCCAGTAGCTCCCTCGATTATCCTAGCTAATCATATCCCCTGTCAATATATGTTTCAGTTGATCGACAGAACATCTACCGCCCCACCCACTACTAGTAGCTGGAGTAGTAAAGAGAATTGATTTTTAGCTACGCCTATTCCTTTTTTTTTAAGCGACCGCTTGAAAATGAGGCCGCTCCACGTACAGGACCCACAAGAAGCTCACCCATATACTGTTACCAGAGCGCGCATACAACCGTGCAAAACAAACATTGTACACATACTGTACAGGTACAAGATACAGACGGTGGAATAGACTAAATGACGAGGTCAGCCTAAATCATATAGAAAGAGTCTACTTCTACTTCTAGAAATGGACGTATACCATCTCACCACACAAGTCTATGGGTTTCAGGGCGGTTTACCACATCCGGCTGTTGTACTATGTAATGCAATCGTCGGATCGAATCGCCTCCCATCATATATAACTGAAAGTCTCCTCGTCCGATCCGCACGACTGGAGGTCGTCTCAGTCGCATCGATTGCATGCTCCGCCGTCGCCATCTCAGTGTTGTCCTGCCATGACCATTATTTCTCGTGGTGGGGGCGACGCGCCGGGCCACGAAACCGACCGAGAGTAGCGACGAGAGCCAGCCATGGTGTGGGTCATCGGAGCTGTTGAGAGAGACGATAGATCGACGTACACGCCGCCATGAGCCGGCCGGCCGGATCATCGGAGGAGACGATATATAGGTCGACACATGCAAGGGGAACCGCGCGCGAGCTCGGATCCGATCCCTTGGCCAACCCCTGCGTCCGTGCCCACAAACAAATACTGCTCGATCAGCAGTGTCCCAAGAACCGCGAGGAACAACGCATCACCACATCGACCATTCATGGGGCCACGATCATCTCGGCCTTGCCTTGCCCGAATTCGAAGCAGATGTATGCATACTTATGCCCTACAAGAATCGAACCCACGACTTCATGCTCTACATGTGATCAACATAGTGATGCATACATTTTGTATCTATGTTGAAACGATTTTTACAAGTGCTCGTTAAGGTGAACCGCCTCTAAAAATCTATGTTCAGAAGCGGTTGATAAAATGAACCGCCTCTAGAAATCGACTTCAAGAAACGGTTGGTAAGATGGGCCCACATATGATTTACGTTTCAAATTTCAAACCGCTTCTAAAAATAAAAGAGGATGCTCTCAAAGATCGATTACGTAGTAGTGCATCAATATAATTAATTTGTCCTAGCCCTAGTTCATTTATTTACGAGCCAGTATCTAATTTACTCAGAAATAGCAACGATCCTAGGCGTCAGGCTCAGGTGCTTAAAATTGTTAGTAATCTTCAGTGGGTTTTTTTTTTCACAATGCAATTTCAACATTTAGGCAACATTTTGATCTAGCAATTCACAAGAGTTAATAGTAGTTTAGGCAACATATAGTCGAAATATAGTCAAAATATAACAGCAAAAGAGTCGCAGACAGTGCACATAATATCCTAAAACCATAGAAATTGCTAATCTGAATGCCACTGGGATAAAAATCTCTAGAACCTTACCCATTTCTACTCCAGCACTACCATATGCAAAGCAGTAGCCGGTATGCATCTAAAGACACCCACCACCCTCCAAACCTCTGCACCTGAGTGATGGCCTGAACAACTAATTCAGCTCAATCTTCAGGAAGTTAACCACAAACTTCCCGTCAGATCTCAGGGGTGCTCTACCGAGAACAGACAGAGCGCGGCTGATGCGACAGACGCCACCACCCATCTCAACAACCAGATCAGAATCCTCGATCAGCTGCTCCACCGACACTAGGTTCCGGTTCAGCCCTGGGACGTACCACACGTCAGGGAGAACGACTATGTCTGTGTTGAACCAATCGGCCTTTCCTGCATTCTCAGAGCCGGAGGTGGTGCTCACGGAGCCACTGGGTATAACAGCAACAGGCAATAGCAAATCGTCAATGCACTGATTAACCAGTCAAGGGGGCTAAGAAAAGCATAGATTAATTCAAGATTAGAATAGCATATTAGGTGGGCCTGCAAGACAAGACACTGAAGCTATCAATCTAGGTTAAATTCAGAGCAATGGTCACTGGTGGAGACAAAATCCGACGTTTTTTTGTGAAACCTCTGCATCTCTCCATACACCACAGGTTTAAGAAACTCGGTTCTTGCCCTACATTTTGGCTTGAGATTATGACAGAAATTGAGCCGCAGGTGTAGCTAGCGGGCACACACATTACGGCAGAAATTGAACCGGGCAATAAACCACACAGATGAACGATTTGCTGGGAAAGGTAACCCAACACCTCGCAGTACCAATCAAGCAAAAGGATGATGGTTCCCTCCTCGAATTGGACTCTAGACCCTATATATAAACCCTAAACCCAACTAGAGCAATCTCTTGAACCACTAGACACCGGAAACGCACCAACTCAACACGGTAATATCTTTGTGAGTAAGCAAACGTACCCGGCGGCCGGCGGCGAGGTGGTGGAAGACGCCATTCACGGGGAAGCTCAAGCTGTGCGACGGCGGACACCGACCAAACCAATACGAACTAGATTTTTTTTTTCTTTTTGGTGCGTGACGCTTAAGAAAAGGGGCATGAAGAAGCGCATAAATGGGCTGGATCTATTCATTTCGAGGTGGGCCTGAGCCAGTCGGGTTTGTAGACTGGCCCATCATCTTGGCGATGGCGAGTTTCAGTCAGCCCAGCCCGGGGAAGCAGCGATGCGGCCGGCACGCAACCAACAAAACAAACCGACGACGGCGCAACGGAACGACAGACAGAGCATGGCTGGATATTGCCCGACAAAGCCTGTCTGTTTCTCCTTTAAATAAAAGGGGGGAAAAGAAACAGATTTTTTTGGTATATTTCAGTGTATTTGGAGCATAGCATTAAGCGTGCTTGATTTGTCATAGGCCGAGTTCAACCAATCATATATATATGAGCCGGTGCATGGTTCACTCAAATAAATATAGCAACATTTGAAAGCCGCAGGCTCATCAGCTTAAAAGAGTTACTACCAGCTATCTTCAGTTTGCAGAAACGTACCTGTTGCACATTATCAGTGGTTTTTTTTTTCAGGATGCAATTTTCAATCATCAACGTATGTAAACAGCTTGATGTAGCGGTTCACAAGGGTTAACAGTCGGCAGATTGACACACAAAAACGGCGGCTAAGCCTTTCAATTGGAAGGGCACATGTTACTGCGTACTGTCTTTTATTACTGACCGGCAGAGTAAACTTGTAGTGCCTTCTTACTTCAGGTTAACTGCATATGAGAGTTTTAGGCTATCCCTACTCCGGTTACTCTATATTTCTCATTTAGAAAATATTTTTACTCTAGTCATTAAGATTCTTTCTTCCATATGAATTTCTCTTACACTTCTTTTACTCTATATATTTCCTCCACATCTAATTATCCAATATTTTATTCATCCACCTCCAACTACCATCTCCTTTTTATCTTTACACTAAATTAATATCTATAGTACTAATAAATCGTATTAAAGCACCAGAAAATATTGTGAGCATTAGAAATATTAGTGGTATAATAAAAAATTAGCAAAGAGGGCCGCGCAAATAGAGCGGTGGCTAGTTTTTTTATTAGTATTATTGATTTCGCTTGAAATTAATTTTATCTTATTTTTTATTTAATTTCTTTATTATTTTTTATTCTCTATTACTCCTAGCACTACACCTTGTTTCCCTAATTTATTTCCTTTAAATGTTTCGATTTTATGAGTTAATATATTTTGGTTTCATATACATGTTTTCAAAAATATATTCATTAATTTGTATAAATTAACGTGCCGCAAATGCTATTTATAAATTGAATTATATGTGTTTTGACTAATGTTTAGACTCTTGTAACTATGAAGCCACCGAATCTGTATGGTTTGACCCTAGAAATTGGTATGTGAATCTTCTATTTAAATATAACTGCAACATTGTCAAATTTTTGGAAAAAGAGCATTAACATCTATAATATCAAATTAGTTACTATTATATTAGTTTACTACAGTGCATCTACGTCAAATTATAGATATTTTATTTTTTTAAATATCTTAGGACATACCGTAGATTGAGTGGATTATAATTTGGATTTGACAGAGTAACGATGAGCCTCATAAATCGTATAGTAGCCCCCTTAACATTGTGCGCGCGTGTGTATGCGTGCGTGCGCTGTGTGTATAAGGTGCTTATAATAATGTCGTTGGTAGGGTAGGTCAATAACTCAAAATGATACTGCAACGAAAGAGGGATACGGAGGACGGACAAATATATAAGTGTGTGTGCGCGCGCCCTTTCTAATATAAAATTTATACAACATAATGACATATACTTCCCAAATTTCTCATATTTAAACAGCTAAAACGTTTTTTCTTTTTTTGAAGCGGGTGGAAAGTTGCTGAAGCCGGCAGGGCCACTGGATTTGGATTCAAGAAGTTCAAGGCGCGTAGGAGTCAGCGAAACTATTGCACATTGGGGCCAAGCAAATGAATGATTAGCCACCCCGCATGTGTCAGTAGCGTGCTGCCGTCTGAGAAAACGATAGCAGGTTGGCTTTTCTCCACCACTGGGAGTCTGGGACTGGGAGTGGGAGAGGTCTAAAAAATCAAAAGGCGCGGACGAACGAAGCAGCCGCATTAGCGTCGCGGGGCTTTTTCTCTCTTTCTGACCATGCATTCCATTCCATTATACGGCCAATGCAAGGCGGCCACCACCCCGCTCGCCCCCAGTTAGCTCTCCGGCCACACCTGTCACTTGTGCGGTTTCTCGTCGGCGGCGGTGAACCCGGCCCGGCGACTCCTCTCGGATCCTGTGAGTGGCTGCTTCTCCTCTCCTCCGACTCCGATCGGCCATGGCCTTGCAGCAGCTTCATAATAAGCCGCCTCCGTTTTTATTATTATCAGCTATCCTCCCATGCCCATCCACGGCCGTCGTCCAGCTCCTCCTCCTATGCTTTCTGCTGCTCTCTTGTTCTTCATCCGCCGCCGAACCACCAGACCCGTCTCATAACCTCACCCTCCGCGTCGCCTTCGACCAACTGCCCGGCTACTTGTTCCTCACCAACATGACCACCTTCACAACAAACGGGCAAAGGGTGGCCAGCCTGGCCTCTTACATCAAGGCCAACCATCCAGCTCTCAACCTGTCCCAAAAAGGCTGGTTCTTCGTCCGGCAGCTTCTTGTTCTTCGAGTTTACGACAATTCCCGCTCCTATGAAGTGTCCTTCAGTGTCGGCTTCTCCATGAGCATCTACCAGCCAAACAATCGCCTGACCGTCGCCCTCCAACCTTACACTACATTCGACTCGTGGGGCATCTTCACCCCACAGAATTGGGAAGCACTACTCGGCCCCTACAGCCCCACCTCCCGCACCGGCAGCGACGGCAGCCGCATCTCCGTCCAGATTGGCACAGCGCGAGATAACACCACATTGATGTATGTCGGCGACACTGTCTGGGTACAAATTGGCATAGAGCCGCCAGGCAGCTCCTCCACTGTGGCGGAAACCAAGTACAGTGTGTGGATCGATTACGATCATGTCCGGAACCGTGTGTGGGTCTATGTTGACGCCGGCGAATTCGAAGGAAGCAGACCAAAGCCAGCAAACGCCATCGACGCGCGATACGCATTGCTAGGCTTCTTCTCCTCCATGGGGCAGCTCTTGCAGGTTCATACATGGAACTCGACGGTCGACTGGGTTCCGGGTTTCCATCACACGCCAGCCATAAAATTAGACACCATCGGGATCGTACTCCTCTGTGTCATTGCATCAGCGTCAGCCACAGCCATCACGACTGTCCTTGTGTTCCTGTACGTCAACTCCAAGTACAGGAGGTGGAAGAAAGAGCAGGATGAGCTCACCAAGATCATGCAGGGCATCCCCGGGATGCCTACACACGTTGATTTCACTATCATAATGAGGGCCACCAACAACTTCCATGAGACGATGAAGCTTGGGAAGGGAGGATTTGGAGCTGTCTACCGATGCACGCTTCCAGCCGTGGCGTCTAGGACAGGGTGAGCCATGGACGTGGCAGTCAAGAAGTTCACGCGGGATGTCGAGGATCGCCGCTACAGCGACTTCCTCGCCGAGGTTAGCATCATCAACCGTCTACGACACAAGAACATCGTCCCACTTGTCGGTGAGTGGATCCTATATATTCCTAGCTATATATAAGCGGCATAGCCATGCTGTCTCTAAAAAAAAAAAAATTCTTGCAAGGCTTTCACGTTCCACCAGTCTAAGGACACCTTTAGTAGCGCTCCCATCTGCTCTTGCTACTTGCTAGCTTCCTGCTGCTCCCGACATTGTTTGGCTGCAGCGCACATCCGCTCTAGCTCCCATGCATTCCCCATGTTACAAGGATGGCGTGGAGGAGGATCAGCGGAGAGCAGGTTTTTTCCGCTCCTGGATCCATGTAAAAAAGTGAGGAGTGATTCTCCTCAATTCCAGGAAGCGAGCACGGAGCGCTACCAAACGGCCACTATTCGATTCACTTTTGAAAAGGGATCAATGCAATGCAATCATACATACGATTCATGAATTTTTCAGGCTGGTCCTTCCACAAAGGTGAGCCACTTCTTGTCTATGAGTACATGACCAACGGCAGTTTGGACCAGCATGTATTCCAGAACGGCAGCGCCAGGCAGCAGCAGCACCACCAGCAGCAAGGAGACACATGTCCTCTTTTTGAAAGACCAGAGGACATCATATCTCTTCGGCAATGGCGCACCCGCTATGGCATCGCCAGAGACATTGCTACAGGCCTGCACTACGTCCACCACGAGCATGAGCCCATGGTGCTGCACCGCGACATCAAGGCCAGCAACATCATGCTCGACTCCGACTTCCGTGCCCGGCTCGGTGACTTCGGCATCGCCTGCGCTGTAGCCATGAACCGGAGCTCCGTCACCGGCATCGCCGGGACATGGGGCTACATAGCGCCGGACTACGCCATGAGCTACAAGGCCACACGCCAGACCGACGTCTACGCGTTCGGGGTGCTCATCCTCGAGGTTGTCACGGGGAAGAAGAACGGGGACACCGCACTGATGACACCTGATGACGACCACATCACCGATTGGATCTGGGGTCTTCATGGGAAGGGGACGCTGCTCGAGGGTGTCGATGCAAGCGTCGACGACGGGGTTGCCGCCGACGAGGCGAAACGTCTGCTGCTGCTTGGACTGGCGTGCACAAACCCCAACCCGTTGGACCGTCCGAGCATGGCTGAGGTGCTGCAGGTCATCACTAAGGTTAGGCCACCACCTGAGGTGCCCCCTGAGAAGCCGTCGTTCGTGTGGCCGCCCCAGGACTGGCGTGCACGCAACTCTGTGTATAGCACGGCAGGGATGAGTAGTGATTGGGATGGAAGCTCAACAAGCATGGTGGACCTGGAGCAGCCGTCAATGGACGACGTCGCCGGAGGGCAAGGTTCCGTTCGTAGCAGACCGACGAGTGGGAGCCGTGCGCTGCAGATTGGAGCTGACAGAGCACTACTGCCCTAAAGCTCTCTGATACAATCTGTTGTGCTCTGTTTTGTACGGTAGCCCCTGCACCTGCTGCCTGCCTGACGTTCTCTCCTACTCCCCTGCTTCGTATTGTCTCCCAGCCCAATAGAACAGAGGCATTTTCCAAGTAGCATGAAGACCATCTTTAGCATGCAAACAACTCACTTCACTTAGGCCCTCTTCAAGAGACCATGTATTTTGAAACCACAGTTTATATAAGTATTATAGTATGCAATTGCCATGATAATGCTATAGTTTCAATAAACCAATGTATATCAACATCTGTTTGGTTTCACTGTACTATGTATGCTAAACCAAAAACTTTAATTTATACTAAAGTTTTCTATACTCCAAAAATACTATGGTAATGCCAAAACCATGGTTTTCAAAACAGAGTTTTACAAAGAACTACAAAACACATTTCTTAAATACTACGGTATTTTTCAATAACATAGTAGTATCTCAAAACTAAAAAAAGACTACTACATTTCCAAATAGACCCTTAGTTTCGACATTGCACAAGTAATTAAATCATATCCAACAACATTGTGCATTTGATACGCAAATTTTCCATCGTTCCATTATTGCATAATAAGGGCTAGTTAGCAATAGTTTTTAACAATTCAGCATGGAATTTTTTATGTTTCTTTCGTAGGTTGGTTAACTCATAGTTTTTTTAATTACTCTCCGTTTTAAATTATAAGCCGTTTGACTTTTTTGACATCAAGTTTGACCAACTCGTCTTATTTAAAATTTTTCGTAATTAACATTTATTTTCACTGTGAATTTGTTTAGCATATAATATACTTTAATTATGACTTAGATTCTTCCATATTTTTACAAGACTTTTGAATAAGACGAGTTGTTCAAATTTGGAGTCAAAAAAGTCAAACGACCTATAATTTGGAATGAAATGAGTAATAATTTATATGTGTAATTGCATCAAAGGCACTAGTAGTAAATGAAAAAAATTGTTAATGCTTCGGTGCGTTTGGTGAAATTTGTATAATATTGATCTTTTTTTAATTCATTAATGAATTAACCATGGTATGAGACTGAGTCATATTGTCAAGGACCCAAGCACATTCACATTTCAATTGTCACATTGTCTGAAGTTTATCCTACTTCTCAACATATTTACGCTTTCAATGAAAACACCTTGAGCATTTCCATGGCTTTGTTAAATTTTATATTTTAGAAGCTTTTTTTTTCAGAACAACCTCATAGATCAGGTCAGTTTCTATGATTATGATTTATATGTTATATACACAACAACGTTATCCAAACTAAGCATACAACTTACAAATATTTCCTTATTTGCGTCGATGAATTGGGCGCTAATACAAAAGCAGTACCACGAACCGCTGCCATTTTCATTTCAGAAGTGTCCAGCCTACTAGGCCAAATATTACTGCATTTTTACAATGCAACTTTAATAGTAAAGCAACATCTTAATCTAGCAACTCACAAGAGCTAACAGTAGACATCTTGAGACACACCAAAAAACCAGCTAAACCTTCAATTGTACTACTGTAATTTATTGTTGACAGGCATATAGCTGCACTACAGTTCTCGAGTGATTTTTCAGAACCACTAGACCAATTCACACTAGACCAGCTGCTTGCTTTAGATCAGGTCACTGTCAAATTGATAATACCAACCAGGAGACGGACACTGCAAGGGCACACTGCCAGTGTTCACTAAAAGGAAGAAAGGTAGGCAACAAATTTAGAAGCAGGGTGCAAACATTATGCAATTACAAGCACCAACCTACCCACCAAAAAGAAACAGCACCAAAGATGGAATACAGTATATATGAGCAGCCAAATTCATCACAGATACAACGTTTATCATTTGGTCAGCATGCAACTACTGGACCAACTGACTGCAGATTGCATACTGAAAGTCAAACTAAAAAACAGTTGCAGAGCAATGGCTAAAATCTGATTTTATTGACTTATATATTATCACCGCATATGATAAAAACAAATCATGCGACAGTAAAACCAGAATAAGGGGCACAAAGTAGATTCCAAAGAGATCACAACCTCGCACCGCACTTTTTATATAGTCAAGTGACGGCAAAAGCGATCCAGATACAGTACACATATAATATCCTAAAACCATATATAGAAATTGCTAATCTGAATACCACTGGAAAGAAACTATAGAACCTTATCCATTTCTAATTTAGCGCTACCATTCCGTTTCTAATTCAGCACTACCATATGAAAGCAAAGCAGTAGCCGGTATGCATCTGAAGGCACCCACCACGCTCCAAAACTCTGCACCTGAGTGATGGCCTGAACAACTAATTCGGCTCAATCTTTAGGAAGTCGACCACATACTTCCTGTCAGATCTTCTCAGGGGTGCTCTACCAAGAACAGACCCAGCGCGACTAATGCGACAGACGCCACCACCCATCTCATCAACAAGATCAAGATCTTCGGTCAGCTGCCCCACCAACACCAGGTTCCTGTCGAGCCCTCAGGGAGGACTGTCTCCGTGTTCACGTACCCTCTGCCGCGCACCTGCAGCCCCTCGCCTTCCCCCGCTTTGACAATCTGGTTGCTCACAGGTACCAGGTCGGAGATGAGCGTCGGGTCCCCTGTCATGTGGTTGGTACAGAAAGTCGCGATGAACCAATCGGCCGCCTTTCCTGCATTCTCAGAGATGTTGCTCGTAGAGCCACTGGGTACATTCATAGTTTTTTCAAAAATTTTTATTAGAATTGTATGGTGATTGCACCAAAACCTCGATTGCACCGAATATGTTGCCCACCTACAAGGCGTTCCACACTTCCTCCTGTTCATTAAACTGCGAATCTGCTGAGTGGATCAGCTAAATTCTGTGGCTGCCATTAGCAGAGTAGCCAAACCATTGATCTTAAACACAGACACCAATTACAATTAAATGACAAAGCACACGAAACAACAATGCAGTGGCATATCAGTAGTGCAACAAATATACACGGACATCAAAATAGAGGTGAGACCAAGCACACACCTACATCACCAAAGCCACAGCTATCAACCCCACTTGTTTATTCGAATCACGTCACAGAACCCGCGATGTGAAATTACAAGGTATTTCAGTAACCATATCAAATTTCTGATGGGTGCAACCCTCAAATGGCAAGTGGAACCTTGAGGAAGTCTAGCACATAAAGTCCACCTTCCTGGAGATGTGCCTTGCCAACAACCTTGCCAGCAGCAGAAATGCAGCACTCCCCGCAGCCGAATCCAACTCTATAATCTAGCTCAGTAAGCTGGCTAACAGACACCAGGTTGGCTGTGAGCCCAGGTACAAACCACACATCAGGAAGGACAACTGCATCTGACACCATAGCACCTCGGGCAAGGACCTTCATGGGTACCCCGTCAGCCGCATGAATAAACTGATCATTGTGCTCGGTTATGAAGCCAGAGAGGAGGCCTCGGTCCCCTGTTGCGTGGTGTGGCGCACCAGTTGCGATGACCCAAGCAGCTGGTGTCTTTGTCCCCACTGCCTTGATGCCATGTTCAGCTCGGCTGGAATCAGGATCACTGGCCATAGACCAGCAGAGGCAAAAATGCAACTTTTTAATCAAAAGAAACAACATTGAAGTAGTCGGTGTCAACTAGGAATTAAATAAATAATATGGAAAATGTGACAAGTGTGTCACAACACAGCTGAATCGCAAGTTGCTATTAACTTTGTAAACTTTGGTCTTAGTTTGTAAGGGAAAAAGGGTTGCAGACATTGAAATGGATCAAGGACTACCTGTGATGTGACTGGTTTTCAGTGGTTTCCTTCATCCAGCCAATGTAGTTCATGGTATCAAACTCAGAGATTGTTCCCATCTTAGGTGAATCTGACTTGCGGCATGCAGAAATCCAATCAGTTCCACATACAATGGTCCAAACAGAAGAACATAATCTCATAGCCATATCATAAATGCACTTCGGTGATATGGATTTGAGACAGTAACATGAATCATCAAACTTTTTGCAAGCAAACAGCACCATTTGGACAAGGGGATGGCATACGCTGGTAAAAACAAGAGTATCAGTTAATGCAAGCAAAAAAGGAAACGATAATCTGTAAGATGGAAATGAATTTTCGGCAAGAAAGTATGGATGGGCATGGATACTGAAGTACCTCGAATATTTTGGCACATGCATCACATTAGAACCTAATGAAGAAGATGGGCGATCACACGTTAGTGATTAGGGACTGTGTGATGCGTGTAATAAGAGTTCAATCAAACAGGCAAAGAGAAAGCGCAAACAATAGTGAGTAATAAATAAGGTATGCAAGGATGGCACAAGCAAGGCTCAGTTTTAATTCATGAGGCTACAGGCTAACAAACACATACAGCCCTGCTTCCCTGGCATTGTGTGACTAAAGAACAGAGACCCAGATGTACAGCTTGACTAGTAACTTGAAGTGTGCTACAATCCGTAATCAGTGAAAAAAGAAGTTACCATAGACTTGGAACGCCTGAATGAAACACAGCGCCTGAATCAAGCCAAAGCATCGGTAATCCGAGTGCATTTTCCTCCATGTCGCCAAAACCGCATCTTTGGAGCCTCTTCACAGCAACCTCCTCTCCATTTTCAAGGATTCCCTGTTATAGATATGTGACATATATATTCAATATGAGTCGGCCATTTCCTAATGTTCATGCACTGCATGTGTTATATTATACTAGGTAAACATAGAAATGATATTGTTACCACATCCGGATAAGGATAGATGATGTAGCAGTAAGAATGTTGCTCATTCTGCAGTAACATCATGTACTAACAATACATGGTAGTCCCGCCTTAAGATCATGTGCATGTTGTGCGTATATATATTGTTTCGATTAGAAGCGCTAAATAGTGGAGTGCTGGTTGTCTAGTTCACAACAGACTCAGTAGTTGATGAAATTAAAAGGAAGCAAGAACAACGACATCATACCATGTAAACCACTCCAAATCCTCTACCAATTACCTGCTCCTCGGAGAAGCTGTCAGGAATTCCACGCCATAGTTGTTCCTCATCAGATAGCAAATTTCCCAGCAGATTGCTTTGTTCCATCTCCTCGTCGATGTCCTTCCTGCTTGCAGAAATTGAAGACCACCCTTTAGCATGAGCAAATTAATCTGCTGGGAACAGAAGATTAACTAACGCAAGCAAACAAGGATCCTTGGCAAAAAAAAAAGTATGGATCAAAACACCCAATTTGCAGGGGAAATCGAAACAGTTTGCATAGAGCACAGGAGCGCGAGGGGGGATGGGGGTCCGGTTCACCCGGATCTACTTGGGCCCCCGGCGGGGATCATGGGGGAGGGGGAGGGGGAGAAGGAGATGAGAGGATTACCTCGTAGCCACAATCTCGGGTGGCGCGACTGGGATCTGAGAAGACGACATGGAAGGAAGGGGAAAGAGGACGGGGTTGGCCTCTGCTCGCGGCGCGTCGGACGATCGAGGGTTTGGTCGTCGCCTCCGCCGATTCTTCGCAAGACTCACCCCCTGCAACACTAAACCTTGCCGGCTTTCTTCTCCTCCCCGTGCGCCACCACCTGTTTCACAAACTTGCCCATCTGGTTGTCCGTCATCTCATCACCGGCAATCTCCATGTTGCTTGGTAAGAATCAGGATTGAGCCGTAAAAAAGCCAACACCCCTCGCTTTGAGATTTATAAAGGCCCTCCAGACGTAATCAAGTCCAACTCTGGCTTAATAAATCTGGTGCGAAACGGATCCAATCTTGCTGACTACTTCCAAATTCCCACACCCACGAAACCAAGCAGGATTCGTGCTGTGGTACAGGCACCGTAGCACGGGGTGACGCTTCGACGCGTGACGCCGGGTGTCGCCATCGAGCCGCCATGACTGCCCCTGTGCCAGGGCGGGTCGCCGCCGTCGCCCTGCGAAGCTCAGCGCGCGGCTTGGAGCGACCCCGCCGTGAACCAACCGGAAAACCCGTGTCCGCGCCGTCGAGCGCCATGACCGCGCGGCCGTGCGCGCGCGGCATCAACCACGTTCCCCGCCGCTGGTCGAGCATCCACCAGTAGAGAGCCGGCCTTCGAAGCCGCGTTGAGTGCAGGAGTAGGAAACCGTGCGTTTGCGCGTTGCCGGCGCCGCGGTGGGAAGAACTTTGGAGAGGCGATGCGTCGAGCACCTGGGGTGCCGGTGGTGAAGAGGGGGAAAAGAGACGGAGAGGAGCCGGCCCACCCAGGCCTATCCCGCCAGGCCGTCCAGCACCCAGGCCGAGAAGCGAGGGCCACTGCAAAAGAAGGAAAGAGAGAGGGGCTGGATGGGCCGTGTCACCAGCCCAGAGCCGCGCCTGTGAGTTAGGCCGAGTGGACCAAAATTCGGCCCCATGACCAGCCCTGCCCTTGAGCTTTTTCAGAAAATGTTAAACCGAGTATTAATCTTAGAAAACCCATAACAAATTCATACCAAGTTAGAAAATTATGAAATCAGTTCCTAAAATCATCAAAAATACAAATATATAATTTCTAATCACTCTCATTGCTTGGTGATGCCTCTTATTAAATTTATTTGGGTCTTTGTGTTAGTCTTTCTATGAATATATTTATAATCTAGACCCGAAGGCCAAAAAAATAGAAAAAGTCTATATAACCTCTTGAAGTATATTGGATGGAATACATGACCCCCTGAACTACAAAACTAGATATTTGCACCCTAAAGTATCGAAAACCAAACAAATAACCATCTGAGTGGTTTTGATGATGTGATATGCTGATGCGTTCAAATCACCCCTCCAACTATTTCAGTTGGTACATTCTGCCCCTTGATAAATTTGTATTTTTATTTCTTCATCTACAAATTGAATTTGAAGTCTAAATTTTCTATGGTTATGGAAAACAATATAACTTATGCTAGAAATATTTATGATGATTTTATCATAATTTTTTATTAGTTAGACATTTAACAATACATTAACTTTGGTAATACAAAATTGTAAATAAAATTAATTAAAAATCATCATTTATTTTTTAATGCAAGTTATGACCCCAACTATCACCCTACAAAATTTAAACTTTAAATTCAATTTGTAGGCGAAGAAAGAAGAAATGCAAATATCAAGGGTAGAATGTACAAACTGAAATAGTTTGAGGAGTAATTTGAACACGTGAACATGCCATGTCATCAAAATCACCCACCATAACCACTCAGGGTTTTTTTATCTGTTTTTTGATACTTTAGGGTGCCAAACATCTGGTTTCATAGTTCAGGGGGTGTTCCACCCTATATACTTTAGGGGTTATATAGACTTTCTCCGAAGAAGAAAGACCGGGAGGACCCCGACTACGCCAAAGCTTGAGAGCCACCAGCTCTACTTTAGGCCTTCTCTTCTATATGATTCCGCTACTTTTATTAATTTATACTTGCCAATGACAACCTAAAATAGGGAGCCCACTTCCATTTAGCTACCTTTACCTTGCTTGCTATACTACCACCACTTTACTACTTCTACTGATAAGTAAAATGAACATGACGAGAGATTTGGTGATGTGATCGTGAGATGTGATTACTCTTGGCATGTGTGAAGTGGGTGGTTTGAGTGCGAGATGAGATCGGTAGGAGTGGACAATTGTGATAATGGGAGAGACTAGGACTCTATGATTGGAGTGAGGTGTTTGGAGGTGTGCGGCGCACTGTTGAGGGTGGCAATAGACCTCTGGAAGGCTTGTTCCTGCTAATTGAGGACTGAGTTAGAGTAACTATGCTTTGGACTATGTAAACATGCACACCACACACCAGTTTGGGCATGGCCCGGCTGGTGACCTATCGTTTACTAGCACCAGGACTATAAGCGTAGCGTAAGGCGATAGTGTTAGGAATAGGGTAGGCGAGTTCCTCCCGTGCTCGATAGACTTCGTCCTGAGTGGCCACGGATCAGCAAGTTCACAGTTCCAAGTGTGCGGTGGTGTTGTATCCGCACATCCTAGACTCGGGAAAGCAAGATGGTGCAAGTGGCGGTAAACTCATAAGCCGATGTTGCAGGGACTCGGCCAAAGTTCTTGCTTTGTGTGGGTCCAGGTGTGCAAGCTCTCGGGAGTTAATTCTATACGTATAGCCTGTCCTCAGTCATGGACAAACCATCGAGCACTTTTAACCGTTACTCCGACTAGCATGGGATTTCTTCTCTCGTCCCTCGAGTGTTTGGAATCCGACTGTAGCCGCTGAGGCTTAGATGGGTGGGAGTTGTCTGTGCCACGGATATAGAATGATGAGTGGATGTTGTTGAAGAGGTGTTTGGAGGTGAGATGTGTATGTGGTAGTATGAGTGATGAGCAGGGTAACCGATCGCGTGACAGAATTCCCGAATGGAACAGTGATATAATAAACTGATGGATACTATATTTATATATGTTCTTGCATAGGAAGCATACAACCTTCCACTTGAGGTAGCCCTTTATTTTTATTGCTACCGCTTAGAGGAGTGTCTTAGGATGGCCTGCATACTAGCATGCAAGTTCTGGAGATGAGTTGGATGACGACCATACGTGTGCTATGCCCAAGCAATGCCTGTGGAGATGGACTCGAAGACCCACTTCTAGATGCAAGTTACGATTTCTGCTTGATTAGTCCTCTTGGACTTGTACCGTCTTAGGCCAATATTGTATAAATGTAATAATATTCGAAGCTATAGATGTGATACCATTTGAAACATGAATTTCGATAGCTTAATTATATGTATCTTGGGACTATCGCAATGAGTAAAGGCTTGGATTTCAGTATTGCGGAATTCGGGTCGTTTCACCTAGCGCCTGGCTCCACCAGGCCCCGCACGTACCCTGTCTGCTTGAGCCATGACCTCGTGCCCGGCCATCTGCTTTACGCACCTAGGACTTGCCGCAGTACACTCCTGGCCCTCTGCGACCTGCACATGGCCTCCTGTGCCCCCACGAGTTTGTTCCACGCACAACCACTCGCCCGAGGGCGAGGCTACGTGGCCGTCCACGCTTGCCTCGACTCTTGTTGGCTTCGCCTCCGACTCCCGCACCTGAGCGCCAAGACGCCGCATGTGGCCCTCCCAGCTCTCGCGGTCCCCACGTGGGGGTCTTGCATGTGCCTTGAAGCCTCCTTGGCTGCCTTGGAGTCCGACTCGCCCAGCCGCGACGAGCGCCCACACCCGAGCCACGCGACCTGACTCCATCCTAGAGTCCTTGCAACGCCCGTCTGACTGCATCGCCATCGTGCACATGCCACATCGGATCTTTTGCAACACTAAAACCAATCTTCAATTCTTCACCACTTCACACCCTGACCTCGCATCTATGGCACAACCATCTCAACGTGTCATGATATGAGCCTTCGTGTAACCTTTGATTGCATCGTTGCTCCCGTCCGTTCCAATCTCTCTAGGCTCTTCTATGTCTGGACCGCCTGGTCTAATCCCAAGCCCCGAGGTCGTCGCCTATAACAATCTAATCGGCCGCCGTATTGACTCGATTATTACGTCTGATCAATCCCGGTCAACTGCAGGCCATCAAAGGGTCCATGCCATCTGCCTGAAGTGTTCGACACTACCATTTGAATCGTCGATCGTCCCCATGCTCCACCTTGCACCATATTGAGCTGTCTTCCAGGTGCCCATCGAGCATGTTTTCCTTGTGCTTTCACCGTTATCCGCCGTACACATCTAGATATCCAATCTAACCATAGCTCTGATGCCACTTGTTAGAAAACAAGCATGTAAAAGCGTCTATGGATGGATCGAGATACTCATGCACAACCACAGACAACATAGGAGGCATTATGTTTATTAACGAGGTTTAGCCGAAGCCTATGTCCTCGGAGCATGACTATGAGCGCTCATCTCTATTATCAGATAACTATGCTGGCATTCGATACACCACGACAACGCCACATCCCCATGGCAAGCCATCTAATCATCTTTGTTACAACAATAGTCCTCCCCTCGTATTTATGAGGAGGTCCGGGTTACATAGTTTGACAAAGACTCTACCCTATACCACTAATACAACTCAAAATCCTGTTGTAACTAAACTCGTACAAATATCTGACACCACATAAGACCACCAATTCAGCTAGGAGGGGCACGTATGCGAGGACACGGTAATATTTTCTAGGAAAGAAAGCAAACGTACCCGGCATAATATCTACCAATTGCAAGCCACTTGTTGTTCATCGTCTCATTTGCATCTTCTTCCTCAAATTCATTTTCTTCCTCCTCCCGAATCTTTTGCAGATTAGTTTCGGCAACACTTTAATTTTTCATCGACCGAACCGCTTCACCTGCAGTTTCTTGTTCTTGCAACGCTTGTGATTTTGGCAATCTATGTACAAATCTCAATTTGTGATTTTGGCACCGTCAGTAAAAAGTCGCTGCAATTTAATCTGTCTCATGACATGTCAATGAACGAATGAAGCGATGCTATATTGTACAAAATAGAAGTTTATTTTGGCATTTTAACCTTTCTTATTCAATGATATGCTAGTAGCTACAAAATCGAAGTCATGCTACTGTGCTTGTGTGTCCATCATACTTGTACGAAAACAAATTTCCTCCATCCATGCATTATTGCAGGCCACATTTGGGCACAAAAATTGCATGTGTTGAAGACTATTTTTATGATCATGCCACAAGATTTCTATACTTGAATAGTAGTGTTTTTTATGACTAATCATAAATCTTATTGGAAACAGCTATATTTCTATGGTCATGTCAGTAGGTTTATATACTTGAATTGTTTGTACACATCACCATGCTAGGATAATTATTGCCTTAATGTCCTGAGTTCTTATTACTAGTGGAAATTTGATAACCTTTCTATGCTCTTTTAATTTCCGTATTGATTATATGCCTTTTTGTGAGGTGTTGCTTTCACAAGAGCGGTTATTTTGGTGTGGCTAATGAATAATCTTACCATTCTTTTCTACAACCAAAAATAACACATGATGAACTTCTATGCTTTGATGCAAGCTGTTTATATGATCAAATGGCACTAATTGTATGCCCAGAAAGCATGCAATGATTCATTTAAAAGAATTCATTTTCTTTGCTAGATCTAGACGTACAAGAGCATGAACTAAGTAGCATGGATTTGTTTCATTCTTTTCCTATTATATATAATTTTGGTTGGTTTGAAAGAGTACTGATGTTCGCAATGATTTTTGTCCTCATTTCCATATGTTGTTATACCAAACCCAACTCAACTTTTCTATGCCAACCAATTTGGTAACTGTGAGTCTCAGGAAAAGAAAGGTTTAGAATTTTTATGATTATCCTTGAATTTTCTATGATCTCCTCACAACTTTTTATGCCTTTTTTTGTGCGAGGTGTGTGCTGGGATGGGACAGCAGCCATGGCTGGGCAATCACGATCCATCATTCTTGGAAGCCGGTCACCTGCCTAGTTTCTGATTGTTTGCAGGTTTGCTAACTGATGAAGCTTGTGTGATTCATTAGAAATTTACACCTACAAGCCTAGTTTCTAAGACTGCCACCGTGTTCTTATGCTCATCGCCATGTCTGTGCATGTAACCTGCTCAACAAAATACACAACCTAGCATTCTGTAATTTTGTTTAAGAACTATGATTGCGTAAATCAAAATTAGTTTGCTTGCTATTTGTTAAGCTTGAATCGTTTAAATTATATTGCACCAATTGCTTTTGCATGGGATAATTTTATTAGAGTTGACTTTTAGTCAACACTATATGGGTTCATCTTAGGTGATTTAAAAAGCAAGAAGCTCATTATTTCTACGACCCTATCAATATGTTTCTATACGTGAACGTGATCAACAGTTTTATACCATTTCAAATCATGTTCTATGATGATAGCCTCTGCTATATCCCACATATCAATTAGATTTATATTCTCCTGATAACAAGAACAACTTATATTTCTATGCTCACTGTTTTGTTTTTTATGCCTTTCTGATATAAGCTATTGATGAATGATCAACGTTGATGGAGCAAAATGTTGGCGGGGGGGGGGGGGGGGGGGGCAGAACTCGAGGCTTGTTGGCCTTTTGCAGCATGTCGTCAGATACTTTCTCCCGTAGTCCATGAATGGTCGATGGCAGCTTCTCTCCCTTGGCATGCTCCAAGATGAAGTGGCTCGGTGGTCAACTACGTTTAGATTTTCTAGCATCAGTCAACATTTTTACATGCTATGTGGAGAGCCCAATTTTACAATCGTTGAGTGTAAAACATTTCTTTGAGTTTCTATACTTCAGCATGTTTTGTGGTTTTATACTTGAATGATACATTGTACATTGACAACTAGATCAGTTGGATTCAAATGAAAGTGTAGATTGCCTTAAATAGAAGAACAAATCGCATTTTAGGATCATATCACTTGTTTTATACTTGCATTAGGAGTGGTTTTTATACTTAGGCAATGTAATGTTTATTATGATAACTCTAATGAATAAGGTCACATCAGCCAATTGGTTTTAAATTACTTGGAGGACAGTTCACATGTGGCAGCTTGGTTGGCAAGGTTTCTAGCCTGACAATGAAACAATATATGCTCATGTTACTATATTTTTATACTTTCATCTATACTTGAACCTAATATTTACTATCACAACGTCCGGTAGTTTCTATACCTCATCAACCTATTTTGTACAATCACAACCTTGTCCAACTATGTTACATGAACTGGTTATATTAAATTTTGAAATTTGAAAAGAGAAACAAGAGCAACTCGATATTTCTATGCTTTTCCTGATGGGTTCCTATGCTTAGAACCTACCCCTTTGAGTGCCGCGCACGTGTTAGACTGCAGCAGCCGAAACTCGGCTACAGTTGCAACACTGCGATTTTTTGAACCGCAGAGATGTAGCAGCTCCGATATTTTTGTAACACAGCATGGTAGCAGCTGTGACTACTCGAGCAGCTGTGGCACTGTAGCACTTGTGATTTTTTTGAACTGCAGTACTGTAGCAATTGCGGCATGCATGCATGCATGTGTGCACTAACAGTAGCAAATGCTCCTATGCGCATTTTAGTCATGCCCCCCTTTGTAATTTGCGACTCCCCTCCCCTTTTTTTTATTCTTGGTTTTCGTTGACTCTTTTGTTAATATATTTTCCTTTGCTGTAAGGGGAAACCGCCTCCAGTTTCGTTCAGAAAAAAGAGCACAACAAGGAGTTTCATGGCCGCCTTTGCCCTGAGCTTGTACCTGGTGCTCCCCCCACTCGATCATAGGGCTGCCCTAGCTGTTTGTGTCATTGTTTCCACATCTTCGCTTTGTGGCCACATGAGGCCTTTGCAGATCGCCTACGTGGCAAACACGGTCCGTGCTCGAATTGGAATCCGGTCATTGCCTACGTCATTGGCTTGTTACGCAGGAGGCATGCGTCATTATGCCTTGGTGCACATCGGCTCCTACATCATATATTTGTCTCCCGGCATTCCACTGCTAGTTAAGGTGGTGCGGATCTAGGTCAAGGAGTATTTTACCCTGTCGTCCTTGTAAACTTTAAGTCCTTGTCCAGCTTGGACTCATCATTAGTATCACGTTTGACCAGTATCCATGTGCTAATGCTTTCAGAGATTAATGACAATGCTTGTGAGGTTACTAGTAAGTTCATGACTTGAAGGAATATTATCTAAAGTGCTCATATATGCAATTGATTATATAATTTGTTTATATACGGATGCATAAACCTCTTAAGGGGCTAATAAGCGTTGCAGTGTTAGTGGACCATTGTGTCTAACCAAAGCTGACCTAGCTTGACGCGTACGCACAGTAGTCTTGACGATCGATCGACAGTGGTTTTTATATAAATATCCATACCATCAAGCCGATCGACGATCAGGTGACAGCCAAAAGACTAGTAGTGATCGACCATGGCCGCAGCAGGCGATAACCAAAACGTGCCGCAGCTGCAGGCTGCTGGCCATGACAACGAGCCAGCACCGACGATGATGATGAACCCTGCCGCTGCAGCTGCACCAAATGGCCGGCCGCTGGCCACTCTAGATCCGCGGCTGTTCATGGCTGCTCGCCGCGGCAACAGGTGCGAGCTCAAAGAGCTGCTGCAGCTCGAGGACGAAGGCGAGAAGCAGCAGGGCACACAGGACGGGACCTCCTCCATCCCCGCGGCGCTTCCAGCAGACGCCTTCATTAGTGTGGAAGAAGTCCGCAATCAGGGCCATGATACGGTTGCGCCATCGACGCCGCCTCCATCACCTCGTCGTGACGAGGACGGGGTGACCATGGAGGGGGACACCCTGCTGCACGTCGTTGCAGCATCCGGCGACGCCCAGGATTTCCTCTGCTGCGCGAGGATGATCGTCCGCTACAACCAGAAGAAGAACAGTGGCAATTGCATGGCAGTCCTGCAAGGGCGCAACCACAGGGGCGACACACCCCTACACTGCGCCGCCGGCGCTGGGAACGCAAGCATGATCTCCTGCCTCGTTCGTCTCGCCGGAACCACCGGCGAGGCGGCGGCGAGGGCGTTCGTGCAGACGCAGAACGAGGATGGGGAGACCGCGTTGCACCAGGCGATCCGCGCTACGAAGAACATGCTGGAGTGCATCGACAAGCTGGTGGCCATGGATCCAGGGCTCGCCTCCATCCCACATGCGAGTCGCGCTTCCCCATTGTACCTGGCCATTTCGCTGGGTAAACTGGAGATTGCAAAGCACCTACTTGACAGAAGTGAAGGCAACTTGTCCTACTTCGGACCAGATGGACGAAACGTTTTGCATGCAGCGGTTTCTCGTGGTCGAGGTACCTAATAATAAACTATTACTGAGCGATATAAAATGTTACGGAACTCATCGCTACATATATATACTCCATCATAAAATAAAAGAGATCAAACTATTATATAATCTTGTCTTACTTTATAGAATAGTAATATTAATGATACAAAATTAGAACCCTTAGAACCATCATGAAACATATCTTTATATTGTACTGCCGTGATGATGGCACATCTTATACCTTTTTTGTAAGCTGATCATACTTTATCTAAAAGCTTGAATTAAGATAAAATCAGGATTCCTTATTAATTATATTCTAGGATGGAGGGAGTATATATAATAATGATGAGTTACGATTCGACATAGCATCTGATATTCATGTTTTCACCTCTTTGCATCCAACCACTGTGTGCCCACAATACGTGTTAATTTAAATCATCTTTAATGATCCTAAGAGCTCCACCTTCCACCGCCCTACCTCCCTAATGACGACTCATGCTCTTGCGAGGTCCTCCATGATCATGCCCATATTGCCACCGTTGCAAGTGGCATCAACCACCCACCTGCCACACCTCATACCCCCATTCAGACTCTCCTAGCCACAACTGCTTCCTTCCCCGCCCTGTTGTGATGCAATCTGCGTCATCGACGGGGGTAAAAAAAACAGCGAGTTGCGGGCAGACACCGCCGTGATGGCGAGGCCAAAGCACGGGTGGTGTCACATGTGTGTGCACCCTTCCCGCTCTCACGCTGTCGCTAGCTGCTATCTACGAGGGCATATCCGGTGCAATCACTTGATGTGTGCAATCAAGCAATCTGAAGCATCCGATCGATATCCAATGATACGGTTCCGGAGGGGTTTTAAGCAAATATCAGGAGATGGATGTGAGATTTCAGGTGGGAGGGTTTAAATACAAAATAGCAACCAATGATACGGTTCCGGTGGGGTTTTAAGCAAATATCAGGATAGGGATGTGAGATTTCAGGTGGGAGGGTTTAAATACAAAATAGCAACCACCATTAGATATAAAATAGACGCTTTAGATTGGTTGATTGCACGATTACACGAATCAAGTGATTGCACTAGATATTTTTCCGCTATCTACCCCTCTCCATTAATAAATTAACCCTCAGGCCCCACATGACACCGCGAGGCCTTTTCCTATCATCTTTCATAATGACATAGTTGGGTACTTTAAATATGGAGGATGCCTTTAATTTATTTTTCATAATGGCATAAGTGGGTAATTTAAATATAAATTTAGAGGTTATTTCATAACGTAACAATATGCTATACGATTAATTTAACAACTAATTTATGGAGGGTACCGGATATATGCCAGATGTTTATGATTTTTATGAGAATTTTTAGGATTAATATTTTTCTTCTTCTTCTTCTTTTGTGGCTTACGAGGATTAACGTATATAAACTGTTTGGAGCCTCTGACTAATAATGGCAGGATATTAGATAATGATAGCTGAAAACTTCTGATCCAACCCGCACTATACACCCATAATATTTATATTTATATACTATTATTTATATTCGCTACAAGCAGCGCTGGAGATGGTTTTGGGGTGGCTCAGGCTGGCGGACCGGGAGCAACTGCTCTGGCAACTGACCAGCGAAAGGGACAGGCATCAGAAGGGGAGCACCCCTCTTCACCTGGCTGCGTCGTTGGACTGGTGGGATTCATATCCGGTGCAAGGGTATCTGAGCAGATGGTTTCCACAGGTTTGGACAGGGTCAATGTCAGCCACAGAGCAGCTGGTAGACGCCAACATATCCATGGTGTATCAGGCGGACGATGAAGGGTCGTACCCCATACACGTTGCTGCATGGTGTGGTAGCCTCGGCGTTGTGAAGATGCTGCTGGACAAGTGCCCCGACTGTGCCACTCTGCGAGATGGCAATGGACGGACCTTCGTCCACGTTGCCGCCGAGGAAGGGCGCCGCGATGTCGTTGAACTTGCCTGTGGAACAATGCCGCCGCCACAGCAGTTGTTCATATCATCCATTCTGAATGCGCAGGACAAGAATGGGGACACCGCGCTCCACCGCGCTGTCCGCGCTGGAAATGTTGCCGTCTTCAACTGTCTATTTCGGAATCAGCAGGTGGTCTTGGATGTGCCGAACAAAGATGGCTTGACACCTATTGATCTTTCATGGAGTATGATCCCGGCAGGGCTACGTTATGCATTTGTAAGTGCTCTAAAATAATATTCATACTATATGTAGCTCCCTCATCCGTATATAATTTGCGTGCAGAACCCAGGCAACGTCGTAGATATGAAACTAGCTCATGCTGGAGCTCCATACAGCGGAGGCCGGCCGGAGCTCTTCCGAGAAAGACACACCCAGGCAGTGGATGCGGACAAGGAGTCTCAGAAATACACGCATGCGACGCAGGCGATGAGCATCGTCGCCGTGCTTATCGCCACCGTCACATTTCAATCCGCTTTCACAATGCCCGGAGGCTACCGACCTGACGGCACGCCGGCGCTTGCTGGGAGCTATGCTTTCGACGCGTTCGTCCTCGCTGACATCTCGGCATTCATCTGCTCGTCCTTGGCCACCTTCAACCTTGTCTACGCCGGGCTGCCGTCTTTGGACATCTCCATGCGCAACAAGCGCCTCAAGACATCCGCGGCCTTGCTCAACAGCGCGCAGAGGAGCTTCGTCGCCGCTTTCGCCTTGGCCCTGTACCTGGTGATGGCTCCGTTCTTTCGCAAGGCTGCTGTCTGTGCCATTACTTTTACATCTTTGTTCTGGGGAAATACGGAAGCTTGGAGGATCTGCTGTGTGGTCAACACAATCCGCGCTCGAACTCGACTTCGACCGTTTCTGGCACGGCCTTGTGCACGAATACTTAAAGAAGTCTTGGTGCACTTCGGCCTCTACATACTAATCTTCGGCCTCCCCGCAATCTGGTAGCCGCGCTGGGCAAATAGCCAATTAAGTTCGATCAAGAGCTACAT
The DNA here is from genome assembly GCA_030272315.1 of Paspalum vaginatum. Classification (NCBI taxonomy): domain Eukaryota; kingdom Viridiplantae; phylum Streptophyta; class Magnoliopsida; order Poales; family Poaceae; genus Paspalum; species Paspalum vaginatum. Next base: position 5,642,455 of record CM059016.1, read on the forward strand.
ACCCAAACACATGCATGTTACAAGGTCAAAAATAATCATCGCCCATGTATCATCTTTAGTTTTTCCTCCGCTCGCTACTCGATATTATCATGTGTGACTAGTATGTATATCTTGTTGTACGTACCGTGAGATCTAGTGACGATGAATAAATTGGTTCTGCTTGTCTTTGGAATTGCAAGTTGAAAAGGTGTTGAAAGGATGGAGAAAAATGCAGAATTTATACCTTCTAGTAGATTTTTCAGCCTCCCATCTTTCGTTTTTTTTTTTCATCTCATTCACTTTAATTTCCCACAGCGAAAAGAATAGGAAGATTTCTGGTCCTCTCATATTTCACCTTTTCATCATCCTTGCTCTCTCACCGTGAAGGAGAAATAAAAGAAAAGGAAGGAAGAAATATTCTGGAAGATACGTTGGCACTCGTGAAAAATATGAATGCCTAGGCTAGGTAGTAATTCTATAGATGGCCTCCAGTTCGATTTGGCCCATATATATCGGCACTTATGTGGAAGATGTTTTTTTACATCACATCTTACTATTACTTATTGGAGATTTTTTTCAAGAATCCATATTAATCCTTAAAATGTACTAAAAAGGAAATACCTACAATAATTAAAAACATCACGTGGGCACCTAGTAGATTGAAATCTTCATAGCTATTAGATCTATCATTGTTCACCCCGCCTTTAGGAAGGAAAATATGAAATAGCCCTTTAAATTTATATATAAATTAGCTACGTTCGATAAATGATAGATCCTCAAGAGATATGCTAGTAAAAAGATAGATCCTTGAAATTCCATAATAACCAGAAACATCTTGTCATCACCTCATGTGATGCATTGGAAAAACAAAATGAATTCTATAAATTCTCACAATACTAAGAAACATTTGGCGTCACTTGGTAGGTCAAAAACAAAATAAGATAACCACTTGAATTTGTATATTAGTTACCCACTCTACCATCAGAAGGAAAATATGAAATAAACCCCCTAAATTTATATCTACATTTCCCATGTTTGATTAGTTGTATATAATCTCAAATAACCCTTTAAATTTATATCTAACCCTGTCTCCACCCACCACACACACACATTTTACGATTATGACCGATAATCAAGCATAACCCCTTAAATCTAAATCAAAATTACCCACCCCACCCATTACTAGAAGATTAACTAAATCAATTAAACATACATCTGAATTACAAAATAAAAAAGATATGCATATGTTTCTAAATTACCAGCTTTTACTTCTTCTAGATTAGTTTAGTTCAGATGTGAAGTAATTTCATAAAAAGGTAATAATACATTTAAATTCTCAAAACAGCATATTATTTCCTAAACAAACATCAATGTGCTATTAAATTTTCATGTAAGTAAGGTGTGGCCACGTGATTATTGAAAAAGGTGTGGCGACTAATCCTTCCAAGATTGATGTGATTCAAAATTGACCTCAACCCACTAATACCAAGGAGGTAAGAGCTTTTTTGGGTCTGGCTATTACAGAAAGTTTGTGAGGAATTTTGGACTCATTGCTCGACCTCTGACTAATTTGTTGAAGAAGGGAGTTATATTTTTGTGGACCAAGGTGTTAGAGTCGTTGATGCGGATCTAGTGCCCAATACCCATAACCACTAGTTTTTGAGTGTAGATCAGTGTTCATGGATAGATCTCTTGTTCCAGTGAGGAAGAGGGGGGGGGGAGTAATACCTTCAGGAGGAGTGGGATGAGCTTGGCCGGTGCCGTGAGGGCAAACGGGGTTCCATGGTCTTGGTGGTCGTCGCCCATGGCGGCAGGTACGGCGGCGCAGTGACGCCGGTGGCGGTGGCCTTCCATTCAGCACCCACACCTAGGTGATGCGCGCAACATTAGAAATGCATATTTTCAACATCGAAAAATAAAGTATGCAACACTCGAATTCAGCTACCGCAACATCTATAAATCAAATTTATCACGTTCATCCAGATTCAAGAAAAACTGCCGTAACATTCGGTGCAACATTAGAGAGTGAAACATATAATTATGCTACCGAAACAATAAGTTTTAACATCTACAACATTGTCTGTTAATTGGAGATACCGTAGTGAGTGATGTAAACATTTGAAAAAAAAACACGGCACTCGAGTGTTTCTGCAGGCTCTAACATTCGATATTTCATTCCTCCGTGAAGCAGTGCGTCTGGTTGTCCGTTCGATCAAGTCTCGCAGTTGTGCGTCCTCTGTTTGTTTTTTTTTTCTGTTTTTGCCCATTGACTTTTTTGTGGGTTCCACCTTGGCTGCAGTCACTTGAGCGTTGTGGCTGCCTCTGAAGTATAAATCTTTTCTACCTTGTCTTGTTGTTTTGCTTCTGTTGGTTCGATCTGTCTTTTGTTTGGTTGTCTGATGTGTCATCTGCCTTCTTTTTTTATACTTCTTTTCCTGAACAGCTACATTTGGTGATCGATTTTATTGATCTTTTCTACACTTCCTCTTTTACACTTTGAACGAGTAAGCTAGTAATTCATTGTACTTGTTAACATTTTGTTCTGTACTTACTGTTCATAGTAGTGTAAGTTACAATATCTATTCTTTTACTGTAATTTTTATACAAGCATGGTGTGATTTTTTGTAGACCATAAATAATTAGCATTTGACTAATTTTAAATATTTATAACCTATAGATTAATTTTGCTTATTGACTAATTTTGAACAGATTTTTTTCCATTTGCATTGAGGGGTTTGACTTGGCTTGAAACAACCGAAAAGTAGCTAGACAGACTCAGCATGCTGCTGAAACGGAATTAGTTTTGTCCCCGTGGTGGCTTGTTGTTACGCCGGTCAGGGGTTCGACCAGGCTTTTAGTGCTGTCCACATTTTTTGTAATGTCAATATACAAACTAATAATGATCTATATGAACAACCGTTTAGAGTCCGATAGTGTGCTGGTACTACGGACTCTTGCCTAATGCTATTTGAGAGCTGTGGTATAGTGATCCATGGAGTGGCATTGCACAAAAAAGACGTGTGTGGCATGTAATAGGGGCTGATAGCTAAAATAGTTACTATACAGCCCATATATAGCTCCTTTTAGTTGTCATATCTTCTCTAAATAAACCGTCCAATTGCATAATACAACCTCCGGCATTAATATATGACGTTTTAAGTCATTAAAAACACCGTATATTAATGACCGGACCGGAGGGAGTATAAGTATCGCAAATAATGTTATAAGTATCGCAAATAATGTATGGCAAAAACTTCGATTGCTGTCCTTGTTCACATACATCAACATGATCTTTCCGGTATCGAAACAACATCTAACATGGAGGTACTATGCGCGCATGCATAGGCGCATCATCACGCCAGACGACCCAGTGGTTAACCTAGAGTATGTATGTACGTACGGTAAGATCACGTTGTTGCTTGTGATTTGTGAGTATATATGCGTGTCGCCACACGGGAGTGCGTGGGTGTATAGAGTACACACAAAATCTGGCGTGATGATGCGCCTATGCATGATCACATTTTAAGAGTCAAACCTTAAAATCTTCAACTAACACACAGTTAGCTGACTTAATATAAATTTTGTTATACGAAAATTATCTCCTCGGATTCATTGAAAGTAGTTTGTTATTGTTCTGATTTTGTTTCTACGAAAAGTCTGTTTTTGGATATCTTGCTGAGACCCTGCCTTATTTTGAAATGGAGGGATTACACCTCAATTAATATGTGCATGACAGGATTTTGATTAAAATTTATCTGTTGCCTTGTATTGGTCTCCTATTCTGTTGTGTTCTGTTTTGTGTGAATGATTTGCAAATTAGCCAATGAATCATGTGCACCCTTTTTTCTTTATTCACCACATTGAACTTGGCAGCCATCTATTCTCTACTAAGGTAGCATGTGTCTGTCAATGTTTAAATTTGCTGTTCCTTTGCAGCCTGGGATGGAAGACGGTTGCAACTGCTATACCGATTAGCATTATCTGCCTATAGTATTCCATGTCAGTACAAAATGACCTTTCAACTACTAAAATTCAATTACCACCTGTAATGCAAACTGCAGCGCTGCTGATTTTGCACATTTGGATCAACCAGATGATGGACCCTGATGGAAGAGCTAATTGATCTGTAACCCATGTTGGCTGGTCTGAAGGAAAATGGCATCCGAAAGCGTACAGGGCAAAGGATGTCACTTTCGAGCTTCTGAATTATGATATCAAAACTCAGTTTTTGCATTCTTGCTGCAGCTGAATTATGAGATCACAAATACAAAAAGGACGGGGAATGAACAAATAGCAAGAAGGCTTCCATTTGAGATTATAGTGATCACTACGTAATGAAGGATGGGTTCCGAGAACAAATATCGCATTTGTTTACTGTGAATGATAGCCAGTTAGCATTTTCAATTAGGGTAGTGTTGAATTTTGCTAACGAAGCTGACAAGTGACAACCAATGATGTTATTTTTATGCCCATTTATGTTTGGGCCATTGCATTTTCAGATATGATCCTTCTTTTTTCCCTCCACACCGGCTCACCCGGGTCTTGAAGTATTCTCAACTGCTCATCTATCAGTTGACTGGTGGAATATATGGATGTTTTTTTATTGCCTCACCCTCTAAATACAACCTGCAGTATCTGAACTCACGCACTACACACAACGCACGAACACCACCACATGCACACCTACACTGTGCGTAAGCTAGAACCGAGGCATTTGGACTTAGAAAGAGGAAATAAATCTCTTAGGTGAGGCACGCGGGTTCAGCTTGGGGCTCGCGGGACCCGCGAGCGGTCGCTCCGCTCAGCGGGAGCCAACCAACCGGACGTACGGATGTTGTATGGTGTGGAGTTTTACGGATGTTCTAAAGTGTTCGAGCACGACAGCCGGCCCCGGCCGGCAATCTCAGAAGCGGCAGTGGAGATACTGATGTAGGGTAGGAGCAGGAGGGCACGACAACACTGCGATAAGGTGAGCATCTTCGATTTTGGTATATGTCATCAGCTAACTTGTTTGTTTACTTGGACTATGACTGTAATATAGTGTTAATTGCAGTTTGAGCGTACATCGTGTTTGAGCTACAGATATGATTCTTTGTAATACGCAGGACCAATGAGATGTTTGAACAAATGAATGATACAGTTATGTGATGAAATGTTTACGCACATTTTATATGCTGAAGATTGATTATCAAGAATAACATGAAATATGTAATGTCAAGTGTACTTTTTTCTCTTTTAAGGATATTTTTAGAATATTATTTTCTCCTTCAAATTTTATATACCCATAGCAACGCATGGGCCATTAACTAGTATATATTACACATATACAAGGATATAATACTCGTCTCCCCGGATCTTTTTAGTAACCATACCAAGGATATACCCTGCCCAACTAAATTTGTATGTTTTCCCTTCAAAGAAAAACGAAACATTTTTTTCATGTTTCAGTACATTTGGATCTTATACCATTCATCATGATTAATTTGTAGGCGTCAGGCTCATGTGCTTAAAATTGTCAGTGATCTTACAGTGGATTTTTTTTTTATAGAATGCAATTTAAATCTTCAAGCAACATCTAGATCTAGCAATTGAGAAGAATTAACAGTAGAAAAGAAAACCAATTGCAAGGGCAGATGGTACTACTGTAGTTTATTGCATACTGTTGCACCACATAGCTCTCGACTAATTTTTCAGAAGCACTAGACTCAATCACACTAGACCAGCTGCTTGCTTTAGATTAGGTCGCTTTGTCAAACTGATAATACCAACCAGGAGATGGTGGACTCTGCAGAGGCACAGACAATGTTCAAGGGGTACACTGCCAGAGTTACCACTAAAAAGGAAGAAAGCTAGGAAACAAATTTGAAAGCAGGGTGCTCAAATTATGCAATTATGAGCACCAACCTACCTACCAGAAAGAAACAACACCATAGATGAATACAGTGCATCGTTTGTCATGTGGTCAGGATGCATCCAAACCATGTAGTAGGCATGTACCACATGTTCAACTGTTGGACCAGCAGAGTGCAGAGTGCAGACTGAAAGTCAAACTCAAACTCAGGTGCAGAGCATGACTGAAATCATATTTCATTGACTTATATATCACCGCAGACAAGAACAAAAATCCTGCGACAGTAAAACCAGAATAAGGTGCACAAAGTATATTCCTAGATACACATAATATCCTAAAACCGTAGAAATTGCTAATCAGAATACCAATGGGTTAAAAAGCTCTAGAACCTTATCCATTTCTAACTCAGCACTACCATATGAAAGCAAAGCAGTAACCGATATGCACTACCACCCCTCTGTGCATCTGAAGACACCCACCACGCTGCAAAACAGGGCACCTAAGTGATGACCTGAACAACTAATAGCAACCATCGTAGGCGTCAGGCTCATGTGCTTAGAATCATCAGTAACCTTCAGCGCAGTTTTTTTAACAAAGAATTTCAATTTCAATTTTCAAGCAACAACTCAATCTAGCAACGCACTAGAGCTAACAGTCAGCAACTTCAGACACAGCAAAAACAAGCTAAACTTTCAATTGCAAGAGCAGATGGTATGGTACCACTGTAGTTTATTACTGACAGGCATATAGTTGCATCACATAGTTGGATTTTTTTTTTCAGAACCACTAAACTCATTGACGCTAGAGCAGCTGCTTCCTTTAGATCAGATCACTTTCTCAAATTGATAGTACCAACCAGGAAATGGACACTGGAAGGGCACAGCCAAAGCAGACAATGCAAGGGTGCACTGCCAGTGTTATACTGAAAAGGAAGAAAGCTAGGCAGCAAATTTGGAAGCAGGGTGCAAAAATCATGCAATTACAAGCACCAACCTGCCCACCAAAAAGAAACAGCACCATGGATGAAATACAGTATATATGAGCAGCCAAATTCATTACAGATACGTCATTTATCATTTGGTCAGGATGCAACTGTTGGGCCAACTGACTGCAGAGTGCATACTGAAAGTCAAATTAAAAATCAGTTGCAGAGCAATGGCTGAACGGATTTTATTGACTTATATTATTGCCACAGATGAGAAAAGAAATCATGCGACAGTAAAACCAGAATAAGATGCCCAAACTAGATTCCAAAGAGGTCACAACTTCGCCAGCACTTTTTATATAGTCAAGTGATGGCAAAAGAGGTCTAGATACAGTACACATAATACCCATATCCTAAAACCATAGAAATTGCTAATCTGAATACCACTAGAAAGACACTCTAGAACATTATCCATTTTTAATTTAGCACTACCATATGAAAGCAAAGCGGTAACCAGTACACGCTCCAAAACAGGGTGCCTGATGGCCTGAAACAACTAATTCAGCCCAATCTTCAGGAAGTCGACCGCATACTTCCTGTCAGATCTCCGGGGTGCTCTACCGAGAACAGACCCATGGCGGCTGATGTGACAGACGCCACCACCCATCTCAACAACCAGATCAGGATACTCGGTAAGCTGCCCCATCGACACCAGGTTCTGGTTGAGCCCTGGGACGTACCATACGTCAGGGAGAACGACCGTCTCCGTGTTCACGGACCCTCTGCCACACACCTGCATCCCTGCGCCGTCCCCCTCTTGGACAACCTGGTTACTCACAGGTACCATGTCGGAGATGAGCGTCCGGTCCCCCGTCATGTGGTTGGTACAGAAGGACGCGACGAACCAATCAGCCTTTCCTGCATTCTTGGAGGTGCTGCTCACGGAGCCACGGGGTATGACAGCCACAGGCAATAGCAAACGGTCAATTTACTGATCAACTAGTCAAGCGGGCGAAAAAAGTAGATTGATTCAAGATTAGAATAGCATGCTAGGTGGGGCTGCAAGACAGTGATGAAGTTATCGATATAGGTTAAATTCAGAACAGTGGCCGCTGGTGTAGCCAGAATCTGACGCTGGTTGCAAAACCTTTGCATCTCCACACAACACAGGTTTAAGATAATCGGTTCTGGCCCTACATTTTTGCCTGATATTATCAGGTGTACAAAGGTTCGCCGTAGCTAGGTTGCGGACACTATGGTGACATTGAACAGGGGAAGAAATCAGACAAATTAGTGATTCGAGCTGACATGATAGGTACACAATGGGGGGCATCTCGCAGTAACAATCAAGCAGAAGCGCGACGATTCCCTCCTCGAATTTAACTATGGCTATGGGCCATAAACCCTAAACCCAGTTAGGCCTATTAGGGCAAACTCTTGCAACACCGGGCACCCGAAACGCAATAGCTCGAAGTTTTCTCTAGGGCACGTACGCGAGAACACGGTGATCTCTTCTATGCGAGAAAGCAAACGTACCTGGCGGCCGGCGACGAGGTGGTGGAAGACGCCATTCACGGGGAAGCTGCGCGGCGGCGGATACTTTTTTTTAGAAGAAGCCGATCGCTTTAAAGGCAAGGGAAATGAAGAGTCGCATAAATGGGCTGGCTCTTTTCATTTGATGTGGGCAGACCCACATGGGCCTGAGCCCGGTCCGGTTTGTAGACTGGCCCATATCATCCTGGCAGCCAGGGGAACCTGCGATGTGGCCAGTGGCCGGCAACGAACAACGGCTCCATCCTCGTGATACGATGATGATGCTCTTCCACTGACATTGACCTTAATGTCAGTATGCATTCAGATATAGCAACATTTGAAAGCGTCAACTTAAAACTATTACTGTACCAGTCATCTTCAGTATGCAGAAAAAAAGTTACGCAGCTTCAGTGGTCTTTCATTTTCATAACAGGTCCATGGTAAAAGATCACGTGTTTCGTGAAATTTGGATACAAAATTGGCAGTGTTGGACACCTAGTTGGGATGCTATAGGTCCTTGGTTCCACCATCCATGGTGGTCACCTGTCAATCGTTTTTTTTTTTTCTCTCTCTCTTTTGAAACATGCACATCGGATGTGCTACTAAAAAAATAAAGCCTGACATTATTTTCATGTGGTTTACCTGTCGTGCATAGCTTCAGTTCTCATGGCCTCACGTTATAAATTGTTGCCTCGCATTTTTTATAACAGTTGGGACTGCTCTTGTGTTTCAAATTACCAATATGACATCATGCCGACCTCATCAGTTCCTGAGTAAGATGATTTGAAGGAGTATACTCTGCAGTGTGGTATTTAAGTTGCAGTTATGGTCTGTATTCATATCCGGTAAAACGCCAACATGGATATCTGTATTCATCAACCAGTTCTAATATGGATAATGTATTTTCCATGGCTTTGTTAAATTTTCTATTTTGGGGCTTAAGCCTCATAGATTTAGGTCAGCCTCTACTAGTTCTATGATTATGATTTATACATTGTACACACAAAAACGTTGTCGGAACTGACTATACAACTTATGAAACAATTCCCTTTTTTTGCCTTGACGAATTGGCATTGAGACAAAAATAGTGCCACGAACCACTGCCATTTTCATTTCAGAAGTGCCCAGCCTTCTTGCCCGAAGATTACTGCATTTCGAATCTTCAGGCCTTTGCTAGTACGGCATCCAACTCTGCCCGTTGCTCTCTTCTAGCAAGCTGCCGAAGAAGATGAGCGGCGCCAGCCTTCCTGATTAGCGAACTACAGTGCCGATGAACGATCTGTTTTGATCGCTCTGGTTGCCGCAAATGTCCACTGCCATATTCCATTAGATTTGGAGCTAAGCAGCTAGCATTCTTCAATGCTTATCTTCGCAGAACCTTTTAGCACAGCATCAGCCGATGCATTTCGCTGCATCTGAGCCTGGAGGCTGTACTGCTTTTGCAGATCCCTAAGCCTGTCCAGGAGCTCTAGGAATGAAGGCCGCTTTCGTGGGTCGCTGCTCAAAGAAAGGACTTGTCATAATCAGACTATTTATCAGAATTGAACTATGGTTTATTGGTTTTCCTGAGGAAGATTTGCACTTCTATGGTCTTCAACCATAAACTCAACATATGCATGCAGATAGCTAATGGTTGCTTAGTAGTAGAAAAAACAATATGCTTACCTATCCCAACAACTCTCAATCAGCGATGCCCATTGAGGATCTGTGTCGCTTGGGATGTCCAACCTCTGATCCATGAAACCCACGGCTCCAATGACCTACACAAAGAATGAGGGTCACATAATGCAAACAATATGATAGACGTTGGTGCATGGCTAATAAGCAAACACATTGCGAAGTTGTACCTGCATTGTATTGAGATTATCCCAAGGTATCTTCTGAGTAGCAAGTTCCCATAGAATAACCCCGTAGCTGTACACATCAGACCTATATTTAACAAGAACCAAAATGATCACTAATTGTCAATCCTAAAATGGATTGGAAGCAGTGAAGGACACACATGCTCAATAATATCTTTGTTCAACTTACTTTTCATCTGAAGGTTCATTACGTAGCACCTCCGGAGCCATCCATTGTGGCTGCATACATAAGCTAATTATCAGATTTTCTGTTTAATAAGCAGAAAAATGTGTAGACCAAAGTTCATGACAAAATCATTCTTCCTGAGAGTGTGTAAAATATACCCACCGTTCCTTTTCCAGTTTTTGTTCGCAGAAATGTTTCAAGTTTTAGACGTGAAAGACCAAAGTCTGCGACCTGATTGAACAACATAAATGAGAAAAGGAAACATGACACTTGGATAAACTGAATTCCAGCGTTACCTTTACATTCCAGTTCTTGTCAACCAACAAATTTGATGATTTTAAATCACGGTGAACAACAGGAGGGTTACGATGGTGGAGATAATTCATGCCCCTTGCCTGCAAAACCCGAACAAGGTGTTTTAAACCAACTTGACTACACAAGCTTGTATACAGCCAATATATTACTCATCTGTACAAACCAACCAGTAGAAGCATGGAGCAAAAATAGGTTGAACTCGGGCAAACAATATTTGACAGCAAACAAAGAAAAAGAAACTTAACCTAGCCCAGTTGAGGGTGTGGTTGTATGCCCAGACCATCCAAGTTCAAGTACTTGTCGAGATGAATTTGGGTGTGCTTCTTAATATAAAGCTACCTAGTTTCTCATATGTTGGTCTAGTTCTTCTGTTTATCCAAAGATTCTCATGGCGTACCAGTAGAGCATTGAACTGTGGGGGACAGTGAAACCCCTCCTTTTAGCTTGGGTTATCTTGGTACTTTCTTAAGGCTACATCTAAGGGAGCCTCCCCTCGTGGTCTAGTTCTTTTTATCCATTATGCTTCTCGATATGCGCTATTGGAGAATGTTTATACAGGTCTCTTCTAATTCAATGTGTTAAAGCCAAAAAAGATTGCACAGTATTCAATTGGCATGCTTCTGGACAGATAAAAGGCACTAACAATGTCTATAGCCATGTGAACCCGCCGTCTTGGATCCAGCTTGGCGGAGTTCTTTTGAAGTAAGCGGAACAAACTCCCTCTGCGACATGGAAATAGTAAAAGTGTGATACAGATCAAGGGAACAATAAAAGCTTTGTGATCTTTTGTACGTGTAAACAACTGTAGTATATAAAAATTCATATTCCTAGTACCAAAGAATAGTCCAAATTGATGGAAAATATAGTTCAGTTACTGTAAAAATAATGCATGAATACTCGGCAACTATCATGCATATGGTGTAGGAATAACATGGCAATGTAAGACTAGTGATTTAACACTGGAAAGACATTTGCAACTATTTTTCGCTGAATTACCAATGTCAACCAAACATCGATCTTCTCAAAAGAATTACAAGTAGCTGACTGAAGCTCATATGTTCCTCCTAACATTCCATTTATAAATCCCTAGTTACTGAGTGACTACTTAACTAATTAGGCAACAGCCCTAAACTTAATGAGTGTTGTAATAACAATGAAAATATTAGTTGAATGGACATCTCTCCCCCTAGATGAGTTTTTTAAGCTATATACTAAACCAAACTAGACATGTTAATACCATTAGATCAACTGAAGAAAGTAATAACCACAGAAGACTATGCAGATGGTTCTCAAGTTATAACTTGGTTTTCTGAGTTCTGACTCTACAGTTGTATAGATTAAAACACACCTTGGGAGAAATTCCGTAATAATACTAAGTCGTTCTGGAGATGCTACTGCACCCATGAAGAGTATAATATTTGGATGTCGTAGTTCCTTCATCAGTGATACCTGCACATATGAAGGATATGGTTTCAGAAAATTGTCAGCATAATACGTACTGTAGCCAGTAAGCCAAGGGCTTATAGAATGCAATCAGCAAAAGATAAAAGTTGATATAATTGCCTATCATATCATATCCTTTCACCTATTTATTTATGATTTTCACAGCAACATACAGGAGCAAAAGGAATAAAATATTATTACTTGAAAACTTGGAGATTCAAAATCGCGATATGAGAGCAACAACGAAAATCCAGCTATGCTGCTAACAGATAGGAAAAGCAGATTTATTTTAACTCCAGCAAGATATACTGGGATTTCCTATAGGAAAATCATGATATGGTTTTTAAAGTTTGACTGAATCAAATCCTATAACACCCTCTGATATGTTGCAAAAATCATATTACACCCTCGGTATGTTGCAAAAATCATCTTTGCTGCACGACTCAGTCCATTGACATATAAGCACCATACTTGGATGAGCAAACTACCAACAGGGTCACTATGTCCTGCCTTGCCATTCCAATGTGCTGGTGTGTGCCAGAGAACTTTGTGTTGCTGAGTTGCAGCCCATGATGCATTAACCTCCGACAATCTTATAGCTGCCCTTCCCATGGTTCCAGGCACCCACGATCCTGATCTGCAGCCACCACATCAAACAATCCAGGACAACCCATAGCAACCATCATTTGGTATCCAATGTGCAGCACAGGCACCAATAGATGTAACCAATGCGTATCTCCTATCTTTTATTCCCTCTCTTTTTATTTCTTCTTGTCCTCCTATGTACAAGTAAAAAGATGGTTTTCCTAATGTACATGTTGAAAACTTGAAATACGCTAGCAGGATGAGGAGTATATCTAAATATCTCGTGGTATGGTATATGTGAATGCAGCAAACAGCATATGATTGAAAAAAGTGAAGTGCCTTGTGGAAATAAATCATAAGAGCGTGTAATGATGATTTGCACATCAACTAATGCACCATTTTTCCATGGCATATAGCGTAATCCCAATACTAAAGTATCTACCTCAACAATGCAATAGAATTACATCAAGCAAAAAAAATCAACTTCATATGTGTGCGTAGACATAGATGCCTACTTCTTGTCTGAAGGTATCTATCATTTCTTCTGAATATTCCTGCTTAGAGAATACTTTAACTGCCACATCCTACAAACAAGTAAAATAGGTATTTAGAGTCACTCGCTGAGAATAAAAAATTAATGCATATTCACACTCACAAATTTACATACCGAGGCATACCACTGAGCATGATACACTGTTCCGCAAGAACCTGCCAAACATGGCGCAAGAGAAATATATCTCGTAGTCAAAAGGATGAGAGGTAAACAACAGATATGCAAGACATTGAAGTGTAATGTTATCAGGATATGGGGTGCAAATTCATGCCACCAATTCTATTGTGAATCATGGATTTAATTAAAGTGCTTTGAAGACTATAGGAAGCATAGCAATATGGATTCAGCAAAAGATAAGCACATGAGGCAGTATTATTAAGAAAGTGTGGAATCAGTATCCAGCGGTTCTGGTGTCCCCATTAGCAAATTGATCATATTGCTCATGTAAAGTCTTGTGTATGCATAAATCATTTGAAGCATGATTAAACAAGAGAAGTGTCTATTTCTACATATGAAGACAAATAGTGGCATTTGCATAGTGAGAAGCGAATACCTTGACCTACTTGTTCTCCAATTACAAGGTCTTCCCACAGAATCTCATAATCTAGGCAATCTGCTTCATGATCTGCTCTCTCAATGCCACTGCTATTAGTACTTATACTGCTGCCTATAGTACCCAAGCTGTCATTGTTGAAAGACCACCAGGAACCTGTTACTTCATATTTGCTTTCCTGGGCGCTATCAAAATCTTGATAGTCTGGAATTACAATTGACTCCGGACCAGCCTGATGCATCTGGTCATTCTCTTGCTTATCATAAAAATGAGATGGGTTTGTGTGGCTCTTGCCAGGACCATTATGTTTGTGCCCTTTCCAAGGCCATGATATCCCCTTCTTGGCCAATAATTCCTCTGCCCCTGAACTAATCTTGCAAAGCCTTTCGTCTCCTTCTCCATAGTCATCACTACCTGTTTTGCTTGACTCCCTAGGGGAATTCTCTCTAACAAAGGCACCATAGAATAGATCTCCTCTTGGGGAGTTTGTTCCGCTACATGTCATGTCTTCCTTGGAATCATCTTCAGAGTACTGACCGTCAGAGCCGCCATACTGTTCATTGCAGTTCAGGCCTGTCTTGATCCGACAACGAACTCTACTTGTAACCTTGGTAGCCTGTGGTGTTATTCTAAAAATCAAGAAAACAGTACACTAGGACATAAATTGTGAAGAAATGACAGAAGAGAAACTTTGTACTGCAACTGAATAGTACAGTCTCCTCTTTGTCTATCCAGAAGTACAACTTACCAAAGTTGTTATCTTGGAGGCAATAGAAGATTGGAGAGGTTGCTGAGACTCAGAAGAAGAACATCTGTTTAACACACTGCATTTGGGCCGATTGTTGACTTGAAAACAGGGTTTTGCTGGATATGTATAGGACTTCATTGAAGTTGAAGGGCCAATTATATCTTCCAATATCCGTGTATCAATTGAGAGACAAATGAGTCCCACCAAGCTACCATCATCATCGTACAAAGGAGTGTTATTGGCCACAATGAAAAAACGTTCTCCTGACTTCTTTTTAACAGGAAACTTCCCTCTCCAACATTTCCCCATAAATATATTCCCGATGATATTGTTTGCTGCATCGGCATCATCAGGATGAACCAATAACTCAACAGCATCATGGCCAACTGCTTCTGATGTCGAATAGCCATACATCTGCTCAGCGTACCGGTTCCTATCACAAATAAAGATTGGAGCATTTTGCAAATTAGGATAGAAGCTATAAGATTGAGCAGTGAGGGAGTAAGTATATCTGTGTATGTCAAATTGCACATGGTGAACTGAACAGAGTTCAAATACTCCCAGTAGTTTCGTTCCAACAGTCTTAGGTCATACAATGAAACACAGCGGCATGATCACTGAAACCATCAAAGAGGCACAGCATCATTAAGCCATGCTTAATGCTGCAACTGATCTCCGCCCACAACAACCGCGGTTTCATGGACGTAGTACAACATATGGTTAGCATACGCAAAATTAGTTGATACAGCCCAGGGGTGGATGCTAGAAAACCAGGCTGCTTACTGAATCCAAGCACAGTGGGAGTGGCTAAGGTACAAGCGAGCATCAAAACATGTTTTGAACCATTGTTCACACCACAAGAAAAGAAAACTTTGCATAGTTGATTGAAATCCTTTTCTAGACTTTGACAGAAGTAAGGTATGGTTACTGTTGCCTAAAACTGTAGACATTGTTTCCGCATTTTTGCACTTCAACCTTTCCATAACGCTCGTCAGACATTTCATCGAACAGCACGAAGCGCAGCCACGACCAAACGAAAGAAAAAAAAAATGCAAGAGGCCTCACCAGTACAGGAGCTTCCCGCCGGGCGCGATGATATGCACGGCCTGGCCCAACGCGTGCAGGGCCCTGATGTGCTGCCGGTCCGTGAGCCCGACGCGGCCCACGCGCTGCAGCCGTGACGAGGAGGTAGGGAGCGCGGCGACGGCGCGCCGCGCCGGCGGCGGCGGGCGGCGCAAGGAGGGATGGGGCTGCGCCTGCGCGGCCTGGCGCTCCGGCACGAGCTTGGAAATCTCGCGCTTGAGCTCCGCCTGGCCGTCCTCCAGGTCCCGTATCTTCCGCAGGAGCTCCTCCGCCGCCGCCATCACGGGCAGAGCCGCGCTCGCCGCCGCTGTATCAAACGGCAGGCGTCATCAGCGGCCGCCGCCGCCCCGGAGCGCGCGACGCGCGAGGTGGCAGGAAAAAAAAACGGCGCCTTTGGAGGGTTCTGCCACGACCCAGGAGCCCCCCAAAAGGGCACCTTATTCGGTGTTTTGATGATTCCTGTGATCCGAGACCGTCCCCAGGAGCAAATTTGGCTGGCTGAATCCTGCTTCCTGGAGGCTGGCTGGAGCCTCCCAAGAAACGAAATCAGAAATGGGAGGAAGCAGAGCAGCTCCGAGTCGGTGATCCCCTGCTGGCTGCTCTGATCTGCTCTGTTCTTCCGGGCTGCTTGCTTCGAGATGCAGCAACGAGGAGGGAAGGGATGGAAATGGAATCTGTCAATCCCGGTCGCGCCTGGCTTTTGCTTTGGTTTGGGCACTCGGATCGCCGTCTTGCCTTTTTTTTCCCCCTTTATCTATTCCCTCGGCGACAGATTTATACATATACTTTTTCAATCCCAATTGGATTCCGGTGGGTGCCGGGGATGATCTCTACAGCCAGCTGCCAGCGACGGGTGTCTCTGTCGACCCAACCCAACTGGGGCAACAGCAGCAGCGCAAGCCTCCTCCATCATCTAGGGAAAGCGCCTTTGCGGTTTTATTAATCCCATCGTCAGATCGTGTGGCCCTGCAGTCTGCAGGAGTACGCGTGTGTGCTGGAGGTTACTGTAGCTCGTCTTGTCGGGGCTCGGGGGCTTCTGGGCGATCCAGTGCGCTTGTTTGCTTCCCCACGGCACAGCATTCCTCTCTCGTGCAGTGGCGGGCACAGAATTTACGCTTTGGGTATTCAAAATTTCAGGGTGTCAAAAAAAATTTCAGCCAGACAACCTATATTTTGGCATGTATAATACGCCATAGTGCTAATTATATAGCATATATTGGTACTGTATATATCACACAACAGCATATAGCAATAAGGCAACGTATGAAATAATTAGAGGTGCGGGATACAAACAAGATGATAAAGAAAGCTTACAAATTATATGATAACTTTTCGATCTTTAATCTTCTGAAAATAAGCGAGGATATCCTCATCCTTAGCTTGCATGAAGAAATCTCTTTCAATGAATGAAACCAAACAATCATTCAAATAGTCTTGCCCCATCTTGCTTCGCAACTTGTTTTTAATATAGTTCATTGAAGAAAATATCCTCTCAACTCTAGCTGTTGCAACAGGTAGAACTAACACCAATTTAAGTAGTTTGTAAACAATATCATACCGCTGAACCTTCCCCGTTGTAACAAGCATAACAGACAACTCTGCTAGACTTCTCACATTTCTGAATCTTTCATCATTCCTCGCATCATCAATATAGCGGTTCAGTTGAAATGAGATTTGGTTCAGTTCTTCAAATTCGAAATCATTACGATAGAACCCAGCAAGTTTAACCAAGTTGTCAACATTGAAGGCGGAAAATGAATTGGCTGGACTAAAGGATGCCATACATCTAAGTAGGTCGGTGTTTACCTCATCAAATCTGCTATTGAGCTCCTGAACTTGCCTATCGATGACACCCAAGAACATATCATGGTGAAACCGTGGGTAATTAGTGGCATTTCTAAAGAACTGCTTTGATCTTTGTATAGGCTTGTACTTCCCATCCATATCAACAACCTTAACATTGTGCTTCTCACAAAAAGAAGTGATCTTCATGAGAGATTCTTTCCATCCAGAATCATGCCTCAAAACATCAAGCTCTACCTTTGTTAACTCCAAAAGATCCATTGCATTTACAATATCTTGCTCTCTCTTTTGCAAAGCATTGCATAAATCATGTGTGTATTCAAATATTTCATTCATCAAGTGGAGTAGAAAAACGAACTCAAATGACTTAAATACTGTGAGCATAGTTTGAGCTCCTATAGCTTCACTTCCTTTACTTTCATTTCCAACTCTAAAGAGAACTTTCCTGATTGAAGAATACAAATGCATGACATGCATTACAGTTTTGTAGTGAAATCCCTATCGTGTATCCTCTGGCCTTGCCAAACCCATCTCTTGATTCAAACCTTGGCCTATTTCAATTTCACCCAATTTCAACGCTTCAATCATGTACTCAGCTTGGGCTATGCGAAGCATACGAATCTTTTTACAAGACATCCCAAGAACATTTAATAAATATGCAAGCTGCCCAAAGAACCATTGGCAATCATTATTCTCCTTAGCAACAGCTACAAGGGTTAGCTGAAGCTGATGAGCAAAGCAGTGAACATAATAAGCAGAAGGAGACTCTTCCATGATTAGTTTCTTTAAACCATTAACATGACCTTTCATATTTTCTCTAAAATTCCCTTTATTCTTTGAATCTTTTTTCTCATCATGACCACGAAAAGCCAACCCCTGGCGAGCTAGATATCTAGCACACTTAAGTGACCATATCAAGTGAGCTAGATAGTCAGCCTTGACTTGCTCACTATTTGAGGCAAAGGACTCACGGATTGATGTTTTAGGCTTGATGAACATATTGTATTTCCCTTTAGCTTCACAATGAGCACTATTGATGGCACCAGCATACTTGCGGATTCTATCTTTCATGTTCCAATTCCTAAACCCTCCATTGACAAAAGCATCTCCACCATGATCACTCTCTTCGAACAAGTAGCAAACAAAGCAATATGCAACATCCCTATTCACACTGTACTCAAGCCACTAACTCATCAAACCATTTGGGTTGGAAACGGCGCATACCTCCACAATCATGTTGTGGAAAATCATCTTCTTCATCTTTGGCCGACATGATGCCCTTCTCACAGAATCTTCGTCATTGACACCATATGCAGAGATAGGAGACCTCGATCCAGGATCATGTTCTATGTTATATATGCCTGTGTCACTGTCTTCATCACTAGATTCAAATTCATCATATGATCTTGCAGTATCACTAATCTCTGGCTCTACCTCGGGTGGTATTGTGCTTGTCCCACTGCCACTAGCATTCACAGATGGACCTTGATAAATCACCAATTGCATCTGACTCTCTTTGGATATGGAAGCATCCACATTGTCTTGGGTTTGCTACTCTTGAGCTTTTTTTTGCAGCAGCTCTTTGCAAGAAAGACTTCAAATCAACAGCAGGACCATTTTTCTCTTCATGTTTGCAACCTAGAACAAAATTCAACCAATCATTCAATAATAAATAGACAATTAGACCTCAAGTTATGAAAATAATGGTACTCGCTTATATACCTAATGAAATGACTTCCAATTTGCCAATTGCAGGGTTCAGACGCTGTATAGAGAGTATACACCTAATTTTGTCCTAAATGAGTAAATTAGTCAATACATTATCTAATCACACTATCAGAGTGACACAATCAATATGAAAAATTGAAAATCAGTAAATCACATTATCACAATGAACTTTACTTCACTGCCGCCGCTCCCGCTCCCACCGCTGCTCCCGCTCGCAGTCGCCGCCGCTCGCCACCCGCGAGACCCGACTCCCGAGCGCCCGAGCCGCCGCTGCTCGCCTCACAGCCGCTGCCGCTCGCCGCCGCCGCTCGCAGCCACCGCCGCTCGTCGCCCCTGCGGCTCCGCCTTGCGTCGCGCCCTCGCCGTCCGGCCGTCGCCGCTCGCCGCCCGCGAGACTCGAGCCGCCGTTGCTCGCAGCCGCCGCTCGCCGCCGCCGCTCGCCGCCGCCGCGTCTCCGCCTCGCGTCGCGCACTCGCCGTCCGGCCGTCGCCGCTCGCTGCTAGGGACCTAGGGTTTCGAAATTTGGGGGAAAAAGTGTTCGGGGTCACCGGTCGGGGCGGCTGAGTGGCTTGGGGGCGAGCATAAGGGAGCGGGGCTGGGCCGCGGGGGGCAAGTAGGCCGTGGGCCATGGGGGTGGCCGGGTGGGCCGCTCGGCGTGGCAGGGAAACGGCCCAAGAAACGGTAGGATGGGCTGAATTTCTACTTTGAACCTAAATAACACATTTTTTTGCTATTTACATATACATATGTAGTATACTTAGTAGATGTATAAAATTTTTTGTCCAAAATCTTGGGTATTCAACTGAATACCCATAAATCATGGTGGACCCGCCCATGCTCTCGTGTGCCGTACCCCCCAGGCAACAACAGTCTCTTTCAAGTAAAACTGCATCAAGAGATTGAAAAATCATTGTAGCATGTGGATGGAATACTGGTGTTTTATATGGATAACATTATGAATGTTGTTAGCGATTTTGCACGCATGTTTTGAGGTCACTGTTTTAACTATATGCACACGGTAAAACAATTATTTTTTAGCCTCGGTAAAACATTTATTTGAGAGCAGATAATAATATATGTCGGTTTCTCAAAGAATGCTAGATACAATATTGGTTTTTTTTTCAATACAAGTTACAACCAAAATGTCTCTGAGCACATGCACTGATTATGCACACAGATAGAGATAGTAACGTGCCCTGGACCGAAATTTGGGGTGGGACGATATCCCATATAGAAGTTCCGGTAATACATTAACGATTTTATTATTCACCAAACGGATCAGAGATATCAATGTACACTTCTGAATAAATATCTCAGAAGGGGGTGCTATCTTCCCTTTCACTTTCTCCGCCCAATGCCGTTGTACAAAAGCAGATTTTGTTGTTATCCCAACTTTTCTACATGCACGCTGAGAATCGCAAAGGAAATTAATGCCAGCGCATATAGAAATTGGTGGACATTGCTATGTCCCCAAATTCCTTTTTCCGTTAACTTTCATTCTTCATGCGCCCAAAAAAATTAAATGTTTTAGTTGAACTTCTCTTATGAAAATAATGAAATATCTGTTATGTGAGAACTTGCTAGATATTTGTCCAACAGATACCTACGCAATATCTATATTTTCTAGCATATAAGTAATTTTACCCACCACTTGTAACTTATTTTTAAAATTTATTGCATGGATGCTTGGAATTTTTGTCTAAGAATAGAGCAAGCCTACAATTTTTTCCACAAAAAAATGTGCAAATAGGTCTGTAGCTGCGGTTGTTCAGCGGGCTCAAGGGTAGGGTGTACGCACACGTACATGTGTTCATAGGGGAATCGCGTATGATTGCGTATTAGTCTTTGGCGAAAACAAAGAACGCATGCATTTTTCTTAACTCGTGCTACTGTTTTAAATAAGACCGACGCATGAGAGCTGTTCAACAACACATTGGGCCGGGTCGACTGGGGTAGGTTTTACAATTTCGGAATCAAAAAATTCCGGCACCCACCGAAAAACACGAAATTTCATGAATTTCGTACCTTTTAAGTATATTTAACTATTTTTAAATATTTTTGCCATAACATTAATAAAAAATACTGAAATGTACGACATAACTTTTTCAGCACCCACCGAAAAACACGGAAATTCGGAAATTTCAATCCCTGGACTGGGGAGGAGCCTGGACGCGTGAGGCGTGACGGCACCGCGCGCACCGGCATATATGAAATTGAAATTAGCGACAGGAAAAAACTCTCGGCGGAGGAAAGGAACGCAAAAGGCCAATGCGTGTAGAGGTAGCCAAACCAAAGCTTTAACTTGCTCATGGCATATCGCCGGCCGCCCGACCGGCCGCCGTGGCGTGGAGTGGCGACGACGTCGTGGCAAGTGGGTGATCGATCGGCCGGCATGGCGTTGGCAGCATGGGCCGGTGCCCTCGTGTCGATCGATCTCGCCTCCTGTGCTGTGCATCAGGTGCATGCAGTGCAGTGCAGCTAAGCTAAAACCTTGGCAGGTCTTGTAGATTTATTTTTGAGTAGCTAGCTCCGAATCTCGGGTTTAATACCTTTCCAATGGTAATAAACCCTTCCGTTCCGTCGTTCCGATCAGGCCAGGGAAACCCACTTGTTCCTTGCATGATGATGTTGTTTAATCATATTAATGCATGCATGCAGATATGATGCAGCTGACGACGAGAGAGATCGATCATCCCATATTATTGATTCGGTAAAATTCCCATCATCATCGACAACATGCATGTGTAGTGTACGTAGTCGTAGCGTGCGCGCGCGCGTGTCGTGTGTGCCCCATGCATGGTGCGTATCTACTACTTCATGCATGATGCGTACGGTTACGGTGTTAATCATAGGAGTACAATGCACGCGCGGTCCTTGAACTTCACCCCATATGTCAACTAGTCCCCAAACTCAGGTAACAAGGAATCTGTGTCTTTGAAAATTAGCTAAATTCCTCGCGTGTTACTGTGGCCGGGAATTTAAGTGATACCGATGTGTATGTTAATAAAAAACACATGAAGCCCCGTAAAAATCGATAGAATATATAAATAGATGTATTAGTGGATGATGACGTGGTATGAAGCTTAATGGGCTTATGTGGTATCATGCATATCAAGGGGGCTGTATAAAAGATCATGTCATCTAGGTCTCCACCAATCTAGTCGTTGACTTTGCATTGACCATAGTTTTTCTAAGTAAGAACCTGAAATTTGGGTCCTTAAAATTGGCTTCAGCGTCACTCGAGTCCCAAAACCATGAATCCATAGTGTTTGACTGCGCGTTGAGTATAGTTTTTATTAGTAGGATCTACTTGTCAGGTCCTTTTTTTTTTCTTTGACTATGACACGCAAGGCCCATTTGTGAGTAAAATAATTTCTACTTTTTGTTCCAATAATGATAATATTATACTAATAGATCGTGTCATGAATCTCTACTCTATAAAAGAGCGAGTTTAGCGAAAAATATTTTTCACCAACAAAGATCGTACCTAATTTAATACCCACCCTTAGATAAAACCAAGGTCATCGATCTAACCGTTTATTGTTAGGTGTGCCCCACCAGATACGAACTGATGTAGCAACCACGATAAGTCTCTATACCCACCGGATCAAATCAACACCGTATATATCAAATCGTAGGGCAATTATAAGGATAGGAAAAAAAAACTCATTACGCTTATGGGAACTCAGCGTAAGAGTTTCTGCCGGTTTTGGAGCAATTTCTCTCTCTTTTTGCACCGAAAGATCTACCCAGGCATCAGGATATTGAGGACGTACATCGTATGGCCCATCGCCTACCTACGTGAAACTTATCCACCTTAATCTTTTCCTAAAAACTTGACCAAACCCACCGAATGTATTATAAAATCACATTCACCAATTCCTCCTCCTTTTTCTTTCTAGAAGAACATGCCAAACATAATACAATAATACCATATTGTCATTGGAACTTTGGATGCACATATTCATAAACGGTAAATACTTGTATCAAAACACACCGTGACAAATTCAGTACAATTGTTCAGATGTAGAGAGAAGGAAGATTAAATGTGTTTGACTTAAGACAAAACCAGAATTTCATTCATGGAGGGAGTATGTGTTTTATATATTTGTATAAATCCATCACGATTCAAATTAATATAGACGGAGAAAAGGTGACTCGAATTTCTTACAATTTAGAACATAGAGAGCAGTTATTACCCATTATCGATATATTATTTCTATCGCAACTAAGTAATTTTTCTGATAAAATTGATAGAGAACATTAAATATATTTTGAGTGATATTAATTAAGCTAGAGTCTGCAAGGATTTTTTTTCTTTCAATTAATACACCAAATTTAATATAATTTTATAACATACAAAACTAAAAATTAATTACACACTATCTTTTCTACTGTCACGTGCGGGACGCACGCGCATTTTTACTAGTAAATTTAGAAAAGATATTGCCTTTATATGTGGATCCCACACATACCTAGCTCCAAAACCACTTTTAGAGGGAGGGGGTAGTGGTTTTGAGACTCATATGACACAACTGCAGCCAAGTTTAAAATTTTTGGATCTAGTTGACACACAGCGCCAAAAAACCGACAGAGCATTTTACAATTATTGTGTGTTCACACCACCGTTTTTGTTCTGCACGCGGAGGGAGAGAGAGACGGCCGGGTACGGCGGTGGCCGGCCGGTTTTTCAATCCAGATAATGTCAAATAATGAGCAAAATACCCCCAATGCATCTTTTGCGTGCAGTCAACCTTGTCCTTTCCCCACTTGCATTTATCTTTCCAGGTTTTCTGGTATATATTCATATGTACGAGAATTATTCCGTGTCCTAGTTTCGCTTGCTTTGGAAAGTTGCATATATATGTGTGTGCGTGTGTGTTATTCTGATTCATGACCTTTATTTTTTCTTTGAATTTTAACCGACCACGCACGATACGAGTTAGCTGAATGGAAAGGTAAGCCAAGTTTTACCTTATCATCAGATCAAATTAATCATATATTTCCATTTACTAGTGAGCAAACGCAAAGCGAGGTGTCGTCGTACGTGTAGGAGGCGAGCGCCGCCGTGGAGAAGAGCGGCCGGTCGGTACGGTTTACGCGCGCGCGCTTTTTCACGGCGGGAAATGAAAAAGCGCGCGCATATATGCAGCTCTGATGATGATATGGTCATCCACGCGACGCCGGCCAACAACGCCGGCCGGCACGCATGCAATAATAAGGCAGTCCACACATCATCCGTCGCCGCACAAATCATCAAAAGTATATATAGACCATGAAACGTGAGCCACACAGCACAAGTTGCAGTAGAGACGCAGCATCAGCAAGCAAGCAGCAGCTCAGCTGCTCTCCAACTCCAACTCGGCCGAGTGAGCGAGCGTGGAGGTGAACACGTCGCCGGCCTGCTCGCGGGCCACAGGTTCTTGGTCTCCTGCAAGGGGCTCCAAAGTCTCCATCGGGCGTACGTATGCACGCAGCTGACCAACCATATCTATTTATCCATCTATCTACCTAATACTATATACATATATCAAGCTGCAATGCATGATATGGCTAGCACTACTACTAATCAACTGCGTCAAGTCTAGTTTGTGGCCTATATGTGCAGCTGCTTGCTGCTCTGGATCAAGAGCAGCAAATTGGTTGACATTATTACATTCGTGGTCACATCACGGCGTCTTAATTATATTCCATACATATGTAAATAAATCAGTGCAATATAGTACTACTACCTACTACTGTATCGCATGGACGCAGCAGAGACAAAAGGGGGCCTGCAGAGGATCGGATGAGAGATCGAAATTAAAGCAACCGGCCGCCTACGACAGACGAATGATTGTTGGACCGGGAAGGAAGAGCTAGGCAGCCAGCCACCCAGGGGAAGAGAAGAAGAAAAAAAATGTAAGCTCCGTTTAGAACGCGGAATTCTTTCTCAATCCCTGCGTTTTTTCTGCGGACCAAATTGAATTGTTTTCTGATTTTTTGTGAAATTTCTTTATAAATTCTGCAAAATTTCTATGTTTAAACAGGCCCGTCGAGGAGGAAAAGGTCGCATGCGGCAGCAGCTAGCTAGCTGCTCGATCATCAGATTTCAGAGGATGCATGCATGTCGGCGGCAGCTGACTGCTTCCTCGTTGCTTGAGATATACTGCAGCATGTCAGCGTCGCTTCCTCCCCTCCGTCGACAGCCATGCATGTGTGGAGCAGACAATACTACGGTCCAAATTAAATGAACAGTACTTGGACGACGATAAAACTGGGGTTATATAGTCAGCGTACGGAGGGCTTGTCACTGTTTTGTTTTTTTAGAAAAGAAAATGGCGGCTCTCACTAATTAATCCTTTTCTCTTCTTTTTTGTTGTTTCATGTGGGCCGCATTGCTTCGGCTCATGGGCCGTTTGCTGGTTAGGCCTAGCTAGGGTCGTGCGGCCTGTAGTACTTGTCTGAGCCTGGGCCCAAAGTAAGACTCAGGCGGGTCTCAGTTTTTTTTTTTTTTACTTTTTCTAAAGGTTGATCGAGTCTGTCGCTTTTGGGGAGCTTCTTGATAGTTGACAGTAAATCTTATCGACAGGGATTAAACTTGAAATTAAACTCATGGAGTAATCTCATCAACTTAGGTGTAATCATCAGCAGATTTTATCTCCTTCTTTTCTATCCAACGCACATGTTCTATACTAGCATGAAAGGCGCGCGTTGCCGCGCCCATGCACCCTCGGAAGTTAGTTTTAAAATTGTCAATAGTATAACATAGCGTCGTTCGCATCTAAGTAAATAGCACAATATACAAATTCAAATTTCAAATGCATAGTGACAACGATTGCAATGAAAGATGCTAAGTAAATAGTACCATATATAAATGTACATATGGGAGTAATTCTCATTCCCAATTCCATCATATTGCTTGAAAAATATTTCTGATCATTTTCAGCGTTTTCTGAGATATTATTAAAGTTTTTCTATAATTCAAGGAGTATAGTTGACTGGCCCATGAGGGGGCGCCAGTAGGGTTTCACCTAGGCAGCCGCCACCCTCGTTTCTCCTCTTCCTTTCGTCTTCTCTGTTCTGCTTACGAAGTCGTGGGCGGCGGCAGCGCAAGCCCGCGCGCCTGGCTGGAGGCGGCGGCGCGGGCAGGCGGGCACGGCCGCAACGGCTCCACGCCGGTGAAAGTGCGGGCGCGCGCGGGACCCCGGCGCGACGCTTCGACGCAGGGAGGGGCGAGCCTCCACCCGCGCGGCACTGGCAGGCGCGCGTGGCAGCAGGAGTTGGTGGCGAGGAAGGCCCGACATGGTCCCCCAACGGCGACCCGCGGGCGGGCCCCCGGGGGCGGAGCCGCGAGGAGGTGGTGGCGTCGCGTCTCAGCGAGGGGGAGGATGGGGCCTCCGCCGCACCCATCCATGGGAGCAACACGGGCGCGGGCGGCATGGCGCCATTGGCGAGGAGGGGTGTGGCAGCAGGGAGATGGCGACGGGCTGCGCGGCGCCGGGGACGAGGTAGCGAGGAGGCGGGTGCGACGGGGAGGCCGGCAACTCCGCCACGGCTCCCCGTGGGAGGGAAGAAGCGCGGGACCCACAGCGGCAACGCGTCGGGGGCGAGAGAGGCCAGGCCACTCGGGAGCGCTCGCGCTCTGCGTCCGCGCTTCGTTGTATAGTAGTATAGATGCATGTCTGTTGGTTAACCGTACCCCTTGGAGACACACATGCATTGGATGCAGACTAAATGGATGGGATATGCTGATTGCACGGCAAGGCTAGTTGCACATAAGTATTTCCCACTATTACTTATACTGCCTCCCTTTTCAGTCCAAATTGTGTCAGTCATTGTCAAACAAGCAAAATGCACCATCTTAATTTTGGGTGGAGTAGCGTTTGCGGCTTTTGTGGCCTTTGGATGTGTGGAGTAGCGTAGGGGTGCTCAGTCTTAAACTTCGAAAAAGGAATACTGTAAACGGTTACTGTTGAAAGCTCTTTGGTCCTGGACTGAAGGGCTGGGGAATAAATCTCCCTTGAACTCTAAAAAAAAAATTTTGGGTGGAGCCAAGCCTGTCCTCAACTTGCATTGGATGCCGAGGCTTGCTTAGTAAAAAGCAAGCCGGTTATTTTCCTCGATCAAGCGGCCTTATGCTCACCGAGTGGACTCACGCACGCATGTGACCTGTAAATCATAATATATTTAATTTTCTATAATCATAATGTAACTAACGGATGTGCCAACCCAAGCATAACAAGTTTTGATCACATGCTAGCTAGTCCTATTATTAGTTTGATTCACATAACAAGATCTTCACATCACATTCTCATCAGATAAGAATGCTTATATTACACAAGGAATTCATCTGTCCTAGTCCGATCTGTGGCACGAAATAGAGTGCACGGCATATTTTTCGAACGCTATTAAAGGAGATCCACGGAGTATCAGGGGGTTGCCCGCGAGCTCCCGCCGCCGCCTCACCCTTCTCGACTGCTTCCGCGCTGCGGTGCCGCCCTCCTCCCCGTGCCCCGCGGCGTCGTCCCCGCGCCGGCGCTTCCTGGGGAGGTGGCCCGTGGTGCGGCGGCGCGCGGAGCGGGGCTGCTGCCGGGACCGGCCGCCGCCGCCGTCGAGGCGCGCGGACACGGCTGCGTGGAGCGACCGGAGCTCGCCGGCGCGGGCCGCCGCGAAGCGCCGCACCTCGAGCTGCCGCGGTGGCGGCGGCACGCCGGCCATGGGGAGGGAGGGAGCGAGGGAGGGTTTGCGAGGGCTTTGCCGAGCGCTTTAGCGCTTGGACCCCCTGATATACTGGCATGGGCCGGTACGTACGGTGCCGCCCCCGTGTCGATCGATCGATCGATCTATATCGGTGTGCAGCTAGCTACTAAGCTTGGCAGCTCGCGATCTGCTAGTGTACTCTTCTTCCTTGCATGATGATGATCATGATGTTGTTTAAGCAGCTGTTGACGAGCTACGATTTCTCATTTTGAGAAAACCGTTGGAGAGAACCTTACTGCATTGTGTTCACACCACACGGTTTGTGTCCATACCGCATCCCGATCCCGTACTTCCGTTCGCATCTCTGCAAGTCTGCTGCCGCCCCGACGGCCGTGTGGTGCATGATCTGGAGCAACGTGTGAGGGAATGCTACACGCATCCGCTGCATCCCGAGATGATGGATTCGGCACTGTTCTCGCGTATGATGCTGCATGATGGCTGCTACCTGCTTTGCTTCTTCATAGATTTCGTTAAACACGACGATGGTGGCGAGCAGGAGCAGGAGCAGCGCAACATCGCAGAGACCAGGGACAACACGTCGGTGCGCGACGTCCTGTACCTCCTTGAGAACCAGATACCTCTGTTCCTCCTCGACCGGATGCTGGACCACATCACAGTTCGCCCGCCGGAGTGGAGGAGTAGCTGGCAAGTCGGCCGTCGAGTGCATAGCGAAGCCTGTCCAGCACATACTGCAGAAACAGCTCTACATCAGCAACGAGAAGCGGCCGGCGCCGGCCACAAAAGATGCCGCCGGCGGCCGAACCGGGACGCTCACTGACGGGTCGATGGCTCCGGGAGACGGACTACAGCCGGCGCGCCGACGTGCGGCTCTGCCGCCGGGTGTTCACGCCCGCTGACGACGAACACAACGACGACTGGACCATCCTCGACATCTCCTACGACCGAGGCAGCACCTTGACGATGCTGCGCAACCTGATGGCGCTGGAGGAGCAGCAGGCGGAGAGGCCCGTCACGGCCTACTGCTACCTCATGTCGCAGCTGGCCTGCACGGCGGAGGACGTCGCGCTGCTGCAGGACGCCGGCGTCCTCGAGAATTTCCTCGGCAGCGACGACCAGGCCGCCAGAGGACCCGACCGGACGAGGAGCCTTTTGCCCGGCACGATATCGATCTAATCGTGCCGGTAATGACTGTGGCGCCCATTTGACAATGTACACATGCATATATATATATATATATATATATATATATATATATATATATATATATGGAAATTCCATTCTACTCCCACGTGTAGCTACTCCCACGTACGTATCTCAAGATTTAGAAAGTATCTATCCAAACGAAGGGTATGTACATAGAGTATGTAATAATACTACATGATTTAAGGTGGTATGTGAGTTGAGTATGCAAGTATATGGTGAGTATATCGACATACTCATTTATATGTATTATTATAAGGTATTGTCATAATAAATTTAAAATAAAAAGGTACTTTGTAATTTTTTCATGTTTTGATATTTAGGTTATCTTGAAATGGGTATATGAACATACTCAAACGCATAAACAAGTATGTACACATACACACGGTGATTTATTAAAGGTGGGAGTAGCTACACGTGAGAGTAGAAATAACTCTTCATATATATATGTGTGTGTGTGAGTGTGTGTTTCTATTTTTTCCTCTCTTCCAAAGGAGTACGTCAAAGTAAACGATAAGCAAAACACTCCACCTTTTGGGTGCAGTCGTCAGCAAGCTCGTCCTTTCCCCACTTGCATCTACTTGATTTTCTAAAAGGAGGATTAATATCGTCATATTTATCATTTTGGATAATTGAAAGCAATATGTGAGCGATGCTGGAGGACAGCCAAGTTGGGTTGGGTGGTTGTACGTACTCGTGCCTATCTTCCAACCCACTTGCGCTTGCCCGGCCGCACAGCATATATATTTGACCGCGCACAAATCAAAGCACAGTGGAAAAAAGCGCAGAATTAGTAATTCTCAGCGAATAGAGTCAACGATAAAATAAAAGCAAGCTAGAGGCGCAGCTAGCAGTAGCCGCCAAATTAATTTACCCGCGCGCGGGCGGTTAATTTACGCGCGCGTTTCCACGGCAGGAAATTGGAAACAGCGCATGCAGCGCTGATGATGAGCATCCACACGTGCACAACCCACCACAGCTAAACACGCCATGCATGCAGTGCAAGAACCAAAATCAAAGGAGCTATTCAACTGCTCAGCAGACTATTGCGGACTATGAAACGTGGGCCACACATCACCTAGCACAAGTTGCAGAGACACAGCATCAGCAGCTCAGCTGCTCCAACTCCGAGTGAGCGTGGAGGTGAACATATCGCCGGCCTGCTCACCACCACATACATTCCTGGTCTCCTGCAGGGGCTCCAAAGTCTCGGGCGCATGCAGCTAACCAACCATGCATATATATATTTAGCTAAAATATATTTAGGTCCAAGTAAGTAACTAACAGTGGTTAAAAGTGTAGAACTAAAGTTTAGTTCATGGGATCAACAGAACCTTATTTATAGGTCTACCTACTGCAGTACTGTATATATCAAGCTGCATGATGGCTACTAATACTAGCACTAATCAACTGCGCTAATTAATTTTTACTTCGTGGCCTCCTATAAGCTAGCATAGCTTGCTGCATGCTAGTAGCTCTGCTTGCTGTGGATCATATCAAGAGCAGCAATTCGGTTGACATTACATGCGTGGTCACATCACGGCGTACGTATTAATTATACTCCTTACACATATATATAAATAAATTGATACAATATAGTCCTACTACATACTACAGTATCGCATGGTCGCATCAGGGATTATCAGCGGTAAAAGGGGGCTGCTGCAGCGGATGAGATCGAGATCGAGATCGAGATCAAAAGCAACCGGCTACTACAGACGAATAGTTGTTGGTCCTGGAAGGAACAGGTACTACCCTACTATACGTAGGCAGCTAGCTTTAGCTAGGGAAAGAGAAGAAAAAATGGGTAAAAGGTAGAGGAGGAAAAGGTCGCATGCAGCAGCTAGCTAGCTACTCCATC
The DNA here is from genome assembly GCA_030272315.1 of Paspalum vaginatum. NCBI lineage: Eukaryota > Viridiplantae > Streptophyta > Magnoliopsida > Poales > Poaceae > Paspalum > Paspalum vaginatum. The sequence goes on from CM059016.1 coordinate 5,673,346, forward strand.
TTCTGAGATTTTTCAGAGGATCGGATGCGTATATGTCGGCAGGCAGCTGCCTCCTGCTTCCTCGCTCGTGCTTGAGATCGACACATAGATACATAGATGCATGTCAGCGTCGATGCGCAGCTTGCGTACATGCATTGAGCTGACAATACTACGGTCCAAACGAACAGTTCGACAACACAACACGCCAACACGGCGATAAACTGGGATTAGTCAACGGAGGGCTAGCTTGCCACTGTTCATTCAGGGGGGGAATGGCTTTTCGGCGCCGTTCCCTAATTCTCTTCTTTTTTTTTCTTCTTTTGTTTCATTTCACGTGGGCATTGCTTCAGCTGATGGGCCGTTTGCTGGTTAGGCCTAGCTAGGCTCGTGCGGCCTGTAGTCCTTGTCTGGGCCTGGGCCCAAAGTAAGCCTCAGCCAGGTCTTGGTTTTTCTTTTTTTCCTTATTTTGACATTTTTCTTTTCTAAACGCTAACTGAAAAAAAAAAAATATGCCGTCGCTTCTAGGGTTTCTTGGTAGTAAACCTTATTGAGATGGATTAAACGAGAAATTGAAGTAATTATGTCTTCAATCCCTCTTGTTATACGGGATTGGATGGGTTTTTGATTAAAAGGTACAAGAAGAAGATGGTCATCATACTTTTAGTTATTACATTAGTATACAAACTCTGCTATATATAGGACCATGAGAATATGCGATGGTTTCTAACACAAGTTCCATATGCAAAGTCACAATATGCTAATATTTTTGAGGAATTGTCTCTTCAATTTTTCATTATTTTCATCTCCATTTTGTAACAAAGGGCAAGCTTGACTGCATCATGGTAGTGCTAGCTGTTGCAAAAGTGAGTTAATGCTTCTGCACCACATTAATGTCATTTTCTCATTCCAGTGTATATGTTTGTCAAGTGCTTATGATTCATTTGGCTGACCTTTTTTACTGTTAACAGTCCAAAGCTCGAAATGGCGTTGAAAACATTGCTGCCAAGCCCGAGCATTGCTTTGATCGGTCCATTATCATGTCTTCCCTAATATATATATAGTAGGTTTACCTGTCATGTATTTACCTAATGCTCAGACGGTACAGTACAATAACACAGGGATACAAATAGCACAGAGACACCACTGTACCGAATGAAGTCTGTTTTAGTTTTAGGACCGACAGTGTACAGCTAGAGCACAATGTGATTACAATTAGTTGCAGTGAGTCCCTCATGGATCTAGCTGTTATATAGAATTTAAGAGGCTATCTGCTAAGCATTTCTTCTAGCCATTCACTTTATCTTATAATAACAGGGTGAAGCAGAAATAGATATTAACTAGCTGCAGAGAGTTCATTTTTAGTAAGATGAGATAATCCTGTTAGAATGCGTTGTTTTTTTAATTAGTGAATACTTTCTCGAGGATAACTTTAGAGATAAGACACTCAGTTTGGCATAGTTGCCATTGTTTTTCTTTATGAAACAATTCTTTATTCTTAGAATGCCACTATTTTTTTTCATAATCTGAATGATATTTGTGCAGATAAACCTCACAGAGAAGGTACTCAATTTGGCATTTAAGAGGATTAGTACTGATTGTGAGGTGGGACCCACGAAAGGATGACATGATATTTTGTCGATGAAGAATAATAAAACTAGTGTTAGGAATATTTTCCTCGCACTCAAGTCCAAGATTGAGAAAATTCTAATCAAGATTTTCCCAGCTCATTTGGTTGTTTTGTAGTCTTCACCTGAATTAGATAATGCATGTACTGATCTATGCATGGTTTATGTGTGTGTGATTAAGTGCTCTGAACTGCGAATTCCTTATTTTTTGCTCTTTTGTTCAGTCAAAGGTGTAACATGAGTATAGAGCAGCTTAATAACAGCCAGCTAATTGTTTCTTGCCATTTTCATTGTTTCACGTTCAACCAGAAAAGCCAATCCAATAGAGCGCGCGGCGAAGCATGCCGGTCAACCTAGTTCTATTCATATATCATGGCAAACAACATAATATAATACCAATATGACACGGGGATAATAGAGATAGTGAAACAGACACAAACAACAAAAGAGTAGTACAAGTCCCTCGGTAGCTAGGCGAAGCCTTAGAGCCATAGCAAAAGCACGTAATGATTCCATTCATCGCTGCCACTGAGAGGCTTGAACCAAAGTGGATATCTTTGTTGACAAGACTGATCCAGCGTAGAGTCGATGGACAAATGGCCCCTGATAATTTAAGCTTATTCAAATAGATAAACTGCCAAGCACATTGCAACGGGCAACAACAAACACATATCGATACATAATGGTACAACCAAAATATTAATACAACCAGGACTAGCAGACAATTAGGACTAACAAGACTATTTGCCACTGAGTCGTTATCTATGTATTCACCTCCATGATGGAAAGTGTGCTGATTCAGCAATTGATGAGGCAGTAGACAAATTTAAGAGTGCAAGTGAACGCCGGCATTAGGACCAAGAGCAGAGAAGGGAAAAACCGTTTCATCGAAAATGACATCGTGAGATATATAAACACGTCCTGTATTGACTTCAAGACATTTAAAACCCTTATAAAGATTGTTGTAACCAAGAAACACACCGTTGGGAGCGAAACTCACTCGGAGATTTGGCCAACACGCACTCCCAAAAATTCTTAGAGATTAATAATCAGGCTTTTGATGGAACAGAGAGTTTCTATAGGAGTGGAGAGTATTGGATAACTTTACTCGGAGTGCGGTTAATATATAAGATAAAGAGAATGCGGCAAGGAATGCCTCACTCCAAAAATTCAGATGCATTGATGCATGCGCAAGCAAGGAAAGTCCTGGTGATGTTTTCTCTCAGCGGAGCCATTTTGTTGGTGAACACAAGGACACGAAACATGGTGGGATATGCCAATGTTAGCCAAAAAGAAGTTGAGGTGTCGATATTCACCACCCCAATCAGTTTGCATGGCTAGGATTTTCTTATCAATTTTTGCCGTTAAATTATCATTTTCGCAGGAAAAAAACGATCCAACTGGGCTATCCGCCAATGGCTACGCAATGAAGGCAAACGGATTTGTAAATCTGTGCCCAATAAGAGGCAATCATTGTACGGGACATCTTTTGATTTGACCAAGTTTAAAAAAAGTTATATTTATGATGCCACATGGTTATCATTAGATCCATCTGATAGATTACTTTATTCAATGTGATTGATTTTGATATTTTTCGCTATGAATCTAGACAAAGCAGGTGTAGATGGTGGCCTCCAGCTCCTCGAAGAGCCACCGCACCTTCCTCTTCACTCCCTTCTGGAGCTTTAAAAATGACGTACATTTTCAGGTCAAAAGTAATTACATTGTTGGGGCCTTGGCTGGTACCGGCTTGCATTGCCCCGGGCAGGGTCTCCAGATGAAGGGATCGATCAGGAGTGAGTGGAAGGATCAGATGGAGGAGCTCCGACGACTTGACTCCAACATTTTTTTTGACGTAAACTTGACTCCAACATTGTCTAATTAACATCCTCTTGTCTTGTGGGTTATCTTATCATCACCCCATCACTGTCCATAGTCTGTGTCCGATCGAAACGGTTCAACATGTCCACACTAGCTTGTGACACTACAAGCAGTACGTGGTTTCCTCGATCGTGCTCACAGTCCACACGACACCCCCGCGCGCGCTAGCTCTATATAACCTCCGCCCCTAGCATGGCATTGTCTCACACATCGAGCACCAGGCACATCACTGAGCTAGCGAGCTTCGCCTAGCTCCTGCCATCGTCGTCCCACCACTCGCCGCCGAGGCCCGATCGCGCGCTCGGACAGCAGCCGCCATGGCCAACTGCCGCTCCAACTTCCCGTCGACCAACCGGAATGGGCCATGGGGTGGGTGCATAGGTGCAGCAAAGGATATCATCGCGGTGCCCCGGCGTCTCGAGAGCATAACCATCCGCAGCGGCTGGGTCATCGACTCGCTAGAATTTTCGTACATCAGCGAAGATGGCCGGAGGCACACCAATGGCCCTTGGGGTGGCGACGGAGGTAATAAGCAAACGGTGAGTACGATATTCCAAATCTTTTTCAGTACACGGTGTGCATTACCAGGAATAACGTTTGCTGGTTTGAAGCTCTTTGAGCGGAAGGAAATTAAAAAAATATTAACTTGGAAAGCATTATACAGTCATTTGTCAATAACTAATATTCGTTTTTTTTTATCCATTCGTGCGGCACGCAGATCTGTCTTGGCCCCACTGAGTTTATAAAGGAAGTGTCAGGAACAACCGGTACATACGAGGACAATGTTGTGGTTCGGTCGCTTAAGTTTGTCACCAACATCTGTACATATGGACCTTTCGGGCGTGAGCAGTGTGGTGGCACCCCCTTCTGCAGCTATGGCACCGTCGTAGGCTTTCATGGCAGTAGTCGAGACTATCTCAACTCAATCGGCACTTACACGCTGAGTCAGCCAACCCCGAATGGACCGTGGGGTGGATGTGGAGGCGCATCCAAGAGCATCACCGACGTGCCCCGACGTCTCGAAACCATAACCATCCGCAGTGGCTGGGTCATCGATTCGATAGAGTTTACATACATCAACGAAGATGGGCAGAGGCACACCAAAGGTCCATGGGTTGGCGACGGTGGTAGCAAGCAAACGGTGAGTATACTATTCTAAATCTTTTTCTTTTTTACAAGACCATCCTAGGGGATGAGTAAAAGGAACGTCCATAGTACAAATCAACACTGTATCGCTACTGTAGACAGAGAAAAGTGTAGTTGAATAATGATAGTCGGTCCCTTTTAGTCAGTCTGTTGGGGATAGCCTAATGCATGGTGTACATTATCAGGAATAATATTTGCTGGTTTGAAACTCTTTGAATGGAAGGCCGGCACAATTCGCTTCCTTTATGCTATCAGCCTTATTTTACAAAAAATAATTTCAAAAGCATTATACATTCATGTGTGGCAATAACTAATGTTTGTTTTTTATCTGTTCATGTGGCACGCAGATCTGTCTTGGCCCCACTGAGTTTATAAAAGAAGTGTCAGGAACAACCGGTACCTACGAGGACAAAGTTGTGGTTCGGTCGCTTAAGTTTGTCACCAATATGTGTACATATGGACCTTTCGGCCGTGAGCAGTGTGGTGGCACCTCCTTCTGCAGCTATGGTACTGTCGTGGGCTTTCATGGCCGTAGTGGCAACTATCTCGACTCAATCGGCACTTACACGGTCTAAATTAAATTATTCGATACGTACTATTACATATCGATGTGTGCTTGTTGTTGCCCTTTGCAGCGTGCTTGCAGTTTTATCTATTTGAATAAGCTCATCATGGGCCCTTTGTCCATCGACTTTACGCTGGATCAGTCTTGTCAACAAAGATATCCACTTCGGTTCGAGTCTCGTGCGTCCCAGTGGCAACGGTGAATGGGACCAGTACGTGCTTTAGCTATGGCTCTGAGGCGCAACCTACCAAGGGACTTGTACTCTTTGTTATTTGTGTGTGTTTCGCTCTCTGTTATCCCCATGTCGTATTGCTATTGTAATATGTTGTTTGCCATGCTATATGAATAAAGTTTGGTGCTCGTTACTTTTCAACCGACTGAAAAGAAGGCTTGCTTTTAGTCAACATCATCAACCATTACATGTGCATCTGATGGTTTGTATTAGTCCTTGTTGTTTCATATATGTGACAGTTATATCATGCCCGTTAAGCAAACCCGTTAAGTGATTGGAGGCCCGGAGGGTGTGCGAGTGTTGACGGCACTTAAACACGCCAAACCTTATACTGTAAGTGACAGTATCGGTGTAGCCTTTCCCCGAAATGAGTATCAAGGGTTTTGTCAATCCGTGAAAAACTGAGTTTAAACTACTATTAATCAAAGATTAATCAATTACTAACCAGCTCTAATAGATCTAATAAACCAAGGATAAAAGAGAGTCTAATCACCGACTAATCTATATCTAAACTATGGCATCAACTAGATTAGAGACAAGAGCTAAGCAAGATCAAACTAAATAAGATCGACTATGAAGCTAATACGGCTAAGAGATTAGCGAGAGATATGAGACAAACTTCTTATAAACTATGAACCACCTGAGCATAGATCTAACGTGGAACATAGAATAAACATAATCATGAATGTCATAAACTTGCTAGAACCTTTCCCTACAACCACTTGTCACATAAGTCAGAGTAATCGACGAACTAGCAAGTCTAAACCATCTCTAAGCATGAGCAGATTCAATCACTAATTAAAGTAAAAAAATCTACTAAAAGACATGTGGATTAATCAACTAGGTCTGATCACATGTAGAGATGAAGCATTGCAAAGACATGGATCATAGATTATGTATAAACAAAGAACTTATTGCACACAGACGATTTTATTGATCGAATTCAAGGTTTATCGTAGTAAATAAGAAGAACAGAGAGTTACTCGAGATTCATCATGAACTTGAAGCACATAGTTGTCGAATTCGACGAGACGAACAACATATCAATTGACGAACTCGAGACTCCCTGGAAACAACTGGGGTCGGCCGACCCTAGGGTCCTGCCTCCTCTCGCTCCCTCCTTATGCCGAGATCTCCTTCTCGACGAGTCTTGCGAAGATAGACCTAAACCCTAAATTTGGATCTCTGATTTATAATGAATTCGATGCCTCTCCCCTAGGGAGGCCATATATTTATACCCGGAGGGTGCCCTATACATGGAAACTATTAGGTTTCTGTTTAGATGGTTTCTATGACCTATTTCCATATATATACATGTGTCTTGAAGGTTCTGGGTCGTCCATATACTTCCTTGCTTGGTGATGAAGCCATTGTCCTAGTCCTTCTCGAAATTAGCTTTCCATATTCTGCAGCCCTTAGTATTTCGACCATAACTTCCTCATCCGGAGACCAAATAAGGAAAAATCGGACTCTAAATTGTAGATCTCGACTTTGATATTCAAACTTTATTCATTTGAAATCGTTAAGATCTCTGAATTGGGCCCACAAGGTGCTACTGTCCTAAAATGCCGAGATTTAGTTGGAGCTTAGATTGGTCTTGTGATAAACATTCTTTATCTTCATATTCTTCGTACTCAAGCAATCATTAGCCTCCGAAACCTTATCCATAATGGGGTTGGGACTTTTTTTTGGCTTTAATTGCTCTTCTTTTATTAATCATCCAACCTCCCTAGACTTGTAGCATAAATCCTTTCTTCGAGAAATCCTCAAAATTATCACAATTATACCCTATTTTTCTGCAAAAATCAATTTTGCACAAAAACAAAGAGCATTCTCGAAAACGGGGTTATTTGTTAGCAAAACAAGACTATATCATAAGATTATCTTCCGAAGAGGCATAAAATTATGTAAAAATAGAGCATAAATTTAGTTAAAATCTTACGTCAACAGCGAGCGGTAGCCCGACCCATTGGGAGCTCCGATGCTAACACATGGTTAGGCACCACCCCTTCAGGGGCCTGAGGACATGGGTGTTTGAGCCCTCCTCGGCAGGAGGCGGCCACTTCCTTAAGGAGCCTGGCTGATGCTAAATGCCTGAGGGCCTCTTTAGCAGGGGATGGACCCCCGGGCACTTAGGCCGCCCTAGTTACTTTTGTTTGCGACCATCTCAGTCTTTTCCCAGAGGGCCCCAAACCACAGCAAGGGCAGGGTGAGGAGTTGTGTGCTACTCTAAGAGTTTTTCATGCCTACCCTTGGTTCCAGGCAGTGCTTATTGATGTTCTGATGGAACCTGTGCTCTCTCCACCTCACACCAGTCCCAGCCAGCCCCACACAAGGCCCAGCCCCACCACAACTCATCTGGCTGGCCCAAGCCAGCCCACCTCGCAGCCCTAGCCCACTTGCCAACGATGCCATACGTGTCATGCGTGTCTTCTTCCCCAAAGGGGGAAAAGGAGTAGACCTTCTCTGCTTTTCCCCGACTGAGCGGCGATCGAAGCCTACAGCCCCAATCACTCTGTCCTAGAAGGTGCATGTCACGAACACATGCGGCGCGTGAGCACACCATGCCCAGACCACACCCTCGCCACACCCGCCACTACTAGATGCGCGCCATGCACCCCTATCGGAAGCCCACGTCCAATCATCATCATCCGCCACCGAGGCCACCTTGGAACCGTTGCCTCTGCCTACTTAAACCCCTGAACCCCATAACCCTAGCCACCCCACTTCGCTCCCACTGCCGCTGTCGCCGCCACTCGGGGCTTCGAATCGAAGAAGACGCCACCACAGAGGGAGAGGAGGGGCCTCACCGATCGCCGTCCGTCTACTCTGGGCTCTCTGTCGCTGACGCTCAATAAGAACAAAAAATAAGTGTCATTTCATGTGTTTTTTAGAGTAAGCGTCAATGTCTTTATCATCTCATTAAAAACCGCCAAATATCATTGAAAATGCAACATTGCTTGTAGATTTTGCTATACTCACATTTTGCAGGTTTTTAGCCCAAGTTTGATAATTATGTGATGAAAGCTTTATGCAAGAAATGAGGCTACAAAAATGATTGAAGACCAAAGATTACTCTGTAACCAAGGTTATTGGCCAACCTTGCAATCTAGTAACCTTGTTTTGGCCAAAACCTCTCCTTCCGGAATGTTCTAAAGGAGATCTTTGGGGACTAACTCCTACAGAACCTAAACTTCATTACCATAAAAGGTTTGACCAACAAAGACCAAGAGATATTAAAGACCTATCCAAATAGGCAAGATTTGGTGCAAACCAACATGAATCTCAAGTTCTTGGTGGAAATAGCCCGAAGAATTACTACATACTTGTGAGATATGTAAAGAGGACTCAACTGACAAAAGTTGGAAGCGAGAGGCTAAAGGAAGGGGCGGGTCAGCCGACCCTAACCCCTAGGTTGGCTGACCCCACAGTTTCGGTTTCCCCCTTTTCTACCACAGCTTCCTTGGGGTATTTAAACAAAGTATATGCCCCAAGTCGAGGCATGTATCCAATTGATTATCAAGGCTACAAAGTCGACGGGAAGAGGGATAACAACTAGAGAAGAGCTGATGGTCGAGTTCTAGGCTAGCAATTAAAGGACGTAAGTATTCCAAAACAGTACCGTGCACATGTGGGAGGGTTTTCAAGATCGAAAATTGCCTCAAATATGACAGCTTACACAAAAGAGAACCAAGTGTTTTCCTACTGCAAGGGCTAAAGTGCTGCTCAATTCTAGATTTGATTACGAATACCATGGAGTACCACAACTACATCACAAATTGAGGAAAAGAAAAAAAATGAATAGATGGAACAAATTTGATAGGGGTTTAGCGAACCTACACGCGGAAGCTGCATGAAAACACTCCAATATATGTATGTATACAAATACAGAAGGAAAATCAATTAACTAGAACGATACATATAGGCAACCTAATTGTTAACTAACTTAATGATGATGGGTGGATCTATTGGCATGGTTCATCTTTCTGATCGGATTTCATTTCATTCCCGCCTCGTTATGAAAACGAAACACCGATGGAAAAACACCGGAACACCATCTGAAAAAACCGACCGGTTTGTTGTTCTTGGTACGGAAAAACCTGGTAGGTTTCTTGTTCTTGGTTGGGGAAAATCTGACCGTTTTCTCCGGTTCCTCGTTCTCGGCCGAGAAAAATCCAGGCGATTCCTCAATCCTGCTCGGGGAAAATTCGACCGGTTTCTCCGGTTCCTCGTTCTCGGTCGAAAAAAATCCAATTGATTCCTCAATCTCCTCAGCCGGGACAAATCCGGCCACCGATTTATCGCACTCGGGTGGTACCGAGGAATCATAGTCTCCCCACGGTGCGGGCTGGGCGATCTGGACCGCTATGCCACCAGCCCACCACCCTCGGTCATCCACTCTTCAAGCTCTTTGTGCACGCGCTCGATGAGGTGGTCGAGCGCCACGCCGCGCGCAAGCTCCAGGCCATGGTGCTGCAGCGTCGTCCACTCGTACGCGGGGTCCTCCCAGTAGTTGCACTCGAACATCTTCACCATGCACACGTCCATCTCGTCCTCGCTGGACTCGTACGGCCTCTTCCTCTTCCTCGACCCCGGTGCCGGTGCCCAGCCATACATTGTCTCCGTGTCGAATCAGCTCCCATGTCCGCGGCGGTGGCGGCGGCGGCAGAACAGTTGACGCCGCCGGTGTCCATGCCGGGGCAGTGCTGCTCGGCTCGGCTGATCGATCGATCTTACGTTGTTCTGAGACGAGACGACTGCCACCAGGCTTTATTTATTTATTATATTATATGGCCGGCCAAGCTCGAATCGGAGTTCCTGTCCTAGTCCGATCAAGTACAGTATGGGCTTGGTTACGATTAGAAGCGGCTCCTCGGTCTCTCACCGTCGCCGTCCCACCCAAACGCGTAGATTCTTCCTCGTTTCTTCCGGCCGCACACTTCGCTCAGAATCCTCCTACAGTGCAAATCTCGCTTTTCTCGTATGCAGCTCGGGGGCAGCCTCTCGCCCAACGCCGCTCGATTATTCCCCACCCCCGCCCTCGCTTCGTCGCCTCCGCCCGACCCTATCGCCTCCTCCCGCCGGTGGATCTTCCCGCCCCGTTGCCTCCGGCGGTGGATCCTCCAGCCCCGTCGCCTTCTCCCGGCCTGTCGCGGCGGCCGGCAGCTCCTCCTGCCGCCAACGCCACTGTTCGTAGCGTCGCCTCCTCTCACCGATGCCTCCTCCCTCTCGCGACGCTCCTCGTCCACCGCCGGGGACGAGTTGGATTGGCCGCCCGCAGCGCTCCTTGTCTGCCGCCGTCGAGGGACGAACTGGAGGCACCGCCCGTGGTGCCCCTCACCCCGGCCAGGGTGGAGGAGGAAGGGATGGGATTGGGCGGAGCCGGCAACGTGGTGGAAGGGGAGGGGACGGGTCAGCCAGAGGCGGCTGTAAATAAGCAGGATTGTCAAACGCTAAGATTATTTGGACAACGGATTTTCCGGTGAACAGATTGTGAGATAATTTTATTCACAAAATAATCGAGATCTCGAAAAACGAATCCAAATAAGACCAGAGCTCTTCCAGTTGGTACGAAATAGAGTAAGAGATCCACGGCAAAGCCCTCGCAAACCCTCCCTCCCTTCCCCATGGCCGGCGTGCCGCCGCCACCGCGGCAGCTCGAGGTGCGGCGCTTCGCGGCCGCCCGCGCCGGCGAGCTCCGATCGCTCCACGCAGCCGTGTCCGCGCGCCTGGACGGCGGCGGCGGCGGCCGGTCCCGGCAGCAGCCCCGCTCCGCGCGCCGCCGCACCACGGGCCACCTCCCCAGGAAGCGCCGGCGCGGGGGCGACGCCGACGCTGCGGGACACGGGGAGGAGGGCGGTCCCGCGGCGCGGAAGCAGTCGAGGAGGGTGAGGCGGCGGCGGGAGCTCGCGGGCAACCCCGCCGAGGGGTTCTCCGTCGCCGGCGACGGCGCGCGGCGGCTGCGCACGCACCTCTGGCACGCCAAGAGGTTTTCTATGGAGAGGCGGTGGGGGTTCGTCTTGCCCGTCGCCACGCAGGGAAGGTGAGCGACGGCGGTGGGTTGTTTGGAGTGGAAAGGAGGGATTTTTCGTTCTTCTTTCAGTGCACACCGGAATCTGGAAAACGGTAGTTGAGTTGTTTTCTCGCTAAATTGGTAGAGTGCGCCTTGCTGTAGAGCACCCTTGCTGAAAAAGCGTTGTCTACTAATGCTAGTTGTGAAAATCCTAACTGCTGTTGTATCACCTCTAGTGTTTGATAGATTAATATTGCCTTCTCTCTTTACTTAATTATTACAAATTACAAATGCGTAATCCTGTTAGCGCAAGCTAGATTCATCTGAAACTCAAGTATGTTGTGTCATACTGACCGAGATGACTAATCTGTTGCCTCCTGTGCTGCATTTGTTAATTGGAGAGGATGAATTCCTTATAAATTCCATCTTTCTGAGTCAGTGCTGCATTTGAGTTCAAATGAGTAACACGGTTAAACATCGCATTGTGCAGAGGGAGGGGCTCGAGGAGTGTTCTCAAGAAGCTGAAAAATGGCACTATCATTCATGATGCTAGCTACTTAGTCCCAATTGAGTTAGATGGTCCAGAGGTACAAGTTCCTATCCTCTTTCCCTTGCTGTCCTGTAAAATTTTTCCAATCCCTTGCTAGCTGTTATCAGTTGTTTTCATCTTTTGACGATTCGATAACCTGTCAGTCTTACTGGGTGTGCTGGCCCACTTTTCCAGGATTCCCTGTTATCCATTCTGGGAATGGTTCTGAGCCCAGCTCCTACAGATAAAACATCTGATTCGAGGCGTCTACGGGATCAAATTTTACGAGGTGTTTGCTATGAGAATGCTATGGTATTTATATGTCTGCCACATACAGTATGGTAAGATGTGTTTGGAGTGACAACCATGACTTCATTTTTCTTTCCAGCTTTGTGGTGCTGGGAGTCCCCATTCCCAAATTATTGGACCAGTATCATACATGTGGCGTCCATTCTTAAGAGAACATGATAAACCACAGGCTGAAGGAGATCTGTCTACTTGTCACTGCTTTGATGAAGAGAGCATCAGTTCCTTACGACGCCAATTGTGGATATGGATCCATCCTTCTGCACTTGATGAAGGGCTTAGTGCAATAAGATTTGCATGTGAAAAACAGGTTCTTCATCTAAATCTTATATATGGCTGTAAATTGCAGCTTCTTATGCTTGTTTGGAGGGTAAAAGAGGATTTAGTTTCAGTAATCTTAATCTGAAAAATCAGTTTTTGAGAAGTTCACTAATGTAGAAATGAATGCTCATAATTCTAGTGTAAGTATGTGAATATACAAGGGAGATGTAAGTTCTGTAGAATACTTTTTTTACACTCTTGTTCATTTTTAACCACCAAGTATATACGACTCCAAGTACAATTGTATTTCTACTTCCAATTCAGATTAAACTTTGCACTGCCCAAGTACTCATACTGAACACAAGCATGTACATATGTTTTAGGAGGAATAAAATAACAAAAGAACTTCTTGCCCTTTTATATTTGTTGCTCGTCTTCTCTAAACATACGAATGGGTTGAGTCATGTGCTTTGATCCTTTGACCAGAAAATACTAGTCACTTTGTTGTTCCATGGTTGACAGAAAGATAGCATTTACCATATTTTCTATCCTAATGTACTTTAGAAATTGCTGCTTTTATGATCTCAAAGGAACAATTATGATGCTATTTGGTGAGCATAGTTTGTCTTGTGAAATATAATCCGTAGTACTGCGTAAAATCACAATTCACAGCAACCACATTTTCTCCTTGTTGTAATACCTTCTTAGTTATATAATATCGTTCTATACTCTTCAGATTCGAGAATCTGGAGGTGCGGTCAAATGTTGCTCATTAGATGGAAAAATTGCAAGAATGGAAATCATGGGAGGAAAGGCTATGCAATCTCTTAAGAAGATTTTGCACCCCATCAAGCAAGTTCCTTTTTTTTCTTTTGAATGAATGTAACTTCCTTTTACTGTTAGAAAAAACCGATGTCGAGGCAAGGCATACTAATTTGTATATTTTTTTGACAAATGCAGTTTGGGTAAGATCAATACAAATACAAGTGATTTGTATACATCAGCTGATGCTTCCCCAGATTCATCTACTGCCCTTCATGTTTCAAAAACATCCATTATTGATCATGCTGAAGTTCTTCATCCTGGTGCTATACTATCCATGACAGTTCATGATCCTAGGGAAGGTTCAGTCCATCGAACAGAGTCGTCTTCTGAATTAGTCTCACTTGGCAAGGAGAATAAAGTATTGGAAGAAGATATAACACCAAATGCTGGTGGGGCGCCATCAGAGGTGGGAAATATGTTGTCATTGATGTGGATGCACACTGGACGGCATGATATATTCCTTTCTGACTGTACAGAACTGTGGGACTCCAGCCAAAGCATAAATCCTCCTGTGGCAGAGGATGTTCTTTGTATGGAAAAGCACCATGAACGTATGAAGTTTTTCTGCCTGGATTCTGGAAATGATCAAGGACAAACAACACAAGAGAAGGATGGCTTCAGTCGATCCTGCCCCGTTGTTCTTATGAAACATGCCAAAGAGGAAATGCTGGCACTTGGGTATGGATAAATCTTTGCTCATCAATGATGCCACATTAGTTTTCCTGCATACAAGAGCATATGACTTCTTGCATATGACTAACTTATTAACTTCTATATGGTCCCATGATAAAGAAAACTTCAGAACTTTTAGCCTCCTAAGATGACTACCTGGGCCTATCTCATGTTCATATCAGATGTAATGCTATTTGTGCTTTCGTTCTTAGAGAAAAATAATTTAAGATCAGATTGTCATGAGTTTTGAATCTTTTATGTCTCTTTTATTTAGATTGGCTGAAAATGTTATGTCTTGTTTGTCTTGCCTTATTATGGTTTGTGTAGTGAGTTGAGTTGGTATGGTAATCTTTCTGAAATGATAAACCTGTGACTTGTTCTCTTATTATATCTCCTGTTAGTGAGATCATCTTATTGTCCACATTCGTGAATATACAGGTGGTCTCTCATTCTACCTCTGAGTTGGGTGAAACCTTTCTGGCTCCTTCTAGTATCTCATGGTGCACATGTGATTGGCTTAAGAGAGAGATGGTGGATCACAACAAAGGTATTGTAATACAATGAGAATATAATACTAGCTTGCTTCCAACTGCCACTACTTTTCTTGAATTAGCATCATGGCGTTGCATGTGTGGTGGTATCAGGAAAAACTACTAATCAAGCAATAAGTTTGTCACACTGTTATTGCTTTTGTTGAACTATTAACAAAGCTTCCATATTTGAAATACAATGAGATCAAACTAATGGTGTGACCTTACCTCTCTCATTGAACAGAGGCAGTAAGATAGTGAAAAATTTTCGTTAAAGTGCGAACAGTAGGTCTGGTAGTCATCATTTTTTATCATCTTAGTTGCTACTACCAATACACTGACATATCCTTTACGCAGTTCAAAATGCCATGCTTTCCATATGATTATCCAGACAGCAAAGCATATACATTGTATATGTCCAAAGAAGCTGCTGATCATGATAGAACAGATGAATGCCGCCCTGCTTCCAAGCGACCTCCAAGAGTTCCTATGCCACCTTTATGGCACTGTATCAGGGCTTGTTTTCACAAAGATGATGGTATATTGAGTGGTCTTAAAGTAGATGACTCAGTGTGGGCTAATATGATATTGCCTGAGAATTGTTCTGTAGATACCAAATCTGGCGATGCAGAACCATCCTTGCAACTTCATGTGCTAAGAACCATCCAAATGTTGAGACAATATGTAAAAGAATTTGATATGAAATACCTGAGTTCGTCATGTGACATGGAAATGGATGTTGAAAAGCCTAAATTAACATCTAATGGCACTGTCAAAGTGACATGTTCCTTGAATGAATTATGCCTGACAAGAGTTCTGATCCGAGCTTTCAAGGAAGGTTCTTTTGAAGAGGGTGCTGTTGTCTGTGCTCCACTTCCTTCAGATCTTTCAGCTTGGAAAAGCAGGTCGATATCCTATGTGTCCTTTTAATATATATTTCCAGAACTCTGTTAAGTTTGTTTCTTGGTTGATATGTGTCCTTTTTGGAATGTAAATGCGATTTTAGTTCACATATTTAGTATATCACAGAAAAATTTGCCCTTCATGTCTTGGCATGTTCTTATCCATCTTCAGGATACTATGGCATTTTTACACAGCATGTTTGGGTTGAGGGTTCTTTAAATGCATCTCATTCAGTAATCTGTTTCCTGTTGTATCCTTTGCTAGGTGATAATAGAAAATAGAAAATAATAAAAATAGTTGAAGAAGCTAATCTCATTTCGTGCATGGAACAGATCAAAGGAAGAAGACGAAGGATGTTTAGAAAAATGGGAACTCCAGCTCCCTCAGTCCCATGTTAGTTCCTATTTCTCTTGGTTTGATCCTAGCACCAGCAGCCTTCAGTTGCCTAAAGATGCTGCTGCACGGGAGTCGTTCAGGTGGCCAATAGGCTTTGTCACTACTGGTTTCATCCACGGAAGGTACCATTCTGACTCTTCCCATCTACAGTTCTACACACGTCAGTACCATGCTGTCTAGCAACTCTGAACTCCGTTTTGTTTCACTTATCACAGTAATGGGCAAGACGCTGTCGCAGTTGCATTCTGCGAGACGAAGCTTCTGGCAGTGTTGAGGCGACAGCAATGGACGCATGAAAACTTGCAGGGCCAAGAAATCTGTGTCCTTGTCAGGAATGCAAGATCAGCAGCATACCGACGAGGGCTGGCCACGATTGTGCTGGAACATCAAGAATCAGACCTAGAGTTTATGTAGTCTGGAACCTGTATGATGTTCTCTCCGGAGTCCTGCCCACTGCCAAAATTTGTTCCAAGCGCTGAACTGTGCCATTGCAATTTTGATAATTTTTTATTTATGATTGTTTCTTAATCGATGCTTATGATTTCACGGCTCGATTTGTGCTGTGTTTGTGCGTATATCAGAATGGTCAAGGTTGTATATATTGCGTCCAGCTCCTACCTTTTGTTGGGGCCACATGTCAGTTGGACAGTTCATCTGCCACCCAAGAAGGAAAGCTGCAACTGGGCCTATTTCGCCTCGTTTCCTCATCTCATGTCACGCCTATATTCACGGTAAACGCGTGCTATTACAGGGGTGGGTCAGTTTCAGGCGAGTGGCTTCCGTTGCTCCATGCCTTTTCCGGGAAAATTTCAACAGCACCCCGCCCTCTGTCTCCCGCCAAACGTGGCCAATCGCTCCCTTTACCTCCGGATTCAAATATGCCCCCTAGCTTCCGACCTCCATTCCAAGCGTTTGACCACCACCGTCTCCACCGTGTTTCCGAGGGCCACAATGAGGGCACCCCTTCTCTCCATTGTGCTCCTCTTGGCCATCACGGCCATTGTGCCCATAGTCGCAGTGGCATCTTTGTCGCTCCATGTGGCCACTGATGAACAGGGGTTTCAAGCTCCTAGTAAAAGGGCAAAGAAGCACGGAAGCTCTGTCAAGACCTTGTCCCTGGATGAATATGGACTTCCTAAGAAGGCCGAGGAGGAGAACTCATATGTAGAAGACGCGCCGGCCACGACCTCCAGCGCCTACAATGTTGGAGCCGAAGCAAAGAAGGGTTCCGCCAGTAATGAGAAACCCGATGAATATGAGGTATCTCCGATTCCTGAGAATGTAGAGAAGGAGAAATCTAGAGATTCTGGAGAATCTGCATATCTTAAGAAGGAAAAGGAGGTGAAGCCCGGCGATTTCGATAAGAAGGAAAAGAAAGAGAAGCCTGATGATTTTGATAGCAAGGGAAAGAAGGATAAGTCTGAGGGTTCTGACGGGAAGAAGAAAAAAGACAAGTCCGATGATTCTGATAAGGAGGAGCAGAAGTCCAATAAGTCTGAGGATTTGGACGAATATGCATCTCCCAAGAAGGAAAAGAAGCATAAGTCTGACGATTCCTCCAATAATAATAAGGATAAGAAGAAGTCAGATGATTCGGGTGAATCCACGTCTCACAAGAAGGAAAAGAAGGAGAAATCTGATGATTCTGATGAGTCTTCATCTTCTAAGAAGAAGAAGAAAGAAAAGTCTATCGAATCAGATGAATCTGGGTCTCCCAAGAAGGAAAAGAAGGAGAAATCCGATGATTCAGACGAGTCTTCATCGTCTAAGAAGAAGAAGAAAGAGAAGGCTGACGGTTCCGACGAATATGCATCTCTTGAAAAGGAAAAGAAGGAGAAGTCTGAAGGTTCCGACAAATATGAATATGAATCTCCTAAGAAAGAAAAGAATGAGAAATCCGTCGATGCTAATGCTTCTGCATATTTTAAGAAGGAGAAGAAAGAGGAGAAGAAGAAATCCAAGGATTATTTTAAGAGCGGAAATGAGGAGAAACCCGACGAGGATGCAGCGCCCGTGGACGTCTCCACGACCGGCGAATATGTCTCCCCCCAGGAGAAATCCGACGAGGACGCTATGCCGGCCGACGTCTCGCTCACCGGCCAATACGTGTCTTCCACCAAGGCCCCCGCCACCTCCGATGCCTACGCAGCTCCAAAGCAGCAGGTCGCCAGCAGCCAGCCCATGGGTGGCGCTCCCGACGAGCTTCCGCCGGCGGCCAAGAGCACCACCACCACCACCACTGGCGGTGCGTACGCCTCTCCTAAGTCGTCGCAGGACGACGCCAGCGGCAGCCAGCCCATGAGCGGCGCCGGCGCGTCTCCCGACGAGCTTCCTCCTCCGGCGGCCAAGAGCTCCGCCGGCGGTGCGTACAACGACGCATCTCCAAGAAACGCCGCGACGAATAAGCCGAAGCTGTCGATGGAGTCGTTCTCGGGCATGATCAAGCGGCCGATCGTGAAGATGCTGAGCCCGGTGATCAAGAGCGTGTGCGCCAAGACGGAGTACCCGGCGGACTGCGAGGCGTCGATCGCGGGGCTCCGCGGCGCGGCGCCGGCGCAGACGACGGACACGCTGGGCGTGCTGAAGCTGGCGATGGAGGCGGTGCGGCAGAAGGCCGTCGAGGCGATGAACGCTGCGACGGACCGGATGAACGCGCCGGGCGCGGACGCCACCACCAAGGAGGCCCTCGACTCGTGCACCTCCTCCTACAGCGACATCAAGACGAGCCTGGACACGGTGGACGACGCGCTCAGGCGCGGCGACGTCGACACGGCGCACACCAACCTCGACTCCGTGGAGACCGACGTCACCACCTGCGACGACGGCTTCCAGGAGCGCGGCACGCCGTCGGTCATGACCGACCATGACCAGGAGCTCCAGAAGCTCGCCAGCAACCTGCTCTCCATCGGCGCCGTCCTCCATCACTAGGAGATGAGATGAGATCAGGGGAGCTCCATTGCCATTCAGGAATTGAAGGGGAAAAAGTGCCTGGGATTAATTAACCTGCAGTGCAGGTGCAGCTGCTGTGCGTGCAGTGGTGGTCATGTCATGTGATGCGCGCGACGAAGTTCATTTGCAGCATTATATTTCATTAATGTCATGTGTAACAACAGTACGTATATGATTGTCAATCCATACAAATCCAAAAAAAAAAGTGTAAATTTCCGAATTGTGATGTTGCCTTCACCCATATATATATAACCTTTAAAATCGTCGTATAACATTAGGAGTTAGGGAAATATGGAAAATAGGAAAAAAAACAAACAAACGAAAAAAAACACAAAATTGGGGGCATTCCGAGAATTGAACTCGGGACCTCTCGCACCCTAAGCGAGAATCATACCACTAGACCAAATGCCCTGATGTGTTCTGGAATGTCTACTCATCTAATTAAGGTATGATTGGAATTTAAGCAAATAATATCAATTGCTTGATACTAAATCAAAGCATTTAGTGTAGCTGTACTATTATTTCTTAGGGCGTGAGGCGTCCGCACTTAATTTTTTGTAAAGAATGCCTAGTTCATCAAGCAAAATTTTGTTGGTTGGTACTTCGAGAGATCTTCCGGCTTCCATCGCAGTTGGTACGGGGGATCTGAACTCTGGCTGTCAACCAGATGTCCGCGCAAGAAATACTAATCACGTTGATACTCTGCACAAAGACTGAACTTAGCCGTCACGAGCAGCGAGCACCACGAAAGAATGGATAACTTTCCTTCTGCTACAAGGCCATAACTGGAACTAAGAATGCATGCTGGAACTAAGAATGCATGCAATCCGTGCTACTTGGCCTTTCCTGGCCTTCACAACGAGACAAGTGGAGGAAACCCAACATAGAGAGGCCAAGAACATGAGAACATTGAGTGCATATGGCTAAACACGGCAGCAAGATGTTGCATCATCAGGTAACATACAACACTGCAGATGCGCACAGAGCGGACAGATTAGAGGACCACGCCGAGTTTTTTAGTTACAAATTGTTCAAGCTGCTAACGAAAAACAATACTATCTCATGAGACTAGATCAAATCCAGCGGTCAGCAAAACAAAAGGTCAAAGCATCCGATAGAATGGATACTGAGCGCACTCTATTGTTTGCACTTCATCTCATCTGCACCCTCAAATTACCCCTTGAAATATGCATACAGAGCAACTAGAGAGGCAGCGGTGGACAGCGAGACAACCCACGGTGTTATATCCGCTGCTCGACGTCTGCACATGAGATAAATAGATAGTTAAGTAAAACACAGGAAAATGATCCATTTATATGGAATTGAAGAAGTGCTCCCTTACGCTTCAATTTCTTCTATCTCATCAAGTAGACGCGAGCATCTCTCCACGCGATCTGAAATTCTATCAATCGTCGCTGATATATGTTGATAAATCTCTTGTTCCTTACAGATGACCCGGCTTTGCCTTTTCATGGAAACTCTCGGACGAGAACGGGGATCCGATGAGGGAAAGCACTTGCGTGTCTGCAAAAAGATGAACAGATTTGTGCAAAATTTCAGGTTTAGCACAACCCCCACATTTTGATATGCATATTTAAGTCCCTAGTTCCAACATACAAATTGTTTTGGTCTATTTTTAATAGATAGGAGCACCGAGGATACTCCTACCTTTTACACCTATATAGCACTTTACATTCTGGTTCCACATTTGTGTCCCATGACCATATAAACATGTATACATAGACTTGGGTCCTATGAACATATAATCATGTGTACATAGATTTGCGTCCTATGACCATATAATCATGCATCCATCTACGCCATTGCATCCAACAAATTTTCCTGTTTTAAACAATAAAAAGTTTTACTATTTCTATGGCTTGCAATAAAACAGTAACCCAACTCCATGGGCTGTGGAACGATAGTAAAAAGATAACACAACAAGCAGCTAAGGGAGACTAAATTCGACCAACAATCTTTCAATTTCAGCCGAATAGAATGGCTCAAGGCTAGCAACCTGGTAAAAGGGAGGGATTTCTTTTCTAAAGATATGACAACAGCTAGACGATTCAACGACTGATTAATACAGACCCAACAAAATTACAATATCCAACTAATTCCACAGATCAACACAGGTCGCATGATAATCAGAATCGAAATTCCTTCCGCAGATCAACAGGTCGCACAATGAGACTCGCGATTTCTGGTCCCAACCCATCAAATCCCATGGTGGTCACCTAACGCATAAACCCCCACCCAACACGAATAGCGGGACTGCGGGAGGGGATCGAAGCAATTGGGTCTAAAGGAAATAGATGCCGACCTCCAACTGATAATGAAAGTCCAATTGGATAATGCACTAAGCTCAATTCAATGCCAGGTCTAGCTACACCGGTGTTGCCAGTTTGCCACCAACCCAGAAAACCCATTCCTAACAGTAATCCAACTCCATGGGCTGTGGAACAATAATAAAAAGATAACACAGGGAGCTAAGGTGAGACTAAATTCGACCAAAGAAATTTCAATTCCAGCCGAATGGAAGGCTAGCGACACCCTAAAAAGGAGAAATTTCGTTTCTAAAGATACGACAGAAACTAGAAGATTCAACGACTGATTAATACAGTTATACAGACACCCAACCCAATTATCATGTCCGACTAATTCCGCAGACCAACGCAGGTCACGATAATTAGACTCCAAATTCCTTCCGCAGATCAACGGGTCGCACGATTAGACTCGCGATTTCTGGTCCCAACCCACCAAATCCACGGTGGGCACCTAACGCGATAAACCCTCACCCAGCACGATAAACCCTAAGCACCGAAGCCCTCGGAGGAGCGGCGCGAGGAAGGGGATTGGTTACCTCGGAGGAGGGCGCGGAGCTGCTCAGGAACCTCCCTTCCGAAATGACCCGCCGCTGCTCCAGGGGCCGCCGGAGCCTCAGCGAGCGGGCGGCGGACCGGAGGATCGCCGCCGCCGCCATGTGCTGGAATGCCGGGGGGCGCCGATCTGCCTTCCGGGGAAGACAGTTTTTTTTAGCTGCTGAATCTTAAACCCAATAGCGGCCCAGTGAGGACGTTTAACGGGCCCAGACATCACATGAAGCGGCCCAGAAAGCTCAGAAACTTTCACCCCCTGCACTGCACGCAGCCCACCTCCGTTTGCTCAGCTCAGCTGTCTGCGCAATACTTTTCGGTTGTGTTTTGATCTTTTACTTTTCAGAGAACAAACAAATTATTAACCCCCTCAAAAAAAAACAAACCATTAACTAACTAACCTCCTTTACTACCTTTTTTTCGATAACTTTTTTCACATTCATATTTCACTACTTTTTTTTTCTCTTCAACTAGTTTTTATTGCCATTTTTCATATTTTATCCGGTTTATACAATTAACCTACTTTACTGGATACATGCTTCAACATTTATTTTAACATGATTTAACAATCCATGAAACCCGAGTCAACATTCCGAACAAACTAGATCAATATCTGTGCGAGGGAACGCTGGAACAATTATATCTAAAGTGTTGAACGTGTATATTTAGAAAGCTGAAGTAGTACATTCTACATATTGACTTATAAAAAAGTTATAGAAAAATCAAAATAACTCAGATTGGATCTTGATTTGTTACTTAAATTGTAACTAGCACAAGGTTCAAACGGAATCCAAAACACGTTTATGGTTTGAAAGAAAAATTGAATCAAAGTTTATTTGGAATCACCACAGCCTCTAACAATTCTCGCCACCCACGCCGGCAAGATTGCTTCCTTCCGTTCTCCGCCGTTTGCTTCTGTACGTGAAGCGTGTTTAGGACCAGCGTACGTTAGCCTGTTTATTTGCTTTGATCCTTGATATGTTAGTCGTGTTTCGCAGGTTCCGTGAGGCCAGTGGGAGCCAGGCGGCTAACAACCGGAGGCGTCCTACGAGATGGGCACAGGTCCAGGGGAGGCCTGCTCGTGACGAGGGAGTTGACGTACATCCATGCCACTCCAGCGTTGTTGTCATTCAGGATAGGCATGGCCCATCCCCGGTGTCCTCAAACGGTGAACGAGACGCTACACCCTTAGCCCTTTGTCAAGGGTGGAAGCGTCACCTAGCCCGAACCCAAGATGCCACACCATCTCAACTTTGTAGAAGGGTGTCGAGATCTCCAAGTCCGCCACCTCCGAGGGACAATAAGAGGGGTCCCTAGCATCGTCAATCCCCAAATATGGCGGTAAGGGCCAACTCATCTACGAATATGGTGCGTTCTCGACGTCGTGATGCACATGCGATCGAGGAACGGTTGTCGAGGAGGCGACATATTCTTCGATGAGTTTGCGCTTACCACTGTATCAGGGGATCAACGTCGCTTAAGACCCCTCTTATTGTCCCTCGTAGGTGGCGGACTTGGATACCTCGACGTCCTTCTATGACACTAAGATGGTGCGCCAGCTTGGGTTCGAGCTTGGTGACGCTTCCAGCCTTAACGAAGGGCTAAGGGTATAGCGTGGTTTTCACTGTCCAAGGATTCCGGGGACAGACACGTCTATCCTGAATGACAACAGCGTTGGAGCAGTGTGGAAGTGGTCAACTCCCTCATTACGAACAGGCCTCCCCTGGACAAATACCCATCTCGTAGGACGCCTCGGTTGTCAGACGCCTGGTTCCCATCGACCATCAGGAACGCAACACACAGAACCTGCGAAACATGAGGATCGGAACATATCAAGGATCAAAGAAATAAACGAACCAACGAATGCTGGTAACTAAACACGCTTCACGTACAGAAGCAAACGTATTGGGGAGAACGGACGGAAGCGACCTTCCGGCGTGGGTGGCGAGAATGGTCAGGGGCGGCTCTGGTGATTTCGACGCTCCTGTAGGTGCCTACTTATAGCTTCCCAGAGCCGATGATTGACGGAAGGCTATCACAAGATAAGTGGCAAGTAAATATTCGGAGAGTAAAATCATGGCGTCGTCTCGGATGATTGACATATCCAGTGAATCCTACCTTGCCAGATAGATGAAATACGAGCGATACAAATATGATTGACGAGTCAAGTGAATCTTACCCTGCCAAATAAATGAAGCGATGCATTGAGGTCCCGGCCGGACGTGATGTGCCGCATCGGAATTGCATTTTCCAGGCACAAGGATCATTCCGCTAAGCTAAGCACGATCTGCTGCGCAATAATCGCACTTAACTTAGCGAGGGGCATCATCTTTATTACGATTTTTTTTTTGACAAAATAGCAATAGTACGTATGCCGGTCGACGACGTGCGCGTATTCGTCAATGCCGTAAATAGTGTACATACAGTGCCATTGAACCAAAAGCAAATACCATAAGGAATGGTCTAGAAGCCGAAACGAGCATCATAAAAAATCCAAAAATATATATTCATCTGGAATGGAATGGTACGGGATAGTATGGAAATTATTGTACGTGATTGATCATTCTCGGATTAGAAAGCAAATTACTGAGAAGGATGATAGTCTCACCGAGAATCCGTCTCCAAATAAAAAAGAAGCTGCCCGTGATGTATGGCAGCGTGAGTGCTTTGTATTTTGCTACTTAAATAAAGCCAGCGTACAAGTATACGTGCTGGGCCTTAAGAAACTCCAATTTGGCCTCACTTCCTTTCTAGAGTACAGGTTAGCCACCGTATACGCGCACAAATATGAGTAGTAAACAACTAACAATGCTCAAGACTAAAAAGGGGAAAGTAGACGTGACCAAGGATCGCCTGGTGGCTGGCTGATCAGTGATCACGCACAAAAGCATGTCACGGCTCCGGTCCACCGTGCCGTATAATTCGAATGGAAGGTCAATTGTGAATTGAATATTTCTCCTGATATTGGCAACACGGACGGCTGAATGGAAGGTCTTGAGCGTGATTGATCCCCGACAGAAGAAAGAGAATAAATTCAAAAATGGAAACAATATAAAAGGAAATGGACAGGCAGCGGTCATTTTTAGTCAGTGATTATCATCGGACGATTGTGATCCGGTTGTTTGGTTTTGTAGTCTTAAGTTGCAAATTAGACAAGTACAACAAGTACATGGTTGCAAAATGGACTTTAACTTAACATAAAAGGTGGACATAACTCCACATTGAACAATAAAAATATAGCATCATGATGGACACCTCATCATTTATTTATTTATTTATATCAAATCCATCAAACTCATGCAGAGCAGCCTCCAGGCCCTCCATAAGAGAACATTGCACCCTGAATAGGTGTTGCGGAGTAACAGCTACTCTTGGTTTCTATTCTAGTTGTACCCACGTTAATTGGTGTGGTTCTGCCATTTTTTTCGATTAAAGAAATATCACTCAAGGTCGCTGCTTTGTCCGAAGGAAAATATCCACTGCCCATTGGAGGAAGCGTCCTAGTGTGACTTGTGAGAACATCGACGCCACCACCAAATGCAATACGGGCTGCATTTTTGTTTAAGCTTTCAAATAGCTTTGCAGGGTAAAACCCCACAGGCTTTGGTGGACTGTTGAAGCCATAGTGTATCCACCAATCCCCGGTCGACGGGTCCTGCGTGAATGCATGCCATTTATAATTAAGCATCGGTGCCATATACCAAGAATATTATTTTGAACACACCAAAACAAATAAAGTTATTCAGAATTTTTCTACCTTAACGATTTTAACTGTAATTTTTTGCCGGGACCCATTCACATCGGAGACTGGCTTTATGACAGCTCCAGGGGTTATTTGCGATCCACTCACGGGGTGGAAACCAGGACACTTCATGTTATGACACCATGTACGGCGATATGAATCTCTCTGTACATGCAACTCAGTCATCTCTATATGTGGGGAAGCTCCATTTACTGAAGATAAGTGTGTCTATATAAAGTTTGAAAGCAAAGAGAGAAACATGAGCTCACCGTCCATTCTGTGTAGAAGTGAGTAAGTGAATCTCCATATTGACCTGGGTAAACCTACATAAAAGCACAAGATGGCTTGATGATGCTAATTTTTTTTTTCAAATGTATGATGATCATATAATAATTTCCAGATGTATCCTCGCAAAAGGAAAAAAAATATGTACCCCAAGTTGAACACATCGAGAACTATAAAACAGACGGAAAGCTGGACAACGATGGACTTACTTCCCATCCGACAGCAATTGATTCAACGTCTGAATTATGATCACTGGCAATCCAAATCGCCGTCGCAGTGGCTTGGCCATCACTGAAACTGTGCGCGTACACGTCCATTGTAGCGACCATTCCGAAGTAGCTACCGTCATACGTCTTATGCACAGCATACTACAAAAAAAAGGCTCAAATCAATTAAAATCTAACTTGCTAGGGATGTCAACACGTCATCATGAAACTCAAATCGAAGGAGGGGGCAACGTAACTCACATATGGTGTGTGTGCGCGAGCGTCTTCTGATGGCAAAGGTTGTGATTGTGATCCATTCCATATCTGAAGGTGAGATGACCCCAAAATAGGTTTACGCAGGGAAAATGATTTATTTCACTCTTCTCTTTTTTTTACATTATGTATCTAGTAAAGTAACATGATCTATGAAAAAAACTAACATGTTTTGATGTGACATATAACATGCTAACCTCTGGATTGAAAGGATGAAATCGACCTCCTTGGGCTTGATAAGCAAGCAAACTTGCATAAATTAGAAGGATGAGTAAGCTTGTATTCAGTCCGGTGGCCATTCTGATCAGAATGAAAAGCGAATACAAAGATGTATGCATCTTTTTCTAAAGCACTCAGCTCCTATATATAGAGAAAGGGAGAGAGATCGAGAAGATATCTTTTCATTTATTGCAGAGGAGTAAATAAACTATCAACACAAAGATATGATAGATTAATTACTACTGCATATCCTGACCGTTGATATGCAATATATATATGCATTGATAAATATTACTACATCCTATCTCTAGTTATTGGATACGCAAGAAGAAGAATCAATAAATAAAAGTAAGAGGCTAAGACTGCACACTGCAAGACCACTTTATATTATGAAATGTTTGAGTTATGATATTTCCATATTTCCAATGAACAAACTAAATGTTTCATCATATCTCTATTATCGGTGTAACTAAATAGTCAGGAAATTAACAAGTAACTATACCCCACTAAGATGTATGAAGACTTCATCCTTTTAGTTTCATAACATCTTCACAGATACATATCCCATCCCATATTCAATACTAAACGTATTGGAACTAAACTGATGTAAAATAAACAATCAAATGTTGGGCCATGTGCCATAGTGGCGTGTCAGTATGGCAAAACCACCATCTGAAACTGCACAAGGGTTTACTTGACCGGTTTTACAAAGTTTATTGTGTACAAAACCGGTTTTAAAGTTCAGAGGGTGTGATGTATCTCATGCTATATACTCTAGGGGTTATATTGACTTTTTCTAGATATATGTTAGCTATATATCAAGAGTTTTGTCAACTCGTAATATTGTCAATGGATACACATTTCATCCTATCTCTAGCATTAATGCTATTGCAATACTGTGGATAAACAAATGTACCGGTGCTATATGATACTACAATATTTATCAATACCTCGGCGTCTTTGTGAGATTTGCAAATAATGGATTCCTTCCTATCTCTAAAATTAAATATATTACAATGGTCATATGATGTATGCTGGTTGCAACAGGGAGCTAAGGTTGCCAACTAATAAACATAATAATTAAAAGAAAGAAGTCCATATTACACCCCTGAACTCTTTCTCAAGCCTAACTTTCAACCCTGAACTACGAAACAGTTTACCTTCCTACCTCACACTCCCAAAACCGTACACAAATCCCCCCGCGGCCCTCTGCACCCCGTTTCCCGCACACTGGACTCCACCTCCACAACTCGGCGTCAATTGTGAAGTTTTGAAAAAAAGTCAACCACGACTTATATTTAATACAGAGAGAGTATATGCTTCTTGTTTGGAAGGATCCTTATTCATCAAAATTTGTAATTTAGAATGACCGTTAGTCTACAACGCTACATGGTGCCTCACTACACATGTTGCTCAAATATTATGTAGTTTGACTATCTATCTACATAACCTTTGTAAGCACAACCCACTATGTCTCATTTAATGTATTTCTCTCAACATGCAAGCTATCCACATCATCATCTACTAAGACTCTCTATTAAAATCTTTAGTTGATTTTCTGTGGCTAGGAGAACTTTTGAATGCAAGCTATTATACAAGCGTATGTTCAATCATTTAACCATGATGAATTTGTTACAAGTTATCAAGTTTAGTGTCCTTAAAAATATTATGATGCAATCACACAAAAATTGTTATCTTCAAATTTTAAGAAGTCCTGCAGCAACATCATAGCTTTAAATTGGTTTAAATTTTGTATGCGATCAAAGTAGTATTTTCACCTTTAAATTTTACTTTAAAAATTAGTTTATTACATCTTAACATGCAAGCTATCCACATCACCATCCACTAAGACCTTTTATGTATGTTATTTTTTAATTTTCTATGGCTAATAGCATCAATGCATACAAATTTTCGATACAAGATGCAAACATACGAAAGATCGATCATTTAAAAGTTGATCTCTCTCCACTAATATGAACATGTTATAAAATACGATGTCTAATTTTACTTTAAAGTTTAAAAGTTTTCATAGCAAATTTAAACTTCAAAATGACAAAATTAGTTCAAAGATTCCCGAAGCAATGCACGGGGTATCAACTAGTTTTAAATACATGCGGCTCTGGACATTACTCACTGTTTGACCGCTGTTATAACCAAAATCATGAAGATCACCCAATCCACGGGCAACTGAGCGAACCTGATGAAACAGAATAGAGTAATGGTCCAGATGTTATAGGTAGGTGTGCCTGCTATTTATATATCCATTATAATAAATACAGTATTATGTAGCTTTCCCACAAGTTATTTATAAAGGTGCAGACCTATGCAAAAGGTGCTGGGGATGGTCGACTCATTGATATGCTTCCTAAATGAATGTGCTAAATCTACATTGCTGAGATAAGAAGGCACATTCAGCGCTGATGATCGATCCTATATACTATAGTAGATAGAGGACGACACGGTTCCAATATCTTCACTGATATTAGAGACTTTCCAATCCGTCCCTATCACCCATCATCATGAATCTATGTTGACATTATATGTAGATGACCAAAACTAGTAAAACAACCAGACCTGAGCAGGTGGTGCGAGCCTATGTATCAGTCAAGGACATGTCAAGGCAACCTACAAAGGCAGACATGCATCATTTTCAAACAATTCCAATAATGGTTAGTCGGTGCCTTGGGCGTTTTTTTCCTTCTATTATTGTTGGTGTTTATAATCATAATTTTGGACAATTTATAGTAGTAATTATTATGTGAATTATTTTGGCACACGGAGGTCTTCATTTCTAGGGGTACTTAAATACTGAAATGGTAGTAATACATGTTGGTTTCTTCTCAACTTTTCTAAGTTCCATTGTAAGTATTGTTGTACATGCAAGAAATCGTGTTCTACCTTTTGATGTGACTACACTCCCAATTTGGAAGGTGGAGCCGTCATCTTCACCCATGGGAATAACAATTGCCTGGCTGGAAATGTTAATAAGGCTTGGATCAACAATGTTATATGGTTGTATTTAGTTTTCTTTGTGTCAGTTGTTGGAGACTTTCATTTTACCTTTTGGCTACTAGATATTTAAATTCAGACTTGTGTTTTGTTAATTGTATGTACTATACCATCAAATCGTAAGGAACGTTATTCTCTGCAGGATAACATTGCAAACGACCCCGATTCTTTACAAATGGTAAGGAACGTTGTGTTTATTTTTCAATCTTATACCATCAAATGGTAAGGAACGTTATTCTCTTTTTTTTTTACATCATGTATCTAGTAAAGTAACATGATCTATGAAAAAAACTAACATGTTTTGATGTGAAATATAACATGCTAACCTCTGGATTGAAAGGATGGAATCTATTTCCTTGGGCTTGATATGCAAGCAGACTTGCATATAGTAGAAGGATGTGTAAGCTTGCATATAGTAAAGCAGACATGTTCTTAACCAGTTAGTTTTGCACCGTCGATTAATTTCGGATTAGTCCATCCGGGGTATTTTTTTACCTTCTCTGGTAGGCCCACAGAGAAGCTAGCGCTCGCACGATTCGGTGGCAGAACGCACCGCAGACCGTGTTCCTGCCATTTAATTAGGATAGACTAAGTAAATGCCGGCAAAAGTCATATATCATAACGTATTTTAGTGATGAAGAAAAATAATCTAAAGATTTAATTTGTTCATTTATATTAATTATATTAGGTACAATATTTAAATAAAGCACATGCTCGTATATTTGATAAATTCTATTAACTTGTTTGGCAACTTAGAAATTGATTTGAAGCCTAATCTACACGCTCTTATATAGACAATCCCTATGCAATTAGTATTTTAATCCCAAATATGTAAGTCATTCACGTCATACCTCATTAAGAAAGACTTGTCTTCCGTTAGTTTGTGGATCAAAGGCAAAGGTAGGTAGGTAGCTGCCGGTCTAAGGCTCAATCTCCACTAATCTCAAGCAAGCATCTTCTATATTAACTATTACATGATGCAAGTTCAAAAGATCTTTCTTAAAAAGAGTTTGCGCTGCTCCATCTATCAGTTTCTATTGTACTGCAAATTTAAATGCCCACCAGACCTAAGTCAAAACTCGTATATTTACGGATAATAATTTTGTATTTTCTTCTCCTAGCAGCAGCTGCCGCGCACACCATTCTGTCCTTCATCATTCAGAAGCATAACAGCTAGCTTCTTCCACCTATTTCTCTTTCTGGTCCCATCCATCTCCATCCGCAAGCTTTTCTTCCATCTTAAGCAGCCCCTTGTTCTTTTCCCCAAATCAGTTGTACTTTTCCCCAAATCAGCTCAAAGCCTTTTCTTTATTCCCTAGCGAATCCACAACCCTATGTGTTGCGTAATCCCATCGAGCAAGAGTCTCCAGCGGCTACCTTTTTGATTTGGGTTGTCTGGTCCTCACCGGCAAGCAATAGCAACCATGGCGAGGGAGAGGCGTCTGCCCTCTGCCACCACACACCATTGCCCTTGGACATGTGTGGTCATGGATCGCAGCCTTGCAGGCTCCGTGGCTCAATGCTGCAGTCAGGTCGGCTTCATCGAGAACTCGAGATCGGCGAGGAATTACTGCATGCAGCATGAATACCGGATTGATCTTGCGATGGCGAGCTTCAGAGAGACGCAATTTTGAAAGGCATGGGACGTGCACGCCAAGGGACTGCTGCATCTGCAGTTGAGTCCGGACTCCTAGTAGGCAGGACAACGTAGAGGAACTGTAGCATGACGAACCAGACCGGACGGACGCGGAGAGGAGTTTGGGAGGCAACCTCCTCTTCCCTGGGTATTGGATTGTGATTATCGATTTTTTTCCATTGTAATTTGTCTTCTTTCTTTCCAGGAAATTTTCCTCGCCAACACCATGTTTCTGTATTTAATTAATTCTCACATGGTGCTTCGTTCATCATGTTCAACAGCTATGACAAGGTTTATTCTAAGTTTTCTTAGCGAGTTGGTATTTACCGATTTGAACATACAACATCACAGTGGTGTAGTTGGATTAAATCTGCGATTTTGGGGCTAATGCCTCGGCGTTGCAGCCCATGGCGGCTACCTATTTGGCCAAATCTCTCTCACGTAGACCAGGGACGGTGACGACGGAATCACGGACCCGACACGGATAGGGATACCGACAAGTGGGTCCTACCTGTCAGGACGGATAAAAAATCCGGTGCTTTAGTATATGCTAGCGTAGAGGTACATGCTACATGCACGTAGTGAATAAATAAAGAAAGAGACCTGGCTGATTGATATTCTTTCTTTTTAATTCATTTTAAGACAAGAAAACTATGTGATGGGTGTGGGTACAAAATGAGGTGAGAAAATAAAAGGCCAAAGGGTGAAAACAATTTCCTTCTATCAGTTTTAGGTCATTTCTAACATTTTCTAATGCTTTCTAACCTGTCAAGTGGGGCAGGGGTATAGATGTTTTTATTGGGTGAAAAATGGTATTGCGAGAATTCGCTCTTTTATAGTATGTATATATATATATAGATAGAGAGAGAGATTTGTAACCCTCTTCATGCACTTTTTTCACCGTTGTTCCTACCCACCCCACGATCTAATATGATATCCACAGATAGGAGAATACAACAACAACAGCAGCCCAATAATTGTACAAATTTAGGTTCATTAAAGCCCAATCAAATAACCGGCGATCCACATGAGCAAATACGTCTAATTCATAATACCAAACCGCTATTACAAATCAAAATAAACTTGCACATAAACTCTCAACAAACTCGTCGGAGCACCAAGATTAGCTTGGCAAAGAGATGCAGAAGATCCTTACAAGAAGGACTCGAACCCAAGGCATGACTTCGAATCAAGAAGTGAGCCCTAAAAGAAGGGAGGAGAGTACGACATGAGATCCATGGAAATCAGATCTTGCCTGAATCAGGGAAAAAAGAAGGACGCCCAAAGCCGGCGGCCTCCACCGCCGCCGATGACGCCGAGGCTGATGGAGTCGGGGCCGGGATGGTGCTGCCATGGACACCGACGTGGAAGGCGGCATCGAGGATAGTGTACCTGCCTGCGTTGTCATCTCTGGAAGAGCAGGAAGAAGCTGCCGGAGAGGTCAGGAACCCGCCTGAGTTGGCGGGGGCTGAAGAACAGGAAGAAGCCGGGCGGGGCCGGAAATTGGGACGAAACCTCAAATCGGATCCACCCATATATAGATTGGTGTCTATTCAACTAATCTTTACCTAATAATAAAGAGAGTAGAGTTTTTTTTCTGCCTTAAATTTTCGTCCACCCCGACTGTAACCATATTTTTTGGTCTATTCCCACCGTCCTCTTTTAATCCCGATGTGTGTGGGCCTTACATGATCTTTTTGCAGTTCTCTATCTACACTGATCATAATAAACAGAGTTTCATCCGGATTGCTATATTTACAAGTCCATAAAATCTCCCTAATCAACGATCATTAGATCAATAAATACATGAATGATTGTTTGCTCAAACCCTTTGCGTCCGCCTCGCTAAAGCGAGATGCCGCATGTCTCGCGCAGGGATATCAGAGCTGCCGGCCGGTTTGCCTCACGCAGGCTTGGAGCCGCCGCCTTCTCTCAGGGAAAACTCGACAGACAGAGAAACACGCCCAACACCCAACACTTTACCTTGACCATTATCCCCGAAAGTGATGTACTCCTTGGTGTCCACGGGGTTGAGGCTGGAGAACCACTTGCGGTGCCCTGTCATGTGCCTAGAGCAACCGGAGTCCATGATCCACACGTTCTCCATGCCTCCATCCTGCAAAATCAAGCAAAGCGACGGTGAGCAAACAGTCCGGCACTGGGGTTGGTCTAAAAAGAAGCAAACCAGTGCCGAGCCATCTGCTCAAAAGTGGGGTAAGCACGATCAAAGAAATCACTATCACGACTGTGAAGCCCACGACCTCCAAAGCGTGGACTCTCAAAGTCTTTGTCACCAAAGCCTCAGTCATGAGATCCATAGCCGCGCTGAGAACGGCGAGGAGCTCGATCGGCAAAACGTCTCTCACCACTAGGAGCACGGGCCTGAAAGCCGCGTCCACGCCTATCACCAACAAAGCGGTCTCTCATCTCACCGCGGTGGGGAGGATCTTGCCTACCACCCTGGTAGAACTGATCCTAGTTCCCCCAGGCTCTCCCCTACTTCTCAACCCGCTTCCTCCTGAAGCAGAACTCCTCCAAATGGCCATTCCGCTGGCAGTACTCACAGCGGTAGACAAGCCTCCAACTGGGTCAGGCTGGGTTTGTGCTAGCTTAGGCTTGGTGGTGTAGGCTGCTGGACTTTCTCCTTCCTAGGAGATTCAAGAATCTCCTTTACTACCTTGTCCAGTTTAACCTCATTGGGCTTGGGTGTCCAGAACTGCTTCTTTGGGGCAGCTTTCGGTGGCTCATAGTAAACCCCATCAACAGTCTCGCCTGGCTGAGTAGTAGCAGTTTTGATCTTAATAGGTGCACTCTTCTCACCCGAAGTACTGCACTCTCCAAACCCAAGGCCACTCATATCTCCCCCACAGCGCTTGATGCTCTCAATTATCATCTTCAATTGGGGTTGCCTGGCATACACCCAACTGAGCACCTCTCTCAACCTGTTGTTGTCATCTTTCAAAGACAACACTTCCTCTCTAGGATCCTCCAGAACTAAAGTTTGGGCAGCACACACATCACAATCTAAAGAGGGATCTGGGACAACTGACTTTTCAAGCTTTCTAATGGTGGCATCCCTATCCACCAACATCACTCTCAAACTCAAGCAGTTCTCACAACAGTCAGATGGTGCTGAAAGCACCTCAAAGTCGGCTCTCAACTGTTCTAGCTCAGCTCTCAAAGTAGGACAAACCATACACGCACCCAAAAGCGTAGGTCTATCCCTCAGATCTTATAACTCCTTGAATTGTCCCTCACACTTCACCTTCAGTTCAGCTATATCTACTGCAAGGTGGGGACACATGTCACACTCGAAAGCCTCACTCACAACGGGCTTATCCATCTCCGACTGGAGTTTGCCCAGCTCCTCCTTCAGCCTATCCATCTCCTCTACCTGACGAGCGTATCTACTCTTCTGCTCACACACCTCGTTCATCAGAGGCTCACAGGTAGGACACTCCATGTCACTCGGCTGAACTCTCATGCTCCTCAACTTCTCATTCTCCTCCAGTGTCGGTATTTGATACCGGCAATACACCACGGAATGCCTCATGTAGTGCTTTTTGGGCCCGTAGAATCGATTGTAGCACAATGGTTCGTGATGAAACACACAAAGACATGAGATTTATACAGGTTCAGGCCGTGTAATGCGTAATACCCTACGTCCTGTTTGATGCTAGATGTATTGATCGATGTCTCGAGATTACAATGTGTGCTAGAGCTTGAGGGTTTTCGGGTATGAGGGCTATGAGTTGAGTTACGATTGATATGCTACGGGTATGAGGTCTGGTATGAGATGAGTTCTCGAGGGGAGATTGTGTTCTGAGTTGGTTCGTGTGTTGTCTAAGAGGGATCCTTAGCCCGCCTTATATAGTGCGACGTGGCTTGGGTTACAAGGAGTTCTAGTCCTACTAGGATTGGTTTTATCTTCTACTAAGATTCTTCTTAGATCTTCCTTGTACATGCCGAGTCCTTGTCTTGTGCGCTGAATCAGTCAGTTGGCTCCTGAATCCACGCCGTGAGGCGCTAGGGGACATCTATCCCCGACAAGCCCCCGAGCTTCAAGTTGACTTGAGAAACAATCAGCTTGAAGATCCAAATCCTGCTTTCTGAATGTTGAGTATCTTCTTCGTGCTATCCGAGTGATCTTGATGATGACGTATCCGAGTGATCTTGATGATGACGGATCCGAGTGATCTTGATGATGATGTATCCGAGTGATCTTCATGAAGTGGAGACGATGATGTAGCCTCCCGAGTTAACGAAGCAATGAGTCGGCGAGGCACGCGGCGACGCAGCCCCCGAGCTAACGAAGAAGTAAGACGGCGAGGCACGCTGCGGCGTACCACCCTTGAGTCGGCGAAGCTGTGATTCGGCGAGGTGTGCGACGGCGCAGCCCCCGAGCTGATGAAGTAGGGAGTCGGCGAGAAGTACGGCGCCACAGCTTCCGAGTCGATAGATCTGTATTCACCTAGGAATAAACGAGGCACTCTATTGGTTAGTCGGAGTTAAAGAAACTAAATAATGTTTTTAAAGCGACACAAAAAATCTGACTGCCCCACTCGCACAACCGTAGCCATTTTGAGTTCATGGCGTCTACTATTTCGAGTGCAGAGACAATCCGAGGTCATTTAGAGTTCATGATGCTCGTGATTTTGAGTAACACGGAGGCAACCCGAGGTCATTTAGAGTTCATGACGCTCGTTACTTGAGAGATGTATCACAACAGCAAGAGTATGGGCTAGTCGGATAGAAAAAATAATTTGCAACATTTAAATGCATTACTGAAAACGACTTATCTGTTTCTAAAGTACGTCTGGTGACTTTTGTATGAGTCCGAGTGATCGCCGATCTGGCCACATGATGGAGTCGACGAAGATCACCACGGTGGTTGGCGATGAAGGCAATAGATCCAAAGCGGATCATAGCCCCTGGAGCGAAGTTGCCGGAGTTGTTGGTGAAGTTGGCCATTGAGCTAGCCAAAGTCAATGTCGTCGGCCCCCTACCTGGCAGTATTTGATACCGGCAATACACCACGGGATGCCTCACGTAGTGCTTTTTGGGCCCCGAGAATCGACTGTAGCACAATGGTTCGTGATGAAATACACAAAGACACGAGATTTATACAGGTTCGGGCCGCGTAATGCGTAATACCCTATGTCCTGTTTGATGCTGGATGTATTGATCGATGTCTCGAGATTACAATGTGCGCTAGAGCTTGAGGGTTTTCGGGTATGAGGGCTATGAGGGCTATGAGTTGAGTTATGATCGATATGCTATGGATATGAGGTCTAGTATGAGATGAGTTCTCGAGGGGAGATTGTGTTTTGAGTTGGTTCGTGTGTTGTCTAAGAGGGATCCCTAGCCTGCCTTATATAGTCCGGCGTGGCTTGGGTTACAAGGAGTTCTAGTTCTACTAGGATTGGTTTCATCTTCTACTAAGATTCTTCTTAGATCTTCCTTGTACATGTCGAGTCCTTATCTTGTGCGCTGAATCAGTCGGTTAGCTCCTGAATCCACGCCGTGAGGAGCTAGGGGACATATATCCCCGACATCCAGGGCCTCTGCTAATTTGGCCTTAAGCTTCCTGAGCTTTTTGGCCACCTGCTCTAGCATTCTATCCTGGGCCTTAAGCGCTTGATTATTCTCCTCTAGTAGCTCAAGGATCTCGGCTTGCTCAGGAGTTACCTCATCTCCAGAGGAGGAGTCGTTGCCGTCATCCTCGTTCTCCTCTGCAAGCGCCATGGAGCAGACCGGCCTCCTCTTGGACTTGCGCTTGTGCTTGGTGCCAGTGGAAACAAAGCACAAGCCAACTTGTAACATCCCGAAATTTAGGCCCTGAAAAATTTCTCTAAATTCCTTCCCCCTTTCAAAATCAATTCTAAATGTCTGCTCGTTGTGTGTGCTTGATTGCTTTGTGTGGTATCATGAGCTTAACTAAACCCTTGAGAGAATATTATTTCAAATATTCTACCAAAAATTCCCAAAATGACCCTACACAAAATGCTCCCAAAAATCCATCTCAAAAATCAAAAACAGAAATGGAAAAAGAGAAAAACCTTGATCGGGCCAAAACCCCCCTTCCCCGGCCCACCTCTCTCCCCCCGGCCCATCTCTCTCCCCCTCGCGGCCTAGCCCCACCGCGCGCCCCGCCCACCCCTCCCCGCTTCGCTGCCATGCGGGCCCTGCCCGTCAGCCCCTCCCCCTCCCTCCGTCCTCCCCTGTCCGGCCGTGCGCCACACGCCGCGCACCGCCGCGCCATGGCCACCCCTCCTCGCCGCGGCCCCACGCCGTCCTCGCCGCGTCCCGCCTCCGGCCCCGCCCCCAACCCCACCGCCATAACTACGCCAAGGCCTCACACCCTATCGCCGCCCACCGCATCGCCACCCCGCCTCACCACCCTCGCCGGCACCGCCTATAAAAGGCCCCGCCTCACCTCGCCACCGACGCACCACCGCTTGCGCGAGAGGTTGCCTGGAGGAGACTCCGGCGTGGCTAAACTCGCGTGCACTCTGACTTTTCCCCCCTGCCCTTGCATGCCACCTCGGCTGCACGCCGTCATGCCACCGCCCCCCGCGCCGCTGCCGAATTAGCCCTCCCTCCGACCACCAGTGCCCAATTGAGCTCGCTCCGAGCTCCGTCCCACCACCTCCTACCTCCCCGGCCCATCGCCGCCCCCTTCCTCCCTCCCCGGTGCCACCACGACGTGCGCCACCGCACGCCGCCACACGCACCCGCGCCACCCCACCGTGGAAACCCCACTCCCGACCCCCAATCCGCACCATCAACCCCATCATCCCCTTCGCCTCACCGTTCCGGAGCCCGCGCCACTACCCTCGTCACCGAAACCGCCACCGGCGGTGAGAACCGCCGGCGAGCCGCCCACGGACCGCTGCCGTCCGGTTCACCCCAAGACAAACCGCCACCGTCCCCTCCCCGTGACGCCGTCACCATCTCCCGCCACTGTCGCGTGTGCCCCGCGCCCCACGGCATTGGCCGCGCCGTCAGGCCGCCTCCCCGCCGCGTGGGCCGGCCCAGTTAGCCGCACGCACCGCGCTCGTGGGCCGCACAGGTCGAAGCCACCCTAGCCCAGACTAGTTTTCCCACGGGCCTGAACCACGTAAAAGCCCATTGCTAGCCCTCCAACTTTCCAGAAACGTCTGAAACTACCCCCTGGTCCCTATAAACTCTATATTCCCCCGTTCGAACTCCGATTTAGGTGATTCTTGCGCCTAAATTCATCTAAAGTCAAGCCCTACCTAGTCCAAGCACCTACCCGGGGCATCACCCACCAAAAATCTTCTGCCACCACCATGAGGCCCGCTTCCCACCGACCCAACCCGATGGTTCCACCCCGCGGCACCTCCTCACCCGCCACCCCGCCCAACCACGAGCCTTCTACCCCAGACCGTCACTGGCTACACCTACTTTTCCTTCCGGCACCACTCCGTTGGTAGGCTAGATTCCTAAGCCACTACCCAGTCTTCCCGTTAAATGCCAGATGAGCTCATGATCACCCTATGGTTGTTATTTTCTTGTTTATGCGCGTAGGTCATACCGGAGATCTTAGTCGGAACACCCCTCGCCTGAATCTCCGCGCGACTAGAGGCATGTGCCCGCCAGCTGCAGCAATTGCTCTATGAGCACGCGGCTTGGGTGACTCGCTACCGCGCCCAGCAGCAGGCCCGGTAGGCCCAGTGGGCTGCACACCTTCGTGCACAACACTTGGAGTACCAGCGCATCCACCGAGAAGGGTACCTATGCCAGCTGAGCCTGGCACGCCTCCGTACAAACCCGGTACCCGCCGAGATCGCTCAACACTGGGTCACACGTCCGAGCGTCCTCCAGCGCCTAGGAACTCGGTAGGTCCACCGGAATCCCCACTTGATGCATAAAATCCCTATGATTTACTTGCGTAGCCCTTGAGCCAATAATCACTATAAAACTTGCATGTTTTGCCTGCTAAGGAAAACCCTCACCAGTTATATAGCCACCTAAGCCTATTCTTAGATGTAGTGCGCATAGGTGGGAACGCTCACTAAATATACAAATAGCATAATTCCGATGTAGGTTGGGATTATGATTGCGGAATTTGATGGGTTGGGTTAAATACAAGTAGGCCTGTTTTGAAATAAAATGGGGAAGAACCCCGGCAACCGACCCTGTCGGAATCTGGCTTCGCGCCGAAACAACCATTAAAGGGTAAGGTAAGACAGTAACTTAGCAGACCGCGGTTACCTTGGAACCTGGGAACCTTGGAGGCGACCAGGGTGTGGGTGCTCGCGGTATCGAGCAAGTGGAAATGGAAAGGTCTTACATGTGCTCTATAAGGACCGGTTTGATTTACATCTCGCCTAACTCTTTAGTACAACCACTCGCTTTGTATGAGGCATTGATCGATTCCGAGCCGGCGTGGACAGCTTAGTAGCTTCTGTGCTGGCGCACAAGGGGTTAGGGAATGGAAAAGGGTCACGGAAGTACCGGGGTACTGGGGTGACACGGTGGCCTGAACCTCCGAAGTACTGCTAAGCTACGAAGCAAAGGCAAGGATTTGGTTTGGAATTCGGATGCTTATTTGGCCGTAAGCATCGCTGAGTCCAACTTGTGGGTACCTAGTACAACCTCTGATCAGAGTAAAACCTATTCGAATAGTCCGAGTCCACTGGTATGGATGAGTTACGGCGTGGTTCCTCAATTAGCAGTTTTCCATAAAATAAAACTACGAAATTCTAATGGCTCAGTTTTGTTATGTTTTGGAAAGATGCTTGGTTGCAGTGCAAAGCTCTGTGACAGATTCTTTTTAGACCATTGGACCTTTAGGCCCAACGGTCTCTCTTTTGAAGAAAAACCCTATTTTCCAAATGACTAAAACTGGTTAGACTATATCAAACCCTGCGTACAAAATATGTTTTATGCAAAAACCTCCCAAAAGCCCCAGATATATCCGGGATATAGATATGACTACACCCAACTCCTTATGGAGGAAGGTGGACTGCTGAGTATGTCTGTACTCATCCTTGCCTTGTTGATTGTCTTCCAGGGGAAGCAATGAGCACTCCATGGATGTAAGCGATTAAGGGTTACGACCTACTTCCCAACAAGTTACGTGGGAGATAATGGCCGCCTACCTACTATTAGTCCGCTGCTTAGATTTCAGGGCTG
Source organism: Paspalum vaginatum (assembly GCA_030272315.1). NCBI lineage: Eukaryota > Viridiplantae > Streptophyta > Magnoliopsida > Poales > Poaceae > Paspalum > Paspalum vaginatum. The sequence continues at coordinate 5,713,566 of CM059016.1, forward strand.
CGCCCCTTTGATATCCGACCCGTTAGGGCGGATCTGTATCACTCTGATGTAATAATGTGTTTACCAAGCCTGGGATGGTTGTTGGCGTTCCTTAGCCTAACAGATATAAATCCGCAAGCGTACAGATATCGATGTAGCTTTCACCCTGGAGTATTCCAAGGTATCAATTTCCACGGGGAACGAGAAGTATATTAACTACAATTCTAGTTTGACCGGGACGAACGAGAGAATAAATAAGGTAGGAGGGTAGAGAGGGTTTTCTACTTTAGTCTTACTAGCCAGTCTATACTAACAAGTCCTTAACCTAGCTTGCCAAACTACTTTGGACACCAAGGCTATATAACCACTTCCAAGTACCAGAGTGCTGATAACTCAGACGAGAAAGGCGGGTTATATAGGTAAAGGCTATGCGTCGATGAACAACCCGGACGACGGGGTGGAATAGACAGGGTACACGCTCACTGTCACCAAGCGATCCTACCACCAAAGCTGTGTGGGATTGCACACTAACCAAGGTAAACTTCTAGATTAGACACCACGTCTACCTCTAGTAGCTTACTACTTCTACTTCCAAGGAAAAATAGAAGTAAACACTACAAATAGACTTAACTAGATGGAGTGAACAAGGAGCCCGCAGATGAACAAGCTAAAGCAAAGATTGAAAGTAAGACTTGAACTAGTAAAAGCTGAAAGTAGAGAACAAGGAAGTTTATTTGAACCTGAATTCCATTCCTCCGAGGTACAAGCTAGAAGAGAGAAGCCATCACCGGGCTTCTCTCCCTCACTTTCATCTCGCCACTCTCCCTATTCTAAGTATAAGGTGGGTAGGACTAATCCTACGGTCGCCTTCTTCTTCCTGCTTCGTTGTCTCTTCCAAATGAGCCCTGGGGTCCCTATTTATAGCCTAGAAGGTGAGGGGGGTATTTGTAGGTGTGGTAGGTCGGTAAGAGGGTAGGTCGGTGGCCGGGTGGCCACCCTACATGGCCAGGCGGCCATGGGATCCACTGACTTCGACGATCCAATGCTTGATATTCATCCCCAAGGTCGGTTGACAGTTGTGGCGGTTATTGCACGTGAAAAATGCCTCGAGGGGTGGCCGGGCGGCCACGTGTCTTCCTCCGAAGGGTTGCATGTTGTTTCCCTCGGATCACTGATGTCACCAATCCTTGTCCCAACACTTGTGACCCATTGGATACATTGGATGCTTCTTTGGTTGGTTGGATCTTTACCATTTTGTGTTTGTTTGACGCCGGATCAATGACATGGCACATGAACTGGTCAAGGGACCATTCCACGTGGTTGTGGACCCAAAACCTCCCTAGGGGGTGGCTGGGCGGCCACCACCCATGGCCGGCCGGCCATGGCATATGGCCGGGCAGCCATGGCCTGTCACCGATGTCGCCCATCTTTGGTATTTGGTGCATTTTCCACCATTTTATGTATGTTTTGGTATCTGCATCCAAATATTCATGTACATCTTGTGGAACTCATTAGTAGCAAGAGTTAGTCCATATATTTCACTTGTTTAGCCTCATTTGGTGGATAATTGACGGTTGATATCATGAGATTACGACCGTCAACAATGGTAATAAATTCACATTTAGTCCTCTCAATTATGAGCTGGGCATTTCACAGCTGGACCTCCTGGATCATTCCTATTGTCCTTCTTGTAACGGATCTCCTCTTCACTTGAGCTCGACGAAGAGGATGAAGAGGAAGAAGATCCGCTGCAGAGCCCGATCTCGGTGAAGAAAGCCTTTTCCCGCTTGGAGTTGTCCTTCCGGTAGTTCTTGAATGCCTTCCGGAAGTCCTTCTTCTTGCTCGGCCGGAACTTGGGGTCATGCTTGTGGGAGCGGTACTTGTTGGAGTGGTCCTTGTCGGAGTCGTGCGAGAAGTTCTTGCCCTTCTTGTAGTAGTCGTTATTCTTGTTGGGGAACTCGGCGATGAAGTGGCCGACTTCTTCGCACTCGAAGCATTTGGGCATTTCACCCCTCTTCTTGGTCATCCGGTTGTCATAGGCACGCTGAAAGCGACCTGACACCAGACATAGCTCCTCATCACCCAAAGGCGCCAACTGCTCCTCTGTCACAGACATCAAAGCAGAAAACGAGAAGTTGTGCACAAAGGGGCTAGCATGAGCATCGCTAGAGGGGGTGGTGTTGACTATGCAACACTAGGGTACCACAGGGGCACCCCTTCTAGATGAGGTTGCGTAGGATCTAGCGTGCTATTACAAGGCAGAGTGGCTGATGGTGGTGATGCAAAGTATGAAGTGAGACAAGAGATTTACGAGGTTCAGGCCACCAGGATGGTGTAATACCCTACGTCCTCGGATGCTGTGGGATTCTTCCTTAGTTCCTTCTCCTCCTTGCGAGGATTATTACAACATGTGTTGCCTTCAGATCAGGTTTCCTTTGTGCCTTGTTAACTCCTATTCTTCCTTGCCTGAGTGTGTGCGCTCGTGTGTGACTGATTTATCTGAGTCTCCCCTCCTTACACTACTATTCCCCTCCCATTTATAGACCAAGGGAGGTATGAGAAGAATGTACAGGTGTGTCTACCTAGTTCACAGTTACGGTATGGACCTACCGCTTCTCCCCGAAAATCCGTCGCTGGTGTACCCATCTTGTCGCGGTCCTGTACGTTCACTGTTGTACACGTCGTGCGTCCACAGTGCACCCCCATACCGATACAGGGTGGTTGTTGACTAGCGCCTGCCCACACCGGTACAGATACAGTCACATCTGTCACAATGTAGTCATGACATGACGTACTGACCCCCGGGGTTAGGCGTACCGCCGTCCCCCCCGGGGTTAGCCGCGCTGAGCAGCCCGCCGGGGTTTGCCCAATGACCAGGCCTTGTACCCTAGCTCATGGCTGCTACAAGGGTTTGCTGGGCCTCGGCACAGCTTAGTTCCATGCTGAGCTCAACTCCTTTGTCACGCATTGAGATCCGGCCCAATGGGCCGAACGCCTTCCCTTCGTGTCTGGGGTATACGATCCCAGTCACACCAAAAGAGGCCCCCGGGTCCACCGATCAGTTTCGCTGATCGGTGGGCCCTAACACCTCTTTCACCTTGTCGTCCTTATTGATTTGGGCCGCCGAGGCCCGCCTTTGGCCGAGGCGTTCAGACGGATCGCGGACAGTGAGTTCTTCTAACTCAACTTTTCGCACAGCTCCCGAGGGGGCGCGCGGGCGGTTCGTCTTCCCACGTTCCTACCCCATCAATGCGGTAGATTCGCAAATCCCCTGGGCGGTTCCTTCTCGAGTAGCCCGCGGAGGTTCCTCCATAAGAGTCCCCTGCCCGCTCTGTTTTCTTCTTTTATGCTTCCTTTCTTCCCAACCTTCTGTTCGTCTTCTTTCCGCATCCGCCGCTGCCCGTTGCTCTTCACCGGGAAGATGTCTGAGGCGCTCAAGGCAGCCCCGGTCGACGCTCTCCCCGCGCCCAAGCGACCTCTCTCCAGCATCGTTGAGCTGCTGGGGTCCTCTGCGGGGCTCGAGAGTGAGCACATACGGCTTGGCTCCCTTCCCCCGTGGGCCCCCAAGCAGAATGAGGGGGAGTACATCGTCTTCCTCGCCTATGTGAAGGTGGGCCTGAACTTCCCCCTCAGCCGCTTCGCCAAGGAGGTGCTCGATTCGTACGATATTCGGCTTGGCGACCTCACCCCCAACTCCATCTTCATGATGTCGACATTCGCCTACCTCTGCGAGGTATTTGTCGGGGTGAGGCCTTGTGTTGCCTTGTGGTGCCACTTCTTCGTGCTGCGGTCCTCCGGTGGTTCTTCTACTCTATTCGGATCCTTGCGGTTTCAAACGCACAAGGAACCGAACATGGAGTTCATTCACTATGATTTCAATGGGAAGTGGGAGCACTGACGCAACTCCTGGTTCTTCCTCCAGACCAGGGTGGACAGGCGCTTGTGCGTCCCCCGCTTCGTCGCCACTTCCAAGTCATGGGAGTCCTGTCCCGCCATCGACGACGCCTAGCTACCCGTGCTAGAGAGGATCTCCGCACTGCGGATAGCAGGCCTTCACTCTACCGCGGTGGTGGAACACTTCACTGCCTGGAGGATTGCTCCCCTCCAGGAGCATTCTAAGCCCATGTGGGCGTACACCATGGAAGTGACCAACGAACTCCGGGTGTCCGCCGCTGCGTTCGATCGCGAGAAGGTAAAGGAGCTCATTCGTGCATGTACCTCACCCGCCTCTTTGGCGTATCTAGAGCTCCCAGTAGGTGTCAATGCGCTTGAGGGACCTGTCGAGGCCTCATCTCCCCTCTCCACCATGCCGGCCACAGCAGAGTCAGGGCTGGTGGAACCCCAGGGGACGATCCTCTATCCAGAAATCAGAAGCGGGGTTCAAACCAAACGCATCAAGACAGCGGGCCACAAGCCTGGTGTTAGGGGACACAGCCAATCTGACGCATCCTCCCAACCTCCCTAGGTCACAAGCCGGGTGTCGGGCCACAAGCACATAAGAGATGGCACCGAGTCATCTTCCCAGCAAACGGCTCCCCGGTCAGGGGCCAAGCCCCCTTTTGGGCAACCGTCGAGGAAGCGCACTACGGTTCGAGTTAGGTTTGTGTCTTCTATGGCTTCAGGCTACGTTGTTCCATGGCCTCTTATGCTTCCTTGTTCTTGATTCCTTTGGCTATTTTTCAGACGTCCCCCTCAACAACCAAGGGGCACTTCTCCTCCCCCAAGCCCCGCACCTCGCCAAGCTCTGGAAGCGCCGGCCAGTGGAGTAGGCCCGTCAGTTGCGCCACCGCCGGCTCCTGTGGTGTTTGAGGTGGACTCTGACCCTAAGGGGAGGGTCAACATTCCGAGCGTCAGGGTTATCTTTGATGATGACCCCGAAGCTCTTCCCCCCATGCGAGGGGAGGTTTCTTTTTCTTATGTCCCAGGTTCCGGGGTAACTGACCCCGAGAGTTCCTCTGCAGGAGAGGCACGGGGTACCCCGAGAGTTGCAGCCCCAGGCTCTAAGTTGCTGCCCTGACTGGCTCTGAGTTGTCGCCCCAGGCGGCCGAAGTTATGCCGGCTTCGATGGCTGCTGAAGCAGTAACCCCGTAGGTTGCTCCGGTGGTAGCCCCGACATCCAGGGTTCCCCCGACTACGGGGTCGGAAGCTGGGCAAACCCCGAAAGAGGCTTTGCCAACCGTGGAGTTTGCTGAGGCTCCACCATCGGCTGTCACCGTGGCGCCAACCCCGACTATCACTACAAGGGGCGACCCCGGGCCGCAGGGCCCCGAACCCACTCCTTGGGACAGCGCTACGGAGGCATTTCGGGTCCCCGACAGCGACGACGAGGACGATGAGGATCTGGTGATGCCCAAGAAGATCACAAGCATCACGGAGCTCAGGACTGGGCTTTCATACCTCCACAGCGGGCTTTGGCACATAGAGGATCATGTGACTTCTGAGTGGGCCAGGCTCGAGAACAAGCTTTCGGTTGCTTAGTCGTCCACCACCGTCATCAAGCAAGAGTGCGATGAAGCCTGGAGCTCCCTGTCATAGGAATTGATTGACGCGTGCACCAAGGTTGCAGTGCTGGAGCATGACCTCTCAGTTGCTCAGGCCATAGCCTGGGAACAGGACCAGGCCCGGGTGACCCTCAACGCCGAGCTCCAAAAATCTAAGGCCGAAGTCGAGAGACTGCAGCAGGAGACCGAGGGTGCGCGAGACCAGGCTACCTGCCTTGGAGAAGAGCTCTCAACCGCGCAGAGCCAGAGCTCGGAGTTGAGGCATGACCTGACAGCCGCCCAGGTGAAGGTCTTGGATTTAGAGCGTGCGCTTGCTACAGCCCGCGCCGCTAAGGCCCAGGCTGAACAAGAAAGGGATGATGCTTTCGAAAGCGCCCTCGCTTCTGTGAAGAAGGAGGAAGAGAGCTTGGAACTCCGGTGCAGAGAGCTAGAGTCAACAATCTCTCAGCTCGAAGCCCGGGAGGCCAAGCTCCAGACTTATGAGTAGGAGGTCGCCACCACCTCGCACCATGTCAAGCAGCGTGAGTCTGCCCTGCGCGAGAAGGAGGCCGATCACAAGTATCGCGCCGGGCTCCATGTCCAGCGCGTGAAGGAGCATAGCACTGCCGTCTTGGAGTTTGAAGCCGAGCGGCGGAGGTTTGAGGCTTCCAAAGCCGCCCTGGAGAAGAGGCACCGGGAACTCTCCCTACGCGAGGAGGCCATCTCCCAACACGAAGAAGCTGTGGCCATGGCGATCGAAGACCGAGACACCATCTCAAAGGTGGCGGCTTGGGTAAATGAGGTCGAGGCCGGGATCACACAGCTTAAAGAGCTTCATGTCGATCATCACACCCTTTGCTCCTTGGTGTGCAGCACAGCTTGGGTTGCCTTCCGCGAAGCTAGCGAGGCTATGAAGTCTCTGGATATCCCCCTTCCCCCCGTTCCACCACATGCCTCAGCCAATTCGCTGAGGGGCTACTCCGGCTTGAGCGCTGCCTTGAGAGGGGCTAAGGCCCTTTTGGACCGGGCCACAGAAGAGGCAAGACGGACCGCCGGGCTTGTCTGTGCTCAGAACGCGTTGGCCCGGGCGAAGTGCCAGGTGCCCAGCCTGGATGTTTCGGCGTTGGTCGACAGAGAACCAGAAGGGGAGCAACTGGAGGCCACACTGGATGAGTGCTACGATGCTGCAACGTGTATTGCAGATGGCTACATGGCCGCCGCCGACACAGCTTGTCAGACGAGGAGTAGGCCCCCAGCGTTTGCTTATTTTTCTTTTTTTGTATCATAAATGCGAACAGAAACTTGTTGCTACTCTTACTGTTGTGGTAGACTTCTATTTTGTCTTTTGCTTGGTGAATTTTTTAATGTTGTCCGGCATCAGGTGAGGTCTTGTCTCTCCCCATGCGGCAGCGTGCCATGGCAGTAGAAAGACAAGGCCTCGCCCCCCTTTTCAGCTTTACTTTGTCGCGTCTTGTCTGAACGTCAGAATCGGCGTGGTCAAAAGTAGCTTTTGACTTGCATGCCCACAATTCCTCCACTGGCTCCCTGTGGTCAGCACTGAGGGTCGTGCCTCCAGATGCCTGACAGGGCGCTGGCATGATTGCGTGCCCTCTACCTAGCGTAGAGTCCTGTCGGCGCTATAGTAGCATTGCTGCTGCGGCTCTGCACAGCCTTTTATTGTAGCTTCGCCTTTAGAACAGCTGGAACAGTCGGCCCGTGACCTTTGTCTGGCCATCTCGGGTGAGACATTTACTATCCTACCCCGGGCCGCTTCTATAAATGGGAGGATTCTCCCCTCAGCTCTGGCATCTCAACCACACTCCTGAGTAAGATAAGTTGTAGCCTCGACAGAGCCCATTTTTAGCATGAAGCTCAAGCTTTTGCCTCCCAAGGCTCACCCATGCTCTCTCGTCGGCGATAGCGCTCGAGCCAACAAAGCCAACCTCAGAATAGGATGGGTTGTAGTACCTTTGATAGTTCCCTCTGGTTGTGAGTGTCTTTATATTCGCGCCCAGGTTCTGGATGTGAGGGCCTTTATATGTGGCCTTCCTCTCCAGCACTCCCGTCGACACCTCGCCATGCCTTGCTGAAGAGGTCCTCAAGGGCTGTAGCAGTCAGTGTTGGCGACACATGGCCAGTTGTGCACTGCAGTGCCCTGGTGTCGCCAAGGCTATAAAGGCACCTGAACTTGGTGAGGTTGTCGAGGAGTATCTGGCGCTGGCCGGTGATGGAGGTGTTCACCTTCACCCCCATTCACCGCGCCGCTTCTATTGTGGTGTCTATGGCAAGGGATTTGCTGACCCCGTCAGCTTGAGGAGTCACAAAGGCTCTTAAAGATCTAAGGCCTTAGCCACCGCCGCTGTCGAGCAATCTTTCTGCCCTCTCCTTGTTGGTGCGCGCGCAACAGTCGATTCCTGACTCCCACGTTGAACTCTCAGCTGATGTGGCTCAGCAGCTGTGGTGGATCAACTGGCTTGCGACATGGGAGAAGGAATTCCCCTCCCCTGTCCTTCATCCTGTGGTGAAAACACCAACAAGGACATTTGGCCACAGTTGGAGTTCCTTCGGGATCGGCCTTGCTATGGTAGGCAAGGCCGGCGGCTGTTCTCAATCTCTGGCCCCGGGTAGGTCTAGAGCTCCCTTCGATCTAATTTGTAATCTAACTTGTATTCTTAATGGAGTTGATGCAGTTCCTTTCAAGACGTCTCTTATCTTCTGTCGCACTACTTCATTGTAGAAGTATTCTTTAATGGTTTATGGTTGTCCTGGGGCAACGCTCGGGCCAAGACTTGTTCTTGCGATAGCACCCCGGGGTATTTAGTGCTTCGGGTTCCTAACACTGCTGTCGTCGCATGCTTCACCCGGGGTTTCCCGGGTAACGCTTCATTCATCCTTCAAGGCCCCCGGTCTCCACTGAGGGTTTTCGCCATATGCTCGGAGTTGTACCAACCCCAACGGATTTTTCCTGTGCTTTAGATTAATATATATATATATATAGTTCTATATATAGGGTAGGTTGTCACACCCGGTTTTAGAAACAAAAACAAATGTTAACCATGTATGTGCCAGGATCAGTTTAATCACATACACAGCGTAAACAAAAGTAATAACACAACCAGTACTTAACTTAAGAGCATAAAGTGTTATTACAGACCATAGATGTCTTTAACGAAACCGATTATCTTAACGAAACGAGTAACTAAATGACAGCGGAAGACGACCATGCCCCACAGGCGACTGACGGATGGCACACCAGCCTAGAACTCGTCGTAGTCTTGGAACTCCTGGTTAGGATCACCGTAGCTTCCTTCTGGATTTGAGCAGCGGTTGCAATGGATGCAACATGATATGAAACAAAGCAAGGGTGAGTACATGCCGTACCCAGCAAGTATTCCGTTTAGGCTAAAAGTGAACTGGCTTTATGTGGACTGGCTTTAGTAGTTGCTTTTAATTGGTCAAGTTTATTATTAACAATGATTAGCTTAACCCATCCCATACTTGAAACATAAAAAAAAAGCAGTAAAGTAAATAAACTTAAACCATTGTTCAGCTGTTCACCATATTCACCATCACTTCCTTTATCACACCGTACAGGTCTTTTATTTTAAAACACTAATCTGTGAGGGTCCAGGCCGCTCTTAACCGTGAGCACGGCTGATATATCAGTTTTAAACACTCTCGAGAGGTTGTACATCTTTACCCATAAGTCGTGATCCCCATTTGCCTCGGGCTGTATGGGCCCTCAAACACTGTCCTTTGGTGAGTCGGCAGGGTTTCACTACGAGACCTTTACAAAGAATTCCTAGAGTGTAGCCGCCCGTTCCAGGTTTCCGTTACCCAGGCATAAAAGTCCCCTCCCGAAGGGTGACTAACAAAAACCAAATAAACCAAACTGCACCCACTCAGGAGACCGAGTCTTATACCCGTCAACGCCCCTCTTACGCCATCTTTCAGGTAGGCAAACCACCCGCTCTAGTTCATCTAACTAATTAGTCAAGCCCAGTGCCCATATGAGTCTCGTGGTTGTACTGTTTTCCTGGGTGGTCGCTCGGCGAACCGATCCTTAGAGTGAGGCAATCGAGCAAACCCACAAAACATGCTCAAATCCCCATGTTGCAAAGTATAATCATTATGCCATTAATTAATCAAGATTAGCAACATGAGCAAAATGTGTTGAGCGACAATATTAAATTAAACATCACAGCCCTCCCATAGGATAAAACATTTGCAGGAAAATAAGTGGCTAGTCATCCTTAGGTTGAGCATGCTTGGTAATACGATAAAGTAAGTTTTCAATGTGAATAGGACATAGGTCAAAGAATACTTGCCTTCCTCAGCAAAAACTTGCTCAGAAGTCTCCCAAACTGGATTATCAACAAAACCCAACGAACCGGCTCCTATACGTTGCACACATACAAGCAATAAGCATAACATGGACAAAACAGTACATCAAACATGATAAACAGAGACTAAACATGTCTTAGAATTAATCTACACCTTATCACGAGCTCATAGGTTCAAGAATCGCTTAAAACGGAGTTTAAATGCAAAAGATATGAAGAAAACAACATTAAAGGCTTAAAATAAAGAGAATTTGAAACTCCAGGGGCTTAGTTGCGAAAACCAGGGACCTAAATCTAACAAATCTGGAATGCGGGTTGATTTGCCGAAAACGCAGGGGCTCTTTTGCAAAAACCACAGCGCTGACCGGTACTGACCTGGGCGCGCGCGCTCTGGACCGTTGGATCTTGATCCGAGGGCTCAGATCAGATCGGGGAAAGGGGCGGCGGCAGCGCTGGCCGGGGTGACCTCTGGTTACGGCAGAAGTTCGCCGGGGACACGCGAACTCGCGGCTCCGGTGGCTATAGCGGGCGGTGCGGAGCGCGTGAGTGAGAGCGGGGTGCGGCGCATGGACCGGCGGCGGCTGGCGACGACGCGGAACGGCTAGGCGGCTCCGGCGAGCAATCGATGGCGAGGCGGTGCACAATCGAGGCCGGAAGGGGGTCGGCAAGCTTCCTCACCTCAAGGCGAAACGGCGGACGTAGACAGGCGTGGCGGAGAGACGACAACGACGACCGGCGATGAGCGGCAGCGGCTACGTGAACCGACGGCGCGGTGAGCGCAAAAACGACGAACCAAAGCGAAACAAGGAACGGGGTTAGGCGTTTAGGTGCCTTACCGGACGGGGATGGTCGTGCGCTTGATCTCGTCGGCTTTGGCGGCTTGCTGGGGCGAGGCAATGCGCGAACTCGACGCGAACTCGATGAACGGCGGCGGTGAGTGCGAGCACGGTTTGAGCTAGGGCTTGGGGATTCGGCGACCGAGGCTTAGGGATTCGGTGGCTTTTATAGTCCGGGGGCCGAAGCTTGCGGGAGGGGCAAAGAGGGCGCGGTGGAGAGTCCGGCCTCGCTCGGACTCGGCGTCCGTGGCGGACACGGCGCGATCTGCGAGCGGAAGAAAGGAAAGGGGAAAGGAGGGGGATGACAGGCGGGCCCCGGGTATCAGCGGCAGCGAGAGAAGGGGCGCGTGCGATGGGCCGCTGCTGGGCTGGCCTGGCGCGGGCGTTTGCTGGGCCGGCTCAGCGGTTGGGCCGCAGCGGGAAAAGAAAGGAAACGGGCCGACTCGGGCCAAAAAGAGAAAAAGGGAAAAGTTTCTTTTTCCCATTTTGGTTCAGCCTTTTGAGAGAATTTTTTCAAGGGATTTGAATGGATTTTGAATTCAAATTTGAACACTGCAAATCACCCAATAAAATATGCAAAGGCATGAATGCTCACACAAGTTTACCTATGATTCTTTTTTTGTGATTATTCTCATAAAGTCAAAAATAAAGTTAGAGTGTCATGTATAATCACACAAACCCAATTAAATTAAATTTATGTGCAAAGATTCTTCAGGGGCAAAAATCAGGGTGTTACATAGGTATATTCCACAGCCGGCCACAGAATAATCTATTCTGCATGCAGGCCAACCTCAGCACAACCGGCGGGCCTAGCTTCCAATCGGCGCAGCTCGGCTACGCATGCAAGCCGAGCACAGGCTACGGCATGTTGATCGCCTAAATACTGACAGTAATGCACGACCCTTGATTAGCGCTGTTGTGTAGCTCGTGTTGTTATTGTTGCGCGGAAGCTAGTTGATGGTTACGAGAGTACTAGTAGTACACATATAAAGTATTTTTACGAGAGTGCGTGTATAGTAGTATATAATAATGTATGAAGACCATAGTAAATATTTAAAAAGTTCTGAGAATCCATTTGCAAATATAAGAGTGCTAATTTACTATAATATATGGCATATCACCCTTACAAATTTGAAATATATGATAAATGGTTTACTAGAATCTATGCCTTCGAATGTGAGTGTGGTTTACTGGAATTTATTCATTTACTCTTTTTCATCTTAACAAATGATCAAAATAAAATGTAGATGATTTACAATAATTTATAAATGATTTACAAGAAATTTATGATGTACTAGGTTCTATGCGTTGCCATTCTGTAGATTTTTACAGCAATGATTTATGATAATTATACATAGAGATGTACAATAATCTATGCCTTAGAATATTATTTTCTTGAATATATAGGTTCCTTTGAGCCTTTGCAATTACGACAATCTATACATTTACTCAGTTACTTGAATTTTGTATACTATTTACTAGAAGTGTAAATGATCTATAGGAATTTACTATAACTCAGTTTTATATTTACTTATATATAATATAGAAGGTTAGTTACCATAATCTGGCATCGTGATTTGTTTGCTATTACAGTGATCGTTTCATAAAGTATATGAAATTAAAAGAAATTGGAATAATGGGCATCTCCCATTTCTACAAAATTACGAGACCGTCTATTGGTGGTGGATTATCATCTAAAAAAGTTCATACAAACTCCATAGACATGAAACATATTTTGTTATTCTGACAACTTAAATAATGCACTAAGTTGTGACATATTTAAATTGCCAACGACATTCTGCATGAAGAATGCAGTTCGCCCTTCAAAAATTGGTAATAGTTCGTCCCACTCAAACTCTCTGGAACTTCTAGCCATTGTCAATGTCCTTCTGTGCTTGGCATTTCACCGAGGCAAGTGGATTCCTAAATGTTGCAAACTATTCCGAACATAGCGTTATCTGCAAGAGAGCAATATCATGCAAGTGAACCGATTAGAATGCAAGTTGTATCTACAAGCATTCTGTATCCAGTGAACATAATGAACAGGTGCCATTAGCATACTAGTAGCAAAGGAAACTAAATCTTGGCATTGGCACCAAGGCAACAGATTCTCCTTGCTATGATCTTCGATTTTACTATTGCAAACCAGACTAGCTCAAATATGTAACAATGCTAATTATGCCCACGTGATATATATCATATAAAATCACCATAGGACAACCATACTTTCTTCCATCGCTTTGATTCTGCCTCAAATTTACTTGAAACTATAATTACGAGATCATATCTTTTAAAGTAGTGATTTTATTAGTGGTGGTCAATTCTTCAGTTCCTAATATGATAATGTGATGCTGCTTTGGCGGCACAATTGCACAAACATGTGTGTAATTGTATATTTACCATTAAAAAAAGGGATGTGGTGGCAATTGCATAAAGAAATTGTATCTGTGTTAAAAAACGGCGGCGATAATCTGAATTTCTATGTGTTACAATCATCAGCAGGACAGCAATTAAACTACTCGTTCTGAAGAGAGTTCACGCTTTAATCTACCTGTTCCTTCTGTACGAATAAAATAAGATGAAAAAAAAGACCCGATTAGGCTTACATCTGAAATCTTCTAGGTCCGTTCGGATCGTTGGCAAGTGATAGCTATCTGCAGCGATTTGGTCCATCTCATGTGGTGGGTGTGCGCTGCGACGTAGATCCATCAGCTGTCAAATTGAGGGCTCGTCAAAGGGTGCATGGATAGAAATCTGGATCTGGTGCTGGATCCGGGTAGCATCCTGTGAGAATCGTGTTGATGAATTACAAAATATCGAATGGAGATGCAGCTATCCATTGGTGCTCACCTCACGATCTATTTTCTTTGCGCGCATGGGGATTTTTGCTGACACTAGCGCCAAGCTTAACGACCGTCACTGTCACACACAGTACGTAGGTCGTCACAGTCCACCGGGATAGGGTCGCTCCCAGCGGAGGATTGGCGCATCTATTCCTGGCGACGCCACGACGGGGACAAGCGGACGACGAACGGAAGAGAGGTGTTCCCATGGTGCTTGCGATATGAAATGAGAAATTTTGGGGGGATCGCTTGATACTTATTTTCGGCTCAATCAACGAGATTAAGCCGAGCTAGCCTCACCGGGATGGGAGCCACGAGCCGAAGCCGAGGGATCCGTCGATTGGGTCGACCGGTTCTCAGTCAGATAGGCGGGTTGGGCTTGGTCGGGGTACGCGGGATGGTCTGGCTGTAGAATAGCCTATTATATATATATATATATATATATATATATAGGAAAATTCCTTTCTACATGCGCATGTAGCTACACTCACATGTGTATCTCAATATTTTGAGGGTATCTGGTCGAACGAAAAGTATGAATTCCTTTCTACATGCGCATGTAGCTACACTCACATGTGTATCTCAATATTTTGAGGGTATCTGGTCGAACGAAAAGTATGTACACGGAGTATGCAATGATACTAGGCTATCTGTGGTGGTATGTGCATGAGGTATGCGAGTATACCTGAGGTATGTGGACATACCACATTATATGTATTAATATAAATGTATTATTATAATAAATTAAAATCAGGGGCTGATTTGTAATTTTTTCATGTGGTAACATTTGAAATATCTTAAAATAAGTATGTAAACATACTCAAATATATATATATATATATATATATATATATATATATATATATATATATATATATATATATATATATATATAGGAAGAGTTTTATCTACATGCGCATGTAGCTACACTCACCTTCAAAAAATCAACAAGGGTATGTCCGAATACTCATTTATCAGTTTGAGTATGTTCACATACTTATTTTAAGATACCTCAAATGTCACCACACGAAAAAATTACAAATCAGCCCCTGATTTTAATTTATTATGATAATACATTTATATTAATACATATAATGTGGTATGTCCATATACCTCAAGTATACTCACATACCTTGTGCACATACCACCACAGATGGCCTAGTATCATTACATACTCCATGTACATACCTTTCGTTCGACCAGATACCCTCAAAATGTTGAGATACACAGGTGAGTGTAGCTACATGCGCATGTAGAAAGGAATTTTCCTATATATATATATATAGCTACACTCACCTGTGTATCTCAACATTTTGAGGGTATCTGGTCGAACGAAGAAGAGTTTTATCTACATGCGTATGTAGCTACACTCACCTTCAATAAACCAATAAAGGTATGTTTGCATACTCATTTATTAGTTTGAGTATGTTCACATATTTATTTTAAGATACCTCAAAAGTCACTACATGAAAAAATTACAAAGCAGCCTTTGATTTTAATTTATTATAATAATACATTTATATTATTACATATAATAAGGTATGTCCATATACCTCAAGTATACTCCCATACCTCACGCATATACCACCATAGATGGTTTAGTATAATCACATACTCCGTGTACATACCTTTCGTTCGACCTGATACCTTCAAAATCTTGAGATACAGAGGTAGGTGTAGCTACGTGCGCATGTAGAAAGGAATTTTCCTATATAGGAAAATTCCTTTCTACATGCGCATGTAGCTACACTCACTTGTGTATCTCATGATTTTAAGGGTATCTGGTCGAACGAAAGGTATGTACATGAAGTATGTGATAAAACTAGACCATCTGTGGTGTTATATACGTGAGGTATGCAAGTATATCCGAGGTATGTGGACATACCTCATAATATGTACTAATATAAAGGTATTATTATAATAAATTAAAATCAGGGACTGTTTTGCAATTTTTCGCATGGTGGCATTTGAGGTATCTTAAAATAAGTATGTGAACATACTCAAACTGATAAATGAGTATGCAAACATACCCTTGTTGGTTTACTGAAGGTGTGGGTAGCTACAAGCGCATGTAGATAAAACTCTTCCTATATATATATATATATATATATATATATATATATATATATATATATATATATATATATATTCTTTCTCACGGTCAAAATGGTAGGGATATATCAGATATCACAAATAAATTCTATCACTGAAAATAACTTCGATCTCCGGACTTTAATGGTTTTCTTTAGGAGAGCCTCCAGAGTGTCTCCTTGTCCTTAGTGCCGATGACCGGGGTTTGGGGTTTTACGACCGGGAGAGTCCGTAGGTTTAGGAAGCGGGGCACTGGTGAATTCGGACCCGGCCGAGAATAGCAACCCACCGTGGTGACCACAGTTTAGCCAAACCCGGGGTACTGCTTCGTACTAGAGCCTCGAGTCATCCCAACCTAGGCCCATAGTGTTTTTCCCTTAACCTCGGGTCCTTTGCTAAAGAGAAAGGTGATACCCCGTAGGCTAGCTTAGGGCAATTGCAGTGATTCCACAATTTCTTAACATAGAAACTGAATAAGAAACATACTTAATTCACATAAAAGTTCAGAAGGAGATACATATCTGAGCATAATACAAGGAGTTGCCCCCAGGGGCCATGGACTGACTTCAAGTCACTCCATGGTTCCTTAGGGATAGAATTTACGCAGGTGCTCAATGTTCCAGGGGAACGGGAGTTCGTCTCCATCTTCAGTTGCCAATCGTGCGCAGCTGCCTCTGGAGATGTCCACCACCCGATATGGCCCCTCCTAGGTGGGGGAGAGCTTGTTCTTTCCCACCCGGGACTGGACGCGCTTGAGCACCAGGTTCCCGACCTCCAGTGATCGGGGTTTTATTTTGCGTTGATGAAGCCGTCGCGGGGCTTGCTGGTATTTGGCCGCTCGAAGCGCAGCTTGAAGATGCTTTTCCTCCAATAGGTCAATGTCAGCACATCGGAGTAGCTCTTGGTCTTTTTCCTCAAACGCTTTGACCCGAGGGCTCTGGTTCGTAACCTCTGGAGGAAGGACTGCCTCAGCTCCGAAGGTTAGGAAGAACGGGGTTTCCCCCCTGGCCCAGCTCAGGGTAGTGCGATTCGCCCAGAGGACTGGCTTGAGATGATCTATCCAGTTCTTGCCATATTTCTTCAAGGTTTCAAAGGTCCGCGTTTTTAGCCCTTTGAGGATCTCCGCATTGGCTCTTTTTGCTTGCCCATTGCTCTGGGGGTGATGTGAAGATGCATAACAAATCTTAATGCCCATATCTTCGCAATAAGCTTGAAAGACTGCGCTGATGAAGTCCGACCCGTTGTCTGTGATGATCCGGTTTGGAACCCCGAACCGGGAGACAATCCCTTTGAGAAAATTTGTCGCTGAATTCCTGTCAATTGTTCTGACTGGCTGTTGGTGTCTCTTAGCCTTAACAGGTTTTACTCCGCAAGCGCACGGAGACCACTGTAGCCTTTCACTCAGAGTATTCCGAGTATCGTAAATTTCCACAAGGAAGTGGCATGCGAGAGAGTGTAATTGAATATACTCAAATCAAATAACTGTAAACTTAGATAAACTATACCGACTGATAGTTGAGCAGGGGTAAACGTGACAGATAGGTGTATTGGTGGAGGGATAAGTCTATCAAAGCTTTCCGTAGAAAGGTATAGTTGCCTGGGAGGACAACGAGTGAGATAAAGTCACCAAACTCTATTCCTAACGGCTGCAAGGTTATCCGTGCCTAAACAAGCAATTCAACTAAACAAGTCAGGGTCTTGCGTCGAGCGAAATTCTGGAGTCTCGAGGGTACCAGGGGGTAGATTGTAGGTCCCGAAGGAGAGTCCAGCTAATGCCTACGGGCCTACCGAACGACGGGCCTGGGATACACAGGCACACCACACGCTGTCACCGAGTGGGGCTACCAAGCAAATCTGCGTGGGCAGGCTGGCACGCTATAAACGTGTTCAAGCGAATCTTGAACAACGATAGATTGTCCCGGATCAGGGGAGAGGATCTAGCCAGAGCCTACTGTCTAAGTCTACGGTTGAGTTATAGCACCAGCAAGAATAACAGGAATTGAATAACTGAAAAGAACACAACCTATGCCTAGCAAGTGTGCAAAGAAAGGTAAACCACACTTGTAGGAGAAAGAACTTAGAGTAAAATATAACTGAAATTATATTGGAGATAATTCGAATACAAAGATACAAGGCTTTTACCACAGACTCGAAGAGAACTCCGGAGACTCCGAGGCAAAGCTCGACTCAACTCTAACTCACAGGACTATCCTAACTACTAAGGGAAGAGTGTGGCACTCTAAGATAGAACTTGGATCGTTTGCTCCACTCCACTCCACACCTTACAAATGAGCTCTCGGGGTCTATTTATAGCCTAGAAAGTGAGGGGGGTATTTGTAGGTGTGGTAGGTCGGTTAGGGGGGTAGGTTGGTGGCCGGGCGGCCACCCTACATGGCCGGGCGGCCATGGGATCCACTGCCTTCGACGATCCAATGCTTGATATTAATCCCCAAGGTCGGTTGACAGTTGTGGCAGTTATTGCACGTGAAAAATGCTTCGCGGGGTGGCCATGCGGCCATGTGTCTTCCTCCGAATGGTTGCATGTTATTTCCCTCGGATCACTGATGTCACCAATCCTCGTGCTAACATGTTTTGACCCTCAGATATCTTGGATGCTGCATGTGTGGTTGGATTTCCTCCACTTTGTGTTTCTTTGGACGTGTCAGATCGATGACATAGCATTTGGGCACTCGGTGGATCATATCTCGGTGTAACATGTGGTTGCATGGCATGGGGGGTGTCCGGGCGGCCACACCCCATGGCCGGCCGGCCATGCAAGGTGGTCGGGCGGCCATGCCAATGTACCACTGTTGCACATCCTTGATTTATGTTATATTTCCAACTTGTTTGTGCATGTTTTGGTACCTGCATCCAAATATTCATGTACATCTTGTGGAACTCATTAGTGGCAAGGGTTAGTCCATATATTTCACTTATTTAGCTTCATTTGGTGGATAATTGACGGTTGATATCGTAAGATTACGACCGTCAACACTGGCATTGCCTCGGGCCACTTGGTGAACTTATCTACAGCGACGTAGAGATACTCGTAGCCCGCTACTGCTTTCGGGAATGGCCCCAGGGCGTCGATGCCCCAGACCGCAAAGGGCCAAGACCACGGTATGAACTGCACCAGCTGCGAAGGCGTATGAATCTGCTTCACGTGAAACTGACAAGCTTTGCATCTTTTGACCATTTCTGCTGCATCGCTGAGGGTTGTGGGCCAGTAGAAGCCATGCCGGAAGGCCTTCCCAACCATCGTGCGGGACGCTGAGTGACTCCCGTACTCGCCCTCATGGATGTCTTCAAGAATTTTGAGTCCTTCTCGCTGTGGAACGCACTTGAGTAGAACACCATTGGAGCACGTCGATAGAGGTCCCCTTCTACCACTACGTACCTTCTTGCTTGTCGAATGACACGTTCTACTGGCGGCTCGTCCTGCAGAAGGGCATTTTGTTCCAAGAACCCCTGATCTCTCGGATCCAGTCCTCGGGGTTTGGTTCTGGGGTTTCTTGGGCTTCCTTTATTCGTGTAAGATGGTCTTCTTCCGGGGCTTGATGCTGCTTGGGTTTTTTATTTCTATTACCCGAGGCTTGAGCTTGCCCGGCGTTTGCGTGTCCGGCGTTCTGGCCCTTGGGCAACGCAAGAACGTCTCCCCGCGCCCGAAGGGCCACCACCTCCCTTAAGAATTCTTCTTCCTTCTGCTGTTCCATGGGTTCTACGGAAGGATGAAGAACGCGGTCGTAAAAGACTCCTTCAGGAGGCGGCACCCTTGCCGAGGCAAAGGTGGACAATTCGTCTGCTTCATCGTTTTCTTCACATGGTATGTAATTGAACTCGATCTCGTCAAACGCGAGCTCAATTTTCTTGACACTGGCTAAGTAGGCTGCCAAGTGCGCTTTGTTACAAGCGCATCTGCCGGTGACTTGATTGATCACCAGCTGGGAGTCGCCCTTGACCCTGAGGTGTCGGACCCCGAGGCTGAGCGCGGTCTTGAGTCCCGCGATCAAGGCCTCGTATTCTATAGCATTATTCGATGTCTTGAACATGATGTAGAACATGTACCGCAAGAGTTCTCCTTCCGATGAAATGATGACAGCTCCGGCCCCCGATCTCGTGCGGGTACATGATCCGTCGAACTTTAGCTCCCAGGGCTTCTCGGTGAATTGGACACTCATTTGTTCGGGTGTGGTGGGTTCCGGGGGTTCAAGGTCTGATCCATCAGCCCCCGGTGTCCATTCAGCGAGAAAGTCCGCCAAAGCCTGACTCTTGATCGCTTGCCTAGCAACAAATTGTAGTTCGAATTCCGCAAACTCAGCTGCCCATTTGGCCACTCGTCCCGTGGCATGCCGGTTTCTCAGCACTGATCCGAGCGGGTATGAAGTTACCACTATGATGCGGTGGGCGTGAAAGTAGTCTCTAAGCTTCCTGGAGATGACTAAAATCGCGTACAAGAGCTTTTGCACCACAGGGTATCTTGTTGTGGCATCGCGAAGAACTTCGCTCACGATGTAAACGGGATGTTGAACTTTTGGGGGTTGTATGGTGTCGGTCTCGGGGCCCCGACATCGGAGTCTGCCGGGGCGGGGTTTCCTTCGCTCACTGCTTCTTTGCGTTCGCGCTCACGCTGGCGCGGGTCTTCTCGGTCCGCTATCAACACCATACTGACCACGGTGCTGGTCGCCGCGATATATAAAAGCAACGGCTCCCCCTCTCGGTGTGCTACCAGCACCGGGGGCGAGGATAGGTAGTTCTTCAGTGCTTCAAACACCTCATGGGCTTCCTCTGTCCATTCAAACGGATTATTCTTTCTAAGAAGCTTGAAGAACGGGAGCGCCCATTCACCAAGCCTTGAAATGAATCTGCTAAGGGCAGCCATGCTACCCGTCAGCTTCTGGACATCCTTCACTCGGGTCGGGGGTCGCATTTTCTCGATGGATAGAATTTTTTTGGGGTTCGCCTCGATTCCTCGGTGCGAGACCAAGAACCCGAGAAGCTTGCCCACTGCAACCCCAAAAACGCACTTCTCGGGGTTGAGCATCATCTTGTACTTGCGCATACTCTGGAATACGCCATCCAGGTCTTGGAGAAAAGCGCAGCTTAAACGAGACTTGATTACAATGTCATCTACATACACTTCCACGGTTTTCCCTATGTGATCTTGAAGTGTGATGTGAGTTGCACGAACAAAAGTAGGCAAAGTATTCTTAAGTCCATACGACATATTTACATAACAGTATAGTCCACATGGAGTAGTGAACGAAGTTTTTTCCTCATCTTCCCTAGCCATTCTAATCTGATGAAAGCCTGAATATGCATCTAGAAAAGAAAGCAGCTCACATCCTGCAGTAGAGTCTACTATTTGATCTATTCTAGGGAGAGGATAGGGATCTTTGGGACCAGCCTTGTTTAGGTCGGTGTAGTCGATGCACATGCGCAGTTTGACCCTACCCTTGGGGACCACCACTGGGTTGGCAAGCCACTCGGGGTGTTGAACTTCCCGAATAAAGCCTGCCCGAAGAAGCTTAGCGATCTCGAGCCGTATGAAGTCCTGCCTTTCTATTGACTGCTTCCGGACCTTCTGCTGGACCGGCTTTGCTCTCGGTTACACCATAAGCTTGTGCTTAATCACCTCCCTAGGGACCCCGGGCATGTCCGATGGTTGCCACGCAAACACATCAACATTAGCCCAAAGGAAAGTGATGAGCGCGACTTCCTATTTGGGGTCCAGACCCTCACCAATGCGGGTGGTCTGGTCAGCCCTAGCCCCGATCTGAACGATCTTGGCTGGGACTTTGTCGCCGTTAAGGGGTCCTTGCTGCTTCGAGGCGCTCGGCCGGGGTTCTGGCACCTGAGTCTGTTCTTCTTCCAGAGGCCCTGTCGCAATGAACGAGACCCCGGGGGTCTTGGAGGCATCCACCTCAATCGTAGGTTCCTCAAAGCCCTGCACTGCGAGTGCATGCAGAGCCTCCATAGCCCTCACAGCGGCCGGCCAATCTGCCTGGACCGATATGACTCCGTTGGGTCCTGGCATTTTCATGCACAGGAAGCCATAGTGTACCGCGGCCATGAAACTGTAGAGGAATGGGCGATCGAGGATCGCATTGTATGGCAACCACACCTTTGCCACAACAAACTAGACGTACTCTGTGTGGTAGTTGTCGGGAGTACCAAACGTGACCGACAAAGAGCAAGCACCATGGGGGAAGATCGCTCTCGGCCCGATCCCCCTGAACGGGGGAGCCGGGGTTAGCTTCTCCGCCGGAATGCCGAGCTGAGCGAAGACCCAAACCGAGAGGACGTTGAGGCTGGTGCCACCGTCGACGAGGACATGCTTCAAGCATGCATTGGATATAGTTGGGGACACGAGAAGCGGGAGCTCTCCTGCTCCTGCCATATTCTGGGGTAAATCCGCGGGGCCGAAGGTGAGGGACGTGTTGGCCCACTTCAGGGGGCATCGCGACTCCGAAAGTGCGGCAGCTGCGCTAACCTGTCGGCTCCAGAGTTTGAGCCAACGACGGGACATCGCACTGCCGACATTGCTATGTATCACAGCGATAACTTTCTTCGCGAGCTGGAAGTTGCCGTCATCGGGTTCTTTGTTGTTGTCGTCATCGGACTCGTTTCCTCGCAGGGCCTTTAGAACCTTGAGGAGGCACCTTGGGACCGCGAGGGTCTCTTTTCTCCTGCTGATCAGGATTCTCCCGTCGTTGGTGGTTTCTTTCCGTGATATTCTGAACTATCCTGCAATCTTTCATGTCATGGCTATCGGTGTTATGGAGGGGACACCACATCTTGCCCTTGCCCTTCTCACGTTAGGCCTTTGGGCTTCTGTCGCCGCGCTGGGGCTGGTCACCGCGCGGGTTTCCACCTGCGGCGAGCACGGTGCAGTGTTCGCTCGATCTTTTCTGGTTCTCAGTTTTGGGGGCCGGGGTGCTCATCCTCGGTTGTACTGCCCGGGGGTTATGCCAAGCCCGGCCCTCTACTGCTCGGGCGCACTTGTCCGCAAGGGTGAGGAGGCCCCCGACATCATGGACTTCGTGAGTAGCAAGCTTCTCTAACATTTTCTTGTCCCTGACTCCCTGGCGAAATGCCACAATAACAGAAGCTGGGGGGATCTAGGGAGTCGTGTGTCTCACCTGGCAAAAACGTTGTATGAACTGCCTAAGCGTCTCGTTGGGTTGTTGCCTGACCGCGTGTAAGTCAGCCTCAGAGCCAGCATGCGGTCGCAGCCCAGCAAAGTTTGCCAGGAACAGTCGGCATAGCTCCTCCCATGAATTTATTGAACCTTTTGGGAGGTTCATCAGCCAGGTGCTAGCCACGCCCGTCAGGGCAACATGGAAGTAATTTGCCATCACATCATTGGCACCTCCCGCGGCAATGATGGCAGTAGAGTAGATCTGTAAGAAATCTTGTGGATCCATGGCCCCGTCAAACTTTTTCGGCAGATGGGGCCGGAATTTTGCGGGCCATGGAGCTCTCCTGATATGGGGGGCTAAAGCCCGGCATCCGGCCCCGAAGTCCAACCCCGGGATGGGATGCTCCGGGGCTAGATAAACCCCGCGGTCAGTAACCCCGACCTCGGGGTTAGGCCCTCGAGCACTGGGGTGCGGGCGCTGAGGCTCCTGGTTCTCCTGCCGTCGGCGTTCCCGATTGCGTTCTATGGCCAACCGGGCATCCTCCTGCTCGTGGTTGGCGTTGATGACTTGGCGCAGATCCTGCAGTTGCTCCTGTAGCACGTCGCGTCGTGGGTCATCCTGCTGGCGTAGTTGGCGCACTTCACGCTCTGGCGCACGGGAGTGGATAGTAACCTGGTGCAGTGGCTGCAGCATCTCCTGGCCGCCTTCATGCTGCGACGGAGCCGCCGACGACCGCCCAGCAGCTACGAATCTTGCGACATCCCGTTGCCATTGGTCGAGAGCTTCCGGAGGTGGTGGGTTGCGGAGCAGATCCTCCGCGGCGTCGAGGGGTCCGACTTGATGGTTGGAGAAGTCGAGTCTGCGCTTCGCACGCGGTCCTATCCGCCCCTGCTCCTGGTCTTGAGGGCTCCAGACTGAACGCGATGGTATTTTCCGCTCATTGGTACGGGCGGAGCTCCCCTAGGCTCCTCCCAGGGCTGGTGGAGTATGCTGTGGAGGCGCATGGCTTTCAATCTGAGGAGGGGTCCACCGCCTCCCCATTAGGCTGCGGGGGATCCTCAGCCGGTGGCTGGTTCCGGCGCCTCCACGTATTGGTGGAGCGGCCCCCGCACTGAGAGGGATGCTGCGACTGAGCATGAGAGGGGTCTCTTTCAGACACACGGCCCCGCACGTGGCGGCACGGGTTCGCTTCTGCTCCATTGGAGCTTGCTGTCGAATGCACTGAAACTTGCAGGTGCGGATCAACTGCAGCCATTTCCAACTGCAATCAGAGCACGCTGGCTCCTACCTGGCGCGCCAATGTTGACTGTGCAACACTAGGGTACCGTAGGAGCACCCCTTCTAGATGAGGTTGCGTAGGATCTAGCGTGCTATTGCAAGGCAGAGTGGCTGATGGTGGTGATGCAAAGTATGAAGTGAGACAAGAGATTTACGAGGTTCAGGCCACCAGGATGGTGTAATACCCTACGTCCTCAGATGCTGTGGGATTCTTCCTTAGTTCCTTCTCCTCCTTGCGAGGATTATTACAACATGTGTTGCCTTCAGATCAGGTTTCCTTTGTGCCTTGTTAACTCCTATTCTTCCTTGCCTGAGTGTGTGCGCTCGTGTGTGACTGATTTATCTGAGTCTCCCCTCCTTACACTACTATTCCCCTCCCATTTATAGACCAAGGGAGGTATGAGAAGAATGTACAGGTGTGTCTACCTACTTCACATTTACGGTATGGACCTACCGCTTCTCCCCGAAAATCCGACGCTGGTGTACCCATCTTGTCGCGGTCCTGTACGCTCATTGTTGTACACGTCGTGCGTCCACAGTGCACCCCTATACCGATACGGGGTGGTTGTTGACTGGCGCCTGCCCAAATCGGTACGGATACAGTCACATCTGTCACAATGTAGTCATGACAAGGCGTACTGACCCCCGGGGTTAGGCGTACCACCGTCTCCCCCGGGGTTAGCCACGCTGAGCAGCCCGCCAGGGTTTGACCAATGACCAAGCCTTGTACCCTAGCTCCCGGCTGCTACCAGGGTCTGCTGGGCCTCGGTACAGCTTGGTTTCATGCTGAGCCCAACTCCTTTGTCACGCGTTGAGATCCGGCCCAATGGGCCGAACGTTGGGTTATACCATCCCAGTCACACCAACAGGTGGCTAGAGCTAGACTCTTGGAACCGCTAGGCTTGAGAGACTCTCTCAACTTGTGATCTACCTCGATAGCCTTAAGCTTGCTATAGAGCTCTTCAACCCCGATCGTGTCATAACCAGCCGACTCGATGATCGAGTTCACCTTAATCTCCCATTTAGCTCCTTCTAGCGCATACAACAATTTTATGGCCTATTGATGGTCAGAATATGGGAGATCAGCGGGGGCGTAGTTGACATGCAACTTGTTGATGATCGATTGGAACCGACCAAACAAGTCGTCAATGGATTCTCCCGGTCTTTGCATGAAATTTTCATATTCGTGCCGGAAGGTCTCCACGAGGCCAGCCTTGACAGTGGTGTGCTTTGAGCAGTGACCATATCTCTCTCGCAGTCTTGAGGTGACTCACCTTCTGATAGTCCATGGGACCAAGCCCGAAAAAGAGAAAGTTCACAGCCTTGGCATTGGCCTCATGCTGAGCCACACTCTCTAGGGTAGTACGCTGAGCAGCTGGAAGCACCGTGAAAGTCGTACTCTGAGAAATATCCCATATGTCCTGACTCTGGCTCACGAGGAAAGCCTCCATCCTACCCTTCTAGTAGGAGTAGCCATCGAAGCCAAGAACCGGAATCTTCCCGGAGTAAGTCATAGTCGCTACTGGTTTCTCAGTGATAAAGGTATGGGAAACCTAACCTAGCTCTGATACCAATTGTAAGATCGAGACGTGCGACTAGAGGGGAGGTGAATATGAGCACCTAAAAACTCAAACTCAAACCCCCGAGGTGCTCGCTGAACCTACGAGCACACAGAGCTTGGTGTCGCCCACTTAACGGGTACACACCAAGCAAGCGGCAGCACACAACTCAACGATCACACGATCGCAAGTCGAGCGAAGCAACGCCTCTCGCAAAACGAGGCTCCCATGCAGCCACTCCACACCTATCTATGTGTCTCGCTAGTAAACAGTGAGCAAAGAGTGTCGGCCAGAGGTGGGCAGCACTTCAAATGAAGACGAAGCAAAAACCGGAAGCGAAAACACCAAACAACCCAAAGGAGGGGTCAGCCGCCAGGAAACGCCGGACTGTCTGGTAGCTAGGGCCGGACTGTCCGGTAGCAGCTGCCGGACTGTCCAGTAGCAGCTGCCGGACTGTCCGGTACAACGTTCGGAACAGCGCAGGCGCCGGACTATCCGGTGGGCCGCGCCGGACTGTCCGGTGGAACCAGATAGTCCGGTGAGGCTGAGCCGGATAGTCCGGTGCACCCTTGGAACTTGAGTTCCCAAAGCCTAAACTTGACCAAATCTTGTTCAAACTTCACGAGATTTTACACAGGCTATCTGGACCCTATTCCAAAGCTTGTCCCAAAAGATCAACTCCAAAAGATCAAGGGATTAGCCGGAATTTCGGATCTCGTGAACAAGGCAAGGTTTGGGCAAGAAAGGGGAAAACTCAAGAACGACTTGCTCGTGGCAATCCTGCTGGATTGATATGTTCTAAGACATGATCTCCACGTCCTTGCAAGTCCAAAACACCAAGAGAAGTGGGGAAATCTCGTAGGCAAAGCAAAGCACCAAAAGCCTTTGAGAAACACCCAAAATCCAAACTAGAGAGTAAAGGGGAAGAGGGCTGCACACAAGAACACGAGTTGCTGCTGAATCTTGATGTATTGAAGGTGGGAAATCAGTTCGTACATGTTTCCTACAGCCTACCACCCTTCATCCTCCCTCTTGATGCAAAATGCTCTCTCTAGGGGACTCTAAAACCTAGATTAGCACCCGATTTGCTCTAAAGCTCTTGGCTGATTGAAAACTAAGCCTAGGATTACAAGATGGTGGAAGAGTCACCTAAATGACCAGCCACTTAGGTATTTATCGCCTAGGCCAAACGACGCAGTTTTACACTAAGACCCCTATGTAACAAATGCCCGGAGGGGCCAAACTGGAAAAGACTCGACTTTCTCGGAGACGGATGACCGCGATGGAGTCTTGATCATCTTCGTCTGCAAGTTATCTCCCGGATGACTTCCACGTGGCTAGTAGCCTAAATCCGTCAATCGACCCCCGGTTTTGAAGTCAGAAACCGAAAAATTTTAGGAAGTCTCCGCCTGGGCCGGGTTTGGTCCATCTTCTCTATCTTGGTGAGTCGTGGCCCAACTCACCAAGGCTTGGATAGCTTGAGTGGCGGTTTTGAGCCGAAGCCGCCAAAGCGCTCTCGAAACGTCTTCGCGTCATGCACTCGGGTTGGAGCACCACGGTGGCACCCGACTTCTCCAGTCCATCGGAGCTGCCTTGCAGTCCATCGGAGGGCTTACACCACCATTGCCGAGCCATCTCTCCGTGTACCGAGCTCCCGTGACCGACCGACGCCGAGCATTTGCCTCCGATCCATTGGAGGGCTTTTGCCTCAGTCCATCGAGGTCTTCTTCTACTTCCAGTCCATCGGAAGGCCTCCAGTCCATCGGAGGGCTTGATCTAGGTTGACAATCACTCATCACACCAGGAGAGCACTGAGACCTGTCCATTGGCTCTCATACATGTGGATGGAAAGTTAACAAGATAAACTTTCCAATGCCGCTGGAATCACATCAAATCGCTCAGGGTAAATGGGAATTGCTGAAACAATAGGACGACCAGAATTTGCCATGATTTATACGACATGTTTTGGCTGATATTTGGAAGCTTCACGTGGATCTAGGCCGATGCAAGGAAGATTCCAGATCACATTATCAAGTCATAGAGTCTTAGTTTAGTTGTAATCTTTTAGTTAGAAAAGAGTTTGAGTCTATCTTTAGGGAAGGTTTGCCTTGAGGGTCAAATCTATGGACTATAAATATGTAACGACTACGATATCGTTATCAAGCAGCAGTGTCTCGCTCATCTACTCTCGGCGCATCGCCACCCTGGTTCCCAGGTTTATTCTCTCCATGTAAACATCATGTTGCCCTAGCGGGTTCAT
Source organism: Paspalum vaginatum (assembly GCA_030272315.1). Classification (NCBI taxonomy): domain Eukaryota; kingdom Viridiplantae; phylum Streptophyta; class Magnoliopsida; order Poales; family Poaceae; genus Paspalum; species Paspalum vaginatum. Next base: position 5,741,374 of record CM059016.1, read on the forward strand.
CCAGGACGGCTAGGGCTGCGAAGCCTTTACTGGATCTATGGAGAACCTTGTACCGAAGCATTTTTTATGGCAAGGTATTCCTTATTGTTTTCTCTAGTAGATTGTGTTAAGGCTACTTGTTGTCTTGTGTTTATCCCGGTGAGTCTCGTACTAAGCTTCTTAGGTATCGCGATTCACTAGTTATCTTGTATGTTTATCGATCTGTTTGTGTATTTGTGTTTCATGTAGTAGATTCATATAGCTTTTTATACGTCATCTACTCATTTGTTTCAATTCACGACGCATCTTGCTGCGGCGCGTGCACGCGACATGCTGATAAGCCGACGTATCTAAAGCACCCTATCTATACATATCGTAACTTTGTATTTGTCTACTTAGATGGACTTCTTTTGAGGTACTGGTTAGAAGCGGATTTGGCTATACAGATCTGTTATATCATGCTCTTAGATATGATTTATTTATCTCGTCACGGATGTGATTTCTTGTTATTATATCTACACATCTCCTGGACCACGGAGCATTGGCTCTTTCGCCGATGGGAATCCATGGGCTCCCACGTTGCCGATCCAAGCGATCAGGCATGCATTTAAAGTTTAAGATATGTTATGTACGCTTTTCAGGAAGAAAGGAAGACAACTACTGCATCTAACGCACAACCTTCCTCGCTGTAAGGTCAAGCCAAGTGGCACGCCCGCAAGCACTAGACGTTGATCGGCTCTCTAGGGAGAAGCTGATTAGAGCCTCATTTTAGGGAGATGACCGAAGCAGCACGCGATCCCCGGTTACCTCGTGTGTCCGCTCACGGGAGACTCGCCAGCCGGTTTCCTGTGGCAACAATGTGTCCCTTTAGATATATGTTGTAGCTCTAGCTTGCGCCTTGTGCGCGTGCGTGTGGCGTGTATTGTGCGTGAGGTGTGTGTTAGTGCGTGGAGTTCAGATACTACAACTTGTACTTAGTGTTGATGATTGAAAAAAATAAAATTCACCACCTCTATCCAAGAAGAAAAGAAGATTAGGTTAGGTATCCCACCATAATCATAAGATAAATAGATGAGAAATACTCAAGTACACCTTTTTTCCAAAAAAACCTCACAAACCTCTATGTTGGGGGAAAAGGCCTAGCGGGGGGGGGGAGTCTTTGTAAGAAATAGAGTATGTTTGTAATAATCCGAATGACTAGTGAAATTCATAAAAACAGCCACCTCCCTCACTATATAAGCCACCTCCATGTTGAGGATGGACTCTCACTACTCTCATATTTAGATGAAAGACCACCACAACAGTCACCACGTCTCACTACTACTCTCTCTCCCTCTCATATTTAGAAGACCACCACAACAATGACCACCGTGGGGCACGAACCCATGGCCATACGAGCTCCTAATGCAGATCCTCCCACACTATTCCTTCGAGGAGTGTCATCCGCTAGTGTTGATGCGTGTCTAGTCAATTCTCATTTGCCCCTCCTCCTCAGAAGTTGAATTTTTTGCCAAATAAAATTGTTCTGATTGTCTTATAATTTGTTCTCCAAGCAACCATTGTTGGTGGGTGGGTAACAGTCTACACATGTTGCACAAACGATCTTCCTATGTGACTCTGGGTCTTGTCGATTGAGTTACGTGTCGCTGAATTACATCCTCTTCATGTAATCTAGTTAATTTATATGTGTCGTCCTAGTATAAAATATTTATACTATGAATTCTAAAATAGTTTTTTTCAAAATAATAATTATATATAAAATAGAAAAACTACCATGATTTAAAACTTAGCCTTGAATAGAAAAATTGGTATGTTATTTAATTAATCCCTGTTGGAGAATTCATATGGCAATATCTTTCTTAGCATCTAGATGTGCTTCTGCTAACCTCATTTTGCTTTACCATTGTTATTATAATATGTCTTGACTAGTTTGCGGTAAATGCATGTGTGATAAGTTTGAGGATGAGGATAGACTTGGGTTGTGATCCGAAGCTCAGGTCTCATATATTTCCCTCTCTATTTGTTGTTAGTTTATACTTGTGTTTAGACAGATGGATTAGGCATCGATATTATTGTACTTTCCAAACATCCCGTTTCACATTTGCCAAAATTTCAGTATAAAAGTGGCAACATGTAAAAATATTGTCGAAAATAGTGGAATGTGATTCAAGAATCAAGATCCGAGGAAGCATGATCGGCGATGTTGTTTGTTTAGTAAAGATCTCATCATCCTTTTTGTGTCTTCACTCCTTAAAGTGTGTAAGCATTTTGCAGGTTGTAGTCGTACGTGTAGTAATTTGTTTTAGCAGTTAGACCAATATTGACTTTGTTTTTGTGCCTGAGTAAGGAATATTACCATTTATCATAGAAAAATTAATTTAGAAACTGATCTTCACTCATCAATTGATAACAATTATTTTTGACAGTCTATGATAATCATATGGCAATTATATTAAAATTGTGAGTACAAATAGTGCTTTGTATCTTGTGGTTGAGTACTTAACAATAACCAAATAGACTACAGCTAGCTTCTAGCTCACATGCTACAACAATCAGGCCAAATATTGTCTGCAGTGATGAACTAGCTCCTAGCTCACATGCTACAACAATCAGCTAGCTCCTACGGCGACTAGGACCGGGAGGGTGCCCGCGCGTTGCGGTGGAGCTGCACATGCAACTCCGCGTGAAGCGACAACTTGTTCTCACTGACCCAGCCGTCGGCGGAGGAGTGCGCTGGGAGGCGGTCGGCAGGCTGAGGAGGCGGTGATGCTCGGAGGCCGGTCGACGGCCGGCATAGAGGCAGGAGTAGATCTCAAGCGAGGAAGAGAAGTCCAGCAAGGTGGAGGGCATGAGGGATATATTGTGAAAAAAATACGGTAGTTGTTTTATGCAAATAACCCTGTATTACATGATAAGGAAAACGTTCAGAGGTGAGTACAAATACAGGGACAAAAGAGGAGGATACAAAGCAGATAGCTGACTAACCCAAAACGCACAAAAGACCCTACAGAAAAGCAAAATTACAACAAAGTCTGCAGGATCTTTTGAGCTATCCACTACTCAACATCGACGCACATCACCGTCGTCGTCAAAGCTGCCGCCGGAGGAAGAAGACGACGCCGAGACTGGCATGACCAAGAGAAGCATCACTGCGCAAAGTTATATGTGAGCCATAGTACAATATAGAGTAAGCATGATTGTAGAGGATTGTGGAATAGGGTAGAGAATCGTGCTCACTAGGACGGAATATTCTTTTTAGGGTAGAGATATAATAGTAGAACTAGGTGTTTCCCCGCACGTTGTTGCGATATTGTAGAGGAGATTCATGGAATGAGAGGTAATGAAATGGAAATATATGAATTTGGTTTGAACCTTTGATGGGCCAATGCATTTTCTAATATGAAGCAAATGGTATGGTACTTAGGAGTAGGAACATGCGCATGTAATGCAACAGAATATTGTGATTTGGTAATAAAGATATGACAGCTGCATTGAGCCTACCGGCATGTTGAGGTACATGTCTGTTGCCCAAATGGTGTTCTAAATATCTTGTGTCAGTCATTGGGAGAATCATTTTGGAGTCATGTTCATGTACGTTGTTCCCAACATGGTGTTCGAAATATCTTACCTTTAGGAGAATCGGTCATTTCCTTATGCTGCTCCTATACCTTAACTTTGGGAGAGAATCATTTGCTTGTGCTTCTCTTGCATTCCCTGTTACAGGAGTCCTGTTTTAGCAAGTAGTGACCTTGATGTTCTTTTTTCAGAAAAGAGCTAGCATTCACCTAAGTTACATTGTTGTCTGTAATGATGTTATGGCTAGATTGGCGAGGTAGTATGGATAGATGGATAGCATATAGATCTGTGACTCGCCCTCTCTCAAGAGGCTCTGAGTTGCACTTTATGATATATTTTCTACTTAACCCTAAACATATATGATGGTCCCTCTTTTATAGAGAGGACTGACTTGACCCCTAAGAAATACCTAACTTGACTCCTAAGAAGTATCTAATCAAATCAATCTTATCTCTTAGCTTATGACTAATCTTATCCAATCTAGTCTATACTATCTGAGACCTTGGCCAATCCACTTGCCATAACACTTCACCACCCCTCGAAGACTGCTCGTCCTCGAGCTGGGATAATGCTAAATGATGAATACCGGAGACCAAGATGTTGACGGAGCGCCAGATCTGGGTACCAACTTGAGTACCCCTAGCCAACTCCACTTTGGGCTTCTGCAGATGGAAAGGACTCTGCTCCCAGTTTCCTTTCGTCATCCTCTATCGCACCAAGGAAGAAGGAGGGGTAGCACCCACGGTCCCATAACGAAGTAGATCGGGGCCCACATACATCCCAGGCTTGGAGAGTCGGCGGCGGGGAGGCGGTAGGTGACCGCGGATCCGACGGGGTGGCAGTGGACGGTGTCCCTGAACCCCGTGACCCTATGTAAGGCGACGACGATGAGAGGAAGGTAGGGGCCGGGCGTGCCGACATTCGGAAGACCGCGGGTAACGATGAGCGACCGCGGATCCGGCTGCCTGAGTTGGTGGGGCGGGCAATTCAGTGAGTGGGGACGTGGATGGGGCCTGCGGATCCTAAGCCTCTACGATGAGTGGAAACCTACGAGCCATGCAGGGCGGTACACCACAGGCGGCAGGAGCCTAGCGTGCCAACGGACGGAGGACGGAAGATCCCCATCACTGGTGAATTGAAGGCATCGTGGCCAGCGAGTGGGTGGGCGGTGCGGAAAATGCCGACATGATAGGTGTAGCCCTAGCGTTGAGGTTGACGGAGGCAGAGACGATGGGTGTAGGTGCAGCAGGGGTCGAGGGTGCCCACCCAGCATGCTGGGCTTCTCCTGGTGCTGCTGTAATCGTGGTGTTGGTGTCGAAGCTGGCATTCATTAGTTTGTTGGTTGTGACTAATGCAAGTTGTTTTTATCAGCTAATTTATAGTTGATCCAAATGAAGCCTTATTATACTTACAAATGAAAGAAAGAAAGAAAGCAAGAAAGAAAAGGGCAATGAAAAGAACGCTTGTGTGGGATACTGGGGGGTAGCTGTAATATGTAGTTCATAGAAAAGAAAAAAATAAAATGCAGGAGCCGCATGAAGCCATTGGGAGGCGTTAGGCGAGCCGGAGGCTAAGGCATGCTTTGGCAGGGCTCATTTATCGACTCTAATTCTGGCTCTTGATGAAGCCCTACCAAATGTCACCAGAAAGAAGGCTCCTCCCACGGTGCTGATAGAGTTTTTGTACTAGGAGCCAAAGCCTCCAAAATGTGACTTCTACTGGCTCCTCCACCGGAGGAGGCAGAGCCGGAGCCATTTTGACAAACAGTTTCCAAAACAGCTCCAACCTCTTCAAAGGAGCCATAAAACTGGAGGAGGCAGAGCTGGAGCCAAAGCCCTCCCAAAGGGGGACCTAAGCGTATGTGTCGTCACTCATTGGTTTTGGATCCAACTATCACTCGGTGGCGGTGGGTCCTACTCTCCAAGAGCTCGAGGCCCGAGGATTCAATTGGGGAGAGCTGATCTGGAGAGATCTTCTATGAGGCCCGCCTTCTCGTGCAGAGGCGCAGATGCATAGTCGCAGCCGGTGCGGCCAAGCCCAACTGATGAGGTGCATGCACAGATAGCACGCCAACTATGCATGCATGCATCCATCCATTCTCCTATGTCCAAGACTAAGAGGTGCAACATTGCTCTTCCTAAGAGGTGGCAAAGGTGCTCTGACTAATTTTGGTTCTTAATAAACCACTTTAGATTCCGCTACACCACTTCAATGCGCAAAATGCACACACGGTCCCTGAACTTGGCACGCTATGTCGATTAGGTCCCCAAACTTTGAAAGCCAGAAAAATGGGTCCTGTAACTTGGCCCCACTGTCTACTCCCGTCCAAAACCAGGTTTGGCCAATACCGGGCGATGACGTGGCAACCACGCTGGCACCAATGTGGCTCCCATGAGGGAGGGGCCAAGCCCTCGGTTTTGTTTACAAAGAAGCCATCATTTGACCATGTTTTATATCGCTTGGTCCATCTCTTCCCCTGGATCCCCAATTCGGAGGTGGGTGGAGGAACCCTGGGCATCTTTCACTGATTGCCCAAATCTCTTCCCCTAGATCCATGGCAAATAGCTTGAGTCCCTCATCCCCTCGGTCCGTAGCAGCCCAATCATGGAGTCATCCTCCTCCATAGGTCAACAACGGCAATGGAATGTGCCTGTGCTTCCTCTCATTATCTGCAACCGATGCAACTCAAGGAAGGTGATGGCTCTTAAGGCCAAAACACCTATGAATACATCTTCCCGACATACGAGGTGAGATGGAGCTTTGTTTGGAGTTCATAGATCTTTGAATGGAGTTCACATTTGGTTTTTTGGATTCTAAGTGTTTTTCATGTCTCTGATGACTTTGCAATTTGTCGGCAGCGTGATGGTAGTGGTTGTGAATTCTGGCATTGGGAAGATGAATATGAGCAGTATTTGATTGACAATGAGCTGGTGCCACTTAACTACAAGCGTTTATTCAGCCAACCAGAGAAGATGAAGATGAAAGCTCATGCACCTGCGGCAGCTGGAGGTTCTGGCAAGGATGGTGATAAAGAACATGATGGGTTGATCATGAAGAAAATGGATGTAATTGTAGGTCTACTTAGTGAGGTTGTTGTGCTACTGAAAATACTACTAGGTACATGTGTGTGTATGTTTGCTATCTGTCTGTGTAAGGAATGGATGATGTGAACTTCAGTACCAGTTGAATTGGTCTGTGTATGTCCATGCTAAGACATTCAGTTTTTTGTCCTGTGTCCTGGCACAGATACTCCAGATACTACCAAGATCAGTATGTGTGAATTTCTACCATGTTAAGACTAACATCCTAATTAGAAGACAAGCTGCAGCATTCCTGTTTAGCTATTACAGTGCATTGCTAGCCTCACGCCCATCTTCTTGATAGGACAGCCCCTGGCATTATGGTTCTCTCCTTTACAGTAGATGCAGATCATTTTGACTCCATGCCTTGAGATTTTTTTTTGAGCGAACTGGAGGGGTTATCCCCTACAGGATTTTATTTATAAAAAGAAAAGAGTTATTTACAAAAGAGGTGAAAACAAAAAGAAAGTAGATTACATGAAAGAGTCTAGCCATTGTTCTATAACAGGGAAATATGATGTCTTAGCACTATGAATAATCAGGCTAAACTCTTTGAAGAACAGCGATTTGCAAACGATAACGTCTGCCATCCTTCCTTGGAAAATCTTATTGTTCCTCACTGTCCATATGCTCCAGCACATAATGATGATTACTTCCATGAAGAAAGGTACAGCCAACAAATCTTTGAATCGGTTGAACACTTGAAAGATGTTGAGAAGAGGTTCCATGCCTTGAGATTGTTGGCCCATTTCTCCCAAATACTTCCTGTGGCTCTTTCCTCCTGCACCTCGGTGGTCTTCCAGCTTTTTTTCATACATAGGTGGCAGTACTTGTGCGCCAAGAGCTTTTTCCCAGCTACTCATATCCTTGCATGGCCTAATGCTTGGACCATAAGCTTGACTGATTGAGTCTATTGTGTAACATTGATGAACAACATTCTCTGGTGGTATTCTCTCATGCCTTAAGCAACTAATGGCATGTTGTCAAGGAATTCCAGACAGATTCCACTTTATATAATCACAAGTATTTGCTGTGAGGTCTACAATGTACTGATTTTCTCTATCCAATACTTGGAAAACTCCACTTCCAGAAGGTAAGACAAAACAAACATTGGTCTGTTCAGCAAATTTAGCTACTTTCTTCCTTATCTTTGGGCAAATTGTGCATGCCATATCCTTAAGCTCTTGTTGCTTATTGTAATATCTAGTCATGAGTTGTTGTTTAATTCTCTCTAGCATGCTTAAGATAGACAATTCTCTAGCTCCCAGAAGATATGAATTGAAAACCTCACAGGAATTGTTCAAGAGGATATCAGACTTTGGAAACTCTGGAAAAAAAAGGCGCTTACCCAAGTGTTGCATACCATTTTGTACAACCAAGAATGAGCATCTAGATTCAGTTCCTTCATCTTCCCCATGTGTTTTCAGTGCTGGCCCTAGCACAAGTCCATAACTGCTTTTGACGATCTCACCCTTGAATCCAGCATCCTTTAAGTTTAACCAAAGGTGGCTGACACAGAACCTATGTTCAGAGCCTCGGAATACTTATGCAATTGCTGGTATCAGGCCCTATGAACACCAAGAACATATTAGTATGCAGCAGTAAATAAGTACAACAACAGTAAATAAGTACGGGGATATGTGTTTAACTTTTGCTTGTCAGTCATAAGAGTCCAAGGATGTGTGTTTAGAATACCCAAGTCTTTCTTAAGTAAACCATTTCCAAGTTGCCTTTGACTCCACCTCAACAACTCCCAATGCATTGGATATATGCAGTCATTTGGATCTAGCCCAACAGCTGTCAGTATCTGCCCACCAAAATTTGTCTTAATGTGGCATCCATCCAAGAAAATAATGGGCCTACATCCATCAAGAAATCCCCTTTTGCAAGTATCAAGGGACATGTAGCAGTTTGAGAAATGGTTGTCCACCATATTAAGATAGAAAGTGCTGCCAGGATTACTCTTTCTTAGACCTTGTCCATAGTCCCAAAGCTTGTTATATTGGTCACTCTCATCACCATAAATCTTCTTCATTGCCATCCTCCTTGCCCTGGCCAACTTGCTTCTATTTGGAGTGACATTCCACTACAGTTGGACAGTCCTTGCAAAATTTGCCAAACTAATCTTATCATCACTTTTGAATGAGACAATGTACTTATCAGATAGCCACCTATATGTACATCTCTTCAAATGCCACTCTTTCTAACATCTATGGATGGGCACATATTTCTTCACCATAAAAGACTTTTATCTGCTATCCATAGAGGCATATAGCATCCAAGGGCATCCAACATCACAATGAGCCCTTAGTCTCCTCTTGTCATTCCTAGGAATTTTTATTTCAACTCTATTTTTCATGCTATACTCAGTAACTGGTTTCCTCAGAAACTCTACTTACTCAAAAATCATGCCAAGTTTGAATATAGGGTCACTGAGATCTTCCTTTCTAAATGAATTGAACTTTATGTTGACTTGACCCTCCATTTCTTCATCATGCAACTGAAGATCATCTTCATCAGTTGAGTCAGGGTCATCTTCTAGAGCTTTTTTTTTCCTGAAGGAACATCTACCTTTAGCCTGCTGCCATTAGCCTTGCTTGCCCATGACCTAGTGACAACATGATACTCATTCTCTACTTCATCATTATCAGCAGTTATGTCATCATCCCCTTCATCCACTTCACTGTCCACTATGTCTGAACCTTCTTTCTGTTCTTCACTGCCACTTCCAACTTCTTGAACATCTTCTGGACGTGCTGGGTTCAAGTCCTTGTAAAAAGCAGGTAGTTTGTCCCTCTTATTATTCACTTGTACCTTTACAGGGCTCAAGACCTTTGGGAGAGAAACAGTTGGGTTTTTCACTACATCATCCCAATCAAAACCACCAATAGTGTTCTCATGGTCAAAATACATAATCAGATTCTTCACTCGATGAACAACATCACACATTGCATTGATGTCTGCATGAGAGGCCAATATCCTCAATCCATCATCCAATTCTTTTCCTGGTAGCAGCCAATAAACTTTTCAGATCATCGGATTTCTCATATCCAAGCTGCTCAAAGAAATCTTCAAACCAAAGAGTCGACCAAGTGTCTACTTCGCAGTGATCAAACAAGGAAACCTTGCCATCAACATAGGTGTGCAGGTGACCAAACCCAACAAAAAATCCACCATGATTTATCTCCACTGTAAACTCATCAGCAGTACCACATATAAAATTATGAACTTTCATAAGAGGCTGCACACCCTAAATGCAAAATCAAAACCCCAATTTTTGAAACCCTAGACCCTAAGACATCAGCTTTCGTCATCTACATCTCGACTATACCCACTACTCCGCCAGTCCCTCTATCCATAAGCATAGAACGGAATCACGATTGAAAGCTATCGTGCAGGCTCGAATCACTCACCATAGGATGGAGGGCCATGCCCTTTTGGCCGCAATTGGTAGTCATCACGAAGCATTGTGGGTGGCGACACCCCAATGGAGGACAGAGAGGGAGAGGAGATCAGGACGGGGTGCGAAAGGAGAGGAGAGAACAATGTTATAACTGGGCCCAAACAGTACTCAGGACAGGCCTCACCGTTTGCCTTGGCCCAAAAAAACGCCCCCTCCCGCATGGGAACCACGTTGGTGCCAGCGTGGCCACCACGTCGTCGCCTGGTATTGGCCAAACCTGGTTTTGGACGGGAGTGGACGGTGCGGCTAAGTTGCAGGACCCGTTTTTCTGGTTTTCAAAGTTCGGGGATCAAATCGACACAGTGTGCCAAGTTCAGAGACTACAGGTGCATTTTGCTCCACTTTAAAACTAAACTTATATCATCGATCTTTCAAATGCATTGGACCTTGAAAAGTAGTCAAATTTTTAACTTCTAACTTTTCTAAAACAACGACTAATTCGGACCTGGAGGGTGTCCGTATTAATTGGAGAAGCAGCCAACCAGGAATTGAAACATGCTTTAAGACACTATATGCGTTACGGTATAGGGTGCTCGTGTACGTAACCAGATGATGATTAAAGTGTTTAAGTACATGTGCATGATGCAATGCATGCACACATTTGTATAGCCGAGCCTCCGCCAGAAATTACAAAAAGACACATACATACACTCACGGTTGGTTGGGCTGATTAATTGAGATTAGTATACGTAGCAAACCTGACCCATCAAATACATTAATCTTTACCTACTATATATATTATATATCTATCTATACCTAATAATAAAGCGAATAAGGATTCTTGGTCCCGTGATTTTTGGTCCGTCCTGATAGGTGGGGCCCACCTGTCAGTCCCTAGCAGGGTCGGGCGAGGCGAGGCGGACCCCGGCAGGGTCGGGCGAGGCATACCCAGCGTCGGGCGAGGCGGACCCCGGCAAGGTTCCGGCAGGGTCGGGCGTCACCCAGCAGGGTCGGGCGAGGCGAGGCGGACCCCGGCAAGGTTCCGGTCCGGCGGGGTCGGGCGCAAGGCGGACCAAGGCAGGGTCGGGCGCCCAACGCCCCGGCAAGGTGCCGGCAGGGTCGGGCACAGCAGGGTCGGCGTGGCATACCCCAGGGTCGGCGCCCAACGCCCCGGCAAGGTACCGGCAGGGTCGGGCGAGGCGGGCGCTTGACGAGGTCGGGCGACGCGAACTTCTGCCGAAGGTCGGGCGACGCGGAAACCCAGCAGGGTCGGGCGAGGGGCAAGGTGCCGGCAGGGTCGGGCACAGCAGGGTCGGGCGAGGCGAGGCGAGGCGGACTTCGGCAGGGTCGGGCGAGGCATACCCCAGGGTCGGGCGCTTGACGAGGTTGGGCGACGCGGAATCCGGCAGGGGTCGGGCGACGCGAACTTCTGACGAAGGTCGGGCGAGGCGGACCCCGGCAAGGTCGGGCGAGGCATACCCCAGCAAGGTCGGGCGCTTGACGAGGTCGGGCGAGGGCCCCACCTGTCAGTCACCTCTGGCCTCCGGCGTACGCGGACGTCCGGGAGTCCAACTAATAAACAGATAATCTCAATTTATGCTTTCTAGGTTTCCAAATCGAATAAGAATCAAAATCGACAAGAACACGGATTTGTTCAAATCACATACAAATCTGCTAGCAAGGAGTTCAATCTACAAGGTCCACAACGAACAAGATCGCGGTGCTTTCCGCACCTCCTCCGTCTGACCGTCTCAGTAAGCCATGCTAGAGCTCGAGGATGAAATCGGATATCCGCGGCACGCATAGGCCACAGGAGGATCGGAAAAAGGGAGAGGAGGCCGAGGGATGGTGACGGAGCTTGGAGAAGCAGCATGTGCACGAGGCAGATCTGGTTGCCGGCGAGGGAGGTGTATCCATGGTGGCGCCTGACACCTGACGGTGCATCCAGTCCATGGTGGGTGAGAGCCCCGGCGTGGAGCGAGGGGAGGGAACGCATGCGGCCACGATCCAGAGGACGGCGCTCCTGGCGGCTGGAAGAGGAAGCAGATTTGGTGGACGGCGTGGCGCTCTGGTCGACTCCCCGTCTGTCGGCTACGGAGTCACGAACGAGAAGACGCGATGGAACGCCAGAAGCTGAACGGATCGGATAGGGACGATGGACGGATGCATCATGTATGTTCTGTATTGTTTGCCTTTAATTGCCTTTTTATTTTATAGTTGCATAACAATTTAAATTATTCTTCTATAATTAAATTCATTCATCATTTATTGGCTGTGTTATAGAAGAACCGATGATTTTTCCAATAATTCTTGAAATCTTCTACAGTGGAAACAACATTAGTACATTAATATTTTCCCAACCAAACTAAGGCTTATGCGAATTTTGAATATAATCATTAAATATATGGAAAAACAAAGATGGTAGCTAGAGATGGTTTAATAAATTGTTGGGCAGTTAGATATAAAAGAAGAAATATAGGGGAATATGAGTGCGGAAAATTCTAATATAGAGGGAAAAATTTTAATTTAGCGAGACATAAATATATTTTAATATAATAAAGATACATCTTTTTCTATTGCAACGCACGTGCATTTTTGCTAGTATATATCTAATAATAAAGAGAATAGAGTTTTTTTTCTGCCAAGGATTTTTCGTCCACCTCCTCGCACGGACAAAGTCCGAGTCTGTATGTTGATGGTAGAGTCTGCGTCGGGCGTCTGATGAGTCTGTTGCCTGCTAGAGTCCACCGCCCGAGGGAGTCTGCGCACTCTCCACCACGCAGCCAGGACGCCACCTCTACTCTCTTTCCGTGATTCCGTCATCGGGAGTTCAGGACTCAAAGGCTGACACCGGCCGGCCAAGGTCCAATGGATGAGGGCAAAGATTATCCCCGAGAGGACACCGGCAAATCGAAGCATCTGATGCATATGCCGTCAAATTCAGGCCTCCTCCATCTCCCTCCTTCGCAGGTACCAAACGAGAAGCTGATCTTCTCGTCCGCCACCAGCAAGGCAGCAACGCGCCGCTCGGTGCCCCTGCTCCGTAAACAACAAGCAGCAGCTTCTTGCTTCCATCGATTCTTTCATCACTGCTCTTTTTCCTCCATGAGCAAGGCAAGCCAACACCTGCTACTCGTCGCTAGCTAGCAGCAGCGCTACTAATCCCAATCAAGCAAGTATACCGGGCTGTTCTTTTTTTTTCCATTGAGCAACCAAATCAGGAAAGCCCCAATCAATCCATCGTCGACTGGCACCCGGTGCTACACCTCACTAATCACTATTCCACTCGCAGTCGCCTGCCCGCGCCAGGCGCCCTGATGCACGCTACCCAGTCAGTGTCAAGTTAGCAATGAAGGTGCAAGTAATTACTGTCACAACCAAGGAGACAAAGGCGTCCGCGCCGAGCAGCACAAATAAATGGAGTAGGACCATAGGAGGGGGCACGGTGGTTTGTGCTATGAAAGCACCGACGTGACTGGCGAATCAACCTCTCTAGATTCTTTCGTTAATCGTTTTCTAATTTAGTCCATTGGAATAAATAATATACAAGTGTGATTTAGAGGAGGGGACCTTTTAGGAAGATAGAAATATTCTTTCTAGAAGTTTGAATTTGGAGGGCACCACTTGAGTTAATTTCATGGTGCTCATCTCTATCTCCTCCTGTGCCTTGCCTTCTCTTCCATCGCTACACCACTTGTGTTCCAACCGTGGAGTCGACGAGAATACAAAGCGACGGCGCTATCGATTAAGGAGATCGGCGTCGATACTGTCGTGGAGTCCAGGTTCTCTCTGTTGTTTTTCCATCACATATTTATCAAAAAAAGTCATGGTTGATGTGTTTTCTTCTTTTTTTTTTTTTGTTCTTGCCCAACTTCTCATCGTCATTGAAAACATACCGTCTATCACTTTTACCGATGTATAAATACAATATTCTGACTATATATGAATAAAACAGCCGACCGTTGCAACGCACGGGCATTTTCCCTAGTAATATAAATAATAAAGAGAGGAGAGTTTTTTTTCTGCCTTCAAAATTTTCGTCCACCCTGCCTGAGTCCGAGTTGAACCGAAGGTCCTGGTGTTTGAGACCGTGAGCATGGGAATTTTTTGTCCGCCCAGGACTTTTTATCCGCGCCATGAACAGATGATTGAATCTTTACTGAGTCTGGACTCTGGACGCGGCCATGCCTCGGTCTGATGTGCACACGAGGTAAGTACGTACCAAATCCGTGCCAAAACGACCGCCTCGCCTCCGCCATCCGTCGCGTCGCCGCGCGCGCCGTTGTGCTCATCATCGCCGGGGTCATCGTCGGTACGTGTTTCCTGCTCCTGCTGCGGCCTCCTTCTCTACTTCTTCACATACGATTAATCGATACTACTACAAGTCTAATATTAATCAGGATTGAATTCAAGTCTCGGTTCGGACAGCAGGAGAATGCCAGATGGGAGATATATTAGGTACGTAGTATAAGGAAATAATAATAATAAATAAAGATTAGGCCGTGGGTTCATCACATGCATGCGACAAAGTGGTTAAAAAAAGTTTTAGCAGGCCATGACCGAGTCCGATCGGTAGGAGGGAGGGATAACGATCAACAACGTGCGTAGTATAGTAGGAACGCAGCAGGACAGGTCAGGACTCGAGAGTCCGTCCGACTCCATATATGAATGCACCTGGCCGCCGGCCGGCTAGATATATATAGATGTATACATAGATCAACAAACAAATAAAGAAAGAAACAACCTCGCCTCCGCCGATCCGAGAACACGACACGCCGGGATGGACAACGGCGGCGGCTGTGCGACGTGGTGGTCGTTTCCGGCGGCGCACATGGCGCGAACCGACGACGACGATACGGACAATCATCAGATCATCAGAAATTTAAAGAGACCGCGCAGGACGACGAGCAGCTGGACGGGGACGAAGATGCACAAGAACAACGCTGGCACCGCCACGGTTGTCTATTCGACGCCCCAAGCGGCGCCCGGACCCAGCGCGTCGTCGGCGTCGAGGAAGAGGGCGTACGAGTACAGCGAGCACGAGCTGGACGTGAGCATCCAGAAGCTGTACAAGTGCAACTACTGGGAGGACCCCGCGTACGAGAAGCGGCTGCGCTTCTTCGGCCTCTCGCTCGCGCGCAGCGCCGCGGTAGACCACTTCATCGACCGCGCGGAGAGGCAGTACGAGGCATATATGGCCGCGTGTGCCCAGTACCGCCTGGCCGCCCAAGCCTCTCACGGCGGCGGCGACTGTTAAATAGTCTAGGCTGTTCCTTTCATATTCCACAATCAGTTATGAGTCTGTACCACTATATATGTAACAACACTTGCTATGAATGAATTAAGTCGTCCTAATCGTCTTCATGGTATCATTCGTGGTCAGTTCCTGACGTTTCTGCTTCCGCTTCCCTCTCCCTATCGCCATGGCTGACGATGCACCGGCTGCTGCTGCACTGGAGGCCGATCGCCGGGCAGCTGCTGCCGCGGCTGAGACTAAGAAGTTGCTCGTCATGAGCAGGCGCTCGCCGTCGTCTCGCGGCAACTCCTCCGTCCGGTGACGATGACGACGACGATGGCTCCGTCGCCTCCGATGACTCGGCTGCTGGCGATATCTCTTCCCTCCATACACAGGCCATGGGGATCCTCAACATCCGTGCCCTTGTCCCTGTGGTCCTTGACCTCAACGCCCCCTCTTTCTCCAAGTGGCGCCGGCTTCTTCTCCTCGCTCTCGGCAAATATGCCCTCGCCGACCACGTTCTCAGTGATGCTTCCTTCCCTGCCGATCCCCACTGGGTACGCATGGACCTCCATGTCCTCTCCTGGGTCTACGGCACTATCACCACCGACTTGTTCGAGACAATCACCATAGCTTCGCCATCCGCTCGCGGCACGTGGGTTGCGCTTGAGCAACAATTCCTTGGCAATCGCGAAACCCGTGTCATCCTCGTCGACACAGAGTTCCGCACCCTATCCCAGGGCACCCTCTCCATCACAGATTATTGCCGGCGCATGAAGACCCTCGCTGATTCCCTTGTCGAGCTCGGCGAGGTTGTTACTGATCGCGCTCTCGGCATGAATGTTCTTCGGGGCCTCTCCGATCAATACCACACTATCCGCCTCTTCCTCAAGAAACAGCGGCCGTTCCCCTCCTTCGTCGAGATACGGTCCGAGCTGCTCCTCGAGGAGCTCACCGCGGCGCCCTCCACCGTCTCCCCGTCCACGGCACTCGTCGTCGCCGCCGCCTCCGCGCCGCCCTCGACCTCCACCGTCAACACTGGATCGGGCAGCGGCGGCTCAGGTGGTGGCGGTAGCGGATCCTCCAGCAGCAGCGGCGGCTCCGGTGGTGGCGGTAGCCGTCGGCGCGGGCGGTCGCGACGGCGGCACTGGAGCCACTGGCTTCGCCGCTCCCTCGACCGGCGGCGGCCACTCGACAGGCGGCAGCGCTCCGTCAGGGCTCGCCTGGGAGCGGGTCTAGCCCTGCCTTCTGCCCGTCGGTCTACAACCCTTGGACCGGGACCATTCAGATGTGGCCCGGTCCGGTCCAAGGGGGTCGTCTCAGTGGGCCACCGCAGCAGGCCTTTGCCGCCTGGCCTGCCCCTGGTGGATGGGCTACGCCTGGGCCTGCAGTCTCGTAGGGGCCTGTCTCGCCAGGGCCAGGCCTCCTTGGGGCGGCGCCTGCTCCTCTGGCTGGTGCTTCTCCAGGTCCTTTCGGCCCATGGGACCAACAGTCACTTGTTGCAGCTTTCAACACTATGACGCTCCATCATTGTGGGTAATGTGTCCCATCTTCCCATCACAGCCGTTGGGTCTACGTCCGTTGGTAAGCTTCACCTAAACAATATTCTTGTCTCCCCCCACATAATCAAGAATCTTGTTTCTGTTCGTCGCTTTACCACTGACAACAATTGTTCTATTGAATTTGACTCCCTTGGTTTTTCTGTGAAGGATCTCAGGACGCGGAACGTGATCGCCAGGTGCAATAGCTCCGGTTCGTTGTACCCGCTGAGTTTGCCCTCCGTCAGCCAGTCCACCCCCCATGCCCTCCTCGCCAGCGTGTCTCCTCAACTGTGGCATCGTCGACTTGGTCACATTATCCATGAGACCCTCTCACGTCTCGCTGGCTCATCTGTTATTTCTTGTAATAAAAATACTGCTAGCATGCAATGTGATAACGGTCGTGAGTTTGACAACTCATCCACACGTGCCTTTTTTTTTTCTCACTCATGGCGTTCATCTTTGCATGTCCTGCCCCCTACACTTCCCAGCAAAATGGTAAAGCGGAGCGTGTTCTTCGCACGCTCAACAACATCATTCGCTCCCTCCTTTTTTTTTCAAGCCCACCTCCCTCCTGCCTACACTTACCTCCTCAACCGTCACCCATCTTCCACTCTACAGTTCTCCACACCTTTCTTTGCCCTATACTCCCTCTTATGATCATCTTCGGGTCATTGGGTGTAAACGTTGTTTTCGGCGGTAGTGGAGGTGGTTCCAATGTTTGAAATGCCACAACTACTTACAGGTGCAACGCATTTCATTTGGTTTTGAGAGGGAGCAAGTACGAAAAAAAAAAATTGGGGCGGGCGGGCCGAGAGACGAGACTCAAAGGCTCGACCCACTGCGCGCGAGCGGTGAAGGACGGAAGGGGGCGGCTCGACGCACCAACAACCGCTGCGCGCTGGTGGGAGTCTTGTTGTTCTCACCGGCACCCGGACCCAACACAACACGGCCCAAGCAGTATGGCAGGTAAATGATCAAGTAAGTTCGAAACCAGGCAGAACAAACAGGAGTGCAGCATCTGTGAGAGTCGCCGAGGTGGGAGTAAACAAGGAAGCGGCAGCAAACGAAATCAACGGGCCGAACCAGCCCAAGAACGAGAATTGTCGGCCCGGCCCATCCACGTGGTAGGAGCAGTTGCATTGCATGCATGAGCACCGATCCGCCGCCACGCTCTACTCTACTCTACTCTACTCTACTGCCTCGACCGACCACCGCCGTGCTCCTACAACGAGGCCCTTCAGCTCCTCATCCGCGGGACGTCGACTGGCTCGACGCCAACATCGTCGCGCGCCGTGTTCAAGGCCGGGGCCGTTCGATCGGGCGCGGGCAAATTGAGCAGAGCAAAGCAAAGCAAAGCAGCGTAACAAATTGACTGAACCAAAACAACGACACATCATCCATTGGTTTGGTTTGGTTTGGTTTGGTTTGGTTGGGTTCGTTCGTTCATTCATTCACAAGCAATTAACCAATTCGACACCCTCATGATCGAGGAATGATGAGCAACGAATCGCCCTTTGGGCGAACACTCACTTACGTCGATGTGATGTCGTCGGAGGTTTTGGACCCCCATGACCATGAGGCCGGCCCGTCAACGGCGGCGGCGGCGCGCCGGGGTGTGCTCGTCCGGGTGGATGGCCGCATCCGGCGGAGGAGACGGCGGGTGGGCCACCCCGAGCGCCACCAGCTCCAGCCGAAGGCTCGCCGCCTGCTGTGAGCTGCCCACGTAGGCGGCCCTGGCGACGTCCATGGCGGCCTCCAAGCCACGGACAGTACCGCGCACGCCACGCCGCCAGTCCCGCCGCTCCTGCTCCGGCTCCGGCAGCTCAGCAGCGGCCGCCGCAGCAGCGTCAGCCTTCTCCCGCTGGAGTGTGGCCACCTGACGCGACCGGTTCGCCATGACGGTGTACGCGCCGGCGAGGAGGGCGACCTGATGATCATGAGGGACGGGAGGCAGGCAGGCAAAAGAACATTAAGCAAGGGCTAGCTGCAAGCTACATGCGCAGGGCATGCAGTTGGAACGAAGAGAGAGATGAAGAAGCCCGTGCCGTGCGTGCTGCATACCAGGTACTCAACCCGCGCTGCGACGCCGGCGTCGCCCTCTCCCTCGACATCCTGGTCCTGGTCCTGGCCGGCGGCGTCCTCCTCCTCCTGCAAAGGGCGGCCGGAAAACGTGTGCGGCGCGTCAGATGAGATGACGACCCAGGACTGGACTGGAGAGCGCGTGCGCGTGCATGCCATACCACGCCACGCACTACTAGCTAGTACCACATCATACCTGATGCTCCGGGGCGACGGCGCCGTGCCCTTGCTCCTGCTGGCCGCCGGGGAGGAGCTCGCCGTCGTCGCCTCCTGCGCCTGCGCCTGCGCCAAGGCGGGCGTCGTCCGCCGGATCCTCCTGCAATTATTGCGAAACAAGAGCACATCCTCATCCTGCCCATCCGCACGCACGCATGCTGCAGAGGACGGCGCGCGGGCAGTTACCTGGGCGCCGCCGCCGCCGCCGACGACGCCCTGGCCCTGCTGGTCGCCGACCTCGTCCTCGCCGACCTGCAATCAAGTGCACGAATCGCATGAGACTCGATCGAGAGCGCGTGCGCGTGCGCGGGTGGGTGCGTGCATATACAGTACCAGGACATGCGGTACTATACCTGATGCTCGGCCAGGGCGACCACCCCGTGCTGCTGGTCGTCGTGGCCGCCGCCGGGGAGCGCGTTCTCCGCCTCCTCCTCCTCCGCCTCCCTCGTGCTCCGGGCCCTCGGCCTCGCCCTCCTGCTGGTTGGGGAGAAGCAGCCCCGCAGCGCCATAGGCCCCCTGCAACCCAAGAGCACGTACGGGATCGATTGATCGCAGGCAGGCAGGCAGGCAGGAATGGATGCAGCAGCACGGCACGGGCAGCGCAGGGTGTTAGTTAGTTACGTACCTGACGCTGCTGGGCGTCGCCGGCGAGCGCGTGGCCGGGTGCCGCGTCGTCGTCCACCACCCACAGCGGCCGGGCCCCGCCCGCCACGAGGATTCGGAGCCGTCGCCGGGCGCCCGCCTCCAGGAGGTAGCGGGTGACGTCGCGGGCGCGGGCGCGGAGCACGACGCCGCGTCGGCCCGCGGCGAGCTCCCCCATCCCCAGCACCGCGGCGCCCGGGATGTGGCCCAGCACCCTCGCCCCGTGCGCGCCGCCCACCACGGGGAAGTAGGCGCCGCGGTACGTCGGTACGGCGGCGACGGGGGCGAAGACCCGGAGGCGCGGCCGGGCGGCGCGAGGAGGGAGAGCGAGACGAGCCTGCTCGCCGGCGCGGAGGCGGGGAGGAGCCGCGGCCCGCTGGTGATGGTGAGGCTCGCGGCGTCCGCGGGCCAGAGCTCCGGCGGGGAAAAAACCCCGAGCCATGGTTGTTCGCCGGTCGGGGTCTCGGGGAAGGAGAAGGAGAGGGAGGCGGTTGGTTGGTGAGCGCAAGAGAATGAGGAAGCCGTGGCGGTGCCGTGCCCGGGGCTCTTCCCTTTATTTATTTGAAGAAGAAGGCGCGGCGCGGCGGGCCGAGTTCGTTGCAGAGCGGGCCCCACTGGCACCTCGAACGAGGAGCAAGGATTCTGCGGCGGGGCCCTCCAGATCCTGCGGGGCCCACTCGGTCCAGCTGGCGGGGTCGTTACGCGGCCGGGCCCACTCAGGATTCGGTTGGGCAGAGGCGGCCCCCCCCCAGTGTAGCAACCCACCCGCGGTTGATGATCTCGTGCGGGTCATGGGCAACGAGGACCGTGCATGGGTTGGCTGCTGCCATTTGCATGCGCCACGCAGGGGCCCTCGATCGCCATGGTTGGCGATCTGTGGGGCCCACACGCACACGTACTTGACGCATGTGTGATCTCATGCATCATTTATTTATTTCGATGCATGTATAACTAGCTATGCATGCATGCATTCTTCTACGACGCCAAAGCTACCTCGTTTGTTGACCGGTGTAAGAGGTGGCAAATTAAGGTGCTCCGACTAATTTCGGCTCGCTCTTATCATCAGATCACCTTTAATTAGGTTCCGCTGGGGATTCCAACGAAGCCACGAACACGCAGTCAGTCCACTGCTTGTATTCTCACGACTACGGTTAAGAAAACATGCATTCATCGTAATGCCAAGGAAATAGCATCTGATTCTGACGCTGAAACTATTCCTAGTCCAAACCACAAGAAAACTAAGCTGCGAGGTTCTGAGGCCAATGCAGAGGACGAGCTAAACTGAAATCAACTAGCCAATGAAAGTGATGTTGAAGAAGAAATCCCTCAGTTACAGTATCGCGAGAGGCGATCCAAACGGCAGCAAGATTCTGGAAGTTGTCTTGTTCAAACTGACTCTGTCACTGCTGATGATGATGATACTGTTTTTGCTGATCTAAAAGCCAACTTGAGTCTCATCAGTCAAGTAAAAGAGAAATACACAACTTTCCAAAGGGCCGAGTCATCCAAATAAGGCATATTCTTTTATAGATTTCTCAGGGCCTGCTACCTTCTTTTGATTGTATGATAATCAAACTTGTATTTCTCCTTTCAGGTCAACTTTCATTGTTCATCCTGTTGATGAGATTACTGAAACCATACCAGGTGATGAGATGCCTATGCTTCAAGAAGAGCCTCCAGCTGAGAAAGAGGCCAGCCAGATGCAAGAGCCACAAGGATCAAAAGTTCCTTCTGTCCCTGATCAGGAATCTCTATTGTTAATTCCCCAACAATATATAATGCCCTTGCAGGAGGATACAACTAAATCTGCAGCTGACTTGACTTCAGTGACAACTCAAGACCCCATGTTTAGGAATGAAAAGGATGCTCCATGCCCTGATCCAAGGCTACAGACTGACGATGAGGCCACTATAGTGTCTATCTTACACCGAAGATCTGACACACCTCCAAGAATTCTAAATATTGGAAACCACCTCCGCTACCGCCACGGCAACCACCGCTTCCGTTTCAGCTCCATCGATCTAGAAGCCCCCACGACACCGCTAGCGCCCTCCCTGTGCATGACCGCCACCACGGCCAAGCTTCGACGAGCTCGTGCGCCCGCCCGCCCGCCCGCCATCTCCGGCCTCCTATATACCGCGGAGTTAGCGCAAGCACCGAAGCCGCCGTCTCACGCCACTCCGACTCTCCACAACAAGGTCCGAGCCGCTGCCATCAAACCCCCACTTCCTCCCACGAGCCGCGCCGCTCGCCATTATTGCCGCCGGCTTGCTTACGCTCCCAGTGAAGGGCCACCATATAGCGCCTTCCCCGCGCTAGATCTCCAACCTCCGGCCTCACCGTGAACCCGCGCTCACGGGATCCGCCGCCGCCGCCATCGACCCATCAGCAAGCTCTGTGCGTCGCCGTCGCCGTCTCGAGTTCACACCGCATTGCCCGGTCTCCTTGCGCTACTACATCACGGGGAAACACATCCCCGTGCATGGTCGAAAACACGACCTCGCCGAGTAAGTCAAACGGCCTGCAAACTAGAGAGAGCGTGTCTTTCGCACATACCTCCTCCATACAACAGTTTTACTTTTTCGCCAGTAAATTTACTACAAAATAATAGTAGAGAAGATATAATGCGTGCATCATATCGGAAGAATTGGACTCTCAGTTCTTGTTCGACGCTAATTTTTTGAGGAAAATTTTGGAACTGATGGGGTAATAATAAAAAATTGCATGTGATAATAAACGTTCGTATATTTTTTTTAAGAAAAACTAGTAAATAGAAGTTGTTCAGAGGAATTTTTTTAAAAAAAAGTTGGGATAACATTTGGGCCCGGAAAGAAGGCTCCGACCACCGCGACGAGAGAAGGGGGGCCCTGGCACATACCTCCTCCATATATTATTTAGTTAAACCTGCATTTATTTGTCATTTTCAAATCATCCTAAAAACTAGGCATGCACAGCTTCATATATCAACAGTGAGCCATCTACACCAAATAGAGCATGTATAAATTCTAGAGTTTCATTTAGAGCATTTTTCCATATAGTAACCATTTTCCATGCTAATAATATGCTTAAATGCATGACAAGGGCAAAACAGCAATTATACAGCAAATGATAGGGCTACCAAAAATCACACGGTGCCTAGATGACCTAACAAAACCATTGACCAAGTTTCATAGTTTTTAGAGTTCATTTGACCCACATTTTCCATTTATTTTGTTTTAGCTAACATGCAACAAACCAAGGGCAAAAGGGTTATTTCATGAAGCAAGGCCTATCACACTGTATAGATCTACTCCTAAGCAATCCATCAAAACAAGTTTCACATTTTTCAACTAATTTTTAGAGCATTGCAAAGTTATATGCCAAATCCGGAAGGTAGTTAAATTTTTCCATGTCATATGGACCTAAACATAATTATTCAATACAACGCGGCCGCGCGTGTGCGCCGGCGCGTGGGTGACTGGACTTGGAGCCTACTGCCTCCGGGGAGGTGTTCCCGGGGATGGGGAACCCCTTCCCCTGATCTGGTCGCACGGGTTGGAACGGACATGCGATGTGGGCCGGTGAACCGGAGGAACCACGGCGCGGCGGCACGGGTTCGAATCCGGAGACCGGAGCTTTGTGAGGCATAATCTGTGCTGTCGTGTCCTTCATCCCAAAAGAGCTACTCTACACTTGTACGCGTTCTAGCTAGCTTAATTGTTCTAAGCTCTACGTGCATGCATGTACGAGTACCTGTTTTGAAAGCTAGTGCTACCACCCAGCGTATACACGGGCATGCACGTACCTTCAGGTATATATAGTAGTATGTATCATGCGTGCATGCATGCAATAGGAGGCACCCTTCTCCATGCCAGTACAGCGCGTCGTCATCGGGGTCCATGCAGTCCAGGCCGGCGCTCGAGTCAAACACCCATCGCAGCTGTTGGGCTCGTTGCCTTACAAACGGCCCACAGGTGTGTTCTTTTAGTCCCACCTCGACGACCTAGGAACAGGACACGCAGCTGAAAACGCTGTTTCTTAAACCCATGATGAACTTACGTGAACATCTCTGCATCAGTTCGGCCTTGCCCCTCATCCGGAAAGGGGGCTCTATCCTATCCCCCTAAGCTGGCTCCGGCCCGCGCATTTTTTGTACTGTGCTGGGTCGTCGAGCCTTGCTTTGCTCGATGTGGTTGGTTCTTTCCGGTTTGGTAACACTATTTTTTTTCTTCCAAATTTCTCTATGCAACTGTTTTTTCATTTTAAAAAAAAATTACGCTTGGTATCTATACGCTGGTGTATGCATCATGCATGGCCAAGTATTAGAACAACATGTCCCTTTTACTTTGGCTATTAATATTTATTTTGTCAAACCTTGCAGAAAATATCGTCCAACACCATGTTCACTGCATCAATGCGGGAAATATATTGTTCGTGGTGCGAAACGTACGTGACCGGTAGCAAGATATATATGCTACCCGATGGGTTCCACCGGTCTCGGTGAGATCGTATGCAGAATGGTGGATCTAACGCTTGGACCATAAGCTTTACTGAATGAGTCTATTGTGTAACATTGATGGACAACACTCTCTGGTGGTATTCTCTCGTGCCTTAAGCAACTAATGGCATGTTGGGAAGGAATTCCAGTCAGATTCCACTTTATACAATCACAAGTATTTGCTGTGAGGTCACAATGTACTGATTTTCTCTATCCGCTGCAGTTGGACAGTCCTTGCAATATTTGCCAAACTCATCTTTTCATCACTTTTGAATGATACAATGTACTTATCAGATAGACCTCAGTCTCCTCTTGTCATTCCTAGGAATTTTTATTTCAACTCTATTTTTCATGCTATACTCAGTAATTGCTTTCCTCGGAAACTCCACTTACTCAAAAATCATGCCAAATTTGAATATAGGGTCACTGAGATCTTCCTTTCTAAATGAATTGAACTTTATGTTGACTTGACCCTCCATTTCTTCATCATGCAACTGAAGATCATCTTCATCCGTTGAGTCAAGGTCATCTTCTAGAGCTTTTTTTCTTGAAGGAACAACAACATTTAGCCTGCTACCATTAGCCTTCCTTGCCCATGACCTAGTGACAACATGATACTCATTCTCTACTTCATCATTATGAGGAGTTATGATACAAAACGCCATGCGAACGACATTTTTAAGAACAGCCAAGACATACGGCTGCCGACATATGCATGCATGCAATGCAATGCAAGCCAAGGATGGGCATGCATGGATGTCACGACGGGACACGCCACGGCTGGCCGCACGGACGGGTCGCCTTGTCCTATCCGCAGTCGATCCAATGAGGAAATCTAGAACCAGATCTTAATTTGCGTAACGAACTTTTTTAGTCGGTTGCGGCTCATGTCGCGGGCACGGGCGCCGAGCACGACACCGCGTGTGCCGGCGGCGAACTCCGGCGCGCCCGCCACCGCGGCGCCGAGCACGACACTGCATGCGCTGGCGGCGAACTCCGGCGCGCCCACCACTGCGGCGCCGAGCAGCAAGTAAGCAACGAGCCAGCGACACCGGCAAGATCGAGCCGCCGCTGCTGTTAGCGTCCTGGGGGCCCATACCCCAGAGACGTGTGTATAGAGTCTCGTCTGGATACGGAAGATATGCCACTCGCCTCGGAAGTGGCCGTGGCAAGGCAGTGGGGGCAAAGGGATCGGACCCACTATACGGTTGGACGCCCCCGCCGACCAGTCAAAAGCCCAGGTCTTGGTCCCTAAGAAGCCATGTCGCCGGAACGAAGGGATCGAGGAACGGGGATGTGGAACGAGGATCCCCATTTTTTGGAGGTATGGAACGAAGGGAGTATACCTCTTTCTATGGTTTATTTGATAACTGGAACGCGATCCATGTTATTTTGGAACGATAAAGTGGAACGATATCCGCGGAACGAGGAACATATTCCTACTTTAGTGGTAGAACCTCCATCTTCAACTCCAGCACAGTCAAGAGATAGAGAGGTCGATCCATACAGTTTTTTTACACAGGATTTTGGCCCAAACTTTGCCCCCAAAGGCCTCTCTTCCTCCCAGCCCAGTAGGCCCAATGCCTCAACCTCCCAACAATTTCCCAACCAGCCCACCAAATCCTCACGCAACGCACTCCTCCTGCTTCCTCCGTCACTCCGACTCCCTCTGTCCCTCGCCCTAGATCCCCGGCGGCGGCGGGCAGCTAGAGCGGGGGCCGGCAACCAAGCGGGCAGCGCGCGGACAGGGGGCACCGGCAGGCGATGTGGCTGCGCGCCGCAGGCTCCGCCTCTCCGGGCTGCGGCAGCCAGGGTGCGGCGGGCAGTGCGGTGCGGCGACGGCGCGGAGCAGCCAACGGCTGGGCGGCGCGCCAACGTCAAGGTAACGCGTGGTCTACCGAGTGGCAGGCAGCGCATGCACTACAAGGGATTTGAGTATTTGTGATGATCCATTATTGTCATTAAACGTAGCATATTTCGTCACAAAATAGAAATTGTGACGATTTTGCTGCGTCACAAAAAACGTCACAGAATTCCCGTCACAGAATGGTAGTAGTGACGTTGTTAATAAAATCGTCACACAATGGTACATGTTCTATGACGATTTACTAAGCGTCATCAAAAGTACTTGATGACCATTTCTTTATCGTCACTAGATGCATTTTATGACGATTACATTATCAACACTAAATTTGTGCATTCCATGACAATATTTCTTGTGTCATTCATTTTTCACCAAAACGTCCACAAACCAATGCCCATTCTATGACAATACCAATCGAATCACCATATATACAAAATAAAGAGAGCAAAAAAATGACAGCAACTGCAATTTACTTGACAAATCTCTATTATATGACCATTTACAGAATTTATTCGTGCATATACACATAGACTTTCATACATCAATGTGCTCTTTCACGTAGCACCTCTATCCAAGGCACCCTATATTACACTTCATGATCATGATCAGGCCTGCTACTAACACCACTCACCTATTTTGTTGTTGCATTTGCTAAAAAATGCTATCCACTGCGCAAAGTTTGGGCAGCTTTTGTACCATGGAGCTTCTTGATTAAATTGGTCCAAAAGCTCAGCATCAGCCTGTATGTGCAAAGGCAAGCATGTAATGCAACAAAAAATATTCACGAGAAGCTTATGATCCAAGATATAAATCATTATTAGAAAATAGCAATCAACAAATATGCATTTGTGTACAGTTCCTGGGTTTGGTACCTTTTAGTCAATCATGTCTGAACCACAAGTCAGGGCCGCCAACAGTGATGGGGTGAAGAAATGCGGTCTAATTTTTTTTTCAGATATTAGTGAACTTAATTCAAACTGTACAAGGGGAGGGTATTTGCAAAAGTTGCCTATATGTTATTACCAATTTGGCAAAACATTGTAGATCGAGATTAGTTAAAGAACCTTTAGTTTCAATCGATTAATGGAAACACTATTTGAAACCATCTGGTGTCACAATCAGAAAATCACACGAAGCCAAGAGATTTCTAAGCCTGTATGGTACATCTAGATTTGGTAATTGCAAATAAAACTAGATATTGAATATCGTACAAGCAAACATTTATATATAGAAGATGTACAGCAGAACAGAACAACCTGAAGAAAAGCATAAATCAGAAGCTGTTTCCGACGGCTGGGGTTGGATTCGCACTTCGCAGGGTCAGACGAGTGATTCACGTCATCTCGTCGCTTACCGGGGTCACCGGCTCGGATGCCTCCTTGGGGACTCAGGACGAGGCGTCGCCGGCCCGCTACTTGCAGATCGCGACGGAAACTAAAGGATGCGTTGACTCCATGGATCAGGACTGAGCACATCGCTGCTTCTCGCTGTGGATGGGAGGAGGTGCAGGCCATAGGCGGGAAGGAGGAGCCACTATGGTGCCAACGACTGGAGGCGGAGTGGGCATGGTGCACGGCCGCGCAGTTCCGCCGCCCGCCGGACCGACGCTACAGTAGGTGGCTCATTTCCTAGTTGGGTGCGGCGGCTTGACAGGAGTAGAGTAGGTGGGAGCGTGGAATAGCGACTTGGGGTCTTGGGGAGACTTCGGTGGCTTAGTTTATATATGTAGGGTTGGCAGTCCGGGAGAGATTACTGCTGGGCCTGGGCTTAATGCGTTGCACAACATATGGTCCGTGGTGTCGTTCCAGCATTTTTTAATCACCAACCAATTTTCAAATGTTATAGGCGCGCACCTGGGCACCTGGTTCACCAACCTTTTGAAATGGTGTGAATGTGTGATCTAGAACAAAATATTAAGTTTAGAAGGAAATATAGAAACATAAATAATATACTATTTTTAAGGATTGTGAATTATAGGGAGACGAATAGCACAAGTAAATTATTAATAGCGTGCAAAAATTTGCATTGCGTCAAAAGACAAGTATTTTGAAAAGCGCGATCACAGAAAATGAGTCATATGAGTTTTGAATCTATTATATACTTCAAAGATTACATTATATTTAAATTAAATGATAAATTAATTATGAATCACTTAAAACCTTTCTATCAATCATTTGTACTTAATAGCAATAATTGCCCTTGGTCATTCCACAAAATTCATACTAAATTCGAATGTTGTGTGTACCTCGGCACATAAATTTTTTGGGTTTAATCTGAGTTAAACTATTCTAAGTCTTGCCAAGTTAAAAAACAATAAATAAATTTATGATATCAAATGACCATTATTAGATACAACATGAACAATATTTCCATAGTTTACTTAATGTGATATATTTTCATAGTGTTTCAGAAAACATGTCTATAGGGCTTATCTTATGTGATGGATCTACATTTATCATGGAATAAAAGCGTCACTAATGATTTGATTTTTGGTGACAATGTTTTCAAAACGTCACGGATTGTTGTGCCTTTTATGACGAAAATTTTGTGTTCGTCACAAAGGTACTCCATACATCCACTTAATGACGAAATAGCCTGAACCGTCACAGAATGTCTACTGTTCTATGACATTTTCAGTTTTTGTCACGACGGTTTTCATCATTGATACTCATATTTCTCGCAGGCACCCATGGAGAGCGACGAGCCTGTGACGACTAGGTGGAACGACGAACCAAAAGATGGAGGTCGACGCCCCTTCCTGCGCGAGACGATGAACCTGCTCGCGTCCCACTCGAACAAGGAACACGTCCTACCCATGGATCGGTATGTCGTCCACTTCGTCCCGTTCCTTGATCTGGAACGAGGTTCCATGGAACGTGGAACCCCGAATGGTTCCACGTTCCTGGCTTCTTAGCTTGGTCCGGCAGGGCGCGTGGTAAAAGGTTACAAGTGGTCAAAAGTGGAGCTGCCCGATGCGGGGGGCGTGCGTGTCCCATCACACGTCGCCCAACGAGACGGGACCGGGCGGCGCTCTCTCCGTCAGCCGGGCCGTGACGGCTGCAGTAGACACAACAGTGCCACGATGGCACGCCGGAGCGGTTCACGCCGGGCGTGGAGGATGCGACAGCTAGTCCGCGGTACAATGAATGAAGTATTGAGCCATGTTGCAAGATATGGTCTGTTGAAACTACCATTGTAGACCAAAGCTACCTACTCTGTACTGGCCTCTCTCTACCCTTGAGCTATAAAAGGGCAGAAGGGTGCACCTAGAGACGGATCCCATCCAATCTGATCCATCTCCCATCCCAAAAAATCACAGGTCCATTCAACCATTCTAGGCATAGCTAGAGCACATATCCTAACACTCATTCCCCAGAGCACTTACACACACGCCAGTTCTCTGGTTATAGCCTATGTTCTTCACCATCTCTTATATCACCACAAGAGGACGTAGAGTATTACACCATCATAGTGGCCTGAACTTCTCTAAATCCTGGCCTGAACTTCTCTAAATCCTGACTCCCTTCAAGCTAGCTCACACTCGCAGCCTCAAGGTCCAGCGGAAGCGTCCACGTCTCTACTCTCCTTTACACCATTAGGGGACACCAATACGGTATCACAATGTCGTTTGAACCGACATTGGCCGCTGCCGCGCCCAACCCAACTCACCTCACTGACGTCATCATCAATGGTTTTTTCCAATATAGCCCTTCTTAAAAACTTTTTTCATAACTAGACCTTTGGTGAAACTTATTCCAAAAATGGATCCAAAGCTTTTTGTCCTAACACACTGAGGTTTGGGTTCATTTTTCGGAATAAGTTTCGGCAAGGTTCTAGTTATGAAAAAAGTTTTTAAGAAAGGCTAGATTGAAAAAAAAAAACACTCGTCATCGCCTACGACGGCATGCAGGCTCTTGTGGTACGGCCACGCTGCACGCAAACAGCAGCCCCTTGGACGATCACATTGCAATATTGCATGCGAAGGATTCCCTCAGTCCCAGCAGCAACGCAATGCGATGCGAAGAGGCGCCAGCCAGCTATACGATACGATTGAGTGCAACTGCTCCATCGGTACAGTATATGCATGAATATATATATGACTTACCTGCTGCTAGCTGCGCACCCTCATGCATCATCCTCCCTCCATCTTTTTCTATTTAACCCCAAACAAGTCAAATTTGTACTAAGAAACGTCAAGTATAAAACATAGAGGTAGTATATATATTTACTTATTTATTTATATTGATGCATGTATACCACGCGTGCCAACTATGCATGCATGCACCCGTCCTTCTACGTCAAAGGTTAAGAGGTGCAACATTTCTTATTAAGAGCATGTACAATGAGGTGCTTATAGAAGGTGCTTAGCAATAAAAATCGGTTTATTTTCTAGCATCAAATGCTTAAAAGGGGTATGAGGTGCTTACTTAAGTATTGGTGCTTAATGAGTGCTAATGAGATGGTTGGACATAGCATCTTCCTTGCATTGTAGGAATTAGTTTTCTAGGTGGTGCTTAGCATTTCTTTCTCTTTAAGCCCTTCTATAAGCATTGATGTATTGTACATGCTCTAAGAGGTGATTTACATGCCCTAAGAGGTGGCAAAGGTGCTCCGGCTAATTATTTCGATTCTTATTAAATCGAACCGTCGTCGACGAAGCTCCGTGCGTCGTAGCCGCCTCGAGTTCACACCGCGTTTCCTGCTCACTTTTCATAAAAAAGCACACATACGCTTGTTGCCATATCCATATTCAAGCTTTACTGAATAATATAGGTCTACTCGGCCCCGCGTCGTCCACGTCAGGCGACTCGCCCGCCACCGCCGCGAGCCCCCGGCCTCCTCGGCCGCCGCTGCCGCTAGTGCCCAAGGCCGCTTCGGAGTTTCTTTTTCTTACTTTTCTTCCGTCTTTTTCTTTTTTTTTCCATTCATTCCCGGCAAAAGACGTTTCTTCCTTTACCGTTAATTTCTTTTCAGCTCTTTCTTCCGTGTATAATTTCTCCCATCAATCTGTTGCTTCTTCCTTTTATTTTTCATTTCATTTCTTCTTGTCTTTTTTTCTCCTCTTTTTTTTCACGTGGGTGGCCTCAAAATTTTCTAGTATTTTTACCTGCATTTCATTTTATATATTTTCTATCATTCATTTTTTATTTATTTCAAGGTCATGTGGCACAATGTAAAAGAAAGTGTTATGCGGGCGCATATTCGCGTATTTTTCGCGCGAGTAATCACATGATTTGTGACTAGTGCGTTAGGTGCTTAGCACAGCCATCTGTCTCCACCACCCACCACTGCCACCTCCACCATCTCCTGCGGGCACCGGCGACCATAGCGGCGCACTGCCCGACCAAACCCTCTACCCCGCTGCCTATCCAGCCCACTAGTCATCCTTGTCGGTGTTTGATACCGGCAATACACCACGGGATGCCTCACGTAGTGCTTTTTGGGCCCGGAGAATCGACTGTAGCACAATGGTTCAGGTAGAATTGCGATGAAGAACACGAGAACACGAGGTTTATACAGGTTCGGGCCGCGTAATGCGTAACACCACGTCCTGTTTGGTGCTGGATGTATTGATTTATGTCTCGAGATTACAATGAGCGCTAGGGCTTGAGGGCTTTCGTGTTTGAGGGCTATGAATCTGGATGTCTTGGATAAGTCCCTCACCCGCCTTATATAGTCCAGCGTGGCTTGGGTTACAAGGAATTCTAGTCCTAATATGATTGGTTTCTATCTATACCTCCCTAATCTGTTACGACATAAAGCTGGAGAGGTTCCCTTGAATACGCTTTCTCCTCTTTGCAGGACTTTCCTTGCTTGGGTTCTTTGACTTCATAATACTTGACCGGACCAGTCGGCCCACCCGCCGACTGACTCTTGGGCTGGCATCTTCCGAGTTTTGTTCGCCAATGTCTCTTACTGGGCCCGAGCTAATCAGTCAGCTTGCCAACCAACTGACTTATGGGCTTAGGCCTTCCATAGGCCCATGTCCTGAATCCGTGACATGAGGACCCAGGGGATTTTTATCCCCCACAAGCCCCCGAGATTCGAGCTAATTTTAAAGATAATTAACTCGAAGCTCAACAATCTTGAGATTTTTCTGCAATATGATCAGTAAAAATAATCAAATGGTTGCACCGACTAGGTGCACCCATTGGGTGTAGCCCCCGAGCTTTGAGTAGACTTGAGTAACAATCTGCTCAAAGATCCTGAAAATCTTTCTTGCCGAGTTATTCTCCACTAAATCTTCAAATTTTGCTTCTCTGGTCAATCTGAATATCTTCTTCAAATGAATTCCTCTTGCAATTTTAAATGATAAAATCCTTGGTGCACCCATTGGGTGTGATCGAGTGTCAAACTACCTTCCACTGAAGCATGACACTTCGTAATCCACGCGCTGCGTGCGTGTTTCTTGGAAGTCGAACCGTCCACCATAATCTTGTACACGGTAGAAGACGAAACGTCACTGCCTCTTCCTATATAACTGCCACCCTTGCCTTCTTTCTGCCACACACCACATTCACGCTTTCCAATCTTCCGATCATTAGCAATCCTTCCCTTTGCAAACGCATCCATGGCCAACAACCGCGAGTTTGCTGATTCTGAAGAGCAGTACCTCCTCAACTCAGACCCAGACTCCTCCACTGATTCCGAGCCAAGTAGCGAGGAAGAGGATCCCAATGGCCAATTTGTGCTAGTGGTGATCCATCCTGCCAACTCCTCCTTCGATTCCGACCAGTATAACTGCGTGAGAAGGCCATGCTCTGTGGCCTGGAGCATCCGGGACTCACAAACCCAGATGATGAAGATGAGGAGGATGATGAAGACGACGACGATGAAGATGACGATGGGGACGACGACGATGAAGATGACGATGAGGACGACGACGATGATGACGGCAGCGGCGACAACACCGAGTCTGGCAGCGACGACGACGACGATGATGAAGGTGATGACGACGACGACGGTTACCAAGGCGGCGATGAGCTGCCTCCATGCAAGCGCCGCCGCGTAGCTTCTTAGATTAGTAGTAGTAGTGTAGGAAAAAGATTGTAATCAAGCAGCATGACTGGTACTTATGTAATCCTTTTATCATCTTGAATGAAATGCTGCTTCTATTTCCATGTCTTCCATCTGTGCCAATCCGACTGATGACTCGCGAATGTATCCCTTGTCAAAGTTTGAATGAATCCAGATATCAAGAATTCGCACCCGACTGCTATAAATCTTCCCCTCATTAAGATTATGAAATCCCAGTTCCTGATCTGTTCTGACTGATGATAAATCCAACTAATTTGTAATCAACTTTGAAAACGCTGAGTAATACGCCGAGCGATATCTTAACTATCCGACTGATTCTTTCCGACTAATATTCAAGACTCAATCTTTAAACTGGATATCCCGAACAAGCCGTCAGATACCGCATCTTGAAAACGTACCGTAACTGACGCCGTTAATCGTGCGCCCGACCACACTTCCATTTATTGAAGTCCCTAGAAGAAAATGGAACCCTAGTTATTCTGAATCTGCTCTCTTCGTCCTTGAGCTTCTTTCTTTCAGCATTCCTGTATGCCCCGGCATTTCGCTGAAGACTCCGAACCTAGACCATGGCTCCAAAGAGAAAGAGGACTCTTAGCGAAAAAGGGAATACCACACAAGGTTTGCCGCATGATCCCAATCGACCCATTCCTTGTCCTTTCAATGTGTTCCATCCTTCGACTATTTCAGAATATGATTTGAAATGCTTGGTTGAGATGGGAGTGCTCCCTTCTCAAGATACTGCCCACTGGGAAAGCTGCTTGAACAAACCTACTCCTTTAGAGAATACCCATGAAGCCACCGTCTTTGCTCCTTTCTTTGTTCGCGGTCTTGGTCTACTAATCAGTTCATTCTTTCAAAAATTGTTGGATTTCTATTCCCTCGATCTAACACACTTGAACCCAAACTCCATTCTTCAAGTTTCAATTTTTGTACATCTCTGCGAAGCATTTTTTGGAATCCCTCCCCATTTCGGATTATGGAGATACCTGTATCACTGCAAACCTAGACTGCGAGATGGCGTTCTTCAGGTTGTTGGCGGGGCTAGTTTGGAGCTCCGAAAAGGATGCCACCCAATCTACCTGAACAATCCCTTGAAAGATAGCAACAAGGGATGGCATACAGAGTGGTTTTTTATAGAGAATCATGCTGAGTCATTGCCTCCCCGCGTCGGTCGGCAACCTGATGTCTCACTTCCATCCTGGTCAGAGCTGCCAAACGAAGAGGAAACTAACCAAGCTGAGCTGCTACTGACTAGAATTTATGAGTTGAAGGACCAGGGTTTGACTACACAAGCTGTTGTAATAGACTTTGTGTATCGCAATATTCAGCCATTGAAGGAGAGGTCGTATCCAGCTTTCCTCTATGTTGGATCGAGTGATCCGAATCGTGAAACCAACCGCTTGATGACAGAAGACGACGTACTTGCTAGAGTGAAGTACATGCTGAAGGGTGAAGTCAACAATCAAGGCCCACCTAAACCATATTCCATCTGGAACCCACCTGCTAGGCGTTTAGTGAGTTTTCTTCCTTTTTGGTTTAATCTCCTAGATATCGAATGCCCACTCTGTTTTTTATGACCGACTGATTATCTTGTTCATGCAGAAATGGATAGCAAAATATCTTCGAAAACCTTATTCTGATGATTTAGAACCACGACTGAGAGGGGATAAAGATCTCTTTCCTCTAGAAGTTGAAGCCATTCTTGCCGCCAAGAGGAGTGCTGACAATGTTGAATCTGCCACTTTCATTGAAATCCGACAACCTAATGATGACATCTGGGCAGATGAAGAAAATGCTCAGGAAATGGCTGGGTTGACAAACACAGCCCCCGAGCAATCCTTGGTACCCTTGGGGATTCCAACGAAGCCACGAGCACGCAGTCAGTCCACTGCTTGTATTCTCAGGACTACGGTTAAGAAAACTTGCATTCATCGTAATGCCAAGGAAATAGCATCTGATTCTGACGCTAAAACTATTCCTAGTCCAAGCCACAAGAAAACTAAGCTGCGAGGTTCTGAGGCCAATGCAGAGGACGAGCTAAACTGAAATCAACTAGCCAATGAAAGTGATGTTGAAGAATAAATCCCTCAGTTACAGTATCGCGAGAGGCGATCCAAACGACAGCAAGATTCTGGATGTTGTCTTGTTCAAACTGACTCTGTCACTGCTGATGATGATACTGTTTTTGCTGATCTAAAAGCCAACTTGAGTCTCATCAGTCAAGTAAAAGAGAAATACACAACTTTCCATAGGGCCGAGTCATCCAAATAAGGCATATTCTTTTATAGATTTCTCAGGGCCTGCTACCTTCTTTTGATTGTATGATAATCAAACTTGTATTTCTCCTTTCAGGTCAACTTTCATTGTTCATCCTGTTGATGAGATTACTGAAACCATACCAGGTGATGAGATGCCTATGCTCCAAGAAGAGCCTCCAGCTGAGAAAGAGGCCAGCCAAGAGCCACAAGGATCAAAAGTTCCTTCTGTCCCTGATCAGGAATCTCTATTGTTAATTCCCCAACAATATATAATGCCCTTGTAGGAGGATACAACTAAATCTGCAGCTGACTTGACTTCAGTGAAAACTCAAGACCCCGTGTTTAGGAATGAAAAGGATGCTCCATGCCCTGATCCAAGGCTACAGACTGACGATGAGGCCACCATAGTGTCTATCTTACACCGAAGATCTAACACACCTCCAAGAATTCTAAATATTGAGACTGAAATCAACAGAGCTTCAAATCCTGTTAGTTCTCTAGCACATACTGTCTCCCCTCGCCTTTCCATTGATGATGAAATGAGAGTCTTGGATGTGCCTTCTGCTACTTTTACAAGTTCCCAAGCTAAAAGTGAAATGGCGGTAATTTAAACTAGTCAATTGAAAAATTTCTCAGAATGCTATACCATGCCGACTAATCAGGTTAAATGTTCGCAGCTATGGTTAGAGCAAGGGAGAAAGATTTTTGACCGAGTCACTCCACTGCTGAGCTCTGATGTTTTGAAACTTCGAAAACGCATAGCTGACCTTGAAACAATGCAAGTGACCAGCTCCTTAGGTAAAACATATACTGACCACCATGTTTTTACCTCCACACTTCTTCTTGACTTAGAGAATTTCTTTTGATACAGAATCATCAAAGAGAATCGAGGACCTTGAAATGGCACTGAGTGAACAGAAATCTTTGTATGAGGCAGAAAAAGCTGCACATGCTCAAAACACTCAGAATCTGAAGAGAGAACTTGATCTCGAGAAAAAAAGACATGAGGTAACTCGTCGTAAAACCCAACTTGCATATTCCTTGCTTACAGAAGCCTATAAGTTGCATAACTCTGCAGGATGAGGCACTGCAGCTCGATCAAGAGGTCAAGACACTTAAGAATTTCCTTGAGACTTCTGATGCTTTGACGAAGTTGAAGAACAGTCACAATTTCACCTTACAGAAACTGAAGGAGTATACTGCCGAGCTCTCTAGTATTACCGGAGATCGCGATACCGTTCGTGAGAAGTATCAAAAGCTAAAGACTCGTCTGAAATCAACTCAAGATTCCCTGAAGGAAATGCAAAATAACATTTTGCAACAAGGTGCCAAACTAGAGAAGCTGATGAGGAAATGCGATAATCTGACCACTTTACTGAAAGAAGCAGACGATAGATTGAAAGCACTGTCCAACATGATGACCGAGATACTTGATGCATGTGCACCTGAAGCAGGAACTGTACGCGATCTTGCAGACCGTGTATCCACCATGCACGAAGATCTAAAGAAAGAGTTTCGAGATAAAGTGAAGTCCATCCTGCAACAAGCTCTGACAGTACTGAAAGCTTCAAAGCCCAACTTATCCTTGTCCGAGCTAATCGCAACTACAAGCTTGGATATTCAAGATTCTGCTATCTTGAATTATGCTGCCAAAGCACAGCAAGTAGTGGAAACCTTAATGCTTCAATTTGGATTTTAAAACACTGTCATCTTAGAAACCCTTGTAATTATTTATCTTGCGATGTTCATCCTGCTGTCTCACCGTGTCCTGAAAACTTACCGATACACTTTATGCCTTGAAGTTGGATTCCTCTCCCTACTGATTTGTTTTTTCTTTACCATACGTTTGCCTTTAGCCTTTACCTTTATGTACTATTCGTCCCATGACCTTTGTCCATTCTGCGGTTGTGGACAAGTGCCTTCGGCGCACGTGTGTCAGCTCGCACTGTAGCTACTTTACGTTGTCATCCACCGAGCGACTTTAATCATTGTTTCTCCACATAGCACGCGTGCCTTGCCATGACTCAGAATCATTGTGTAATGCTCCGTATGCACCATCTTGCTCTATAAAAAGGCTCCCAAGCTGAAGGGAAGTTGAACTCAACAGTTTCGAGTTAGACCAAGGCCAAAGAGCTCTTGATATTAGTCGGCGCTATGGAGAAATCCGATCTGGGTGTAGCTCTTGTAGTGATAGATTTGTTCTTGCTCTAGGATATGAGATTTCCCAAATATCTGCTATCGTTAGTCCTCTCGCGGCAGGATGCTTGGATATGAGAAGACCCAAAGATCGATATCACGTCCTACCATCTGGAGCACATGGGCTTGTCATGCTAGTCCTTGAGGTGATTCGATCCCCTAGCCTTGTAGCTTCCAAGCTCCTGGCGGTGGTGGAAATCTTTGAGCTGGTACGACTATGTCTTGTGCTTCTGAGGATGCTGTGCAGGCTGCCTGGTAGTTTCTGCGATTTGGCAGGGTCAAGCGCCCTCTTCGCAGCTAGCCCCAATGACTGCGTGCACATTGGCTTCTCTCGGCGAACACGCTTCGTGCTTGTGCTGCTGTATAGTTCTCCCATGCGAGAACGTCTGCATAAGCATGACTTCCTGAGAAGCCAGGGGGTAAATCCCCTTTATATTTTGTCCTTCCATTCAACCTCTAGTGCAGGATCCTTCTTCTCGCCCATCAATCACCAGAGATAGGATAGAAAGCTTTCCTTGCAGTAGTGTATCATATGAGTCTTGTATCTGTTTTTACATTTGAAGAAGCCGAAAGTCATGTTTTCTTGCAACAGTGTTCCCTCTTGTGCAATAAGACGTACTGGAATTCCCTGAGACCAATCTTTTGAGTACCTTTTGTTTGAGTCAAAAATCATCTGAATGCATGCTGATATCGTAACTGAAAAAATGTGATTGTTTCGACAAAAGAAGAAAAGACGTTAATGAAAACAGAAGAGATAAAGAATACCGACTGATTGTTTTATCAAGCGGATGACTCCCGAGTGATTTTTATGGGACAGAAAGCTTTCCCATTTTCAAACTGCGAAGGCATGTAACACCGATTGTAAGCCGCTCTGCGACCTAGATTGATTGCCATCGTTTGCTGCGAGCCTGAGGTATCTCGCTTAGAGGACGAGTGAAGCGCACGAGCAAACTGTTATTATGAATAGATCGGCTAGCGATCTAGACCAGTCGCTCTTTTTTAGTCAGGATAGAGGACACCCGTTTAGAGTACAGATTATGCACGCGGGGGTATTGAATGCCGATTGTAAGCCGCACAACGACCTAGCCAGCTACCCCTTATGTTGGCATAGAGTTCGCCAGGAGGTGATAACAGAAAACACATTTGCACAGAGATCATGCATCTTTATTTATCACGAGGTCCGAAAACAGAATACTTCAATGAAATTACATCCTTTTGAGGACACTGTGCCTACTAATAGAGATCTTTCTCTTGCTAAACATAGAATTTATGAAGATGTTCTATGTTCCAAGAATTGCCAACTGGAGTTCCATCCAACTGAGATAGATGATAGGATCCCGACCGAGTGACTTCAGTGACAATGAACGGCCCTTCCCAGGGCGGAGACAGTTTATGACGACCTGCTCCCCTGAGGATTCGACGAAGGACAAGTTTGACGATCTGAAAAGACCGTGGCCGAACGTTCCTGGCGTGATGTCGACGAAGAGTTTGCTGATAACGAGTCGACTGAATCACTGAGTTCAGACGTTATTCTTCAAGGAGGTCAATCTCCTCAGCTCTGACTGCTTCTGCTTCCGCAATGCTCTTGAGATTAAGCCAGGGCACCCCAAACTCCAGGTCTAACGGTATGACCGCTTCTGCGCCATATACCATGAAGAAAGACGTGTTGTTGTAGAGCACTTTACTCGGCTGAGTTCGTAAGCTCCAGACAATGTATGGAAGTTCCCTTATCCATTTGCCGGCCAACTTCTCGCTCTTGTCCCACACTCTTTTCCTTAAAGCATCGAGTATCATGCCATTGGCTCGTTCCAACTGACCGTTTGCTCTGGGATGTGCAACGGATACATATCTGACCAAAATCGATCTTGCTTGACAGTATGCAAAAAACTCGTTGCCACCACGATGTCTTCAATGAATTCTATCGCTTTTGCTGAAGTCAAGGATGCGATTGGCTTGTACTCAATCCATTTACTGAACTTATCTATAGCCACCAGTATGTGAGTGTGGCCTCCCTGAGCCTTCTTGAAAGGACCTATCATGTCAAGCCCCCAGCATGCGAAGGGCCATGATACAGGTATGTTCTGAAGATGCTGTGCTGGTAGATGGGTCTGCGTGGCTTGGTATTGACATGCTTCACAATGTTTGACGAGGTCCATTGCATCTTGCTTTGCCGTAGGCTAGAAAAATCCCGCTCTGAAAGCTTTGCCGACTAATGTTCTTGAAGCTGCTTGACCGCCACACTCCCTGGCATGGATCTCCATTAGCAAGTCCTTGCCCGCTGCTAAACTTATGCATTTTAAGAATACCCCCGACGCTCCTCTTCTGTACAAATCATTGCCGATTACCGTGTAGCTTGCTACTCGTCTAATCAGTCTGGTGGCTTCTATTTTGTCATATGGCTCCTCTCCAATCGTGATGTACTTGTTGATCGGAGGCCGCCAATCAGCTGGGTCTGCTTTGATGTTCAAGACTTGCTGATTTGGTAAGTTCTGAGCTTCTTCCTGCCGGACAGACGGCTGCCTTAACTCATGAACGAATACCCCTGACCAAATTTTGGACCTAGAAGATCCAAGCTTAGATAATAGGTCGGCGTCCGCATTCTTGTTGAGATCCACGTGGTGAAACTTGATTCCTTGGAATTTGTCTTCTAACTTTCTGACCTCTGCACAATATTTGTCCATGGAATCCATTGAGCAGTTCCAATCCTTGTTGACTTGATTTATGACTACCGAGGAATCACCATACGCCTTCAATCTCTGAATCCCGAGTGAAATAGCAATACGCAGGCCATGCAACAAAGCTTCATACTCCGCTGCATTGTTTGACGCTGGGAACAACAATTGCAGTACATACCATAGTTTTTCCTTTCTGGGAGAGGTGAACACCACGCTTGCCCCAGCTCCTTCCAGCTTCAATGACCCATCAAAGTACATGGTCCAAGTTTCCAACGGCTCTGGATTTTCAGGGACCTGATTCTCGGTCTATTCAGCGATGAAATCAACAAGTGCTAGTGACTTGATCGCAGTCCTGGGCTTGAACTCGATGTCAAGGGCTCCGAGTTCACAAGTCCATTTGGCTATCCTTCCCACAGCCTCTCTGTTATGCAGTATTTCTCCAATAGAAAATTGGGTAATAACCATAACTTTGTGCTCCTCAAAGTAATGACGTAGCTTACGAGCAGTAATGAGGACGGCATAGAGTAGCTTTTGTACTTAAGGATGCCTGATTTTCGATGGATTGAGTACCTCACTGATGAAATAAACCAGATGCTGGATCATCTGAGCGTGTCCTTCTTCCTTTCTTTCGACCACCAGCGCCGTGCTTACCACATGAGTCTGTAAGGAAAATGGCCTCATGTGCCATATTCCATAGTTGTGTTTTGGTGATTGATTGACAACCAACACTTGGACTAATGAACTTGTCTAGATGCACATTCTCAGATATTTAGGTCCAAGGGATGAAGAAGGAGAAAGAAGAAGAACATGCAGAAGGCAAGGCCCAAAAAGGGTCGCCCCGACCCTGGGGGAGTTTGGCCTTGGCGAGAGTTCGCGCGCCAGACCCTAGGGGAGCCTGCCTCGCTGACCCTGGCTGCGAGCCTCTGGCGAAGCTCGACTCGCCCGACCCTTGGGGAGTTCGCCTCGCCCGACCCTGGGCTGAGCGCTGCCTCGCCGACCCTGGCTGCGAGCCTCTGGCGAAGCTCGACTCGCCCGCCCCTTGGGGAGTTGCGGCTCGCGCGACCCTTGGCGAAGTTCGCCTCGCCTGACCCCTGGGTGGAGTGCGGTTCGACTGACCCGACGGGTGCGCCGACCCTGGAAGCTCTGCCTCGCCCGACCCGACGGGTGCGCCCGACCGTGGAAGCTCCGCCTCGACCGACCCGACGGTGCGCCGACCACAGACCGGATGGTACGGACTCACGCACGGACTAGGACCGGACCAAGTTACCCGAGGCTGGAGAATCGAACCGAGAGAGGAAAACAGGGAGAGGATGGTTGTAAGGAACGTGCCGGGGTATCCGACCCAAGAGGGGGAGGGGGTGAATTGGGTCGCTAATCGCTCAACTAAAACCTAGGGCTATCTAGTGCATAGAATAAACCTATTTCGCCCTACACATGCTAGTTATGTCTACGGTTTATCTATGCGCTCTCTACCTTACCCAAAAGACTTGCAACCTAGAGCCAAACCTAATCAACTAACTAGGAAAGCTAAAGGCATACAAGAGATATAAATGCGGAAGCGTAAATGCGGTAAGTAAAGAGAGTAAGGAAGGGGGATGCAAACTCCCGGGGAGACACGGAGATTTAACGTGGTTCACCACTAAGGGCTATGTCCACGGGCTCGCCACCAAAGGCAAAATCCGAGCCAAGCACCAAGACTCTTCCGGTCACGTCTTGCGCACGCCACCAAGGGTCACGGCAAGCAAAGGCTAAGTGCCACCAAGCCACAAAGGCTCAGCCACCGCCACCGCCTCTTCCGGTCACAAGGCGCCGGATTCTTCACTACGGAGTTTGTAGGGTCTCCTCGTCCCCGCACAAGTTGTTGCCGCCGCTCCACACCAAGAAGGAGGGTCTAGCAACGAGTACAAGTGGCTTGACCGCAGCCAAGGCTTCTCCTCTAGCTCTCGCAGGAGCTACGCACAAGAAGAGCTCGCAAGCTCACTCTCTCTAAGCCTAACCTTGCTTGGATATAGCACTAAGCGCTCATATGGTGGTTGGAGTGATGGATATGCTTGGAATACACCTCTACACTTGCCCTCAACTTCAGAGTCTCCAACTCCCTTCAAATGGCCCGGTGGGGTGGCTTATATAGCACCCAAAGTCGGACTAGCCGTTGCTCCAACGGGCTGCTGACGCAGAGTAGACCGGATGGTCCGGTCTATCACTTTTCTTAGGACCGGACCATCCGGTCCAGTCACTTTCCCAACGGTAACTGCAGCTCATACGTCATTTTGTACTTTGGTCCGGTCTTAGTACGGTCTTCTAGGGTCGGACCATCCGGTCCTTGTATCCTCGGTGCACTCCAGTCTGTGGCTGAAGGTTATTTGGTACGCTCTTAAGGGACCGTACCATCCGGTCCTTGTATTTCCTCCCGTGGCTTCAGTTCTCCAAGTCTCGGGTAACTTGGTACGGTCCAAGTACGTTCCAGACCGTACCATCCGGTCTCTGGTCAGTCGGGCGCACGGCCGGGGTCGGTCGGGGCGTAGACCCTTGGGTAACATGGTCCGCTCCCTCTCCTTGGCCGGGACCGTACCATCCGGTCTTCGCTCGGGCGCTTCCCTCAGGGTCGGTCGAGGCGGAGCTCTAGTCGGGCGCCGCGAGGCCGAGCTTCGCCAGAGGCTCGCCGCCAGGGTCGGGCGAGGCCGCGCTCGAGCCCTCGGTCGGGCGAGCCGTGAGCCACGCCAAGGTCGGCGCGCACCACGGGGTCGGGCGAGCCGCACTCCATCGGGCGAGGCGGAGTTGAGTCGGGCGAGCCGCGCCGGTCGGGCGAGACGGAGTTGGGTCGGACGAGCCGCGCCGGTCGGGCGAGGCCGCAGCCAGGGTCGGGCGCGCCGCGCTCCGCTAGGGTCGGGGTGAGCGAGCTTCGCCAGAGGTCGGGCGAGCTGCGCTCAGCAGGGTCGGCACGAGGCGAGCTTCGCCAGGGTCGGGCGCGCTAGCTCCGGCCATTTCCGAGCTCCCCAGGATCGGGGCGACCCTTGGAGCCTCTGCCTTCATCAGTTTCTTCTTTTCCTTTCTTCATCCCTTGGACCTAGATATCTGAGAATATGCATCTTGACACGTTCATTAGTCCAAGTGTTGGTTGTCAATTAATCACCAAAACACAACTATGGAATATGGCATATGAGGACATTTTCCTTACAATCTCCCCCTTTTTGGTGATTGATGACAACACAACAAAAACAAGCAAGATAAATGCAATAAATGATGTTAATTGAAAATCTTATTGAGTTAGAAATAACTTAGCTTGTTTGGATGAATTATCCAATGCTCAACTTCATTTTCCACCGGCATATGATCTAGTTGATGCTTCCGGCTTTATATCCACGTGAGGGATTGAAGCACAAATTGAGCATTGAGTTTGGTACATGTAGTTCATGGGATCATGGATTTGGCAATTCTCCCCCATATTGAACTAAGTACCTCCCCCTATCACCTTGCCTTCTTCTTTTCACTTCATCATCTTCTTGCTAATGGTCTTCATCTTTTTGCCCCCTTTGGTGCTAGACTTTCTTTCTTAATTTGCATGGGATCTTCCCCTTGTGATGTGCAGTGCTTGCTTGGGATCTTTCTCCCCCTTTGATTTGCAATGCTTGCATGGGAAATCTCTCCCCCTTGAGTTATGCATCTTGC
This sequence comes from Paspalum vaginatum, assembly GCA_030272315.1. Taxonomy (NCBI): domain Eukaryota; kingdom Viridiplantae; phylum Streptophyta; class Magnoliopsida; order Poales; family Poaceae; genus Paspalum; species Paspalum vaginatum. Next base: position 5,785,303 of record CM059016.1, read on the forward strand.
TTGCATGGGATCTCTCTCCCCCTTTGTCATCGAGCACCTAAAAGACCTAAACACAACCACTAGCAAAGAAAGGCATTAGTAGCATGGGAATTGACTGGTGAGGCCATTTTACCTTTTTATTTGCTCTCCTCCTTGAATCAAGATATCGAATGTAGCAATCTCTTGTAGTGACCATCTCTCCCCCTTTGTCATTTGACTCGTAGCCTTGATGACCACTTGTAAGCTCTTGGATTATGGCATAAACATAGGGGATGGTTAACCTTGACAATGAAACTCATGGGAGGTAGAGCCCGGTGACTACAACAAATAGCACTTGAAAGCATGTTAGTCACACAAACACAAGTTATAGAATTGCTCCCCCTCAAAGTGTGCAATGGTGTTTGAATCACATAACCAAGTGTATGCACTTGTAATTGACAACGTGGGGGGGGGGATCAACATCTACAACTTGAAGAACATGGCACCAAATGAAAAGGTACTAAGAGTGAGAATGAAATACCAATTGTAACCTTTTGTTCTTGTGAGACATGTGCCATGGTCGAAATGGTGTTTTCCATACACCACAAGTTATGCTAATGTAAGTTGCTTCAAAATAGACGGTTAGCACAAGCAACATACCATATGTGATCTAGGAGAGCACGAGCCAAGATACCAAATGCAATAGATGATACTAATTGCAATTGAAATGATTGAACATGCTCATGCAATCCTAGAGAGGTATATGAGCTATAATGATAGACACATTGTTTTACCTTGCTCTTTACCTCATATGTAGGGAAGGGGAATTTGGGTCTCTAATTTTCAATCCCATACTTGGCTTTAATCCAAATGCATGATGCATCCCTACTTATGCACTAAAAACTTGCCAAGTCTCCAAATTCCCCGTAGCCGCTCTCTTCTTCTAAATCTTTGGGACCCAAACCTTTTGGGAGCCTTCCATGGTATGAATTACTTCCTTTGGCACCCAAATAGGCCGGTTCCATCCTTGGTTCCTCCACCCCATGGTATGAGCCACCACCTTACCATTCTTCTTCTTCTCAAGTATGTAGTGGTTGCTCTTTTGCTTTGCCTTGTAGGTGGGCTTGGTGTATACTATTGAGGCCTTCAATTTTGGAGAGTTCTTGTTCTTCTCCATTGCCTTCTTCTTGCCCTTAGCATAGCTCTTGGCCTTGTTGCTCTTGCTCTTGTTCTTTTGTTGGGCCATCTCCTCCTTGCATTGATAGGACTTGTGGCCTTCTTTGTGACACTTGAAGCAAGTCACGGTTGATGGCTCCTCAAGCTTCTTCACGCCCTTGGAGGGGTTATCTTGAGGAGGTTGGACTTGTTCTTGTGCCACTTTTCCTTTTAGCCGCCTCAAGTCCGCACATAGCCTTTCCACCTCTTGCTTGAGCTCTTCATTCTCCTTAGCAATGAGATCATCAAGTGTTTCTATAACCACATTCTCATTGCAAGGGGTTAGATCACAAGAGGTAGACGCATCTACCTTGACAATGGGAATTGCACAAGGAATAGCACAAGGAATAGATGCATCCAATGAGCTTGTGAGAGATTCATATTTTAATTCAAGGTCCTCAAATTGCTTCTTGAGCTCTTCATGCTCCTTGTCTAACAAATTGAATTTGTTAAGCAAGTTCTCATATCTTGAGACAAAGGAGGCATGAAGCTCTTCATTAGCTTTGAGCGCCGAGATTTCTTCCTTTTGTTTGAGCATGTAATCTTGTTGTTCTTTAATTAAGCTCATCATCTCACAAATCTCATTGGGCTCATCATCGGAGGAGGAGTCATCACTTACATCGGTATTACCTTTGGCCATGAGGCATATGTGTGATGACCGGGTGGTGAAGGGCTTGCTTGATTCGTCACTTGAACTCCCTTTGCCACCCTTCTTCTCCTTGATGATAGCGGGGCAAGCTTGGTGTCTTCTTTGCTTGCTCTTGTTCTTCTTGCCCGCCATCTTGAATACTCCCACCGCATCTCCTCTTATGCGGGTTTCATAGCGTAGCATGTAGAGTTTCCTCACATGTTTGGCTACCTTGGTTTGGTGAAAGATTATGGCCCTTGAGGTTTCTTCATCCTCACTTGAGCTTGAGCTTGATGCTTCATCATCATCGTCATCCTCCTCTTCTTCTTCACTTGAGCTTTGCTCTTGCCGCCTTGGTTGATGCTTGCATGTGAGCTTGACGGCAAGGCTCTTTTCACTTGAAGTGGAGGTGGGCTCTCGCTTGATTAACCCAATGGAGTACTCATGGGCGACAATTTGATTGACGACTTGGTTGGGAGTTTTGTCGTCCAAGTCTTCCTTGAGCAAGATGGACTTGATGCTGTCGTAGTCGGGCGTGCGAAGGCATCGGATGATCTTGCGGTTCACCTCTCCATCCTTCACTTGCTTGAGACCTAGGCCATTGATTTCATTCAGAAGAGTGTTCAAACGTGAGAACATATCATGAGCGCTTTCATTTGCAAGTTGCTTAAAGCTAGTGAACTCATCGGCTAGAACATGGTATTTTTGATTGGCCACATCCGGTGAGCCACCATGATTCTCAACAATTTGGTTCCATAGCACATGAGCATTAGGAGAAGCATAAACACGATTGAACACATCATCACAAAGAGAGGACAATAATATGGATTTAGCTATAGCATCAAATTGCCTCTCACGAGCGGAGTTGCTACGGGTGCCCTCTTGAGTGACACGCCAAACATCAAGCCCCCGGGCTTGAAGATGTGCTTCCATGAGCACCTTCCACCGAGGGAAGCCCTTCCCATCGAAAAACGGAGCCCTATCGGTACTCATCCCTTCCCCGGACATATTAACTCACTAGGCGGTGAAGCCTACGGCACTCCTACGAGCTATCTCACAAATTTGCCAATGGAGATGTGAGCCCTAGCTCTGATACCAATTGTAAGGAACGTGCCGGGGTATCCGACCCAAGAGGGGGAGGGGGTGAATTGGGTCGCTAATCGCTCAACTAAAACCTAGGGCTATCTAGTGCATAGAATAAACCTATTTCGCCCTACACATGCTAGTTATGTCTACGGTTTATCTATGCGCTCTCTACCTTACCCAAAAGACTTGCAACCTAGAGCCAAACCTAATCAACTAACTAGGAAAGCTAAAGGCATACAAGAGATATAAATGCGGAAGCGTAAATGCGGTAAGTAAAGAGAGTAAGGAAGGGGGATGCAAACTCCCGGGGAGACACGGAGATTTAACGTGGTTCACCACTAAGGGCTACGTCCACGGGCTCGCCACCAAAGGCAAAATCCGAGCCAAGCACCAAGACTCTTCCGGTCACGTCTTGCGCACGCCACCAAGGCTCACAGCAAGCAAAGGCTAAGTGCCACCAAGCCACAAAGGCTCAGCCACCGCCACCGCCTCTTCCGGTCACAAGGCGCCGGATTCTTCACTACGGAGTTTGTAGGGTCTCCTCGTCCCCGCACAAGTTGTTGCCGCCGCTCCACACCAAGAAGGAGGGTCTAGCAACGAGTACAAGTGGCTTGACCGCAGCCAAGGCTTCTCCTCTAGCTCTCGCAGGAGCTACGCACAAGAAGAGCTCGCAAGCTCACTCTCTCTAAGCCTAACCTTGCTTGGATATAGCACTAAGCGCTCATATGGTGGTTGGAGTGATGGATATGCTTGGAATACACCTCTACACTTGCCCTCAACTTCAGAGTCTCCAACTCCCTTCAAATGGCAGGGTGGGGTGGCTTATATAGCCCCCAAAGTCGGACTAGCCGTTGCTCCAACGGGCTGCTGACGCAGTGTAGACCGGATGGTCCGGTCTATCACTTTTCTTAGGACCGGACCATCCGGTCCAGTCACTTTCCCAACGGTAACTGCAGCTCATACGTCATTTTGTACTTTGGTCTGGTCTTAGTACGGTCTTCTAGGGTCGGACCATCCGGTCCTTGTATCCTCGGTGCACTCCAGTCTGCGGCTGAAGGTTATTTGGTACGCTCTTAAGGGACCGTACCATCCGGTCCTTGTATTTCCTCCCGCGGCTTCAGTTCTCCAAGTCTCGGGTAACTTGGTACGGTCCAAGTACGTTCCAGAATGTACCATCCGGTCTCTGGTCGGTCGAGCGCACGGCCGGGGTCGGTCGGGGCGTAGACCCTCGGGTAACATGGTCCGCTCCCTCTCCTTGGCCGGGACCGTACCATCCGGTCTTCGCTCGGGCGCTTCCCTCGGGGTCGGTCGAGGCGGAGCTCAAGTCGGGCGCCGCGAGGCCGAGCTTCGCCAGAGGCTCGCAGCCAGGGTCGGGCGAGGCCGCGCTCGAGCCCTCGGTCGGGCGAGCCGTGAGCCACGCCAAGGTCGGCGCGCTCCACGGGGTCGGGCGAGCCGCACTCCGTCGGGCGAGGCGGAGTTGAGTCGGGCGAGCCGCGCCGGTCGGGCGAGACAGAGTTGGGTCGGGCGAGCCGCGCCGGTCGGGCGAGGCCGCAGCCAGGGTCGGGCGCGCCGCGCTCCGCCAGGGTCGGGGCGAGCGAGCTTCGCCAGAGGTCGGGCGAGCTGCGCTCAGCAGGGTCGGCACGAGGCGAGCTTCGCCAGGGTCGGGCGCGCTAGCTCCGGCCATTGCCGAGCTCCCCAGGGTCGGGGCGACCCTTGGAGCCTCTGCCTTCATCAGTTTCTTCTTTTCCTTTCTTCATCCCTTGGACCTAGATATCTGAGAATATGCATCTTGACACGTTCATTAGTCCAAGTGTTGGTTGTCAATCAATCACCAAAACACAACTATGGAATATGGCGTATGAGGCCATTTTCCTTACAATGGTACGGTCTCACGCACGGACAAGGACCGGACCAAGTTACCCGATGCTGGAGAATCGAAGCCGAGAGAGGAAAACAGGGACCGGATGGTACGGTCTGGGAAGAGCGTACCAAATGACCTGCAGGCTCAGATTGCAGTGCGTCCAGGATACAAGGACCGGATGGTCCGACCCGGGAGACCGGACTAAGACCAGACCAAAGTACAAAATGACGTATGGGCTGCAGTTACCGTTGGAAAAGTGACTGGACTGGATGGTCCGGTCCTTAGAAAAGTGGTAGACCGGACCATCCGGTCTTCACTGCGTCAGCAGCCCGTTGGAGCAACGGCTAGTTCGACTTTGGGGGCTATATAAGCCACCCCACCCGGCCATTTGAATTGGGTTGGAGACTCTGAAGTTGTGAGCAAGTGTAGAGGTGTATTCCAAGCATATCCATCACTCCAACCACCATATGAGAGCTTAGTGCTACATCCAAGCAAGGTTAGGCTTAGAGAGAGTGAGCTTGCGAGCTCTTCTTGAGAGAAGCTCCTGCGTGAGCTTGTGGAGAAGCCTTGGCTGCAGTCAAGCCACTTGTACTCGTTGCTAGACCCTCCTTCTTGGTGTGGAGCGGCGGCGACAACTTGTGCGGGGACGAGGAGACCCTACAAACTCCGTAGTGAAGAATCCGGCGCCTTGTGACCGGAAGAGGCGGTGGCGGTGGCTAAGCCTTTGTGGCTTGGTGGCACTTAGCCTTTGCTTGCCGTGAGCCTTGGTGTGGCGAGCGCAAGACGTGACCGGAAGAGTCTTGGTGCTTGGCTAGGATTTTGCCTTTGGTGGCGAGCCCGTGGACATAGCCCTTAGTGGTGAACCACGTTAAATCTCCGTGTCACCCCGGGAGTTTGCATCCCCCTTCCTTACACTCTTTACTTACCGCATTTACGTTTCCACATTTATATCCCTTGTATGCCTTTAGCTTTCCTAGTTAGTTGATTAGGTTTGGATCTAGGTTGCAAGTCTTTTGGGTAAGGTAGAGAGCGCATAGATAAACCGTAGACATAACTAGCATGTGTAGGGCGAAATAGGTTTATTCTATGCACTAGATAGCCCTAGGTTTTAGTTGAGCGATTAGCGACCCAATTCACCCCCTCCCCCTCTTGGGTCCGATACCCCGGCACGTTCCTTACAATTGGTATCAGAGCTAGGGCTCACATCTCTTGCGAGAATAGCCAATTCCATTGGCAAATTTGTGAGATAGCTGTAGGAGTGCCGTAGGCTTCACCGCCTAGTGAGTTAATATGTCCGGGGAAGGGATGAGTACCGATAGGGCTCCGTTTTTCGATGGTAAGGGCTTCTCTCGGTGGAAGGTGCTCATGGAAGCACATCTTCAAGCCCGGGGGCTTGATGTTTGGCGTGTCACTCAAGAGGGCACCCGTAGCAACTCCGCTCGTGAGAGGCAATTTGATGCTATTGCTAAATCCATTTTGCTATCCTCTCTTTGTGATGATGTGTTCAATCGTGTATATGCTTCTCCTAATGCTCATGTACTATGGAAACAAATTGTTGAGAACCATGGTGGCTCACCGGATGTGGCCAATCAAAAATACCATGTTCTTGCCGATGAGTTCAAGATGGCGGGCAAGAAGAAGAAGAGCAAGCAAAGAAGACATCAAGCTTGCCCCGCTATCATCAAGGAGAAGAAGGGTGGCAAAGGAAGTTCAAGTGATGAATCAAGCAAGCTCTTCACCACTCGGTCATCACACATATGCCTCATGGCCAAAGGTAATAGCGATGTAAGTGATGATCCCTCCTCCTCCGATGATGAGCCAAATGAGATTTGTGAGATGATGAGCTTAATTAAAGAACAACAAGATTACATGCTCAAACAAAAGGAAGAAATCTCGGCCCTCAAAGCTAATGAAGAGCTTCATGCTTCTTTTGTCTCAAGATACGAGAACTTGCTTAACAAATTCAATTTGTTAGACAAGGAGCATGAAGAGCTCAAGAAGCAATTTGAGGACCTTGAATTAAAATATGAATCTCTCACAAGCTCATTGGATGCATCTATTCCTTGTGCTATTCCTTGTGCAATTCCCATTGTCAAGGTAGATGCGTCTACCTCTTGTGATCTAACCCCTTGCAATGAGAATGTGGTTATAGAAACACTTGATGATCTCATTGCTAAGGAGAATGAAGAGCTCAAGCAAGAGGTGGAAAGGCTATGTGCGGACTTGAGGCGGCTAAAAGGAAAAGTGGCACGAGAACAAGTCCAACCTCCTCAAGATAACCCCTCTAAGGGCGTGAAGAAGCTTGAGGAGCCATCAACCGTGACTTGCTTCAAGTGTCACAAAGAAGGCCACAAGTCCTATCAATGCAAGGAGGAGATGGTCCAACAAAAGAACAAGAGCAAGAGCAACAAGGCCAAGAGCTATGCTAAGGTCAAGAAGAAGGCAATGCAGGAGAAGAACAAGAACTCTCCAAAGTTGAATGCCTCAATAATGTACACCAAGCCCACCCACAAGGCAAAGCAAAAGAGCAACCACTTCATACTTGAGAGGAAGAAGAATGGTAAGGTGGTGGCTCATACCACGGGGTGGAGAAATCAAGGATGGAACCGGCCTATTTGGGTGCCAAAGGAAGTGATTCATACCATGAAAGGCTCCCAAAAGGTTTGGGTCCCAAAGACTTAGAAGAAGAGAGCGGCATCGGGGAATTTGGAGACTTGGCAAGTTTTTGGTGCATAAGTAGGGATGCATCATGCATTTGGATTAAAGCCAAGTATGGGATTGAAAATTAGAGACCCAAATTCCCCTTCCCTACATATGAGGTAAAGAGCAAGGTAAAACAATGCGTCTATCATTATAGCTCATATACCTCTCTAGGATTGCATGAGCATGTTCAATCATTTCAATTGCAATTAGTATCATCTATTGCATTTGGTATCTTGGCTCGTGCTCTCCTAGATCACATATGGTATGTTGCTTGTGCTAACCGTCTATTTTGAAGCAACTTACATGAGCATAACTTGTGGTGTATGGAAAACACCATTTTGACCATGGCACATGTTTCACAAGAACAAAAGGTTACAATTGGTATTTCATTCTCACTCTTAGTGCCTTTTCATTTGGTGCCATGTTTTCAAGTTGTAGATGTTGATCCCCCCACGTTGTCAATTACAAGTGCATACACTTGGTTATGTGATTCAAACACCATTGCACACTTTGAGGGGGAGCAATTCTGTAACTTGTTTTTGTGTGACTAACATGCTTTCAAGTGCTATTTGTTGTAGTCACCGGGCTCTACCTCCTATGAGCTTCATTGCTAAGGTGTGTCCTTCCCCTACATTTATGCCATGATCCAAGAGCTTACAAGTGGTCATCAAGGCTACAAGTCGAATGACAAAGGGGGAGAGACGGTCACTACAAGAGATTGCTACATTCGGTATCTTATTCAAGGAGAAGAGCAAATAAAAAGGTAAAATGGCCTCTCTAGTCAATTCCCTTGCGACTAATGCTTCTCTTTGCTAGTGGTTGTGTTTAGGTCTTTTAGGTGCTCGATGACAAAGGGGGAGAGAGATCCCATGCAAGCAAGATGCATAACTCAAGGGGGAGAGATTTCCCATGCAAGCATTGCAAATCAAAGGGGGAGAAATATCCCAAGCAAGCATTGCACATCACAAGGGGAAGAGAGATCCCATGCAAATTAAGAAAGAAAGTCTAGCACCAAGGGGGCGAAAAGATGAAGACCATTAGCAAGAATATGATGAAGTGAAAAGAAGAAGGCAAGGTGATAGGGGGAGGTACTTAGTTCAATATGGGGGAGAATTGTCAAATCCATGATCCCATGAACTACATGTACCAAACTCAATGCTCAATTTGTGCTTCAATCCCTCACGTGGATATAAAGCCGGAAGCATCAACTAGATCATATGCCGGTGGAAAATGAAGTTGAGCATTGGATAATTCATCCAAACAAGCTAAGTTATTTCTAACTCATTGCGATTTTCAATTAACATCATTTATTGCATTTATCTTGCTTGTTTTGGTTGTGTTGTCATCAATCACCAAAAAGGGGGAGATTGTAAGGAAAATGGCCTCATGTGCCATATTCCATAGTTGTGTTTTGGTGATTGATTGACAACCAACACTTGGACTAATGAACTTGTCTAGATGCACATTCTCAGATATTTAGGTCCAAGGGATGAAGAAGGAGAAAGAAGAAGAACATGCAGAAGGCAAGGCCCAAAAAGGGTCGCCCCGACCCTGGGGGAGTTTGGCCTTGGCAGAAGTTCGCGCGCCAGACCCTAGGGGAGCCTGCCTCACCGACCCTGGCTGCGAGCCCCTGGCGAAGCTTGACTCACCCGACCCTTGGGGAGTTCGCCTCGCCCGACCCTGGGCTGAGCGCTGCCTCGCCGACCCTGGCTGCGAGCCTCTGGCGAAGCTCGACTCGCCCGACCCTTGGGGAGTTGCGGCTCGCGCGACCCTTGGCAAAGTTCGCCTCGCCCGACCCCTGGGTGGAGTGCGGTTCGACCAACCCGACGGGTGCGCCGACCCTGGAAGCTCCGCCTCGCCCGACCCGATGGGTGCGCCCGACCGTGGAAGCTCCGCCTCGACCGACCCGACGGTGCGCCGACCACAGACTGGATGGTACGGACTCACGCACGGACTAGGACCGGACCAAGTTACCCGAGGCTGGAGAATCGAACCGAGAGAGGAAAACAGGGAGAGGATGGTACGGTCTCACGCACGGACAAGGACCGGGCCAAGTTACCCGAGGTTGGAGAATCGAAGCCGAGAGAGGAAAACAGGGACCGGATGGTACGGTCTGGGAAGAGCGTACCAAATAACCTATAGGCTCAGATTGCAGTGCGTCCAGGATACAAGGATCGGATGGTCCGACCTAGGAGACCGGACTAAGACCGGACCAAAGTACAAAATGACGTATGGGCTGCAGTTACTGTTGGAAAAGTGACTGGACCGGATGGTCCGGTCCTTAGAAAAGTGGTAGGCCGGACCATCCGGTCTTCACTGCATCAGCAGCCCGTTGGAGCAACGGCTAGTTCGACTTTGGGGGCTATATAAGCCACCCCACTCGGCCATTTGAATTGGGTTGGAGACTCTGAAGTTGTGAACAAGTGTAGAGGTGTATTCCAAGCATATCCATCACTCCAACCACCATATGAGAGCTTAGTGCTACATCCAAGCAAGGTTAGGCTTAGAGAGAGTGAGCTTGCGAGCTCTTCTTGAGAGAAGCTCCTGCGTGAGCTTGTGGAGAAGCCTTGGCTGCGGTCAAGCCACTTGTACTCGTTGCTAGACCCTCCTTCTGGGTGTGGAGCGGCGGCGACAACTTGTGCGGGGATGAGGAGACCCTACAAACTCCGTAGTGAAGAATCCGGCGCCTTGTGACCGGAAGAGGCGGTGGCGGTGGCTAAGCCTTTGTGGCTTGGTGGCACTTAGCCTTTGCTTGCCGTGAGCCTTGGTGTGGCGAGCGCAAGACGTGACCGGAAGAGTCTTGGTGCTTGGCTCGGATTTTGCCTTTGGTGGCGAGCCCGTGGATGTAGCCCTTAGTGGTGAACCACGTTAAATCTCTGTGTCACCCTGGGAGTTTGCATGCCCCTTCCTTACTCTCTTTCCTTACCGCATTTACGTTTCTGCATTTATATCCCTTGTTTGCCTTTAGCTTTCCTAGTTAGTTGATTAGGTTTGGCTCTAGGTTGCAAGTCTTTTGGGTAAGGTAGAGAGCGCATAGATAAACCGTAGAGATAACTAGCATGTGTAGGGCGAAATAGGTTTATTCTATGCACTAGATAGCCCTAGGTTTTAGTTGAGCGATTAGCGACCCAATTCACCCCCTCTCCCTCTTGGGTCCGATACCCCGGCACGTTCGTTACAGAGTCGCGCATGACAGGTACATGAGCAACTCTTTTGCCGGTTGATCAGTCGTGGCCCTGATCGGGGATTTGAGTACTGGCGGGTTTGTCAAGAACTTCTTGAGAGCATCAAGCGCTTCCTGAGCTTCTAGTGTCCATTAGAATTTGTCCACCTTTTTGAGTAACTTGTAGAATGGCATTCCGCGTTCTCCTAGTCGAGAGATGAATCGCCTGAGGGCTGCCATACAACCAGTTAGCTTCTGAACCTTCTTCTGTGACTTGAGAGCTTCCATCCAAAGGATAGCACTGATCTTCTCCGGATTAGCTTCAATGCCGCGCTTGCTGACCACAAAGCCGAGTAATTGCCCGGCTGGAACCCCAAAGACACACTTGGTTGGGTTGAGCTTCCATTGGAATCTTCTGAGACTACTGAATACCTTTTGAATATCGTCGATGAAGTTTTTCGGATCAACTGTCTTGATGACAACGTCATCAACGTAGGCTTCCACATGCTTTCCCCAATGCTCAGCTAAACATGTCTGGATGGCCCGCTAATAAGTCGCTCCAGCGTTCTTCAACCCAAACAACATGTTGTTGTAGCAGTACGCCCCAAAGGGGGTCATGAAGACTGTCTTCTCTTGGTCTTCCTTGGCCAGAGCGATCTGATAGTATCCCGAATAGCAGTCAAGGAAACAGAGTAGCGAACATCCGGCTATTGAGTCCACGACTTGATCTATCCTAGGTAGCCCAAAGGGATCTTTCGGGCAGTGTTTGTTGAGATCACTGTAGTCAAAACACATCCTCTAGTCTTTCTTATTCTTCTTGAGTACAAGAACAGGGTTTGCTAGCCATTCTGGGTGCAAGACCTCTCTAATGAACCCAGCAGCTTGAATCCGGGATAACTCGGCTCGAATCGCTTTTCTCTCTTGTCTGGGGTGAGTCGACGGAGCTACTGCTTGACCGGCCTTGCGCCGGGATAAACCTTTAACTTGTGCTCGGCCAGTTCCCTTGGAACTCCCGGCATATCCGCTGGCTTCCATGCGAACATGTCGTGATTGTCCCGCAGGAACTGGACGAGCGCGTCTTCCTATTTGGGAGGAAGGACGGCACTGATCGCTACTGTCTTAGATGGGTCGGGGAGCCCTAAGCTTTCTTTAGTCGCCACGGCAGCCTGCATCGCTGTGTGTGGTGTAGCTTCCTGGACTGGGATTTTCGGCTCTTCTTGCTTCACCTGAACCTCTGTTCGCCTAGTTATTCCAGCTTCGGTAGCCAACTGCATCGTCTCCCGAGTCACTTCCACTGCTTCCTTGAAGTCTACTCTCACTTTTAATACGCCAGATGGTGCTGGCATCTTTAGTAGCAGGTACGAGTAATGCGGGATAGCCATGAACCTAGCCAGCCCTGGCCACCCGATGATCGCGTTATAGGAGTTGTTGAAGGTTGCCACCTCAAAACACAAGATTTCTGTTCGAAAGCTTTCCTTCGTGCCAAAGGTGATAGGCAGGCAGATGTGCCCGAGCGGGTACTCGCCAGCCCCCGGCATGATGCCAAAGAAAGGACTGTCTAATTCTGTGAGGTCTCGGATGGAGAGACCAAGCTGATGAAGAGTCTTTGGAAACATGATGTTAAGGCTACTGCCTCCATCCACCAAGACTTTCCTGAATCGGCAATCCTAGACAACCGGACTAACCGTGGGCGGAAACTTTCCAGGCTTGTCGAACTTCAGCCATTGGTCAGCCCAACCGATGGAGATCGGAGTATCGGACCATCGGTATGGCTCTGGTGGCTCGTTATCTGCCATGGCAATCTGACGATCAGTCAGCTTCTGTTGGCGCTTGCTCTCCAGCGATCTGTGTCCCCCAAAGATGACGTTTACCTCCCTCCGGACCTGAGGGAAAGCTTCACCGCGAGCTCTATCTTGCTGCTGATTCTGAGGGGGTGGTGGTGCCACGTTACCACTGTTACCCCGCGACTGTGGTTCTGGAAACGCCTGTAGCCCACGCCCGTGAGCTAATGAACTCTTGAAGTCTCTACACTCTTTTAGCTTGTGATGCATATCGTTGTGATACGGGTAGGGCCGATCAAGGAGCTCGTCGAGGACATGATCCATTCCACCACGCGGAGGACCGCATACCGGTCCTCTCATAGGTGGGCCACGAGGTCGCGTTGGGCGAGGTCCCACGGCATTGACTTCTTCACGCTGACGCTTGTCCCATCGTCGGTCTTGTCGGGGTTGATCTTCGCGCTTCTCCTGCTTGCCACGATCGCCGCGGCCTCGATCCAACAGTCCGCGAGCCTGCTCATCTGTGGTAATATGTAGGTTGGCTTCCCTAAAGAGCTGATCCGCCGTCATCGGATCCTTCTGTAAGAGGGCCCTTGTAAAGTGCTCGTCATTAGAGCCTCGGTAGAAATCCTCTATCACCGTTGAATAGGAGATCTTTGGAATAAGGTTCATCATGACCTAGAATCGCTTCATGAAGGAGCGGAGATTCTCGGTGTCCTGACGTTTGACTGTCTTGAGGTCCCATGGTTGTGTCGGTTTTTCCAAAATAGACTGGAAGTTGGCAATGAAACGCTTGCAGAAATCTTCCCAACTGTCGATGCAATCGTGCCTAAGGTGTCGAAGCCATTGCAAAGCATCTTGTCCAAAAACAATTGGGATGTAAGCCATCATGACATCTCTGCTGGCTCCGGCTACCTGAGCTGCCGTAGAGTATACTGCCAACCATCCTTTTGGATCCTGCTTGGTTTCGTACCTTTCCACGACAGAAGCTTTGAAATTTTGAGGCCACCGTACCTCACGCAGACGCCGAGTGAAAACTGGGATACCGATTATTTCAGCATCTGCCAGAGCTTTGCCTCCTCGACCACGTCCTCCGTTGTCGTGCCGATGGGGATCTTGGCACCCGCCTCAGCCACTAGGTGTTCATGTACCGACTTTCCTCGCGCAGGAGAGGTATTGACAGAGCCTTCTCCTGACTAATAACCATCACCACCTCGTCGATCGTCATGACCACGATCTCCTTGTCTGAGAGCGCCATGATTGCTATTGTACTCCTCGCGACGCTTCATCTCCGCTTCATGGGCACGAGCCCGCGAGCTTTCAATGATGCTTCGCGCGTCGCGGGTTCTGTTGATCTGGTTCCTCGCATCTTCCTCAGCTGGTGCGACGGGTATGAGGGTGTTAGCTATTTGCACCAGGAGGGTTTTGACATCGTGGTTCAATTGTGGTAGCTCCTTAACTGCCATGGCCGCCACGCCCCCAAGTTGACTCGGGGTATTAGCGGCTCTGACGAAGTCTCTCAAAAGATTGTGTGGTTGTACTCATCCAGCGCATGGCCGAGGCTGCTGCTCTTGCTGTCTTCGTTCCCCCTCAGCAGTTTGGTTGGTACAACGCTGGCCTCGCACTCCGTTTCTCCAGCGGTGAAATTCTATTTCATCCGGAGTCTCACCAACTTCTGTAATCTCGTTCTCTGAGACTACCATAGACGGATGTTCATTTCCAAAATTGTGATGACAACGAATAGCTCGAACTCGATTGAGCCGGTGACGGATTGCGCGCTGTTCATTCGTCTCCCCATCTTGAGTCAATTCATCGTCAGAAACTTCTTCGATCGGAAATCACTCGAGGACAAGGACTTCGTCTGCAAAGCCTCCAGGGTGTGCAGACGAGCTGCGCGGATCATGAGAAGGTGTGGAGGGCATCCTGGTCGTCGAACCTAACCTTGGCCCGACTGGTTCCGTGGTCGCGGAAGAGTCGATGACGTAGATGGCATGCGTTTCCTCATGACGCGATGGCAGTGATCTTGGCGTCGTCGATGTAAACGACACTGACTGAAGGTCGGCCCAATGTATGGTTCTGCCAGCCAGGGTGAAGTTGATGGAGAGCCCCGTCTGCCGTTCTCCCACAGACGTTGATGTTGGTCGAGTAGTCCTCTGTTGAGGTATCTGGGCTTCCTCCCGCGCACCCCCGTTGTTGTTGAGGGGAGTCGAGGCGCGAGAGTGAGCCCTCTGCTGCTCCATGTTATAGACGTTCCTCCAATCGGCGTAGATCTCGTCTCGTCTCCCGCCTTGCTAGGTCCTCGGGTCGATGTGGGTTGCTCGATGTCGCCCACCTCCTCCTTGGCGAACTTGACGTCGGGCCGGCATGGTCGATGAAGATGTGTTCTGAGCCACCGGCGCTGAGTGTTGGGACCTAGCAGGTCTAGCTCCACCCGACCTGCTATTTCTTAGAGCAGGAACAGATCGGTTTGAGCTAGATCTCTTGCGAATCCGACCCAAGCGCGCCCCGTCACGGACCCGACTAATCTGAGTCCAGGTTGAGGTCGAAGAGGTAGGAAGTGGGGTACGTCAGACTGGTCCTGTCGTCTGGGTCGATGTAGATCTGGTGGAGGTTTGCGCTGGTCGCACGACAAATGGAGCTTGCCGTGGCACTGGAGCGAACCTCGGTACAGTGACGTACTGTTCCGATCTTCCGATGTGATGAAGTCGACGAAGATCGCCACGCTGGTCGGCGATGAAGGTTATTGATCCGAAGCGGATTGTCATCCCAGGAGCGAAGTTGCCGAAGTTGCTGGTGGAGTTGGCCATATTGAGCTAGCCAAAGTCGATGTCGCCGGCCCCCTACTTGGCGTGCCAACTGTCGGTGTTTGATACCGGCAATACACCACGGGATGCCACACGTAGTGCTTTTTAAGCCCGGAGAATCAACTGTAGCACAATGGTTCGTGTAGAATTGTGATGAAGAACAAGAGAACACGAGGTTTATACAGGTTTGGGCCTCGTAATGCGTAACATCCTACGTCCTGTTTGGTGCTGAATGTATTGATTGATGTCTCGAGATTAAAATGAGCGCTAGGGCTTGAGGGCTTTCGTGTTTGAGGGCTATGAATCTGGATGTCTTGGATAGGTCCCTCACCCGCCTTATATAGTCTGGTGTGGCTTGGGTTACAAAGAATTCTAGTCCTACTAGGATTGGTTTCTATCTATACCTCCCTAATCTGCTACGACATAAAGCTGGAGAGGTTCCCTTGAATATGCTTTCTCCTCTTAGTAGGACTTTCCTTGCTTGGGTTCTTTCACTTCATAATACTTGACCGGACCAGTTGGCCCACCTGCCGACTGACTCATGGTCTGGCATCTTCCGAGTTTTGTTCGCCAATGTCTCTTACTAGGCCCGAGCTAATCAGTCGGCTTGCCAACCAACTGACTTATGTGCTTGGGCCTTCCATAGACCCATGTCCTGAATCCGTGACATGAGGACCCAGGGGATATCTATCCCTCAGAATCCTCAATTGCCAAGCCGGCGGCGCCATCGCCCCTAGCCTTCCCCACCCCTATAGACGTCACTAGTCCGTCCACCTCTGACAGCATCCCCTTCAAGGCTGCAACCATCCAAATCCCGACCCCAAGTTTCAACCCCGAATCCCTACCCGAACCCTAAATATATTAGTGAGGGAGGAGTGGGAGGATGGAGAGAGAGCGGGGG
This sequence comes from Paspalum vaginatum, assembly GCA_030272315.1. Taxonomy (NCBI): domain Eukaryota; kingdom Viridiplantae; phylum Streptophyta; class Magnoliopsida; order Poales; family Poaceae; genus Paspalum; species Paspalum vaginatum. The sequence goes on from CM059016.1 coordinate 5,801,400, forward strand.
CATATGAACCTCAGGAGAAAGATGAAGAGGCTCGGTGAGAGACGATAAGGTTACATGAGAGGGCTGATTTTTGTTGTCGTGTTGGAGTGAAAACGTTATGGCCGGATAGACATACGTCTTTACCTTAGTTTTATTAAAATAAATAAACGCTACTGCTTCTCCATTGCTGCAAAATACGGTTGAAGGTAAGGACCGGTGCCTAAGATGGGGGGGGTGAATTAGGCTTTCCAAAAGCAAAACTTTCTAAAAACTACAACTACTAAGCAAAACCTATGCAATGTAAATCTAGCTATGTGCACTAAGGTTTTGCTAAGTGTTGCTACTTCTACCGTGGCCAAGTCTTGCAAACTAGTTCCACCTAGAAAGTAACCTATCAAGCTAGTCTAGGAATGTAAGCACACAATTTGCAAGAATGTAAATGCGGAAGCTAAAGGGATAGGTAGAGATATGCAAACTCCCGATGATGATGTCGATGATAGCACACAATGCAGACGTGGAGATTTTTTCCTGAGGTTCGGGGAGGCCAACGTGCCTCTACCCCCTACTCCTTGTTTGGTGCCCCCGTAGGCTTTGATCACACGTAGTCCTTAAAGGAATACGGCCTCGCCCTCGCAAGGGAAGAGAATGGCAAAGTGACTTCCGCGGAAGTCAAGCCACCACGGTCAGGTCTTCAAATATTCCCGGTACACACCCACCGAGCCTATCTCTCGTGTAGTCCTCTACGGACTACGGCCTCGCCCACGCAAGGGTAGATGATGGACATGACCATTGGGGTCTTCTGAGTCCTTCTCGCGGAGCCACCCGGCCGTCTCCACTAAGGAAGCTTTTGGCCAAACCGCCGAGGGCCTTCCTATCTCTCACAAGATGGTGGTGGCCACTCCACACTCTGGAGGGTCTCCTAAGACTTACAACCACACTTGATACAAGAACGTGCACATAGGCACGTATACTAGACAAATAGGCTTAAGCCAAGATGCTAACAAGCTCTTGCTATGCCGGGATGTGTCTATTTGCTCACAAATGTGGTTGCTACACTTCAAATGGTCATGGGAAATGTGTATCAAGACTAGTATGAGCTCAGGAGTCATCAACCACACAGTGGAGGCTGGCCATAGGGGTATATATAGGCTAAGCCTCAAAACTAGCCGTTGGGAGCTTTCTCCCCTTTTCTGCGCGACCACCGGACCGTCCGGTGCGTGTAATTGACTAGCCGTTGGAGTCGACCATTGGAGCTTCGAGTCGACCGTTGTGAGCACCGAATCACCCGGTGGTGACCACCAGACCGTTCGATACGTGATAACGTCCGCGGTCTTCAAGTCAATGTAGCTTTTGTCTATAACGTCTGGTGCGTTATATATAGCGCCGGGACTTGGTCGCTCCATTTTCGCTGTCTATATCGTCCGGTGGTGACCACCGGACTGTCCGGTGCGTGTAATTCACATCGGGTCTTGAGTCTTCAACTTCGGGCTTCTGGGAACCACCGGACCATCCGGTGCGTGCAAAATTTCGGCCCGCTAACCGGTCAGCGGGACTGCCGAATCAGGGCATAAGTATGCACCTTGATAACGGCTTGGGGTCTTCTCTTGTGATCTTTTAGACCTTCTTGGAGGTGTTTGTTCCCCAAGTCCATCTCTTCCACCCTAGGACTTAATAAAAAACACTTGCACACTAATATTAGTCCCATGGCGCGTGTTGTCAACTCAATCACCAAAATCATATATGGATACTAAGCACGAGGCTTAGGACCTATTTTCCTTACAACGGTACATATATAATCTTTAAAATGTGTCATGAGTGATTGATTTCTATGAGCGAAGTAGCATCCATCCATATATAAATATATTACATAACTAATTAATATAAGAGGAGGCAAATAGTTAAACGTAGTAAAATTTTGTTCGGGAGATGTTCTACAAGTTGAGAGAGCTGATTCTCTAAAATCTTCATCATTCCCACTAACTGTTGGTTAGAACTTCCCATAGTGGTGATCTTGCCATCTATATTTTCTAGCACCTTGTCCACAGCCTTGAACTAGGAGTGTGTATCTTTGTTGATCTTGGCTTGCTCTTCCATGAAGTCCTTGAGTTGACTCCGTAGAGGAATGGCATTCTGAATAGCTGATCCAGCAGTGAACTGCGGTCGATTCTGCCTGTAGTTGGATGGAGGAATCCAACCTTCCTTTCTTGCATAGTCCAGTGCCTTAGCTTCCTCTGGGCATCCTTCTCTCGAATGGCCAAACTCACCACACTCTTCACAAGTCATCATGGCTTCCGTAGACTTGACTTCCTCTGCTCTGCCACTCTCTATCTTCTCAAACCTCCTCATGAGTGAGTCGATCTTTCCACCTAGAATTTCCTTCTTGTCCACTTCCAGCACACTCTTTGCCACTCCAGTGGATGGAGTGAGTGCTGGTTGTGGCACCACCCTATCTGTTCCTATGCCCCAAGTTCCATTCTCGGCGATCTTCTTGAACAAAGCTTCGGTCTCTGTAGATCGAGCTTAACATTTTTCCAGACTCCACTGTCACTGGTAACCAGGTAATCGACGAGAAACTCTCAACATGCATACGTAGTCTAATAACATAATTAGAGCAATTAGAACTTCTAATCACCATGATCACAAGAACTAGAAACACAACTATATCATTAGTAAACTAGATTAGAGATCAAAAACGCTAGATAAATAACACCCTTAATGACATGGTCTAATCAACAAGCATATAGAACTAATCTAATTAGAACTAAAACATGCATAATTAGAACAAGAACATGATAATTAGACAAGAACAAAGCTTCATTAATCAACTGTATCAAAGTTACATCCATGATCATACATTCCCTGATGATACAATTAGACCTCCAAAGCTAGATAATTAGAGCACCGTGCAAGGCCTCTAATTACCTCTAGGAACTAGAAGACTTCTAATCCTAGACTAGAATCTCGACCCTCTGCTCTCTCTGGTTGTTGTCCCTCTTTCCGACGTCTTCACGACTTGATAATGAATCGGATACCTCGACTCGGGGCCTAGACTAGCTAGTTATACCCTGAGGATGTCGTGGGTAAAAAGGCAAGTCGAACCGACTTCAGAAGAGGTGGGGTCAGCCGACCAGGGGGAGTTTGGTCGGCCGACCAGGACTCTTCCTGCATCTTCTTCTTTCCATTTTTTGCGGGGCAATTGCTTGAGCTTAAGTAATGTTTGTGCGGGGTCTTCGGGACTCTGATGCTTCTAGAATCTTCATAATGGGCCGAGCTTCGTCGAATATCTTTGGGGCTTTGACTTTATTCACATCTTGAATAAATAAATATCTCTATTTTTTTTGTGGCTCTTGACACTTCATTGAATATTCTGGTTATGGAGCCTTTATGTACACAAAGGGGTCATGAGTACATCAAGCGTACATCTTCAATTCATGTCTTCTAGCGGTCTTTTCTTACTCAAAGTTGATCATGGTGAATCTTGCGAAAAATTGCCTTAAAACGTGTAAAAATCACATGCAGCATATTTCCAAGACAATATTGCAAAATACACAATAATCGGTGATAAATGTTAGTAAGAGATAAAGTTGATGCATAAAATCAGTGAAAAACTATATAAAATGATGTGTAATTTTCAAACAATTTATTTTATGTGCAGAACAATTTATTATACATTTAGAACAATTTAATTTAGATGTATAATAATTCATTATGTATATAAAATAAATTATTAGAGCTATATTAAGTTAGAAAAGATAGAGTAATAAATATAAGGCACGTGGACCAAAACAGTTGAAAACAGTTGCTTAAAATGTGAGAAGACACGTACACTCATTAAAATTTGAAAAAAGATACCGTTCTCCAAAATTCGCGATTGCTAATTTTCTACCGGCCCGGCCCACCAACACAGCAGGCCTAAGAAAGCTCACGTCCAGCTCGTGCTCGCTGTACTCGTACGTCCTCTTCCTCGACGCAGACGACGCGCTGGGTCCGGGCGCCGCTGGGGGCGTCGAATAGGGTGCCGCCGCGGCGCCAGCGTTGTTCTTGTGCTTCCTCGTCCCCGTCCAGCTGCTCGCCGTCCTGCGCGGTCTCTTTAAATTTCTGATCTGATGATTGGCCGTATCGTCATGCGCTCGCGCCATGTGCGCCGCCGGAGACGACCACCACGCTGCATAGCCGCCGACGTTGTCCATCCCGTCGGCGAGGTTTTCTTTATTTGTTGATCTATCTATCTATTATTATGTTTTTTTTCTTCTGCCTTACATATATGTCTAGCCGGCCGGCGGCCAGGTGCATCATCATATATTCATATATGCATGCATGGTGTCGGATCGGACTCTCGAGTCCTGTCCTGCTGCGTAACTAGGTAGATCGATCCTAGTACGTCTCCTACTATACTATACTACGCACGTCGTTGTTGATCGGGATCCTCCCTCCCTCCCACCGATATCGCGACCGTGTTGCCACCACGCTGAGTCGCCAACCCTGTCCCCGCGCCGGCTCAACGCAACACCGAGCTCGCCATCAATCCCGCCGCAGCCAAGCGAATTGAAGTTCTCGCTCATGTGCGCGACACAACACGTCCTCTATATAGCGCCCGCGCCTCCTGCTGCCCGACCACCACCAGCAGCCGCCGGGGTGGTCGTCGTCCGCGGCGTCAGCCACGGTGCCAGCGGCGACGGAGGACTCGGAGACGTCGCTGGCGCGGTCCACGGACGCCGCCGCCTCCATGGGCAGCGGCGGCGGCTGCTTCATTGAGGAGAACGAGGACCACGAGTCCACGACACCTCCAGGCCGACATGCCGCTCCGTCATAATCCGTGCGGTGAGGCCCTGGTCGGCGAACAGCGGCAGCATCATGAGCAGGTGCCTGAACAGGAAGCTCTCCATGACCGAGCTCTACCCTGCGTGTGTCATGAAGGCGCCCACGGAGGCGTGTGCCAGAACACACACCTGCAGCATCCACCCGACGTGCACCACACAATGCTCGAAGCCGTCTGGGGGAAATGTCAAACCACATCCATGTGTGCTCACAGGCACTATCCTGGGTCGTGGCTGTCCGTTTTCGTGCCCCACGAATCTCGAAACATGATTCCCTCACCTACCTATGATTCCCATGCCTACATCTTATCTGCACGGATCTCGATACAGCTTCAATGGCCATGATAGTCCCTCTTCCCCTGCCCGGGAACTGTGGCCGCTCATGAGAGCGTGCGTTGCCTGCTCCATCCCGAGCACCAGCGTGTGCACGTGCTCCAGTGTCAGCAGTGCCCTGCTCCCCAATGCGACGTAGAGCACCGACCTCGTGGGCTGGGCGTTGAGCAAACGCATGAGCACCACGCTCTCACAGCTTGTCGAAGAGGCCGCCAAGGAGGGGGCAGAGCAGGCCGTCCACCTCGCGGCTGCAGCGGCAGCAGCGCTGCGTCGTCTCCTAGAAGCTGCATTCGGGTCGGGGTAAGCCCTAGGTGGACACATGCGGTCATGCCCAGGAAGGAGAAGAGCCTCCTCGAGCTGAACCTCAACATGCCCGCGACGCGCGACGAGGGGGAGCTAGCTCCGGTGATTACTTTCCCGTGTTTTGCCTTCGTGGTCGCAGAGAGGCCTCCGACGCCGCTGCTCTTCCCGCCGCCAGCCATCGCCCATCGTGTCCACCCTCATTGACGGCCCTTCCCCTTAAATCCTTAACCGGACCACCGTGGACATGCAGGCTGAAGCCACGGTGGGACACGTGGGCTGGCCACGTAGGCAGAGTTGGCCTGGTTGGCCTTGGTTGGATGGCGACTAATCATCAAAAGAAGTTTATGGATCCAATTGTGGACTTTAAAAGTTCATGGAACTAGATGGTACATCAGGAAAAATTTAAAAAGCTAGGGTGCAATTCACTCTAATAATAATCTACTTGCTCACTTTGGGATCTTATTCCCCACATCCCACCACAGGGTTGTCCCACGGTGGTTTTGAGATCGGTTAGGGTGGCAAGGAGATCGTGAATGGAGTACAGAACGCAAGAACACGACGATTTGGACAGGTTCGGGCAGCTGAATTGCTGAACCCTACATCATGTATGGGTGTGTGCAGATTATATTGCTGTGTATGCGGGAGTTGAGAGAGTTTCCCCGTTGTCCCTAGCCCCCTTATATAGGCCAAGGGGCTAGGGTTACAATGCGTATCCCTAAAGGATTACTCCCCAAGAGGTTTTTCCCGGATTACATTCTGAAATCGTAGATGAACATCCTAACAGATCCGATCCAAAGCTTTCCCGAACGGTTTGCTTGAGCCCTGCGGCATGTACTGCCTTGCTCCCGAAGCCAAACCAGTTGGCCCACCTTTAGGATGACACAACCAGTTGTCATTAGTGACCCAGGGGCATATGGCTCCCACAAGCCCCTGAGCTTCATGACGATTTCATAGAAATTGTTTTGAAGGTTACCATGGAGTTCGTCCCGCCAACCGTTCTATGGAGTCCATATGCAGTAGCCCCCAAGTTTTGGGTTCACTTGAGTAGCAATCAACTCGAAACTTTGAACAACTTGATTATGAAATTGCCGAAAATGTTTTTGTAGAAATGCTTTTCCTAACCACTCCCGTAGCGCCCAATATCCAAGAGGCATGAAAAATGTGTCTTAGAGCTTGCCTAGAGTGGTTGTTGAGTTACACCATTGTTCCCTGATTCCACAAGATCAGGGTCGAGTGCTTGGAGGTTGAGTCCAGAAAATGACAAGAAGTCGAAACGTTGCGTCTGCAAATCTTCCAAATATGTGTGAACACCAGTGTTGTCAAAATCGCTTTTTCGAGGAACGCCCATTAATTGCCACGTACTGCCCCCGGAACCGGAAAGGCTCCATGCGCGGGAAGCCAAAACGCCACCCGTGTCCTTATATAGAAACGATCTCGGTCGCCCTATCAGATCCACCGCCGCTCCCCCTTTGCATCTGTTAACTGCTCCAGCCCCTTCTCTCCATCTCTTGCAGGCGGTAGAGCTGAGCCCACTCATCTGGGTTCTCCATTGGACGATACTTCTCGATGTTGATCAGCTTGAAGGTGGAGGGCCAGGAAACTGCCCTAATCCTGGCAGAGAAAGCCTTGGTGCCGTCGTATTCGTTGAGCAGCGGGTTCTCGAAGAGGGGGTCGTAACGCCGATGCTCGATGAGTGCTCTACTGGGGAGAGGACCGTTGTCGGTCGCCTTCTGGTATTCTTTGTCCCGAGCCATCCGCCGTTTGAGCTCGGCCGCCTAGGCCTTCTGTCGGTTGGAGTTAATGCGGAGGCAGAGATCTTTCCGGCCCTTGATGGTTGCTCTGAGATCAATGGGTTCGCACTGCGGTGGGTCGGGTGGATTGTGGTCGACCGCTCCTTCTCCCGCGAGCTTCAGCCCTTTGAGGGCCAGTTATTGTAGCTTCTCCTTGGCGGATGAGGGTGGAAGGTTTGCTGTGATTGTGTCCATGGCGGCAATGCAGAATTCTTTGCTGGAGAAGGGAGAGGAAGATGTTGCATCAAAGTCGTCTCCCAGGAACCTTGTTGCGCCCACGGCTAGGACTCGGCGCCTGTCCGTCCCTTGAGGAAGGGTGGTGGGCTCCACCTCCTCGGCTGCCGCCTTCTCCTTGTGGCGGCGGTCACGATCTTGGTTGTGTTGAACGCGCTCGTCTCGATGGCCGGTCGTCTCGCCGGTCTTAGAGACCTCATCTGCGAAGACTGGGGCGAGCAGCGCTGCCCGCTGGGCGCGCCTATCCCTTTCCCCTGCTTGTCGACATTGTGGAGACGGCGGTCATTGTTGGATCCGGGGGTCTCCCCTTTGAAGAAGGGGGAGTCGGGTGGCACCGGTTGTTCCTACTCGCGGAGGTCTGCCATGAACGCCTCGCGCGAGGGATCGTGAGCGGGCCGGTTCGGCATCTCATTTGTTTGAGGAGGGCTCGGCGAGCCGATGCGTCGCGAACCGCACCACTGAGTGGTCCGTTCGGTTGGGGTGGAGTCGATGACGAGCCCCAAACGGAGCTTCGTCAGAGGCATCGGCACGTCCTCGAAGTCAAAGATGTCGTTGTCAATGAGTTGCGGAGGGAACTACTGGTGCATGGCCTCCTAAACAGTGTTGGAGTAGATGGCGATCGTGTTGCGTAGGCCGTACGGAGCTGCGGCTGCCTGTGCGTGGGATTCCTGAGGCTGGGCGGCAGCTTGAGTCGTCGAAGGGGTTTGCCCTGGTGGTTGTCTTGGAGGAGCAGAGGGTCTCAAAGCCTGATCACCCGGGGGGGGCAGATTGGATCTGTCCCGCGTTTCGCGGGAGGAGGCGCGTCTCATGCGCTCGGGTCGAGCGCTGCCGCCGAGTGACCTGGATCCACTAGGAGGGTGAAGGCGTTGAGGCCGCCGCGGCCGAGGCCGGAGGGAAACGTGGCGCCAGTGAGGGCTGACCCAACGCGACCTGGGCCCGAGTGGTAGGAGTCAGGGGCAGAGCGCGCTGAGTGGTCGGCGCTGGCCACGCGGGGCGAAGCCTCGCAGTTCGCATGTTTGATGAGGGCAGCCCGACGCACCTAGGATGGGCCAAGGAGGCTGCCCGGGCCGCCTGACCTCGGATGGTAGATGGGATTTGCCTTGGCATTTGCTGATGCGGAACCAAGGGGATTGTAGCTGTGGCACCCATTGCGTGAGACAAGTTCCGCCCCGTGGTTGAGGCAAGTGTCGGAGCGTGCGGCACCATGTGTGCTGGCAAATTGCCGACCAGATGAGCGTTGCCGTGCTTGTCGACAACGGAGGTGAAAGCTCTGAAGGAGAAGATCTCCCCCGGCTTGGACTTGATGGACGTGTGGAAGGAGATTCCCATCACGATTTGTGAATCCTACGCACCATCCCCTACCTGGCGCGCTAGCTGTGGGATCTTATTCCCCACAGTCCACCATAGGGTAGGTCCCGTGGTTGTTTTGAGATCGGTTAGGGTGGCAAGGAGACCATGAATGGAGTACACAATGCAAGAACACGACGATCTAGATAGGTTCGGCCAGCTGAATCGCTGAACCCAACGTCCTGGTGTGTGCAGATTGTATTGTTGAGTATGCTGGAGTTGAGAGAGTTTCCCCGTTGTCCCTAGCCCCCCTTATATAGGCCGAGGGGCTAGGGTTACAATTTGTATCCCCTAAGGATTACTCCCTAAGAGGTTTTTCTCGGATTATATTCCAAATCATAGATGAACATTCTAATGGATCCTATCCAATGCTCCCCTGAGCGGTTTGCTTGAGCCCTGCGTCATGTACTGCCTTGCTCCCGAAGCCAGACCACTCGGCTCACCTGTCAGGGCGACACAACCAGTCATCATTAGTGACCTAGGGGCATATGGCTCCCACACTCAACATACACGTATGACGCATAGAGGATGGCTTCTTCGGTTCTTCCTCTCCTAAGCGGCATATATACGTGAACGAGCCGGGATCGATGATGCACAATTCCAAAAGGGACCAGCGCCTACTCTAGCAGACACAAAGCCCAAAGCCTCGAGGCTCAAGCACCGATGTCACCGATGCAAGCTTGTACATACACCGCAGCATGGCCGGCGCACTCTGGCCAGTACACCTCTCCGTAAACACGGCCTGACGGAAAATCACGTACGCCGTCGAATATAAGTCTGCCCTCCACCTAGAACCAAAGGATGTGAGCAGCACGTACATCGCCACATATGCCCAAGTGAATATTGCATTACATCAAAGGTCACCCAATGCTCAGCATACACCTACGCCCCATGACAGCCTACTCTGACGCCGATTGGGTCGGCTTCTGCGTCTTCCTCCAAGACGCATTGGTGTACGTCATGGACTCATGTGTCGAATGTGGTGGATCGATCTAGCTCTAAGAGCCCCACCACTAGTGGGTTCTAGCATGAGTAGGTGGTGATCATGTGTAGATCTAGAAGGGAGAAGAAGAGAGGGAGAGAGATCACCTTTGGTGTTAGGGAAGGGCTCGATCAGTGGTCCATGACCAACGGGATTTCCTTGGTGAAGGTCCTCAGTGGCCTTCTCCTGCTGCTCCATGAGGCGGAGCTCTTCTGCCTGCTTGGCCTCCTGCTCCAACCTCCTCTGCTGCTCCTAGACATCCCAGCGTTGCCGTTCGTGGAGTCAGCCATCGGGTCGGCGATTATGTGCGGTGATGGCAGTTGCTCTTCTAGTCATTTGGTGCACTTGGGAGATCGGGTCCCTCATGTGGTGTCGGGCTAGGGTTAGATGGCGGCTTCGTTGCGTTGGCTTCAGTGCCTGCCCCTAGGCCCTCTTTTTTATAGCGCACTGTGACCGAGGGCCACAACCAAAGAGGAAAGTTGCGCCCCTGATCAAGGTGCGGAATCAACTCCGGATCGGTCTCATTACCGTTCTCGAGATCAAATCTAACATTCTCCCCCTTGATCTCATCTTGTCATTTTCAAAAAAAATCATTCTGTGCTTTGTCTCTCGACAGATCAACACACCGAGAATAATGCGTTCAAATCACCAATTACGTGCAATTGAACTCATTAACTACAGTACATCTTTTTATCTCAAAATTAAGCATTCTATGAGATGGTTGTCTCAATAGCCTGCAATCCAGAATCATAGGCCTTTCTGTAAACCCATGCTGGCTAAGTGTTTATTCAACACTTTGGGTGAAACGCCTTTAGCCAGCGGATCCGCAAGAATTTCTTCGATTCCTAAATGCTCGATGTCAATAGTGTGATCCTAGATCCTCTCCTTCACAACATAAAACTTAATGTCAATGTACTTCGTCGCACCACTTGACCTGATGTTGTGACAATATTCTACTGCTGACGAATTGTTGTAGTATATCTTGAGTGTTTTTTCAATGCAATCTACCACTTTCAAACCGGGTACAAATTTCTTTAGCAACATGGCCTGTCCCATTGCTTCAAAGCAAGCAATAAACTCAGCATACATTGTCGATGATGCAACGATGGATTGGTTGCAATTTTTCCATGATACGGCCCCTCCTGCCTGAGTGAACACGTATCCAGACGTGGACTTCTTGGTGTCTTTACATCCAGCCCAGTCTGCATTTGTATAGCCTTCTAACTTTAGGGCATCTGTATTTTTATATGTCAACATGAGGTCTTTCGTCCCTTGCAAATATCGCAAGGTTTTGTTCACAGCTATCCAGTGAGCTCTTTCTGGATTCGCCTGGTATCTTCCAAGTATCCTGGTTGTGTATGCCATGTCAGGGCGTGTGCACACTTTTGCATGCATAATGCTTCCGATCGTAGAAGCATATGGAACCGATTTCATCTGTTCTTTCTCATAATCATTCTTGGGACACTGAAAGTTCCCAAATTTATCGCCACTGACTATCGGGACAAGCCCTGCATTACAGGCTTGCATACCATATCTTTTCAAGACATTTTCAATATATGTCTTCTGAGACAATCCTAGTATGCATCTATTCTGTTTCTGTGTATTTCAATAGCCAGGACATAGGATGCCTCTCCCATATCTTTCATGTCATAATTCGAGCATAGAAATATCTTTGTCTCTAGCAGTAAATCCATATCACTGCAAGCTAGTAGGATATTGTCCACGTACAAGACTAGGAAAATATACCTTCCATTTCAGAACCTTGCATAAATGCAATTGTCCTCATCATTCTCTTTGAAACCAAACTTTCGAATGGTCTCATCAAACTTTAAATACCACTGTCTTGAAGCTTGTTTCAATCCATAAATGGATTTGTTTAGGTGGCATCCTATATTTTCTTTTCCTTCCACAACAAAACCCTTAGGTTGAGCCATGAAATCATTTTCATTAAGCACTCCATTCAATAATGTTGTCTTTACATCCATTTGGTATAATTCCAAATCAAAATGAGCAACTAGTGCCATAATAAATCTAAAGGAGTGTTTTGGCGAAACGGGTGAGAAGGTCCAGAGATATTGCGCGGCTGACAACTAGAGGCGTCCTATGAGATGGGCGTAGGTCCAGTGGAGGACCGCTCGTGATGAGGGAGTTAACGCATGTCCACGCCGCTCCCGGCTATTGTCATTCAGGATAGGATAGGTGTGGCTCGTCCCCGGTAACATCGGACGGTGAAAGCGACGCTACACCCTTAGCCATTTGTCAAGGGTGGAAGCATCACCAAGCCCGAACCCAATCTGACGCACCATCTCAACGTCGTAGAAGCAGTGGCGGAGCCAGGATTCACTGAAGCCCCGGGCCAAATTGTGATAGATTTGTGACAAAAGCATACAGAAAAATATCCATAATTCAAAAGGTGAAATCACATTCAGATTCAGTGCGAAAATGGCCTACTTGTGCCTCAATTAACTGAGTTTATACTATAAGACATTAAGTTGCGTCGCTGGAGAAAAAATGGATCTAATTGTTCTAAACTTTTTCATCCTCTAATTTGAATAATTAAATTTTGCATAAATTCAAGAGTTCGATAATTCAAGTGCAAAGTGATTAACAAGTGGAGCACATCACAATCAAACTACCAAAGCGCTAGAGACTGAAGATCAGAGAGAGGGAAGAATCTATCCTCCACATGGAGCGCCGCCACACGCCAGCAAGGAGTCAGCCAGCCGCACCACCGCCCTGCGCAGCCGCGCGCCGCTGCGGCCACCCGAATGCTGGGTTTCCCAACGCCGTAGCACACGAGCCCCCGTGCCCCGTTGGGCGCTGGCCAGGCGAGCCGGCAAGCTCAGCTCGCAGAGACGGAAAGTGGGCAAGCAAAGTGGTACTCGTGCGGCTGCCCCCTGCATCGTCGCGCGGCCGCCAGGACGTTCAGCCCACCGTGGCACACCAGCTCCCGTGCAGCAGTGCCCTGTTGGGCGCTGGTCCAGTCGCGGAGTCCGGGAAGCAGGCAGGCGGCGGCAGTACTCGGGTCTCGGCTCTCGGGAGAGGAATCCACGAGGTGGGAGTTCGTGTTGGCTGCTCCTGTGGACATGGAAAGGGAAGGGAGATGGACCATGTCTATGGGCTGATGTCAAGGCAATACAAAGGCCACGCCCCGGGCCATGGCCCGGGTGGCCAGGGTCCTAGCCTCCGGTTGTCAGCCGCCTAGTTCTCACCGGCCATCAGGAACGCACAGAACCTACAAAACACGAGGAACATATCAAGGATCAAAGCAATAAACAAGCCAACGTATGCTGGTAGTAACACGCTTCACGTACAGAAGCAAACGCATCGGAGAACGGATGGAAACGACCTTGCCGGCGTGGGTGGCGAGAATGGTAAGAGGCTGTGGTGATTTCGACGCTCCTGTAGGTGCGTACTTATAGCTGCCCAGAGCCGATGATTGATGATGGGCTATCACAAGATATGTGGCAAGTAAATCATGGCGTCACATCATGGCGAACTTATTTGCTTTAATATTAGAATAGAGATATAGTAAAACTATTTAAAATGCATGCACCCCTTATTATTCGGATTATTTGGATGGATGTAGCATTAATCTATCTATTATATTAATAAGGGAGTGTTAAAAGAAGCCACCACGTTCGCCGAAAGGACCAAGAAATTCTCACGTTAATCAGAAAAAAGAAAAACTCTCTACCGTTGGATTTTATGAAGATCTAACGGTCCAAAATAATATAGGATTATATGAAGATCTAACGGTCCAAAATAATATATCTATACCAAAATTTTCACGTCCTATTTATAGAAGGAAAGGTATATACGATAGGAAACAATACATGTAGATCGAATATATCATCATCGGTTTTGATTTTCCTTATCATATACGGCGTGGACATCATAGCGTGCGTAGTTGGAGTTGGAGTTCGTGCTCCGTCGCGCCGTCCTGGGCGCCTCGCACGCCGGCTACGCACACGGTCTCGCGCAGCCGTGCATCTCGGTCTACGCACTCGACGCGGTCTCGCTCGGCACGCCCAGGTACGCGGCGTATCACACGCTCTCGACGTGCTCTGTGCTCGGGCGCTAACTGATCAATAAAACCTTTTGGCTGCTGCTATGGCGCGTATATATATATAGGTGGTACAATCGGTGAGGGCCAAGGAATGTGCTAATGACTGCTGCTGCTGCTCTTTCATGCCACCAACTAACCAAGTGGATATATGCAGAAATAATCAGGGTCTATATTTGACCATCAAATCTGTGGATCATAAAATCTGTAGAGAGAAAAGATACATAATGTGATATACGAGCAACCGATTGAAAATAATGCAAGACTGCTGCTGCTGCTCTTTCATGCAACCAACTAACCATGCTGTCTATATTTGACCATAAAATCTGGATCAGTTTATATTGAGAGAGAAAAAGATACATAACATGATATACGAGCAACCCATTGAAAATAATGCAAATGCGAAAAAAATAATGCGGGTATTATGTCAAAATATCATGGACAAAAAATATAAGTATACTTAAGGCTAAACTAAATTAATTAAGAATTCATATAGCATACAATAATTGTCACTAAAATTTAAAGATTTTGGCTAAACCTATTGTTCAAGTAAAAACAATCGTCTTGAATAAATAAACTAATAAGTTTTCCAACAAGAGTAAACATAGTATAACTTTTATGCATAAAGATTTCTAATAGAAATTAAAGGAAGCTGATTTTTAAAATATATGACAGTGACCTGGCTGCACAAACTATTATATGGGTAAGTGAGCATTAAAATAAGCCGCGAAGTTCGTGAGGTGTACCCCAAAAAATATCATGTTAATATTTGGAAAGAAAATATCTAAATTATTAGATTTTATAAACATCCAATTGTCTAAATTCAATCAAGAGTCTATGCTAGATATAGTTTTATATATGTTGTGTGATATGAAATAAAAATTAGTATTTTGAGACAATATTCTGATGAGCAATTATGAGCTTTCAATCCAACTACAAAAGGAGATTGGAACTATGACAAATAGTACGTATATATGTTCTTTGAGAGGACTAAATATGTCGATACAAGTCCATAAGTTATCATGAGATTTCAACTTAGAAAAGATTTGGTGGCAAGACCTTCTCTAACACAAGTAGTTCTTAGCTCCAGTAAATATAACATTGACACAATTGATACAATTAACTTGGTATGCTACAATTGTTTCCTGATCGATGAATTGTGTAATATTCTTATCAAGTTGTTTGATTTATTTTTTTTGTGGGATCCATTGATAGTTTCATTATAAGCTTTGTACTGAAAATTCTTAATCAATTAGCACATTAAGTTTGGATCCATAATGTAAATACATAGCTTAGGAATGGTAGTATCATACTACCATTGCGTCAAAAATAATAAAAGTTGTGTAAATACATAGCTTAGGAATGGTAGCTCATGATAGATTTAGTCGATCTACAGGTCAGTACTTGGTCTATTGAATATTTAGTCCAATTCGTTTGTCTTATATTAAAGTGTCAACATCTGCAATATCAAATAAATATACTACCAATACAAAATTTATGGTAGAATTAATCAAACCAAATTGATGTGTAGATGTTGGTGTCCTTTCTAAATGAAATGATTAGTGTTATATAAATTTCACACGAGATAGAGCTAAACGCATAGGTAAAGACAACAAACATAAAAGTAAGGAAAAAGTAAACAAGAATATTAAAATATTAAATTGATTAAAACAAACATGTTTAGAAAAAACTAGCTACCCGCGCTATTTGCGCGGGTCACTCTTGCTAGTAGACTACTATGAGCCTGGTTGTTAATCCTTGTGAGGCATGCTATACATGAATCAATATCTCCATACCTCTTAGCTCAAGATAGATTCTAGATGTAGATGTTGGATATATAGAATTTATTAGATGACTTGGTGAGCTTGATTCTGAGATATTTATTATATCTAGGTCTAAGAGAGATATCCTAGACTTTAAGATACTCCAAAACTTTAGTAGTATATATAGCACAACACATCGAAGGGAGTTTTGTGAGGGCACACACACAAAACACATTCCTACCAAGGTGCTCTGCCTCGCGAAAGGAAAAAAAGGGCTGAAGCATTCTCTTCCTACATGGCCTTCGTCAACACGCGAGCACGGCAAAGATTGTGCAGTTGATGGCTGCTTCGTTCTTGGTTCTTGACTTCTTGCCATCCTTTCTTCCAACCCTCCATTCTGCCAAGCGTGTATGTATGCCGGGTACCCCCGTACTTTTAACTGCACTGATCAAGTTTTCAGGCATTTTCTTCGTCGTCAGATGGATTCTTTAACCAAATGATATAATCTCGCTCACCACTTGCATGCGTGTAGGCTTCGGCCGCTTCCGTGGGCGGTGCTTCCCGGCTACGGGGGAGGACTACTGCACGCAGGAGATCTGCCAACATGTCTGTGCTCTTAATGATGTTCCCACCAAACATGCCTCTGCAAAGATGTGCTGCTGCCCTCTGAAGCGCTAATTGGTTTAAAAATGCATCGTCAAACATGTATGACCGAAATTAAATAAAAGAAGCGTCTGAACTGATTAGACCCCCTCTCACTAGAACGCTAGTAGCGTGAGGCTCCCTTCAGTGCACCTCGTTTTTTATCTTTTTTAAATAAAATTTGCTACCAAGAGTCTAAACAGATTCATGGGTGTTCCCAGGAGTACCTGACTTCTCTAGCAAAATTTCAACCATGTGTGTTAAGTATAAACATATTATGAATGCCTACATTAATCTCACGTCGTTATAAAAATTATGAAATAACCTCTAAATGTTTATCTAAGTTAACCACTTTTGCAATTATATATAAAATAAACTCCTAATTTTTTTATTAATATTATTCACATGTGGGTAACTTTGAGGGTTACATTAAATAATTTTTATAATGCCATAGGTGGGTAATTAAATGTAAGTTTAGGTTTACGTATTATCTTTCTATTGCTAGCAGTATTTAAAAAAATAGAATGTGATGTATATTTTGGTAAGTTTCTGCTTTATTTTTGGAGAATTTTTAGCATTTATATTTTTTTCTTGTGTGTTGTTAGCATTTCTTACTGGAAAGAACCTTTGCATTAATTCTGAAAGGGCACAGAATGCCATTGTGGCATTTCAACCAGAAATATTATTCCAGAGTATCCTGAATCTCCATGAGAAAGCACTATATTTAAAGAGATTTAAAGAGTATCAATAAATGAAGTTGTTACTAAATTAAATACCAGCAAGCTAAGAATGAGTGTAAGGCAACGAAAAACATGTATAAGGGATGACAAATAGGAGTTACAATGGTACAGCATAAATGATAGGACATATAGCTGGCTGTGAGAACAACGAGAGACTGGTTCCTGCAATGTGAAGCGGTCAAGCAAGTCAAGCTCTGCCAGTACAAGGTTTAGCATCGCACTTTGGAATCAACCTAAAAGCAAAGCAACTACAAGGAAGAGCACTATCTCAAGTTCCTGCAATGTGGAGCGGTCGAAGCAAGTCGATCAAGCTCTTAGCTTGGTTTCGAAGAAAGCGCAGGCCGGGGAAAGATATCGTCCTTGCAATATTATTGGTGGATTATCGGAGAAGAAATGTGTTGTGCCCGTGCCGTTGCTATAATGGCCCAGATGGGTCCACGTACTCTGCCCATGCATGCAGTCTTCGTAATTTGCCAGGATGAGCACGCAGATTTTGCCCGTGCAGGTTTTTAGGCCGGAAGCCCGGAACGAGTATGTAGTCTCTGCCCGAGTAGTTCCCATTGTTGTTCCAACTGAAGACAAACTTGGCCAGCCCTCCAATGAGGCCGCCGGATCCAGTTTGTGCAACTCGCCAGTGAAGAGGTCACCAAAGAGGCAAGGACATCATTCCTGCCGGTTTGAGTGTAACTCACCGCTGAAGGGGTCACCAAGCCCTCCATCGTCGCCCAGGCCGGTCTCCAGAAATATGGGGCTCGGGAGCAAAATCAACGAGAGACCCTAAACATATGTGAAAATTTATATGTATAGTATAGCTAAAGCATGCTTTTACTCACTCAAATAACATAACTTTAATATTTATTGTTCCATATCATATCAAATACTAATGTTAAAAGAGTAAATACAGTGCTGACCTCATGTTCTAGCAAAAAGCATTATACTCACATATTTCTAATGAGTGCCAAGAAAATCAACGTATTTCTGTATTATAATCCAAAGAAAAAATAATCCGATTAATTCAAACATTACATCTACATAAAACCAAAGATTAATAAAGTAAATAGTAAATTACTATTTAGTAGCGAGTAGCGACCAGACCAGTGTGTCGCAGAGTTGGGGTCAAGGTCGATGAAGCTGGAACTGTGAAACGGTGTCGGCCGCTAGCGCCGGTGTCGTTGCATCTAGGGGCAAGGGCGAACCGGCGACTGGCCGCCGGCGCCGGTGTCGTTGCGAGGTTGCGTAGGGTTCGTCGCCTCGTCGGTTCCGGAGTATAGCAATAGCAGATGAGTAGGCGACGACGGTTCGTATCCTCGTTAATTTGGTTTCCGCGGCGTACTTAATCGAGGCAGACGAACAGGCAATCGGCAGCGGTGGTCAACACTCAACAGGCAAAGTTTACTCTTTGTTAATGGGCCAAAGCAAAAAAAAAAAAAAAACAAAACAAATTGGGGGCCCCATAGATTTGGGTGCCCTGTGCACAAGCACAGCTCGCACTTGGCCATCGACGGGCCTGTCGTCGCCGAGCTCAACGTCGCTGCTGGCTTAAGTCCGAGTCATTTTTAAAGTGTCATGAATTTCCATGAGAAAGCACTATGTTTAAAGAGTACCGATAAATAAACTTGTTACTAAAGTAAATATACTAGATATCTAACAATGAGTCTAATGTAACCACAAATATGTATGAGGGATGACACATAGAAGATCAAAAGGTACAAGATAATACTACCTCCAGTTTTATTTATTTGACGTTAGGACAAAGAAAACTATAGCAAAATAACTTTTTGAGGGTGTCGGAATGTCATATAAAAAAAAAGTTCTGAGGGAGTAACATATAGCTAGCTGTGAGGGAAAACGAGAGACGAGACTAGTTCCTGCATTGTGCAGCGGTTAGAAGCAAGTGAAGCTCTGCCGTACAAAGTATAGCAATGTACGAATCAATGTAAAAGCAATGCAACTACAAGGAAGCGCACTATCTCTGCCCGCACTTTTGCCAGGTTCATGCTCTTTACTTGGTTTCAAAGAAAGCGTAAGGGAAAGAATAAAATGGCATATATTTACATTTTTTCTTTTTCAAAAGATACACCGTCCTTGCAATATTCGTTTATTATCGGAGAAGAAATGTGTTGGCACTAGATTATGCCGGCAACAGGCCAACAGCGCTTCTGTAGGTCCTGTTTCGGCAACTCCCATGCATATCGTTGCGCATCTTCGTCACGATTATTAGGCGGCTACCAGCCCTCAATCCTCATACATAACTTTGGTTAAGCGTCACACGCCGGAATCATCTGCACCTGCGAATATGCAACCGCCTTTCAGTTGCAGGCCGCAAGCGCACTATACCTGGCACTACGCTTTAGCAGCAGGTTCCCGGCCGTCCGGTGCAGCGACCGGAAGCAAGTCAAGTCAAGATCCTTGGTCCTTGCTACGTCTCGAAGAAAGCATGAAAGGTAGCGACGGACTCATTATCTTCAGTTGCTTTTAATAAAAGTTCATCGTCCTTCTAATATTCGTTGTTTATCGAAGAAGAAACGCATTTGTAAAAAGTAAATATGTAAATGTATATATAACTGTATGACCATCAACTGGGGTGGTGGTACTACGTGGAGATTCTCATGTATTAATCGTGAAGTTTATATCTTGTTGTACACGATTTGCTGGTCCAAACCTGTCGAAATAATGTATTTTGTGTTCTGTATACCATCGATCTACGTCACAACCATCCCTATACGATAAACCCATCTGGTGAAGCATCCTAGGCATACAGCCGGTGCAAACACCGAAAGTTAGCAATTGAATTTGTATGTTAACTAGACCATATCAAGTACGTACATTATTAGAAAATAAGAAAAAATGAGAATAGCAATTTTAATAGCATAAGACAGTTATTCCAGTACCTATCAAATCCAATCCATAAAATTAAGAATAATTTTGATTTTATCTATAATGAAATACACATACACTAACATAAAATTAAAATGTACCAGCATTTATGTTTTCATTTTAATGTGTACAGTCCGAAGAGAATGCGCAAGAAAAATCAATTTAATTTGCCAGACCCAACATATATAATTCGTAGTCTAGTACAATTCATCAATTACCCTAATGATGTAGAGGCAGAGGTTACGAGCCATTTGCTACTAAGGCTCTATTTGGTTTCTTCGGGCTAAACTAGACGGGCTAAACTGGAGGGCTAAATTTTAGCCTACCCCCATTTGGTTCTTTGGGCTAAACTTTGGGATAGAGCATTTACTAGGATGCAAAATGACCTCAATGCCCACCTTGTCTTCCCCCACGCCCCGCCGCCGGCCTTCCCAGCGCCCGCCGTTGTGCGCCCACCGCCGGCCTTCCCCACGCCGCGGCGGCTGCTCTCCGGCTGCTTCTTGGGATGGAGCTGGGGCTGAGCCTAGGCGAGGCGCCAGTGCGCGACGCCGGGCGTGCGCCGAAGCTGGGGCTGGGGTTCGAGGTCTGGTTGTCGCCCAACGACAGCGCGGGGTGGGGTCCTTCTCGCTGGACCTCGGCCGGGCGGGCGCCGCAGCGCAGCAGCCCACCGCCGAGCGCTCGTCGTCGCGCGCCAGCGACGAGGACGAGGACCCGGGCGAGGTGGAGGCGACGCTGGAGGAGCGGTGGATGGAGGCCGCCGAGGCGCGCGAGGCGGAGCGCCGCGCGCGTGAGGAGGAGTGGCGAGGCGTGGGCTGTTAATACTTCAATATACCAATTGATGGCTAGATGTTTCTCTTTTTTGTGGAAATTTCTAGTATTTCTGTTTTTTTCTAGCGTGTCTCGTGAGGATTAACGTGGAGGCTCGAAAGGCACTAATTAGTAATATTAAGATGAGTTACATGTGGACGCGCAAACATTTATATTTTTTTCAAAAGTTTTACTTTGCCGTACGATTCTGCAACTATATATGTAGATTGATCCATTCATTCTCGTTTGTCGAGACCAGCAAACAGCTTCTGTCCAGAGTTAACTTAAGGTAACGCTTCCCCACCCCACGTCGATCGAGCAAAAGGCTGACAAGCTGATCCATGGCCGGCGCGTCATCGAGTGGCGACACCGACCTCATGGTCACCGACGACCTCAACGTGGTAGCAGTAGCACTCTACCACGACGACGGAAGAAACCCAGACGACGCCACCCGGCCCTTGGCGATATCCGACGAGGAGTACGCCGCGGAACTCCAGATGCAAGAGGTGATCGTTTCCTCAGTCATGGCGGCGACCACGTCACAGTCATCGCTCACCCCGCTGCTTCACTGCGCCGTCCACCCCGCCAACAACGACGACGCAGCAGCCGTTGAGACGCCGGCGGTTGTCGTAGTTGAGTGCTTCCCCTCCTCCTCGCCTCCAGCTCTTGTAGCCCCCGCCGCCGCCGGCGAAGGCACAACTGCGACGGAGACGCCCGCACCTGTCGCCGATGCCGAGGTCTGCAAGATCTGCCTGGAACATGTGTTGGACGTGCACCGCACCAGCCGCGGCTGCGAGCACGCATTCTGCGCCGCCTGCCTCGACCGCCACATCAGCACAAAGAACCTGGACGGCCTCTCCGACGTCAAGTGCCCCGGGGAGTACTGCGGCAGCGTCCTTGACCCGGAGCTCTGCCACGGCATTATATCCAGGGAGACCTTCGAGGGTTGGGGCGCCGCGCTGTGCAAGTCGATGGTGCTCAGGGACAGCAACGTTTTCTACTGCCCCTTCAAGGACTGCTCGGAGATGATGGTGGACGACCATGGCGGCGAGGTCGTCACGGAGTCGGAGTGCCCGGTATGCAGGAGGCTGTTCTGCGCACGGTGCCGCGTGCCATGGCACGCTGGCATTACCTGCGACGAGTACGAGCAATTAGCACCGGGGGACAGAGGAAAGGAGGACTTGGTGGCGCTGGAGATGGCCAAGGAGAAGAAGTGGAAGAGGTGCCCCGGTTGCAAGCTCTTGGTCGAAAGGCATGAAGGCTGCGTGCACATAAATTGCAGGTGAAATTAGTTTTTTTTTTTGAGAAAAGGTGAAATTAGTTATTACAAACTAAGTAACTTTTTACAGTTAATCTCGCGCGCTAGTAGACGCATAAGTTGATAGAACATGGTTTTCATGCCAACATATACTTGTATTTATAAGGCATATGTATTTATGCAGGTGTGACTTCCAGTTCTGCTATGGATGTGGCGAGCCGTGGGGGCAATCTGACCATTCATCTTGCAACGCAGGGTGAAAGACGAGCTTGGATTTGCATCATCTCTCGGTGGAAAGCCATTGAAGGTCTACGACACATGCAGTCAAACTATTTTTACTTATATGTGTTGTGGCACTACTACAGAAATAAAAAAACAAGTATAGTTATCCAAGATTTTTTTTGCTTTTACCTGCCGTCAATGTTGTTATGACGACACTACTACTATATGTATATTGTTGTGATTGAGATTTCTGCAGTAGTGCCATAATGAAATACATAGCAGCTGATAAAAACAAAAATAGTTTGACTGCATGTATGATAGGACTATGCAAGAGAGGTGTGTACATACAGTGGTACATGCAGTCAAACTATTTTTGCTTTTATCAGCTATATGTAATTTATGGCATTGGTGCAGAAATTAATGGAATAAAGTGTGTTATTATGATAAAGGAACAATTTTATATAATCCTTTGAAGCATCGAGGAGAGGACACATAAACACATGTACTACAAAACCGGGTATTGTACATCTTGAATTTTTGAAAACCAGACACAACCTCCTGGAGCATTATTGGTGAGTGGTTTTGCACATGCGGCATGCTATGTAGGACGGTTAGAAGGTCCCATTGGCGATAGCCTAAAAACTACAGTCAATTTGACATGGTTGGGGGGGGGGGTTCTGTACAACGCACGGCTATTTTGGAGATTCTAAGCATATGGTTGCTAAACAACATAAACATGCACTAAAGATGGTACATAAAAAACATGTATTTCTGCGACATTAACCATAGCTGCGCCGAATGAGAGAGAGATTAGATTAGCCTGCTATCTCCTCGCGTGACTTTAACTTAAAAACTTAATTACATAATATATTTTAGGAAAAAATACATTTTACATTCCCGAATTAGTCGTGTCATTCCATTTTCAACTTCGTACTATGAAACTAGACACTTTGGACTATTGTACTGCGAAACCGTACAAGTTTCAACCTTGTGCCAAAACTGGCTGTTTTTGTCCCAGACAGTTGTCCACATCACCTCCTTGCTGACTCAGCACTAATTTTGTGACACAAATTACCTCCCTCCAAGCTGCAGTTCGCTCACTCACCTTAGGCACTCCCAAACCCTATATCTCTGACGAATCCGTGCAAGTTTCAACCCTCGCACCGAAACCACCCCGTTTCCGTCCCAATCAGTTGTCCATGTCACCTGCTTGGTGACTCAACACTAACTTTGCGGCACAAATTACACCACCCCCGAGCCATCCCCTCACTTGCCTTAGGCACTCCCAAACCCTAGATCTTGAGGCGGCGACAAGGGAGATAATTGTGGTGTCTATGGTGGCAAACCCGACTATGCTCCACTAACACCGACAAGGGGTGGATCAGGCTGTGCTCTGCCGACATGGCAGGTTCGAGTAGCTCTGGGGGTGGTGGAACCTGGTCGAAGTCGTGTATCACGTGCAGGCAACATCGGGGAAAAGAGGAGTGCAGACGATCCAACCAATTCGAGAGTGTACAATGGATTTTTTTTATTGCCATGTGCGAGGCGCACGTGCATTTTTACTAGTTATGATAAAGGAAAAGGTTTATATAATCCCCTGAATTGTCGAGGAGAGGACACATAAAAGTCTGAACTACAAAACTAGATATTGTACATCTTAATTGAATTTTTCAAAACCTGACACATAACCTCTTGGAGCGGTATTGGTGAGCGTGGGACGGTTAGAAGGTCCGGCGATAGCCTAACAACTACAGTCAATTTGAGATGGTTGGGGCGTCTGCACAACGCACAGGTATTTTGGTCCCTAAACAACAAAAACATACACTACAGAGATGGTACATAAAAAACGTGTATTTCTGTAAGCACTCACTGTTTATAAAAATTACATCCGCAGACCAAAAACAACAGCACAAACACGAATACGTGTGAGAATAGCACAAAATAATAAAATGCACAGAACAACAGCATAAGGCGCATGAGCGAGGGTGGCTCGCTGCTCGGCACGCGGTGCTCCTACGCGTTGAGCTCGTGAATTAACATGTACACACACCTTTGCCGCGGCCACGTTGATGACGATTGAGCTCCGTCCTCACACTCCGTGGCAGCTAACCCAACCGTCGCGGTGCTGATGAGCAGAGCAATCCCAGCCTCACCAAAATCCTGTACTGTTGCTCTCATTCCTCACTCTCGTAAAAATGATTGACAACAAAACATGATATATGTATACATGTAGGCACAGAAAATGTTTTCCGATCGATGAGGGACGGCGGAGACAAGAACTACAAGAATCTGTATAATAATGGAGGATGCATCCAGAATATGGGGAGGTCGGAGGTGGCAAAGTGACACGGCTAACTCGAGGCAACCGGATCGACACGCACCTTAGCTTCAGTGGTCACTGGACGGGCTGACCGCGACAAGCCCGCCGGTGTGCACCGGAGCGCAACCACGGCCTGGACCAAGGCTACTTCTCCGTGTACTTGATGAACGTTAGCGACCGCTTGGTGGCTGCCTCGGTGGTGCGGGTGATCAGGAGTTTCTGCGGACATTCCTGCACTCCGTCAGGCCCTACGGCGACATCTTCTGTGTCGACATCAACCAGGATGACATGGAGAAGAACAGGGACGTGGAGAGGTTCGTCCCCCGCATCAAGCACAGCATGCAGAAACGAGAACTCCACTCCTGCTTGGACCGTGTTCTCGACTCTGGACCGGCATGCGCAGCGGAACCTCGAGGTCATGGAGGACGAGTACACCCTGGCGTGCCCTTATGCTCATCGTGATGGCGATGAAAGCTGGCACACGACTAGCCAGATGTGCACCCTGAAACGGACCTGTTACACTTGTTGCTTCTTCCCTTCCATCATCTACAAATAAATTCTATATGCTTCCTGTTTGGAAGGAACTTTTGTAATTTTATATGATAGGTCTTGGTCTACACTTGTTGCCTCACTCCATATGTAGCACAAATAAATACTTATATAGTGGACTATTTAAAATGCATGCGCATGCGTCCCTTATTATTCGGGAATGGATAGAGCATTAATAGCTAGAGACTACTCCGAGCCTGGTTGTTAATCCTTGTGAGGCATGCTATAAATCAATATCTCTACCTCTCTAGCTCAAGATAGATTCATAGATGTAGATGCAGATATATAGAATCTTATTAGATGAGACTTGGTGAACTTGATTCTGAGATATTTATTACATCTAGGTCAGCTAAGAGAGATATCCTATGACTTTAAGATACTCCAAAACTCTAGTAGTACATATAACACAACACATCAAAGACATGTTTTGTGAGGGCACACACCCATAACACATTCCTACCAAGGTGCTCTGCCTCGCGAATGGAAAAAAAAGGGGGGCTGAAGCATTCTCTTCGTACATGGCGTTCGTCAACACCGGCACGGCAAGAATTGTGCAGTTGATGGCTGCTTCGTTCTTGGTTCTTGCCATCCTTTCTTTCAACATCTGCCAAGCGTGTATGTATGGGTATCCCATACTTTTAACGGAACTGATCAAGTTTTCAGGCATTTTCTTCATCGTCAGATGGTTTCTTTAACCAAATGATATAATCTTGCTCACCATCTGCATGCGTGTAGGCTTCGGCCGCTTCTGTGGGCGTCCACCTTGCTTCCCGCCTACGGAGGACTACTGCATCTGCATGCAGGAGATCTGCCAACATGTCTGTGCTCTTAATGATGTTCCCACCAAACATGCCTACTGCAAAGAAAGCGTAAAGATGTGCTGTTGTCCTCTGAAGCGCTAATTGGTGTAAAAATGCATCGTCAAACAGCATGTTTGATCGAAATTGAATAAACGAAGCGTCTAAACTAATTAGACCCCCTCTCGCTAGAACGCTAGTAGCGTGAGGCTCCCTTCAGTGCACCTCGTTGTTGATCTTTTTTTAAATAAAACTAGATCTGTGTCCGTGCGTTGCTACGGCGGCTAACATATTGTGTTAAGTCACATTGAGATTCATGAGCAGTGTCTATCAGCACGTTCTTTTTTTTGACAAAAAGACTCTGGGAGAGGTCCTTACAGTGAAAAGGTATTTTATTAAAAACAGAAAGTACTTACATTTACAGGGTGTTTATAACCACCACGCAAAGAAAAACAAAATAGCAACCAAACTGCACAACAATACGAAAGGAAAACAGGTTGCAACGTGTTTAGAGCATCTTTTATAGAGTTTAGAGGCTTAGGTTTCAGAGGGATCAATGTATTCAACGCCAACCGAGAGTGTGCTGTTGTTGTATGCATTTGACTATTTTCTTGGCTTTGATAGTAGGCTCCAACGAAAATCTTACAACTATGCTTCTATCAACCCCTTTGGTTTCTATTGTAGACTGTTTTGGAGGCCCAGTTTGGATCAATAAGGTGATGGTATGTTTCCTGTCATTCATATGGGCACTCCAGAATTTTTGTGGAAAGTTGCCGTGTGTGAATAAAATAGCATCTCTAAATCATTATCTGTCGTTCCTCTTGAATTTGGAGCATAGAAAAAAAACCAAAACTTGCACAAAATTTTTTGAACCGAAGCCACATGACACATTAGGAAGATGACAAAATGCAATGTAATCTTCAAATTTAAATACATCATCCAAATGTCGAAGGAAATTCCCTCACATTATTTATGCTGTTCAACCATATCACCCATGAATTCAAGGTTGGTTGGTTAGAATGGGAAAAGTGCATCTGTAGCATATTTGTGTTTAGCCAAATTAAGATATATATATATATATATAGGAAGAGTTTTATCTGCATGCGCATGTAGCTACACTCACCTTCAAGAAATCAACAAGGGTATGTCCGAATACTCATTTATCAGTTTGAGTATGTTCACATACTTATTTTAAGATACCTCAAATGTCAGCACACGAAAAAATTACAAACCAGCCCCTGATTTTAATTTATTATGATAATACATTTATATTAATACATATAACGTGGTATGCCCATATAACTCAGGTATACTCACATACCTCGTGCACATACCACCACAAATGGCCTAGTATCATTACATACTCCATGTACATACCTTTCGTTCGACCAGATACCCTCAAAATATTGAGATACACAAGTG
The DNA here is from genome assembly GCA_030272315.1 of Paspalum vaginatum. NCBI lineage: Eukaryota > Viridiplantae > Streptophyta > Magnoliopsida > Poales > Poaceae > Paspalum > Paspalum vaginatum. The sequence goes on from CM059016.1 coordinate 5,828,648, forward strand.
TATATATATATATATATATATATATATATATATATATATATATATATAAAGAGCACCAATCTTACTAAAACATAAAGTCTGAGTACGTAGTTCAGATTAAATGGAGCAAGATCAGATTATGATAGCCATGTTCACTATTTTATAGTTAAGTGTTTTCTGAAGTTCTAAATTCTTTTAGTAGTATAGTTAAATTCTCATGTATTGTTAGGAGCAAAAAGTTCTATACTGTCTTGTGTCTTAGTAAAAATAATAAAAAATTAGTTAAAGTTAAATATCAAGTTTGTTCATCGGTGAACTTAATTTTGTTGGTGTATAATATGACAGAGGAAAAATATAGTTTTTCTCACTTGGATTAGACTAATTAATGTGCACACAGTATAGAACTTTTTATTATCAGCATAATATATTTTAATAACTATAATCAGCCTTCAGCAATAAAAAAAATTTGTTTACCACTTTTTCTCGCTGAATGCTGATAATTACTATTCTTTATCACATCCTCTCCCTTCACGTGAGTACCTTTTGTTCTTATCCATTCAAGGACCTAACACGTCTCTGTCTTCGGCTCGTCTCTCCCGTTTGCGACAGCTGACAGGCGCACAGCAGTCGCGCGAGGACGGGAGGGGCGCGGTGAGGCCAACCCGTCTGCCGGAGCGTCTCCTCGTATGCAGTAGCGCCTCTGCACCTCGCCTGTCTTCGGCGGTGCCTCCCCCTGCGTAGCACATCTGCCCCTCTGCCGCAGCAGCAGCTCCTCCTTTGCGCAAGCTCGCCTGACGGCATCACTGCTCGCCATTGTTGTGCGCTCTCGCCACGTCGATATCACAGCGGACGCCGATGCATCTGCCTCCCAGCAGCCTCTGACCGCGCGTAGTTGGCTGGTTCACCCAATTACCAGGCCGCACCGCTGTGACCTGCCGTTCGCGCTAACTGAATCCGTCATTTGCCGCTCACCTTCGATGTCCCCCAGGTTTCACGTCATTCCGCGCAGCCCGGCTGTGGCCGCCTGCCACTCCCGCGTCGACCGAGCTCAGTGTTTGCGCTCACCCGCACTGCTCCCCTAGCTGTTGTCGCAGACACCGGACGCCCACTACGCGCGTGCTGTCCAAGCCTGGCTTTTGCCCCGCCCCGGACGCCAATTACAGCAACCATGACAACCTCTTCCTTCCAAATTCGCCAGCATCAAAGAGTCCGCGACCCGCGTTGGTTCAGGCAAGGCTTACAGAACACAACGCATTTCCTTCCATTTCGTTCTGTTATTATCGCGCATGCATGCGTTTATTGCTCCTATAAAATCGGTTCTGTTTCATCGGTGTGAAAAAAACAAGAGCATGCGGAGGCAGAGCAGGGCACGAAGGCAGAACCACGGAAGCGGGTGTTGGTATCCTGTCACTGAACAGCACAATAGCATCAAATACGAAGGAGCTCTCTCTTTGGAGCCCTTAAAAGTGGTGAGATACGAGTGAGAAAATAGTAGGGAAAGGGAACTCTTTGCCCACTTTAAATAGTAGGGCAATATTTAAAGTTTTTACTAAATTAAATACCAGCAAGCTAAGAGTAAGTGTAAGTTAACGATAAACACGTATAAGGGGTGGCAAATAGGAGCTACAATGGTACAACATAAATGATAGGACACATAGCTGGCTGTGAGAACAACGAGAGAGTGGTTCCTGCAATGTGAAGCAGTCAAGCAAGTCAAGCTCTGGCAGTACAAAGTTTAGCATTGCACTCTGGAATCAACCTTAAAGCAACGCAACTACAAGGAAGAGCACTATCTCTACCTGCACTTTAGCCAGGTTCCTGCAATGTGGAGCGGTTGAAGCAAGTCAAGCTCTTAGCTTGGTTTCGAAGAAAGCGCAAGGGGAAGATAAAAATACATTATCTTGAGTTATTTTTCAGAAGATACATCGTCCTTGCAATATTGGTTGATTATTGGAGAAGAAATGTGTTGTGCCCGTGCAGTTGCTATAATGACCCGGATGGGTCCATGTACTCTGCCTGTGCAGTCCTCGTAATTGGCCGGGATGAGCACGCAGTGCAGGTTTTTGGGACGGAATGAGCATGTAGTCTCTGCACGAGTAGTTCCCATCGTTCTGTTGGCGCCAGGATTTAGCCGACCCAGTTAATGGGCCTAAATCGGCTTAGGGCCGGAGGAGGCTATCCAAGGAAGAGATAGCGTGTTCTATGGGCCAAAAGACCGTGTATCTAGTAAAGAGTCTAATCGACTCGGTTAGGGTTTCAGGTTAAATTAGGAAGGGATAGACTTGCTATCCAAGTCTACGGACTATAAATATGTACACATGCCTATTCAATAAGATTGGCGACATACGTTCATCAAGCAACGGTTGTCTCCAAACTCTCTCGGCGCATCACCACCCCTAAGTGATTAGGGTTTTCAAGGTATATCGCCATGATGCTCTATTGATCTCTCGTGTAGATGTTGATAGGGCTTTACGGAGCTTTTGCCTATGGTAATTCTTGTACTAAGCATTGTTGTTGGCGAGAATTGCTAGTTATCTTATACACAGGTTCGATCTACTATTTATTTGTGCTTCACGATATAGATTGAATCGTGTATGTTCTGCACCATCATGCCGCTTTCACGTTTTACATGTTTTACGATGTATGCGAATTGTACATCGTTGGTTTAGCATGGTGTGGGTACCATATCTAGCTAATGTTGACAGATCTATCTCAACTAGAAGGGTTCCCTTTACAATACTGATTACGCTTGCTTTACTATAGATCAGCTTTGGTTTTGACTTTATTTCTATACCATTCTTTTACATTTGTAATAAGCTGATCTGAGTAAGCAGATCTCATCAGTTATGTTTTCACGTCAAGAATTCGGCAGAGTCGTGCCGATGGTCAAGACCCGATGCGGGGAGAGCCGATCCGAGCGATCCGGCTAGGACTTACATTTGCTCTGTTTCTTGTCTGTTTTGCAGGGAGAATAAGAGCCAACCACCACCACCACCACAACCTTCTTAGCTAGGTCATCAGCCAGGTGGCACGCCCATGCACCGCAGCCAGCGATCGACTAACCAACTAGGTGATCGGGAGCTGCATCAAGGAGGAGCAACCTCTACGTCCACTACACCTCCCGGCTCGCATTGTGCTGCCCGCCAGAACGCTGACCACCAGTTTCCCACGGCAACACAATTTTGGCACGCCCAGTGGGACACAAAAGTATCATCGGCTCATTGTCATGGCCGGAGATTACACCAAGGAGTCTACTGAGGACGAAGTCACACATGTCGAAAAGGTCGAGGACCTGCCCGAGAACCATCAGAAGCAATATGCCTCGGTCGTCGAGGGTTTGAAGAAAAAGGTGCTTACCATGTATGGAAAGACTTGCCATTGCACAATTAGATTGCACGGGGTTCCGGAATCTCTCCTCGACCAAGTAGATCTGATGACTCCTTCGCAGCAATGCACAGAAGCGCTCCGTGAGGAGATTCAAAGGATCACGGTACATGCTCTCATCCGACAGGCGACTATCAACCACATGGACAACATCGTCGTCAAGACTGTCAAAGCTGCCCTGGCCGGTGAACCTCTCCACATCACCGGCCCCTCGTTGAACGGTCGCATAGGAGAAGTTATGTTCTACTCAAGGCCACTTAACCCCATCCACATTGAGGTCCAAGGGGACAATGTCACCGAATTCCTCATGCACCCACCGCGCGACGGCGTCCCTCTGCAGCCTCGGGTTTCATCCACCCCACCGTTGGTCATCCCTGAAGGGTACTTTTGCCAGCTGAGGTATCGCCAGTTGGAAGAGAGAGAAGAGGCTGCACTACCGTACCCTAACCTGGTGATCGTCAACCAACGACGAACTCAACCGCAAGGCGCACAGGAGGTACAGTCTCCTCAGAAACCGGGGAAGACAGTCGACCAGGAGATGGTCGAGTGGTAGCGCTTGTACGGAACAGGGCCGATCCGATATGATCAGGCCGGTTTTCCCGCTGGAGCCGATCCCAACACTGTTCAAGACCAGGTTTCCGAAATATTGAGGAATCAGTACGGGATTGCGCCCAAGCGGGGGGCCATCACCTATGCCAAGCCATACCCAGAGGCGTACGATCTCCTCGAGGCTCCTCCCAAGTTCGAAACTCTAGACTTCTCGTAATTCAGCGGGAACGACGAGGCCAGTACTACCGAGCACATCAGCCGATACTTGGCAAAGTTGGGCATTGCGTCTTGAGCCGAACAAATGAAAATTCGGTTGTTTTCTTTGTCGCTTACCGGGCCAGCCTTCGGTTGGTACACCATGTTGGCCCTAGGATCGATCACCACCTGGAAGCAGCTGGAGGAAAAGTTCCACGCTCAATTCTTTTTTGGGTCCGACGAAGCCACCATTACAGATCTAGCTAACATCCGGCAAAACCTTGGGGAGTCGGTACAGCAATACATCCACCGATTCCATGAGATAAGAAACAGGTGCTATGATCTCCAACTTCCAGAAAGATACCTCACGAGACTGGCCCACAATGGCATGAGCAAGGCCATCAGAGCAGTCTATGGGCCAAACGATTTCGAATCTGTCGGCCACCTAGTATCCAAAGTGTCTGCATATGAAAGGAGTCATCCAGAGCTTTTCCAGGAAAGGCAGAAGAGGAGCATCGGCTGCGTCCAAGTCAATGAGGATGAACCATTGGATGATGCAGATGCTTACCTTGTTCAATGGTCAAGGACAAACCAGCCGTTACAGTGTCAGTGGGTGAAGCACCCTAAGCCCACCCCCGGTTTGGATTTTGACGTTACTAAGACCGAGCTCATCTTCGATCTGTTGCTCAAAGAGAAGCATTTAGTACCTGTGACCGGGCATCAAACACCCTCGGCCAAAAAAATGCACAGTCGTAAGTACTGCAAGTGGCATAACAAACTCGAAGGTCACAATACGGTCAACTGCAGGGTTTTGCGGTCAGAAATACAGAGGGCCATCGAACAAGGGAGGCTGGTCTTTGCCCGTAATATGATGAAAATCAACAAACAGCCCTTCCCAGTCAACATGGTCTGCACAACTACCCTGCCATCCGAAGAAGGCCAACTACCCATCGACTCCACTGGATTGGCTTTCTAGGACCGCGTGCAAAAGGCGATCACCTCTGGAGGAGTCATCCGCCACAACACAAAAGGACCAACTTTCTCAATCAACATGGTCCACACAACGGCAGAGGCAAAGGGAAAGGCTAAAGCTGATCCACGTGACGATTTGCTGCTGGGATTCAAGGCCAAAGAACACACGTCGGTCAGAACAATCGAGAGGAACCGATGGTGTCGTCCCAACTCGGGGGTACTGATGGGCATGTACGCACACCACCACCAGCGTAATGAGGAGTGTCATCATCTTGACAAAGAGGAGGCATTCTACCGTGAGCAGCGTCGCCACCGTGAGGAACTCCGCCAACGGTACCCGCGCTCACCAAGGCTTGATGTATGACAATGGGAAGGCCGGCAGGAGCACGAAAGTTATCACCACGCCGCCGATCGCAAGGAACACTGGGACCATCCCTACTTCCACTTTTGCTGGAGCCAAGGTATGGATCAGCTCCCAACCCCTGACGAGTGCCCTGAGTGCTCTGGCTACAGGGCCCGGTACACCAGACCATCGGTATTTGAATGCCTGGGACATGCACCGTCGCCACGTCATCGACACACACCTTTACCGCCACGCGGGTGCATTCCTGCACCATGGCATGGACGCTCTCCTTCGCCACCACCTCAACGACCTATGTCCCCGCCAAAGCGATGCCCGTTGCCTCCACTACCGGGATGGGTGCCGTCCCCTGCAGAGCTGAGAAAAGAGCCGCCTCAGGCCAAAGATGCCGAAGCCGACTGGCGCCAAGAAGAATGCCACCTTCCCAGATGGTGTCCACTAGGACTGTCCAGGTCGCAAAAACATAGGGTTCAACTCCTGCGTAGCTTGGAACATGCCGAAGAGGAATATCTTCGGCTACAAAAAAAGGTTGTCGGGATTTATAAATTCCAAGTCTTCGGTTAGGACGCAACCTCACCTCGAGGTGCAAGCCGCATCCCGATGCGGATGACAAGCTATCAAAGCCGATATCGGCCGACCCAACTGATGTGGCTGGTACCGCAGGCATGGCCAACGGCAGCCAGTCCCCTGGTGAAGAAGATTTTGATAATGAGGTTGACGCATTACTCAAAAAGGCCACAGCAAACGTGAATATGGTCCTCTATCTACCAGGAGATTTCTGACCTCCTACTAAGGAGCAAAAGGCTGAGTCCATGGCCTAGCTTAGCCTCAGCCCCGCTGTTGTTGTCTTTGAAAAACCGACCGACAAAAGGTATCGACACCTCAAGCCCTTATACTTGAAAGGTTTTATTAATGGCCGGCCAGTAGGTAGAATGCTAGTCGACACAGGTGCGGCTGTCAACATCATGCCATACTCCCTATGCCGCAAAATCGGCAGGTCCATGGAGGATCTTGTCAAGACCAACATCACACTCAATGACTTCAAGGGAAGCTCGTCGTAGGTCAAAGGGGTCCTCAATGTCGAGCTAACGATCGGCCACAAGACAGTAAACATCGCCTTCTTCGTTGTCGACAAACATGGCCCATACTCGGCTTTGCTTGGCTGAGACTGGATCCATGCCAACTGTTGCGTCCCGTCATCCATGCACCAATGCCTTATTCAGTGGGATGGCGATGATGTCGAGGTGGTCGCCGCTGACGATTCTTGCGACATCGCAATGGTCAAAGCACAGCTCTGGCCGCCAGATGAGGCAGAATGCCTCTCAGGAAGACAAGACCTAGACTGGAGTTTCGTCGATGAAGGAAAAAATGGGATTACGCCGGTCCCGGCGACCGGCGTCGATACTTAGAAGATGTACCAACTCCATCAATTATGCTGGCCGATCCTCCCGATCGGCCCACAGGCGTTTGTAAACTTTCTATGGAACTGCTAACCGTGGTGGCCGATCCGTGCGATCGGCCCCAAAAAATTTCTAATCACAGTTTGTCTGAAGTACCTGTGTTGACCAACCCACGCGATTGGTCTAATCATATTAATCTAATTTATGTTACTACCGAAAAAGAGGTTCTGTCATGTTAGTTTGCCGATGATAGGGAAGAGTTAGGGGTCGTCCACCCTTACCCGACCCCAACGTCATCAGGCTCTACAAAAGAATTCACAGAAGAAGGCAAGCTCAGGTTCGGCTTTACCCCATCTGACGAGCTTGAGGCCGTTGACATCGGCTCAGACGATCGACCCAGGCCGACGTGGATCAGCAAAAGGCTTGACACAGAGTTCAAAGTGAAGCTGATCGAGTTACTAAGAGAATTTCGAGACTGCTTCACTTGGGAGTATCACGAGATGCCAAGCCTCCATCGGTCTATCGTTGAACACCGGCTACCGATCAAGCCCGGTTACTGCCTTTTTGCTCAGCACCCAAGGAAAGTTGATGCAAAGATCCTTGACACTGTCAAGGAAGAAATAGAAAAAATGATTCGCGCCGGGTTTATCCCCCTTGTCGATATGCCACCTAGATATCGAGAATCATTCCTGTATGGAAGAAAAATGGCAAACTCAGGATATGCATCGACTTCAGGGATCTAAATAGGGCATCACCAAAAGACGAATACCCCATGCCCATCGCTGAATCACTCATCGACGTTGCAGCCAGACATAAGATGATGACCTTCCTCGATGGCAATGCCGGGTACAATCAGATTTTTATGGCCGAAGAAGATGTGCACAAGATAGCTTTTCGCTGCCCGCAAGGTTTGTTCGAGTTTGTTGTCATGACTTTTGGTTTGCGCAACGCCGGAGCAACCTACCAGCGAGCCTTGAATTATATCTTCCACAACTTGATCGGCCGACTTGTCGAAGTGTACATCAATGATGTCTTTGTTAAGTCAGTCTTACAGGAGAATCATTTGACCGATCTACGCTAGGTCCTCGAGCGCATACGGAAGAACGGTATGCGGATGAATCCTGACAAGTGTGCTTTCGGCGTTACCGCCATAAAGTTCCTGAGGTTTATGATTCATGAGCGTGGCACAGAGATCGACTCAAAAAGCAAAGACGCCATTGAGGCAATGGAGCCCCTAAAGTCAAAAAAGGAACTTCAGCAGCTGATCGGCAAGATTAATTACATCAGAAGGTTCATTCCTAATTTGTCGGCTAAGCTCAAAGCATTTATGCCATTAGTCAAGACGGAACAGAGCAATGAGTTCGGTTGGGGCCCTGACCAACAACTGGCGTTCGGTAACCTGAAGAAACACCTGACGGCACCGCCGATGATGGCTCCACCCCGATTCGATCTTCCATTCATCATCTATCTATCGGCTAATGAAGCCTCCATCGGCTCCGTACTGATCCAAGAAGTTGACGACAAGGAACGCGTCGTTTACTATCTTAGCCGACGTCTACTCGATGTAGAGACCAGGTATTCCGAGATGGAGCGTTTGTGCTTATGTTTGTACTTTACATGCACCAAACTGCGGCATTACCTGCTCAACGCCGAGACGCTGGTCGTGTGCAAATCTGATATCATAAAACATATGATGTTAGCCCCAATCCTCAAAGGAAGGCTCGGCAAATGGATGTTCGCCTTATCTGAATTTGACATTAAGTATCGACCAGCAAAAGCCATCAAGGGTCAAGCATTAGTCGATCTTATCACATAACGATCGGCTCCAAGATGTTCGTTCGTTGGCATAGCATCCTGGGCCCTATTCTTCGATGGATCTGCATGGGATGGTGGATGCGGCGTCGGGCTTTTCATCATCTCCCCTCGGGGGACACGATATGAATTTGCTTTCCGCCTCAGCGAAAGACACACCAATAACCAAACATAATACGAGGCTTTGTGCAAAGGCCTTGAGGTGCTACTCGATGCGGGTGCCGAAGCTGTCGAGGTCTTCGGCGATTCTAAAGTTGCCATCAGTCAGTCAACGAAAGATTTTAGCTGCGCAAGTGACTTGCTCTATCCGTATCTCATACGTTGCCAAGAGTTGATGGAGAAATTCCGTTACGTCTAGCTTAAGTGGATACCAAGGGAGGATAATGCCAAAGCTAACAGGTTGGCACAAATAGCTTCTGGCTATATAGCACAAAATGACGATGACGATGTCGGGATCGACACCATGCATCTGACAACGGCGATTGGAGAGCCAATCTCCTCAATTACTTGAGGGATCACTACGAAATGAACCCCCGTATAGCAACGCATATATGCTAAATGTCATTATAACCGTTGGTAGGGTCTATACCAACGCATAATTATGTGTTGCCTATGCTGCCGTTGCTAGGGTCTATTACAACATTTATAAATGTGTTGGTAACTCATATTAATAACCGTTGCTAAATAGCAGCAATTTAGCAACGGTTACTTATGACTATTACAACGGTTATATGTGTTTCTACTGCCACTATGCCGGTTCTTCTCTAGAGCTATTCCAACATTTAGAATCTATTTATGGCAACACTTATATACGTTGTAAGGAACATATAAAGTTTATTTATTTATTTTTATTTGGGACTAATTAATTTTGCAGATCACATATAATGCTTTTGAGAAATTATGAGATCACATAGAAACAAATTTGTCAAATAAGGATAAATGAGTACTATATTAAAATGAAATAGTCGTATTACACAGTACCAATCACAGCCAAGTTTCATCACATAATATGTTTATAATATTTTTCTATGATAGTGCAATCTATACACATGACTCCTCTCCTCTTAAGTGCCTGCTTATCAGCGATCTTGATCAAAATAAAATTTGAGCAAAAGCAATCCTCAATCCAGTGCAAGCTCCCACATCCAATATAATCATGCTTGATAGAAACTGAAAACAAATGGAGACAATCTTCAGCTAAAGTTAATTTAACATCAACAAATATTATTTTTAAGATGGCAGGAAAATATAAACAAACTAGATTATCATGCAAGGACCTGGGTTTATGGACATGAGGTGACGATCCAGAAATAATTTTAGCTGTGGTACATGAAGTAATCGGATTGTACAGTTCCAGTGCAGAAACATGCACCAATTAGAAAGATTAACTTTGAAGCAAAACTCATTTTATATTACAAACAATGAATTGATTGCTAAACCCCCATGGTATCTAACTTCATGTAACTGGGAAATTTAGCTGGCATTTTTATAGCACTTAAGAAAACAGAACACAAGATGTACCAGGAGAACAAATATATTTGAAACTAAGCAAACAAGTGATGATTTGTAACTTCTTAAGTAGCTACCAAGGAAAAACCCCAATTTCCTACAGACAACTGACTGGCTAAAAGAACTGACTGATAAAGTAATTTAGCCATGGCTTAGCCATCATTATCCTTACCTGGGTCTGTGATTGATTTCCTGCATAGAGTCCAATCAACAGATAGCGTACATGAATGCAATCATCAGCACCAATTTAGCCATGTAAATAATGTGTGGGCTATAGAGTGTACCTTGAACAATAGATAAAAGAGTTTCTATGCTGTCATTGATGCAATGAACTGGTCACTGCAGCTAATTCAGGTATGTAAAAATAATAATTGTACGCCTACATGTACAGGACTCTATACATAACTTTTTCCAGCACAAAATGACTGAATTTAGTTATTAATAGTTAAACTCTTTTTAAAAAAGGAAAGTATTGGTGTACCAATAGACAACAGTGTGAGTTAGAATATGTAAAAACTTCATACATGAGTTAACTTCAAACCATAGTAGATAAAAGTTAGAAGCCATAGACCTTTGAGAATTGAGATATGTGAGGTTCTGCAGGTGGCCTGGTATCTGACCGTCAACATTCAAGGTGTATGCTTCTCGGCAGATTATGACCAAAAAAGTTGTATGAATCAGACTTGGCAGAAAGGGAGATTACAACATTTTAATTAGCTGAAGGAAAACAAAGAATTTTTTTACGCTGACCATGGACTACTCACTGTGTCCCATATTTGCTACGTGCTAGTTTTTCCTCCAGAGATTTTTGCCATACCGAAATCTTGTAGGCCAGTCAATGATCTTTTTACTTGCAGCATCTACAATTGTATATTGTAAGTAAGTAAATTATTCTGGTGGTAACTATGATACTGTCAAATTTTGAAACAAAAATATTAACATAAAAAAGTGAAGGAATCCAAGCTATAGTTTGGCAAATTTCGCAAATCAGCAACTTTACATCTCCATAAAATTCAGCAGCCAATATATCTGGGGAGGCTTCTGTGGTGTAATTTGGTAATCAGAACAACCCCATAAAATGCTCTAGTGTGGCTTCTATTTGCATCAATAATAAATATAACTCGAAAAGCTTTCATATAGAACAAGCAAGGCAAGAAAAACAGCATACCATATATACGATTATCGCGAAACATAGATTCAGATTTACAATACAATAATCGAATGACTATGCAATGGATTCTTTACAGGTCATGAGGCCACAATCAACCATGTTGCAGAAAATCAATTTGGCCAACTATTTGCCTAGATGCCATTAACACCGAAAATCATCACAATGAGCCATTAACATCAGTGTCAGGGCCTAAGGAGGCCCAAGGAGGGGCTGCGGCAGGCAGCAGCCTTGGGCGCTCAAGGGTGACTAGATAAGGATAGTTAGGGATAAGATTAGGAAATTAGATCTATTGTTTTGGGGCCAAGTAACCCTCTGTGTATAAGGAGAGGGATTGTATCAATTGAAGGCAAGCAAGAATTCCCCAATTCCCCAATTCCATCTCCGACCATAACATCTGGTATTCAGAGCCAATTTTTTCCCCCACTGGTTCCTTGCTGATCCTGCGACCGAGGGTTCATCCACGCCGCTGCCCCCAACAACTCATCTCGCCAATTCTCATCTACCTTACATGCAGCCATGGACCACCCCGCGCCGCCGCGCTGGGCTGTGTCAACCTCAGCGCCGGGACGCATCCGACTCCGCGCCGCCGCGTCGACCTTCGCGCCAGGCCACATCGACCTCGGCGCCAGGACGCGTCTGCCTCCATGCTGGGCCGCTACCACCTCCACCGCCGTGCTGCGTCCGCCTCCACGCCGGGCTATCCCCTCCACCTCCGTGCCGTACGGCTGCGCCTGTCTTTCCGCTAGGACACGGCCGCCACCGCACCACCGGGACACGTCCGCCTCCGCGCCGCCGACACGTGTCCTCCGCCTCCGCGTCGGGCCACCACCTCCGCCTTGGTGCAGTCGGGCTGTGTCCGACTTTGCACCGGGACGCCTTCTCCGCCGCCACATCTCGCCGATTCATCTAGAGGGGAGGCACGAGAAAGTCTTGACATGGCGACATCAGGGCCTGCCGATTCGTCGGGTCCTCGGTTTGCTCCTTCTGGTCCCACACTTCCTGATCCTTCGAAAGCGCTAATCTATGGCCCGGTACTTTACTACTGGAACCCTGAGACGAATGTGACGCAGTATGAGAAGCCGACGTCCCCACCCTCATGGGTAGCGATGCCGACCGGTTGCGTTGCGCCGTCGGGGCCGACCCTTGCAGCTGCCGCACCGGTGGCCACCACGTCCCTCTCCTTCCCCGTCTACGACGGCACCGGGGCCCTCTTGGGTGGCTCAATTGCTGCGAACAGTACTTCCAGGGCCAGCGCACCTTGGAGTCCGACAAGGCCTGGAGGGCATCGTATCACCTCACGGGGCATGCACAGACTTGGTATTGGCAGATGGAACGCGACGAGCGTCAAGTCACGTGGCCACAGTTCAAGATCATGTGCCAGCAGCGCTTTGGTTTCCCTAGGCGTGCCTTCATCAAATCCTTCGTCCCGTACGGAAGGCGATGCTCCTTCAAGTGACGGCAGCATGGCGTCCTTGCAGCTGGGTCGTCCACATCAGCAGCCTTGCTGTTGAAAGCAGTGGCGGCTTCTGCTGCCAAGTTTGCCGCACCCTCGTCGCCAACACCGCTCCTGTCGTCAAGGGCAGCCATCACTGCTGCCCTTGATCCCAAGAGCGACGTCCACGAGAAGGTGGTTGCTCCGCGACAGACGGCGACGGCCGTCCACCTGTAGGCGGCAGCACGCGGTTTCCTAGCGCGTCGGCGGGTGAAGCAGATGTTGGCAATGTTCCATTGCGTGGGAGCCGTAGCTGCACCAGCGCGGCCGAGCAACGTAGTTGCCTCTCTATCTCACTCACATGCTCGCGAACGCCGGCCGTCGCTCACACACTCGAGAATGCGCGGCGTCGGGAGGAAGAAGATGAACAGTGCCAACTCAGATGAACGCCCCGGCGAGCTCCCTCGCTTGTATGTTGGCCGCACTTTATTGCAACTAGACCGGGCACGATTACATGATTGAGTGGCGCTATTTATAGCCGCATTTGAGCTCCCCTCAACGCCCGGCTCTTCTGCCATGACCGCGCTCCATGCGCCGTGCCCGCGTGACGCGGTCACCCACACAGCCCGCTCACACTCCAATGGCCAAACGGCTTGCCGATCTTCTCGCCACCACTCAACACCACACGGTCGCACCCCCTAACACGCGCTCGCCCATGCTACCACGTCGCTCGAGCCGACCCAAGCCCGCAGTTCACCTGCACCGAGCTTGCCGGCCACGACGCGCTTGCGTCCATGACGTGCACACACCGAGCTGCACACACACACGCGCACTCAACACAAACACACGACCCAATGCCAAGCTTAATCCTAACATACCCTTCCACAAACGAGAGGTGGCAAGACGCGGCGCCCCTCTGTATCGCTCTATCCAGCGCTGACTCTCATCTGCGGCAGCCAGGCAACTCCCTCAATGAATGCCACCCACGCCGCCCTGTGCGCACTGGTGGCTGTGGGACCATGAGTGGCTGCGCCACGCAGGATCCACTTGCTGCATGCAGCGCCGATGTCGACCTCCACGGGGCCGCCTCCGAAGGCTATTGTGTCTTTGCCTCCGCTACCGATGTGGTTCCAGCTCGCGCACCGGGTGATTGCAGTGCGTACGGTATGTCTAGAATAATTAAAAGATGAACCGAGATGTAAAAGGTTCATTCTTTAGGTGATAGGTTAGTGTCGGGTTGAGTCATCTTTGTGCACCGTGGCGTTGCAGCTCGAGGATGAGCTGCTTCTCCAGGAGGGGTGTAGTGTTAGGGCCTAAGGAGGCCCAAGGAGGGGCTGCGGCAGGCAGCAGCCTTGGGCCCTCAAGGGTGATTAGATAAGGATAGTTACGGATAAGATTAGGAGATTAGATCTATTGTTTTGGGGCCAAGTAACCCTCTCTGTATAAGGAGAGGGATTGTATCAATTGAAGGCAAGCAAGAATTAAGAGGAAAACTCTCCTTCTTGCCCGGCCGTGGGCGGAGGCCCTGCCGGCCTTCCAGCTCCCCCAACCCTTACTGTAGCCGCGCGGGTACTGTTCCCCTGAACCCTAGCCGCCGCTCTCCAATTCCCCAACTCCATCTCCGACCATAACACATATACTCCTTCAGTTCTGGAGATAAGGGAATAAAACAGTCAAAATTTATCCATAACATCATGGTTTAGAGATATATAGTTGGTCAAATAAAAAACATTTATTTTAGTTTAAAAACCAAATTTTATTTAATTAGCCTTCTCATTTTTCTTAATTTGTGGGCAAGCGGTAATCATTTTCAGTATTTAAGTATTTTGTATGAATGCTATCTGAGCTTCTACTGTCCTAATTGCAGAGGTTGGTGTGCATTTTTTATGTCCTTTTAACATGTCCTAAAATCCCTCATTACACTTATATTCTAGGATGGAGGGAGTATTTATTTTGAAGGAAGATACATGCTCCTAGTCCTAGTTAGTGATTAGCATGCTTACCTTGGTTAATTGGGCAGCCAATAGCAAAAGATCGATATTGCTGCGGTTTTTCTCTTCAAGTACGTCCATTCGCCCATAGAGTGGATATTATGATAATGCGAAAGCGTAATGTTGTATTCCTGCTCGGTGCTCGCTATACTCGTAGGCTGGGATGTGCTTCGAACCACTGCAGACACATGATGAATAGACTATTCAGATCAGGCAGCTAGCTTCTTTCTCCACGCTGTCATCTGATGAGATCAGTAAAAACAGGAAAAGTAATTAAATATTACCTTGGCACCGAGCGACATAGAGCTGATTCTGCTAGTATTCGTGCATGGTCAGCTATCGTTAACATCAATGACGCCAGCTTTAATGGACGCCGATCAATCTTCTAAGGAAGTATAGATGATCGCACAGCCATATTCCGATCGACCAGGTTCCTGGCGTAAATAGGGTGACGGCAACTCCCAGCAGCTCTCCACTACCGTCCGAGGTCCCCTCCTCAAACTGGCACCCGACCGCCGCGGCCAAGACGTCGTCTCCATCATCTCGCCGTAGGACCCTCGCAGAAAGCGTATATGTCCTTCACGCAGCCAGGCAGGGTGTGTTGCCATGTTTAGATCGATTACTTGGAGATATTAGGTTAAATTTATTAATAATGGCATAAGTGGGTAATTTTAAGCAACTATTGGGGTTTTTAGGCCGTCTATCCAATGGCTATTATCGCTGGTGATTGGTGCATGCTATTAAATTGATGGCCGGATGTTTTGCTTTTTTTCTAAGAATTTTTAGGATTTTTCTATTTTTCTAGCGCGTCTCGTGAGAATTAGCGCGTCTCTGTTCTTCTCCACGTCATCCGGGTTGATGTGATGATGTCCACGTAGAAGATGTCGCCGTAGGGCCTGACGGTGTGCAGGAAGGTCGACAGACACCGCGGCGAGGTCCGACGTCACGGCGATGCTCCGGCCGTCCGGGCTGAACACCAGGTGGTTCACGTGCCCGGAGAGATCGTACCCACTCCTGGTCAGCTGCACCACCGAGCGGTCGCTGACGTTCATCAGGTATGAGTCCAGGCCTGGTCGCGCTCCGGCTCGCGCCGGCGGGCTTGTCGCGGTCGGAGGCGAACACGATCAGCTTCCTGTCCAGTGACCACTGACAGTGCGTGTCGATCCTGTTACCTCGAGTTAGGCGTGTCACCTTGCCACCTCCGACGTCTGACCTCCCCGAATTCTCTGCATCCTCCATTATGTACAGGTTCTTGTAGTTCTTGTCTGCGCGCTGTCTCTCATTGACCGGAAAACTTTTTTTGTGCCTACATGTATACATATATCATGCTTTGTTGTCGACCATTTTTAGGAGTGCGAGGAATGAGAGCAACAGTATATAATTTTGGTGAGGCTGGGATTGCTCTGCTTGTTAGAAAACAAGCATGCAGAAGCGTTTATGGATCAATCAAGATCTTCATGTACAACCACAGACGATTTCAGAGGTATGATGTTTGTTAACGAGGTTCAACCGAAGCCTACATCCCCGGGGTATGACCATGGGCGCTCCTCCCCATTTTCAGATAGCTAGACCGACATCTAGATACACCGCGGCAATGCCGCACCCCCAAGCCAATCCATCTAGGCGTCCCTGGTTACAACAACAGCCCTCCCCTCATATTTATGAGTAGGTACGGGTTACAGAGTTTGGCTAGAACTCTACCCTATACTGCTAGTATAACTCTAAGTCCTGCTACAACCAAAGCCGTACACATTCGACACCAAACTCTAACACTACTCATCTGCACCGTGACGGTTGGGGTAGCTGCCACAGAGTCTGAGGACGGAGCTCAATCGTAGTCATCGTGGCCGCGGCAAAGGTGAGGTCTCTGTCTTTGGATGTGTTAATTCATGAGCTCAACGCGTAGGAGCACCGCATGCCTCGCAACAACGCCATTGAGCAGCAAGCCACCCTTGCTCATGCTCCTTATGCTGTTGTTCTTTGCATTTTATTATTTTGTGATATTCTCACACGTATTCATGTTTGTGCTGTTGTTTTTGTTCTACGGATGTAATTTTTATAAACAGTGCATGCTTTTTTTTTACAAAAACACACGTTTTTTATGTACCATCTCTAGTGTACGTTTATGTTGTTTAGGGACCATTTGTTTGGAATCTCCAAAATACCCGTGCGTTATATAGACACCCCTGAAAGTAGCCTAAAGGGGGGGTGAATAGGCTAACCTGAAATTTTTTGCACAAACGATCCAACTAAATTAGTACTACAAGTTGAACTAGTCCAATGTGGGTCCTCAAGGCTGGTTCAACCGCAGTGGACAGGTTCAACCAAAGCTGAAACAAAAAATTGAATTGATCTCTCAAACCGTGCAACCAAAGATGATTCCGCTTGTTTCCTAAGCTTCCTTACAGCTAGAGGTTGCAGATCTGAGACGGGCTAACCACTAAACCTGCACACGAAGTAGATCAAGACGAATCTTGCAACACAAGAGAGAACACGAAGAACAACAAGAACAACAAGCAAGCACATGGGGACAAGGATTTAATCCAAGGTTCGGTCACACCCAAGGGTGCCCTACTTCCTTGTTGAGGCGCCCACAAAGAGCCAGGTCTCTTTTCACCCTAATCCTCCCCTCACCAACCACAAAGGTACGACGAGGTCACTTACTATGGAGCTCTTACAAGCTGGGGTAATACAAACTTCCTCAAGCACCACCACACAAGAGGGGATGGAGCTCAAGGCGACGCCTAGCTGTCTAGGAACTCGGGTTCCAAGAGTAACAAACCACCAAGGGCTGCTCAAGGTGTCACCAAGCTCAAAGCATAAGAACAAGAGAGGGAAAGAGAAGAGGAGGTGCAGCGGACGCAGCTCTCAAATTCTTACAAGATCCACTCAAAGATTTGGAGATTTGGAGCTCAAGAGTGGAGAAAGGTGTGGAGGAAAGAGTGCTTTTCGAAATTATGTCCTAGGGAGTCTGGAGGTTGAAGAAGCACTTTAGAGAGAGGGGTGAAGGGGTATATATATGGGCCCCCTCGAACTAGCCGTTGCAGTGCTGACTGGACAAAACTGGTTGAACCGAACAGGGGCTGGTTCAACCGGAAAGCCACCAGAACCAAAACTGGTTGAAGGGGGTTTCAGGCTGGAACCAGGCCATCAATCGGAGTGAGAGCAGAAATTGAGTAATATTTGGAGATGAATATTGGATGGATTTTTGGACACTTTGAGCTTTAGTATCACCAAGAGCATACCTTTGTTGGTCCCTCTTTATAGGACGACATTTCCTAACTCAAGGATAAAATGTGAAATACTAAGGTTTGCATCTTCAAATAGAGACTCCTTGCACTTCAAAAATTGAATGGAATGGAGGGTCTCTTTTCTTCTCTTTCTTTTCTCTTGCACTTACACTTGACTCTTTTTATTTCTCATGCACTTTCAAATGATCTCCATTACTTGCAAAGTGCTCATACAATTTCATTAGAGCTTTTAATTGCGTTGTCACTTAAAAACCAAAACCCTCAAAAAGTGATTGCACTTACAACCCCCACCATCTCAAATTGACTGTAGTTGTTAGGCTATCGCCACCGGACCTTCTAACCTTCCTACTCTCACCAATACCGCTCCAGGAGGTTATGTGTCCGGTTTTGAAAAATGTAAGGTGTACAATACCCAGTTTTGTAGTTCAGATTTTTATGTGTCCTCTGCTCGACACTTCAGGGAATTATATAAACATTTTCCTTTATCATAATAACACACTTTATTCCATTAATGATCTGCACCGGTGTCATAAATTACATATAGCCGATAAAAGCAAAAACAGTTTGACTTCACGTACGATAGGACTACACATCTCTCTTGCAAAGTCGTCCTATCATACATGCAGTCAAACTATTTTTGTTTTTATCAGCTGCTATGTATTTCATTATGGCACTGCTGAAGAAATCTCAATCACAACAATATACATATAGTAGCAGTATTGTCGTCATAACAACATTGACGGCTTGTAAAAGCAAAAAAAAAAAAAAACTTGGAGGACAACACTCGGTTTTTATTTTTTAAGTATTGCCACGTAGTATAAGTAAAAATAGTTTGACTGCATGTGTCGTAGACCTTCAATGGCTTTCCACCGAGAGATGAAGGAAAGCCAAGCTCGTCTTTCACCCTGCGTTGCAAGATGAATGGCCTTGCGCCCACGGCTCGCCACATCCATAGCAGAACTGGAAGCCACACCTGCATAAATACATGGGTTGTAAATACAAGTATATGCTGGCATGGAAATTAACCATGTTCTATCCACTTGATGCATGTACTGCTTAGAAGTTAGCGCGTGAGATTAAACGCAAATTATCTGTAAAAAGTTACTTAGTTTCTAATAACTAATTTCACCTGCAAGTTATGTGCACGCAGCCGTCATGCCTTTCGACCCAGAACTTGCAACGGGGGCATCTCGTCCACTTCTTTCCCTTGGCCATCTCCAGCACCACCAAGTCCTCCTTTCCTCTGTCCCCCGGTGCTAGTTGCTCATACTCGGCACAGGTAATGACAGCGTGCCATGACACGCAGCACCGTTCGCAGAACAGCCTCCTGCATACCGGGCACTCCGACTCCGTGACGACCTCGCCGCCATGGTCGTCCACCATGATCTCCGAGCAGTCATTGAAGGGGCAGTAGCAAACGTCGTCGCTGTACTCCATGCGCACCATCGACATGCACAGCGCGGCGCTCCAACCCTCGAAGGTCTCCCTGGATATAATGCCTTGGCAGAGCTCTGGGTCAAGGACGCTGCCGCAGTCCTCCCCGGGGCACTTGACGTCGGAGACGCCGTCCTGGTTCTTTACGATGATGTGACGGTCGAGGTAGGCGGCGCAGAAGGCGTGTGCGCAGCCGCGGCTGGCGCGGTGCGCGTCCGCCGTAAACACATGCTCCAGGCAGATCTTGCAGACCTTGGCATCGGCGACAGGTGTGGTGCCTTCGCCGGCGGCGGCGGGGCCTCCTAGAGTTGGAGGCGAGGAGGAGGAGGAGGAGGGGATGCACTCAATTACGGCAACAGCAGGCGTCTCAACAGCTGCTGCGTCGTGGTGGATGGCGCCGTGAAGCAGTGGTGTGAGCGATGACAGTGATGCGGTCGCTGCCATGGTGGAGGAAAATATGGCCGCCGCCATGGCTGAGGAAACGATCACCTCTTGGATCTGGAGCTCCGCAGCGTACTCCTCGTCGGGTATCGCCAAGGGCCCGGTGGCGTTGCCTGGGTTTCTTCCGACGTGGTAGAGTGCAACTGCTACCACGTTCAGGTCGTCGATGACCATGAGGTCGGTGCCGCCGCTCGATGACGCGGCGGCGGCCATGGATCAGCTTGTCACCTTTGTGCTCGATCGACGTGGGTGTGGGGAAGCTAGCGCTACCTTAGGCTGTACCCAGCGGCCTCTCCATCTTTCATCCCTCGTCACTATTCCAACTATCTCTCTGTCTGTCAACTGTATTGTAATAGTACCGCATTTAATTTTGACAGAGCCATATAGGGTACCGCTGGGTTCAGCCTTTAGTTAACTCTGGACAGAAGCTGTTTGCTGGTCTCGAGAAACAAGAATGAATGGATCCATTTATACAGTTGCAGAATCGTACGGCAAAGTAAAACTTTTTTAAGAAAATTGAAACGTTTGCGCGTTCACATGTAGCTTAGTTGTTACAGGGTTTTCAGCTAAAGTGAGAAACTAGAACAGACACGAAATCAGAGATCAATTCTACTATTACTTCTTCATTCATCATCTGTTTTAGTAAAAATATCTAAAGCAACGACCAGTAGTGAGCAGCTCGCTAAACGGATCATCTCCATTGTGTTCTTAACCTGCACAAGTGCCCAAAACCACAGCTAGTGAACTCCTTTGAAAGTAGTCTCAATGAACGAATAATATATTTTTTCTGCTTATAAACATGTTAATCCCATATGCATCCATGTCAAAATGGGATTAACATGTTATACGGTCTGAACGCAACGGAAAGGTTTGGACCACCAAATCATGTATAATCAGATATAAATTTCCCCATCAATACATGAGAATCTCCACGTAGTACCACCACCCGGTTTGATGGTCATACAGTTATATATACATTTACAGATTTACTTTTTACAAATGTGTTTCTTCTTCGATAAACTACGAATATTAGAAGGACGGTGAACTTTTATGAAAAGCAACTGAAGATAATGAGTCCGTCGCTACCTTTCATGCTTTCTTCGAGACGTAGCATGGATCAAGGAGCTTGACTGGACTTGCTTCCGGTCGCGGCACCGTCCGGCAGGGAACCTGCTGCTAAAGCGTAGTGGCAGGTATAGTGTGGTTGCGACCTGTAACTGAAACGCGGTTGCATATTTGCAGGATGATTCCGGCGTGTGCGTGTAAGACGCTTAACCAACTAGTTATGTACTTATGTATGAGGGCTGCATGCATGCTAGTAGCCGCCAAATAGTATACGATATGCATGGGAGTTGCCGAAACAGGACCTACAGAAGCGCTGTTGCCGGCATAATCTAGTGCCAACACATTTCTTCTCCGATAATAAACGAATATTTGAAGGATGGTGTATCTTTTGAAAAAGAAAAACTTAAAATATATGCCTTTTTATCATTCCCTTACGCTTTCTTTGAAACCAAGAAAGGAGCATGACTTGCTTCGACCCCTCCACATTGCACGAACCTGGCTAAAGTGCGGGCAGAGATAGTGCGCTTCCTTGTCGTTGCATTGCTTTTTAGGCTGATTCCAGCGTACAGTGCTACATTTTGTACTGCAGAGCTTCACTTTCTTCGACCACTTCACATTGCAGGAACTAGTCTCGTCTCTCGTTTTCCCTCACATCCAGCTATATGTTCTTATCTTGTACCTTTTGATCTCCTATGTGTCATCCCTCATACATGTATATGTTTATATTAGGCTCATTGTTAGCTATCTAGTATTTAATTTCGGCGACCATGGAGGGCTTGGTGACCCCTTCACCGGTGAGTTACACTCAAACCAGCAGGAAAGATGTCCTTGGCAGCGACGCCTCTGAAGGCGGGCAAACGGAGCGAGCGCTCTGGGGCCCCTAATCCACCGGGCCCCACCCACATAGTAGCACATGCACATGTGTTTACATGTGGAATAATAAAACAAGCTGCCCAAACCGGGCTAAGCTTGGTGCTTCTTGCTTTTTGTTTAATACATGCAACTAGAAACATCAAGCCTGATCCATCCATGGTTGCTAACACGATATGGAGTGATCAATCAATCCTTTATCCCTTTACTAGCAACTACATGTTCCTTTGCAATTTTGATTTCCGATATTGATACATCATGCCTTGATTTGAGAAATGGGAGTTCCATGTAACCTTCTACAAGACATTGGGATTCGTTTTAAAAATTACATGCAAACACTTAATCAGAAGTACACTCACATCTACAGAAGCATACACGCACACCCTAATTTGAGAATGCTACGTATATTACAATTGATTTGATTTCATACTTTTATAGATTTGTGATAAATATTGCTTGATATGATATAAGTTGATTTTGTGACTTCTTTCTTGATATGAATGATTTTTGTGCACTTTAAATTTTTATTTGTAAGATTTTTATATATACTAATAATAATTATATAATTACATAATTGCCACTATTATTGTCATTAGAAAGGCCCTGTTTTTAATTCTGTTCCAGGCCCTGAAAATCTCAGGACCGCCACTGGTCCTTGGTGACCTCTTCACTGGCGAGTTACACACACTCGATCCGGCGGCCTTACAGGAGTGTTGGCCAAGCTTGTCTTCAGTGGGAATGTGTTGCTGCGGGAAACCGGTGGGCAGCGTTCCGGCTGGCAGCGCAATGCGAGCCGGGAGGCGTAGTGGACGTAGAGGTCGCTCCTCCTTGATGCGGCTCCCGATCGGCTAGTTGGTTAGTCGATCGCTGGCTGCGGTGCTTGGACGTGCCACCTGGCTGATGACCTAGCTAGGAAGGTTGTGGTGGTGGTGGTGGTTGGCTCTTATTCTCCCTGCAAACCAGACAAGAAACAGAGCAAATGTAAGTCCTAGCCGGATCGCTCGGATCGGCTCTCCCCGCATCGGGTCTTGACCATCGGCACGACTCTGCCGAATTCTTGACGTGAAAACATAACTGATGAGATCTGCTTACTCAGATCAGCTTATAACAAATGTAAAAGAATGGTATAGAAATAAAGTCAAAACCAAAGCCAATCTATATTAAAGCAAGCGTAATCAGTATTGTAAAGGGAACCCTTCTAGTTGAGATAGATCTGTCAACATTAGCTAGATACGGTACCCACATCATGCTAAACCAACGATGTACAATTCGCATACATCGTAAAACATGTAAAACGTGAAAACGGCATGATGGTGCAAAACATACACGATTCAATCTATATCGTGAAGCACAAATAAATAGTAGATCAAACCTATGTACAAGATAACTAGCAATTCTTGCCAACAACAATGCTTAGTACAAGAATTACCACAGGCAAAAGCGTCGAAAAGCCCTATCAACATCTACACGAGAGATCAATAGAGCATCATTATACCTTGAAAACCCTAATCGCTTAGGGGCAGCGATGCGCCGAGAGAGTTTGGAGACAACCGCTGCTTGATGAACGTATGTCGTCAATCTTATTGAATAGGCATGGGTACATATTTATAGTCCGTAGACTTGGATAGCAAGTCTATCCCTTCCTAATTTAACCTTAAACCCTAACCGAGTCGATTAGACTCTTTACTAGATACACGGCCTTTTGGCCCATAGCACACGCTATCTCTTCCTTGGATAGCCTTTCTCCGGCCAGCCGATTTAGGCCCATTAACTGGGTTGGCTAAATCCTGGTGCCAACACATGCTCCCTAGTTTTGGGCAATAACATTTGTTCAAAACTAAAGGAAACAACACACAGTTTCGAGGCCGTCGCCGTGTTTACAGCGCACCTTCCTTGAAAACCGCACCAGCGGCTCTTCAGCTCTCCCTAGAGAGTATTTATCCTGCACATCGGCTACAGTCTTTTCCCCAATCTCCTCCTCCATCGACAAGAAAAAACCCCAGTCCTCTTCAAGAAAGTACCATCGATGGAGTCCGTTGGTAGCAGCATTACTCCGCCGCTGTCGCCAGTTGTGATGCCCTCGCCACCGCCGTTCACTGATGTGCCTCCGGGCTTTATCCCCCTTCCAGCACCGCAGGCCGCCGCAGTCGAGGAAGAATCTCCTCTTTCTCAAGCGGGTAAACCTTGGCGTGGCCGAGGATCCTGAAGATGCGGTGGCGTCACCGCCCTGGAACCCTCGACTGCTGTCGTCGCTGCAGTTCCCCGAAGCGCTTCCCTCTGACTTTGGCGACACCAAGTTGTGGGGGTCCGGAGCCAACACCGACTCCAGCTCTTCACGCACCAATGACTATGCCAACATCAAGGCTGTCCTCAAGTCTCCAACCTCCAGCGTCGACATGCCTTGGTTCGATGACTCAGGAAAGAAGCACGAGGAACCTCCGTCTCCGTCATCGCCCATGGTGTGCCGCCCCCGTCACCAGCGCAGGAACTCCGGCAGCAATTAGGATGAGAGCATTAGTAGTCAACCAATGAAGATCATCGGTTATTAGTAATAGACATTAGGATTAAAGCCATTGCATCGGCTTCTTAGAAGAAATCTCCATATTTTGGATGAACCGGACATCCGTGATGTCGGTTCTTAGGGTATATATATATATTACGGGAATATGTAAATTAATATCCTCCTTTTCTTTTCATCAGCTCGAGTAGCATATCGCCTCTTTTAGTATCGGCTCGGTGGCAACGCACTGAGCCCAACTCTGTCCCAAGGATCGGCTTTCAACGATGATACAACGAGTCGATTTCATTAGATCTCATAGCCGATTTCACAATGATTTTCCGCTACGCAGAGCAATTGTCTAAATCCGAAATAAATCGGCATCGGCAGACCATCTTACGTGTCAACGAACCTGGCCAAAGATATACGTTCTTTAGCCCAAATTCCAACCTCCCACGCGTGACTAGTTTAGGCCATTCACCACAATTTGCTCTCAACCACCTTTGCGGAATGGCAGCATCTAGCACCTCGTCAGAGCAGACTCTCTACGAGCGAATCTTTGGATTAAAGGTTAGCCCCAAATCCTCTTTAACCCATATTTCTTCGGCTGTATCCCGTGGTGATCTTTCTGGCTCTGAATCTATCAATTTTTTGCAACTAGGCCGATGAAATCTTGCTCCCATCACCAGCCAATTCAAAAACCTTCAGTTTAGGACCCAAATCCTATGAAGCCCCGCTTGAACTTGTCAGAACCGAGACCAAACTCTTGCCTTTTGTCCACACCAACCTAGACCTAGATCCATGGACAGGCTAGCTACGAGCTTGGCCATTCCCAATGGAGGGATGGGTTGATTGGTACAAGCGTGTTGAACAGGCATACGGTTTGACATGGCAAGCAACCCGCATAGCTGATGCTCTGACCTTGTCCCTTTCTCCCATGGAGAAAGATGATAATCTGCTTAGATCCATCGGCTATTTCTGGTCAGACAACCTGAACTGTTTTCTGTTTGACTCTGGTCCGATGACACCCACTGCTTATGGACGTTGCCATGATTCTTGGTCTTGACATGCATTCTTCCTGTCCATCTCCTTTCTCTTTATCCGAATGCACGTACAAGAAAATAGTAGAGAAAAGCAGCACCCAAAACTGGAGTCAATATATCAATCAGCACAATAAACAAATCGGTTCAGTTTCGGTATGGGAATACACTGCCTTCTTGAACCTTTGGCTTGACCATTTCCTCTTTAATTGTCCTTCTCTGGCCCCAACAAAGAATTATCTGAATTTAGCTCATGCTCTGGCCAATGGCCAAAGCCTTGCCTTAGGAAAGCTCTTCCTAGGAATTCTGTATCACCATCTTTCTCTAAACACCCGGTGTATCTTGGCCAACCAACATATCAAGACAGGAGGCCCTGGTGGTTCATCTAGCTCTGGTACACTCTCTATTTTCGTATAGAAATCCTAGACTTTCCTCGATTGGAGTCCCAATCTTTTCCAGATACTTCTGGCAAAGCCATACGCTGCACCTTGTTTGGCCAAGCCCTACATCAGCTACCCGTATCTAATGCCTATGTGGCAGAGACAGCCAAGCGGTAAGTGCTTTTATAGCCCCCAGACCACTCCTTCCTACAACGCATATGCCGAATCAGAGCTTTTCGAGAACCCATCCTTCTTCAGACTCGACAAGTTCGCCTCAGATGAAGAATCCCGCGCTATATTCGGCATTATGATTGCCCCATGCCTTCTCCCGGTCAGCATGAGTACTAGTAATAGCATCAATAAACCGGGATATGAATCATACCAGCCTGTCCTAGCTGCTCGCCAATTCGGCCTGAATCAGACCTCCCCACGTCTGATTATCCATGAGAAAATCCAAAGCTGAGCCGAACTGGTTGATCCACTAGTGGCTTCTAAAACATATTCCATCTTTTCTGACCTGGAATTGCACATGCCTAAAGATCTAGAGTTTGTGTATACTGTCGATGGCTTCAATGCATGGTGGGATTGCTGGAGGCCCCACTTATTTCAGCATGCAGTAGCATCGGCTCTTATTGCCATTGACCCTGAGCATCAAGCCACGCCAGAAGAAGTAAGTTTCCTTCGGCTTGTATTCCTTTTCCCATTTTGTCCTCCCGTCTTGGCTCGATTTTTCCTTTGTTTAGTTGCAGGAAGACCCTATCCCAACCAGTGAAATAGGCCAGCCATTCAAATATCTGCAAATGGCCCCAATGCCGGTGTACCAAGCCAATGTGCCTTCTCTTTATAAGGTCATTTTTTCTGCACCTGGTTGGAAAAGAAAGTGAGAAGGGAAAGGGTCCCGTTAGCTGCAGATCAAAAAGAGCTTTGCCAAGACTCCGATTACTCCTTTAGCTCCACCACCTCCTGCTGATTCATTGGCAAGCTTCTCACTGCCACCCTTGTTCTTCTTACTATTGCTTCAAAGAATTCAGTCATCCTATTTGTCCTGCAGGATGATAATTCTCCCAGCCGAGAACAGGGAGCCAATGAAGAGGAGGTTTTACCCAGCCACCATCAAGATCAGCCAGAGAACACATCTGGCCACATGAATGAAGAAGGTAGAACAGAACCTGAACCTCACAAGGTAAGTCTTCTGTATTCATTCACCATGCTATCCCATGTTCAGTGCCACTCAATTCTGCCAATTTTATCCTCAGGCCTTCAACGTGGCTAATCCATTGAACTTCGATCCATTGGCTATTGGCGAAACACCGACAATGGCGAGCCCGCCTGCATCACCTTCAGCTAATGCCAAAGTGATCATGAAACTTGAAGACATCATCAACCAGTTGGAGACTCCGATTGAGCAGCTAGTCATCAACTGTGATGGAATCCGGACAGCCTTTGAGTTGATTGATGACAAGCTCCCTTCAGGCCTGAAGCAAGCACTCCGGCTAACAGCTCATCTGGGTTTTCTCTATGAAGAAGTTTTGGCAGCCGCGTCACGCATCACCTCCCGCAGCAACCAACCAGCTCTGAAGGAAGAACTTGCCAAGGAATGAGCTGCAGCAAATCAACTCAAAGTGGCCTTGGATGATCAGAGTGCCGAAACACGTCTACTTTCCACCAGAGAGATGCTTAATGCTAGAAAGATGAAGCTCGATGAAGAAATCAAATGCCTCCAACAAGAATTGTTTGACGTCAAAGCAGCCATCGCAGCGAACGAAGCCGATGTGGGACGAATTGCTGATGAGAAACAGAGATTGTCCGTGACCCTCAAGACGAATCTGGCACGCATCCAATCGCTAAGCAAGGGTTTGATTGCTGGCACCGACGAATCAGATCGCCAAACCATTCATTCTACTGACAAAGTTAGGCTCGGAGGTCTTACTGCAGCTTGCCAACACGTCGAGGAACTACGCAGTGTTTCCTCGGCTCATTGAATTTAAACTGGATGACATGCTCCCGAGTGCACCACTCGGTAACGAACAATAGGTTTGTTGTATATTTTTGTACTAAAGGCGATGCTTGACCATGCACCGGCTCTATCGGGGGCCAATGATGTCCATCGGCCCAGGTTCTATGAAAGTCTTTTCTGTCACTATTTTATTTTTAGTTAAGGCGATGTCTAAAGCATCGGCTCTAATGAGGCCTGATGGCACTGCATCGGCCTTGTGTATAACAAGTCATGATCCGATCCACAGACTAGGATAGTAATTCTTTAGATATTTGCCGTTTATGTTCCTGTTGAATCGGACCCCCCCCCCTCTAATGTTTCCATACGGTAGGAGTTCCCCGGAGCAGTCTCCACTATTCGGTAAGGCCCGTACCAGTTAGATGACCACTTCCCATATGCTGGATCTTTTGTTCAGACTGGCAAGACCAACTCCCACACAAGATCACCCACTTGAAAATTCTTTGGCCTCACCTTGTTATTATGGGCTCTTGCTACTTTGGCCTTGTTGCTTTTGATCTTTTCAAAAGCCCAGAGCCGAAGTTCGGTTAGATCGTTTGTACTGATTTTCATGAGTGACGAGTAATCATCGGCCGATAAGTCATCTTGGAACTTAATCTGTCGAGAGCCAATGTTTACCTCCCAAGGCATGACAGCCTCTTGGCCGTAAACCAACTGATATGGGGTGCATTTTGTAGCCCCGTGACATGACATTCGGTATGGCCACAGCGCCTCAGCTAGCCGATCGTGCCATTGTTTGGGATATTCATCGATCTTGTGCTTGATCAGCTTGATAAGGCTTTTGTTTGATGCCTCGACCTGACCATTGGCCTAAGTGTAGTATGAGGAAGACTATATTAAGGTAATGCCCATTTCTTCTGCAAATTTTTTGAATTCTTCAGCCAAAAAGATGGACCCCTGATCGGTGGTAATGGTCTGTGGTATACTGAAACGATAGATGATGTGCTCCTTGTCTTCTTATCTGCCCCCTGAGCTGTATCCGCCACTACCCCTACCCCCCATGCCGCCCAGGCTACCGCCGTGGCCCAAATCCCCATGCCAGCGCCATCCACGGCCTAGGCTCCCATGCAACCGTTGCTCCCACGCCTCTAGTGCGCCGCCACCCACGCTGATTCCCTCACCCGTGCGCCATCACCCCTCCTTTCCTTTAGTGCCAGCCGGCCGCACAGTAGGACCGTGGGCGCCGCCAGCCGCCACGCACCACGCGTAGGTCGCCAACCTGACCCCGCATGGTAAGGACGGAGATGGATGTAGAGTACGGCAGAACGCCACATCCTTGCGGGGCCTTTAACCAGCAGTGTCGGCGGCGCCTCCGTAGTGCTGACGGGCGGCGGGGAATGCAATGGCTGAACAGTAGGGAGGACACCGGAGGTTTGTGCCTCTCATCCCACTAATCATTCAATCTTGATTAGCCCACAGCTGAATGAAACTGGTTTCTGCTCCACGACTGAATTTTACTGGTATCTGCATTCTGCTGATTAGGGGCCTGTTTCATTCCCCACATCTAAAGTTTAGTGGATCCCGCTATCTGTACCTCCAATCCTCCACTAGAGCCATCCTGATTTCGTCCTCATCCCCTTGGTTGTTATGGTCGGAGATGGAATTGGGGAATTGGAGAGGGGCAGCTAGGGTTCAGGGGCGCGCTATCTGTACCTCCAACCCTCGCGGCTACAGTAAGGGTTGGGGGAGCTAGAACGCCGACGGGAGGCCTCCGCACATGGCCGGGCAAGAAGGAGAGTTTTTCTCTTGATTCTTGCTTGCCTTCAATTGATACAATCCCTCTCCTTATACAAAGAGGGTTACTTGGCCCCAAAGCAATAGATCTAATCTTCTAATCTTATCCCTAATTAGCCTTATCAAATCAACCTTGAGGGCCCAAGGCTGCTGCCTGCCGCAGCCCCTCCTTGGGCCTCCTTAGGCCCTGACAATATGTATTGTGACAGCTCAGCTCAACAATGCAAATGTAAAAAAAAAATAAAACTATGAAATTACAAATAGTACCTCTATAGAACATTTACGAATTAGTGTGCGATCGCTGTATAAATATTTTAGGACACATCTAATTATAGTAACAAATAGCCATCATACCATCAGTTCAATAAACTCTAATTGTGGTTCACAATATAATAGCCACTAAATCTGTTTCTAAAAAATTACACCCATCCGCTATTATGAAAACAATTTAATATAACCACCAAATTCTATATCCAAATTAACAACAGTTGGTGTTTTTGAAAAAAAGTAATCAAACATACCTATATCTTGATATCAACAACAATAGATGCCTCAAAGAAATAGTTCTACAACAGCCCACTAAAACTTAATCTAAATTAGCCATCTCTATCATTATTAAAAATACCAGTAAGTAACGTTGGCTATGTCTCTCTCTCATGCATATTAAAAAAATCACCTATGCTATCATAAAAATTATATGGAGTACCACTAAACTAAGCCTAAATTATTGACATATATCATTATGAAAAAAAGAATAAAATTTAGCTTGCTAACCCTCACCTGAGCCATTGAAATTAAAATGATCCCTTAATTTTATCTTGACGTTGTATTAGAACACGAGCAAAAAAATAGATAAATCAATTTGCACCTCTAAATTAATTTGCATGAGACACGCTAGAGAAGAGATAAGTCATATTGTGAATGTCTACATTAATCTTCCGTCGCCATAAAAATATTGTGAAATAACCTCTAAATGTTTATCCAAGTTACTATTAACATTATTCACGTGTGGGTAACTTTGAGGGTTACTTTAAATCATTTTTATAATGTCCTAGATGGGTAATTAAATCTAAATTTAGGGTTACGTATTATGTTTCTATTGCTAGCAGTAATTTTTTTAATAAAAAATAGAATATGATGTATATTATTGCTAAGTTTCTTTTTTTTTTTTGAGAATTTTTAGGACTTATATTTTTTTCCTTGTGTGTTGTTAGCATTTCTTACTGGAAAGAAACCTTTGCATTAATTCTGAAAGCGCACAGAATGCCATTGTGGCATTTCAACCAGAAATATTATTCCAAAGTATCATGAATCTCCATGAGAAAGCACTATATTTAAAGAGATTTAAAGAGTATCAATAAATAAAGTTTTTACTAAATTAAATACCAGCAAGCTAAGAGTGAGTGTAAGGTAACGATAAACACGTATAAGGGGTGACAACTAGGAGCTACAATGGTACAACATAAATGATAGGACATATAGCTGGCTGTGAGAACAACGAGAGACTGGTTCCTGCAATGTGAAGCCGTCAAGCAAGTCAAGCTCTGGCAGTACAAAGCTTAGCATTGCACGCTGGAATCAACCTAAAAGCAACGCAACTACAAGGAAGAGCACTATCTCTACCTGCACTTTAGCCAGGTTCCTGCAATGTGGAGCGGTTGAAGAAAGTCAAGCTCTTAGCTTGGTTTCGAAGAAAGCGCAAGGGGAAGATAAAAAGACATTATCTTGAGTTCTTTTTCAGAAGATACATCGTCCTTGCAATATTGGTTGATTATCGGAGAAGAAATTTGTTGTGCCCGTGCAGTTGCTATAATGACCCGGATGGGTCCATGTACTCTGCCTGTGCAGTCCTCGTAATTGGCCGGGATGAGCACGCAGTGCAGGTTTTTAGGACGGAATGAGCATGTAGTCTCTGCACGAGTAGTTCCCATCGTTCCCACTGAAGACAAGCTTGGCCAACACTCCTGTAAGGCCGCCGGATCGACTGTGTGTAACTCGCCAGTGAAGAGGTCACCAAGGACGAGCGGCGGTCCTGAAATTTTCAGGGCCTGGAACAGAATTAAAAACAGGGCCTTTCTAATGACAATAATAGTGGCAATTATGTAATTATATAATTATTATTACTATATATATAAATGTTACAAATAAAAATTTAAAGTGCACAAAAATCATTCATATCAAGAAAGAAGTCACAAAATCAACTTATATCATATCAAGCAATATTTATAACAAATCTATAAAAGTATGAAATCAAATCAATTGTAATATACGTAGAATTCTCAAATTAGGGTACGTGTGCGTGGATGCTTTTATATATGTGAGTGTACTTGTGATTAAGTGTTTGCATGTAATTTTTAAAACGAATCCCAATGTCATGTAGAAGGTTACATGGAACTCTCATTTCTCAAATCAAGGCATGATGTATCAATATCGGAAATCATAATTGCAAAGGGACATGTAGTTGCTAGTAAAGGGATAAAGGATTGATTGATCACTCCATATCGTGTTAGCAACCATGGATGGATCAGGCTTGATGTTTCTAGTTGCATGTATTAAACAAAAAGCAAGAAGCACCAAGCTTAGCCCGGTTTGGGCTGCTTGTTTTATTATTCCACATGTAAACACACATGTACATATACTACTATGTGGGTGGGGCCCCGGAGCGCTCGCTCCGTTTGCCCGCCCTCAGAGCCGTCGCTGCCAAGGACATCGTTCCTGCTGGTTTGAGTGTAACTCACCGGTGAAGGGGTCACCAAGCCCTCCATGGTCGCCGAAATTAAATACGAGATAGCTAACAATGAGCCTAATATAAACATAAACATGTATGAGGGATGACACATAGGAGATCAAAAGGTACAAGATAAGAACATATAGCTCGCTGTGAGGGAAAACGAGAGACGAGACTAGTTACTGCAATGTGAAGTGGTCGAAGAAAGTGAAGCTCTGCAGTACAAAATGTAGCACTGTACGTTGGAATCAGCCTAAAAAGCAATGCAACGACAAGGAAGCGCACTATCTCTGCCCGCACTATCGTGCAACGTGGAGGGGTCGAAGAAAGTCATGCTCCTTTCTTGGTTTCAAAGAAAGCGTAAGGGAAAGATGAAAAGGCATATATTCTAAGTTTTTGTTTTTCAAAAGATACACCGTCCTTCAAATATTCGTTTATTATCGGAGAAGAAATGTGTTGGCACTAGATTATGCCGGCAACAGCGCTTCTGTAGGTTCTTTTTCGGCAACTCCCATGCATATCGTATACTATTTGGCGGCTACTAGCATGCATGCAGCCCTCATACATAAGTACATAACTAGTTGGTTAAGCGTCTTACACGCACACGACGGAATCATCCTGCAAATATGCAACAGCGTTTCAGTTACAGGTCGCAACCACACTATACCTGCCACTACGCTTTAGCAGCAGGTTCCCGGCCGGACGGTGCAGCGACCGGAAGCAAGTCAAGTCAAGCTCCTTGATCCATGCTACGTCTCCAAGAAAGCATGAAAGGTAGCGACGGACTCATTATCTTCAGTTGCTTTTCATAGAAGTTCACCGTCCTTCTAATATTCGTTGTTTATCGAAGAAGAAACACATTTGTAAAAAGTAAATCTGTAAATGTATATATAACTGTATGACCATCAAACCGGGTGGTGGTACTACGTGGAGATTCTCATGTATGGATCGGGAAATTTATATTTGGTTATACATGAACCTTTCCGTTGCATTCAGACTGTATAACATGTTAATCCCATTTCGACAGGGATGCATATGGGATTAACATGTTTATAAGCAAAAAATATATATTATTCGTTCATTGAGACTACTTTCAAAGGAGTTCACTAGCTGCGGTTTTGGGCACTTGTGCAGGTTAAGAACACAATGGAGATGATCCGTTTAGCGAGCAGCTCACTACTGGTCGTTGCTTTAGATATTTTTACTAAAACAGATGATGAATGAAGAAGTAATAGTAGAATTGATCTCTGATTTCGTGTCTGTTCTAGTTTCTCACTTTAGCTGAAAACCCTGTAACAACTAAGCTACATGTGAACGCGCAAACGTTTCTATTTTTTTTTTTTTAAGTTTTACTTTGCCGTACGATTCTGCAACTATATAAAGGGATGCATTCAT
Organism: Paspalum vaginatum; assembly: GCA_030272315.1. Lineage (NCBI taxonomy): Eukaryota > Viridiplantae > Streptophyta > Magnoliopsida > Poales > Poaceae > Paspalum > Paspalum vaginatum. Next base: position 5,862,252 of record CM059016.1, read on the forward strand.
TCTTGTTTCTCGCGACCAGCAAACAGCTTCTGTCCATAGTTAACTTAAGGCTGAACCCAGCGCTACTCCATATGGCTCAACCAAAATTAAATGTGGTACTATTATGTCACTGTTCTGCACTGTAAGAGAGGTAGTTGGAATAGTGATGGAGGATGGGAGACGGGAGAGGCCACTGGGTACAGCCTAAGGTAGCGCTAGCTTCCCCACCCCCACATCGATCGAGCACAAAGGTGACAAGCTGATCCATGACCGCCGCCGCGTCATCGAGCGGCGACACCGACCTCATGGTCATCAACGACCTGAACGTGGTAGCAGTAGCACTCTACCACGACGGAAGAAACCCAGGCAACGCCACCGGGCCCTTGGCGATACCCGACGAAGAGTACGCCGCGGAGCTCCAGATCCAAGAGGTGATCGTTTCCTCAGCTATGGCGGCGGCCATATTTTCCTCCACCATGGCGGCGACCGCGTCACAGTCATCGCTCACCCCGCTGCTTCACGGCGCCGTCCACCACGACGCAGCAGCTGTTGAGACGCCTGCTGTTGCCGTAGTTGAGTGCATCCCCTCCTCCTCCTCCTCGCCTCCAGCTCTAGGAGGCCCCGCCGTCCCCGGCGAAGGCACCGCACCTGTCGCCGATGCCGAGGTCTGCAAGATCTGCCTGGAGCATGTGTTGCCGGCGGACGCGCACCGCGCCAGCCGCAGCTGCGCGCACGCCTTCTGCACCGCCTGCCTCGACCGTCACATCATCGTAAAGAACCAGGACGGCGTCTCCGACGTCATGTGCCCCGGGGAGGACTGCGGCAGCGTTCTTGACCCAGAGCTCTGCCAAGGCATTATATCCAGGGAGACCTTCGAGGGTTGGAGTGTCGCGCTGTGCAAGTCGATGGTGCTCCGGGACAGCAATGTTTGCTACTGCCCCTTCAAGGACTGCTCGGAGATGATGGTGGACGACCATGGGGGCGAGGTCGTCACGGAGTCGGAGTGCCCGGTATGCAGGAGGCTGTTCTGCGCACGGTGCCGCGTGCCATGGCACGCTGGCATTACCTGCGCCGAGTATGAGCAATTAGCACCGGGGGACAGAGGAAAGGAGGACCTGGTGGCGCTGGAGATGGCCAAGGGGAAGAAGTGGAGGAGTTGCGCCCGTTGCAAGTTCTGGGTCGAAAGGCATGAAGGCTGCGTGCACATAACTTGCAGGTGAAATCAGTTAGTAGTTTCACAGTTAATTTGCATTTAATCTCGCGCGCTAACTTCTAATTAAGTAGTACATGCATAAGTCGATAGAACATGGTTTTCATGACAACATAAACTGTATTTACAAGCCATGTAATTATGCAGGTGTGGCTTCCAGTTCTGCTATGGATGTGGCGAGCCGTGGGGGCAAGGCCATTCATGTTGCAACGCAGGGTGAAAGACGAGCTTGGCTTTGCATCATCTCTCGGTGGAAAGCCATTGAAGGTCTACGACACATGCAGTCAAACTATTTTTACTTACACATGTGTTGTGGCACTACTACAGAAATAAAAACCAAGTGTAGTCCTCCAAGATTATTTTCGCTTTTACCAGCCGTCAATATTGTTATGACGACACTATTACTATATGTATATTGTTGTGATTGAGATTTCTCCAGTAGTGCCATAATAAAATACATAGCAGCTGATAAAAACAAAAATAGTTTGACTGCATGTATGATACGACTATACAAGAGAGATGTGTAGTCCTATCATACGTGCAGTGAAACTGTTTTTGCTTTTATCAGCTATATGTAATTTATGGCACCGGTGTAGAAATTAATGGAATAAAGTGTGTTATTATGATAAAGGAAAAAGTTTATATGATCCCCTATAGTATCGATCATATGGCACATAAGATCCCGAACTACAAAACCGGGTATTGTACACCTTAAATTTTTCAAAACCGGACACATAACCTCTTAGGAGTGGTATTGGTGAGCGGTTTTGCACATATGGCATGCTACGTAGGATGGTTAGAAGGTCCAGCGGCGATAGTCTAAAAACTACAGTCAATTTCTGTAACATAGAGCTCGCACTTCTCTACCCCTTTAAAAGTTCGTAGTGTTCCGTTGCTCTTGCTCCATGTTTCCGTCGTTCTGTTGCTCCGTTGTCAGTCGCCTGCTTGCCCGCCCGACCCCGCATGGCCACACCGCCTCTCCACTCCGTCGCCAGCCCACTCCGCCGCCTGTTCCCTGGACCCGCCACGTCCTTTGCCTTGCCTCAGCCGGATCCGCCGTCTTCCCGTAAGCGCGGTCCCATTGGTGGCAAGGGAGAGGAGGCCGCGGCGATGGGGGTGTGCGGAGAGGAGGCACGGAGGCAAGCCAGTGCAGTGAGGAGGCAGGAGGAGATTGGCAGGGAGAAGCAGGGAGGAGATCGTTGGTGGCCGGCTTTGAGGGTAGAGAGGAGCCGGCGGAGGAGGTGACCCTCCTGCTCCCTACGACGGCTGCCGCGCAGATCTGGCCCGCTGGCCCTCCTCCTCTCCCCGCGACGGCCGACGCCAACTGTGGGCCCCCTCCTCACCACTACCGCTCCCATCACCACATGCCACGTTGACTGCCTCCTGGCCGCACTCCTCCGCCGCTGCAGGCACCGCCTCCTCACGGCGCTCACCTCCGAGGGAATCACCAATGCCGTCACCCCCACTCTGCACACGCACCTCCTCGCCGTGTCTGCCTTGCTTGACTCCGCGCGCCCCCTTGACGCCACACAGCGACTCGCACTCGCCTCTAGCGCCGCCAGCCACCGCCTCTGGGACGCGCTGCTCCGCCGGGCCTGCGCCGGGGGCGCCGACCCGGCCCACGCGATCGAGCTTCTCTCAGCTGCCGTCGAGGACCACGGCGTGGTGGTGGCCCCGTCCACGTACCGTGTGATGGCGGTGGGGCTCTGTGTCTGTGAGGAGGTGGATGGCACGCTTAAGAAGTTCGGCGTACTGACCACTAGGTGGTGTCAGGGGGACAATTGCATTTGCAGTTCAATCGTTTCCAGGTTCTGCAGAACTGGGAAGGCCGGAGCAGGGTTGGATTTCTATGAGAGTGTCTCTATCATTGAGAAATGAGATGATTTCTTGCTGCTGCCGTGTTCCTGTTCCTGTTGTTGCCTCTTCTCTCTCGCTGATTTGAGGGCTCCTGTGTGCCAGATTTGAGAGCCTCTTGTGCTGTTGGAGGCTGCTGCATTCCAGGCTGAGCAAGGAGGACATTCTGAAGGTGCAGGTGAGTTTGTGTTTGTGTTCTGCTTCTTCTCAATTCTTCCAGGCTCACACACATTCCAAGATTGAAGCTGGTGAATTTTAGTGTCGGTTTTCTTAGGCTGGCACCAGCAGGTGGGGTAAAACCCCATCTATCCACTATTCGAACTACTCATATCTCTGTAAACAGTATCGCTATAGTGTCATTTTATACTATATCGGCCATATACCCGGACTGCTGGACTTGGCCTTAGTGTTTCATGCTGCAATCATCCGTTCTGTACCTGCAGTGATCGAGTAGATGGAATAATTTTGTTATTGCAAATGGCCGTTGAATTCATTCTTGCCCAAGCATAGAACTCCTAAAACAGGAACATTGCTTAATCTAGAAAGCATGATGTCATAATTTACCAGCAGCAAGTTGCCTTTATTCAGTCATTCCAATGATATAGTTCTGGAGTTTTTTTTTTTCAGCCTCTTAGATTGCTTTATTGCTTTTCTCATTTTCACTGAATGAACCGTCTTACTGTCATATTCCATATACATAGCAGCTTGGGATTCAAATAGATTGAATGAATTTGTTTTCACAGTTTGGTTAATATAATTTGCAGAATAGTTTTATCTAGAAGTTAATTTTCAGGATATCTATTAGCACCGAGTCCTTACAATTTGGAGTTTACTGCTGCATTTGGTCAACATAATTTGGAGAATACTTCATCTAGAGTTAATTTTCAGGATATCTATTGGCACCGAGTCCTTACAATTTGGAGTTGAGCAGGTCAGATTGTTTTTTCCCAATTTTTCTTTTGTACATTGCATGGTATTTCAGTAGCATACAGAATCTGCAACATGCTGTATTCGTTTTTTTACTAATATGCGAATTTGAAGACATACCTGCATTTCTTGAAGTGCCACATAGAAGTATTTATGCAAAAGACTGACGAAATGTTATTATGCAAGTACTATGGATGCACACTATTCAGAGAAATGTGCATTTCATATTCTTTTTCCTACAACCCCTTTCTACCGAAGAGACCTGCAAGTTTTAGTCTCCTGCTTATTTTCTGAGTGACCTGAAAGCTGGCCATATGCCCATGCTTGTAACTACTTTTAATAGTCAACTTGAGAGCTCTCACAAGTCATCTCATACAGTGAGTCAGTCCCTTGTGAAATGTGAATCCAATACAGTAGAAAGAATGCCTTGAGACGTGCATAGATTATAATATTTGTGTGTCTCTGTCAGCCGTTCAGGTACATGCTAATAATTTTCTCAATATTTTTGTCTAAGCTGTGGGTATGATTTTTATTATTAGTGAGCACATGCTAAATGATCTGTATTCTTATATGCTTTTTCTTAATGTTTTAAATATTTTGATAATGCACTTCACATATTTTGAAGGATTCAAACATCGTAAATTCCTAGCAGTTTTATATTCTAGATTTTCTCATAAAACTATGTCAATTTATTTGCATTTTGTTTTTTTGAAAAAAAATAGTATATGTCATGTTGCAACGCACGTGCCAATTGCTAGTTTTATAAAAATTACATCCACAGAACAAAAACAACAGCACAAACATGAATACGTGTGAGAATAGCACAAAATAATAAAATGCACAGAACAACAGCATAAGGAGCATGAGCGAGGGTGGCTCGCTGCTCAATGGCGCCGTTGCGAGGCACGCGGTGCTCCTATGCGTTGAGCTCGTGAATTAACACGTCCAGAGGCAGAGTTGTGATGCCCCCGGCATCTCCAAAGCTTTAACATACAGCTAGAAACAAGCTAATGATGAATTAATACTTAATCTAGCTTATAGAGTATCGAGGACTAGGTGGAGAAATCAGTAAGTCAAAATTTTCTATTCAACGTACAAAACCGCACGTTATTTTTGAATAAATCGACACCCACAAGCTTTTGAGCAAAACACCAAAGTACAAAAGCCCTAGTTCAGGGAACATTCTTTTACCTTACTATTGTGGCAATGTTCAAAACCAAATATCAAAAGGTTCAAAAGTTTGAATCGAAATCAGCCCAAGTGGGTCTATACTTAGGAAAATTCCCCAAGTCTTGATTTTTAGTTTTCCCCAAACTTCATTCTGAAATTACTTTTGCTTTTACCATATAACTTAAAAATATTCCTTTCTATGAAATGAAATTAAACTTGTTACCTTTCCAATGCATCTAATCTCAAAGTGATTGGACTTCATTTGGCACTTCAAAAGTTGAATATAAGAAAGATTCTACAACAAGTAAAATTGCTGTTTTACCAAACCCCTGAAATATGTTGAACTGTATTTCAAAATCTGTGGTGAATTATACAAAACTTCATATGCCAAACTTGTAAACAATTTCATGTTGAACAATTTTCTAATTGGTGCTTGGTCATACATTGAGGTTTGCATAGTGATTTGGGCCTTTGTCTATCAGCATATGAAATCTGTCAAAAAGCTGATCTGCTTATTAAATTCAGCTTTTCTTTGAACTACAGCCATTTTCATACAAAACATTAATTTAAAAAGTTGTAGATCATAAAATTCTGAGAAACATTGATATAAAATCCTTTGTATGAAAGTGAGCATAAATAGGACTTTTGGAATTTCTAAACCTGAAATGGTCTGTTGGCAAAATTTGAGTTAGTGATCAAAATTCAAATTTAAATCGTATTTCCACCTAGATTTTGGTATCAAGTATTTTGACAAAATTTTAGATCTCAAAGAGTTAAACGTTTCTTCCAATTGGGCCTTTTTTAAACTCGGCTTTTAAATTGGTCAAATATGCAAATTACAGAAGGGAGGAAAACCAAACAGAGTGTGATTCTTCATTTTCCCTCTTTGTCTCCTTCCCCGTCCCAATTACAGGTGGGCCGCTCGATCCGGGCTGCTCGCCCATGGCGAGCCGGTGCGCGCCACGCGGTGAACGGGCACCGGCGCCGCTGCCCTCCGCTGCTCTGCCGCGCCCCTGGCTCCAACTAGACGCGAACGCGTCCCCGTTCACTCACTCCGCGCTGCTATACCTCTCCCTGCTCACCCTCTTTGCGCGTCTCCAGTACACCGGCCACTATGGCTGCCATGGCTGAGCGGAGCTAGAGCTTACGCTGCAGGCCGCTGGGGTCCATCCCCCTCCATGCTGCCACGTGCGCCGCGCTCTCCGTGTCCCGCTCCACCTTCCCAGCCGCTTCCCGGCCTCCTCCAGCGCTTCCAAGTCTCCTCTCCTCGTTCGCTGCAGCGCGACGCCTGCGTGCGCTCGTGCCTCGCCGCGGACGCCCCACTCCAGCGCATCCTCGCGACCCCAATCTACCTCCTCCGGCCTCTACTCATTCCCCGTTCAGCCTGCACGCCCGACCCCGACCTTCTCCCTCAACGGTGCGGACGGATAGAACCGCGCCAATTCAAGTCGTCGCCCGTCAGTTCGTCCCCGGTTCACGCGCGTTCCCTGCTCGTACAATCCACTCCACATGGAGAGATCAAGGGGAAAAGGAGACCCACATCCGGGAACACCTTCCCAGATCCGCGGTCGTCAACTTCGTCGCCCTCACGCGCGTCGCCGAGCCCGGGAACGCCGACCACCGCGCGCCCCCCTCCCTGTCTGAAGGTAGAAGAAGACCCTGTCTTCTTTAGATCCAGCCCTCCATATTTGCGTTTTTACGTTTAAGTCTTTCTGTACAGCGTTATGAGTCATGTAGAAACTTGCAATCCAGCCCTGGATTTTTGAAACATTAACTGGATACGTCCTAGATCTAGTGTTTTTCCATTTATTTTGCTATTTTCGGCTGAGAACTTTGGAAAATCCTATAAAACCAAATAAAAATCCAAAAATAGCAAACTTCAGTTGCATTGTGATCCTTGTTAGTATATCTACACGTTGGATATGATGTGGATCTGTGCAATGACCATTTTGCCCCTAATTTAGTGCAGGTATGTTAAAACTAGATAAATGACAAATATCGGTCAAATGAGCTCTAAAAATTATGAAACTTGGACAGTAGCTTTGTGAGGATATCTAGACACAGTATAATTTTTGATAGTCCTAGCATGGACTGTATGATTACTGTCTTACTCTTGTGCATGTATTTTAGGTATTTTATTAACATAAAAAAGGTTGCTACATAAAAGATGCTATAAATGACTCTCTGGAATTTATAATTGCTCTATTTGGTATAGATAACTCACTGACGAAATATGAAATTGTGCATATCAAGTTTTGATGGTGATTTGAAAATGACAAATAAAAGCTTGTTTAATTAAATAATAGGAAAAAGTGGTTCTAACATGTTTAATAAATTCCAAGAAAACTCATGCTGTATCAAAGTCATGTTTAGGTCCCAGAAAACATTTTTGTGAAATTTATTGCTACTGTTTAGTAATGCATGTGAAATAGGTTAATTTAATTATATGGAAAATAGATGTCCTATCAAATGATGAGTATGGTGCTTACTGATTTTTGTTGCCTGATATTCATGTCATGAAATTATTGCTGTAAATATATTAAAGTCAGAAAAATTTTCTAGAATTTATGATAAATCTGACAATTAAAGTGTATAATAAACTTGCTAGAATTTCTATAATTTTTATATAAATCCTTTGCTGCTCAAATTTGGCTGATCACCTGTTATAGTACTTATTTACATGTCATAAATGTTTGGGGTCATTTGAAATAGTGTAGCATCATAAACTTGACATGAGGGCTTAATTCAATAAATACATGTTTTTGCATAATGGGATATATGTATGATTCACAAAAGAGCTTAATATTACATTACTTGTTATGCCTTGTTACTTGCTGCATGCTGATAATCATATGTCACCCATATCATGTGCATACATGTTGCATTTGGTTGCACCCATTTGCGGTATATCGTTACATAAATATAGATAAAGATTCCATGTGAATGCACTATGTGGTATATTTAAACTCGTCAATTTGCTGCATGTGACTCTGTATACACATGTTACTTGCTGGCATATCACTCCTTATACAGCACCTGCATTCGCATGCATTCATGTGCACTCATTTTGCACTATGTACATTCATATAGATCCCGCGAACGAGGAGCACCAGCAGGGAGCAGCCGATAGTCGAGGAGTCAGAAGAGGAGCCGAACCAGGAGCAAGGAGACCCGCAACCGGTCACTGACTTTACCCCGGAGGCTACTGAACCCTAGTGAGGAAGGTAGGCAGGACCATACTTTTCCCAGCAAACATGCTACGATAAATGCTTACGCATATGCATTAGGAGTTGTTTGAAACTTATTGCATTAGACTCTTTGGCCGCCCTGGCCCTAGCACCAATACATAGAGTTCGTAGGATGAGTCGCCTAGAATTTCTAGGTGCGAGTAGACACTGAGCACTTGGGGGACACGCTCGTCGCGTAGGTGATTTCAAAAGCATAGAAAATCTTACTATTGGAAGTTATCGTTATGTTTATGATTTAAATGGAGACCGGGCGGAGATTTTATTTCAGTATTTACTTTTCATGATGTTACACATTGGACTCCGTCCGAGTCGCATAAGGCACGTTCGTTGTTCGCCTATTGGTCGGCATAACATTGCTAGAGTGCTTATCCAGGACTATGGGACTGGTGAATGCTTACTTGTGCCATCCGAAGTTTTCGATGTGCCGCTCATCCAGTGGAAGGAGGCCGTTGGGCTCGGGGGAGCTTATAGTCGAGGGAGGGCTGACCCAACACGCACGCGGTATCGCTCCTAAGACAGCACAACCCGGGGGTTAGGTGAGGACATTTTGAATCTTGGGATGGGACAAGTGGAGATAGGGTGTATATGTGGAAAAGCTACGGCAAGTAAGCATATACCCCTTGGCACATTTAGTTATTCCCGGGAATTAAAAATCGATTCGAATCGCTGATGCTCACCAGGTGTGAGAATGCCAATGCCACTGACGTTCATCGTAGTAACTATATGAATATGTTATTGATTAATATTCATGTTTTTCGAATACTACCATGTTTGTATTATATTGTTACATTCCTGCAATTTACTATCATGATGATATGCAAATGATGAACCTTGTTACTTTATGTCAATATAACACTGTCTAAAATCAATGGCTAAGGATTCACTCGTTAGTAAGCAGCTTTGCGTCAGCCGTAAGCCAATTCCATTAAGTCCTACTGAGTAATTAGTACTCAGGGTTTGCTCTCACTTTTGAGCTGCAGGTATGGAGTTCTTAGTCTGTACCTGTGTTGGAGGTGGTGCATGCCCGCACCAAGATTGAACTACGTCATGTGTGGCATAGGAGCAACATCGGTGGGCTCGATGTTGTTTCATCGATGCAAGTCTTTTGGTTTATCATGAACTTTGAACTTTAAATTCCGCTGCGAGATACTTTCGAACTTGCCTTGCGAAAGCACTATTTGGAACTTGTACTTTTATTTGAACTGGTTTGTAAACTATCTCTATTCATTACTCTATTTCAACTGCCTATAATGATATAACTGTTGCTGGCTCCATCGAGAGTTGGATGTATGTGATGTCGGTTCCTCTGAGAAAAGGTAATATCGGGAGCGAATGACTCTCGATTGACGACCGGGTTTAGTTTGATCTAAGTACACTGCGAGCCAGAGGTGATAGGTGTGCTTAGCTCAGATTAAATCGGCGGTTCCGCCACAGATGTCACCTTTGCCGCGGCCACGATGACAACGATTGAGCTCCGTCCTCAGATTCTGTGGCAGCTACCCCAACCGTCGCGGTGTAGATGAGCAGAGCAATCCCAGCCTCACCAAAATCATATACTGTTGCTCATTCCTCACTCTCCTAAAAATGATTGACAACAAACCATGTTTTCCGATCGACGAGAGACGGCGTGGACAAGAACTACAAGAACCTGTACATAATGGAGGATGCAGAGAATTCGGGGTGGTCGGAGGTGGCAAGGTGACACGGCTAACTCGAGGCAACTGTACATAGTGGAGCGCGACCACGGCCTGGGCCCACGCTACTTCGCCGTGTACCTGACAAACGTCAGCGACCGCTCGGTGGTGCGGGTGATCAGGATTGGGTACGAGTACGACCTCTCAGGGCACCGGGCACGTGAACCACCCGGTGTTCAGCCCGGAGCCCCGGACGGCCGGAGCATCGCCGTGACGTGGGACCTCGCCGCGGTGTCTGTCGACCCCATGTCAGGTACCTATGACGGATGGGCTGATTATGGAGCACATGGGCTGGTATTGTCCCAAGGGTCGGCTTGGTTGGGCTCATCAGAAGCCAGCAGAGCGAGGAGGACGGCAACGGTATAAAAAGAAGACCATCACCATCTGGAGGGGTCGTCGTAGGACCAGGAATTGGCGGCGGCGAGCTCACGCTCGAGGCGAGTCTTAGACTTGATTTCTCCTTCCCAATCTTCTCCTTCCTCCTCCTGTATTCTCCTATATACCCAGTGCCACCTGTAATATGCTACTGAGTGTTTGAATTGTTGAGAGAAGGTTGAGATTGGTGTTGGGTTTGTAACACCCCATGTCTCTGCCGACCTTCCTGCACTCCGTCAGGCCCTACGGAGACATCTTCTCCGTGGACATCGACCCGGATGACTTGGAGAAGAACGGGGACTTGGAGAGGTTCGACCGCGTCACGCACAGCAGATACGAGAACTCCACTCCTGCTTGGACCGTGTTTTCAACGCATGACCCGCATGCGCAGTGGAACCTCGAGGTCATGGAGGACGAGTACACCCCAGCGTGCCCTTATGCCCATCGTGATGGTGGTGAAAGCTGGCACATGATTGGCCAAATGTGCATGCCGAAACGGACCTGCTGATACTTATTGCACTTGTGTGCTTCCCATCCATAATGATCTACAAATAAATTCTATATGCTCCTTGTTTGGAAGGACCTTTTATTCACCAAAATTTGTAATTTGGAATGGGTGCAGTGTTGGTCTACATGGTGCCTCACTGCACATGTTTCTCAAATATTATATGGTTTGACTATTTAAAAATTGAGATACATGCGCTCCTTATAAGTTGGATGGATGGAGTATTAATAACTAGAGACTGCTCTGAGCCTGAATATTGTCAATCCTGGTGAGGCATGCTAAATCAATATCTGCACCTCCCTATCTGTAGATAGTCATCTACAGATGTGGGTATACATAATTTATTAGATGACCTGGCGAGCTTGACTTTGAGATATTTATTATATCTGCTAGGTCTAAGAGATATCTTGGACTTTAAGATACTAAAAAACTCTACTAGTATAAGATAGGACATACTGAAGACATGTTTTTGTGAGGGCACAAAACACATTCCTATCAAGGTGCTCTGCCTCGATCACAAAAGGAAAAGGGGCTGAAGCATTCTCTTCGTATATGGCGGCACTTGTCAAGACTGGCACGAGAAGGATTGTGCAGTCCATGACTGCTTCGTTCTTGGTTCTTGCGATCGTTTCTTCCAACTCTCTGTTCTGCCAAGCGTGTATGAGTACCCCATACTTTTGTTAATTGCGCTGAGTTTTCAGACATTTTCAATTCATCTGAGATGGATTCTTCATATGTGTAGGCTTCGGCCACTTTTGTGGGCGTCCACCTAGCGATGCCGTTGGGTAAGATTTGGGCGTACCCGTACTTTACCCAGGCCATACCCATGAATTGTTTGCGTGATCCATAACCTCCCCATATCCATTCTAATTTTAATTATCCATATCCAATGAATAATGGGTAATTATTGGTGGATGTGGATAACGGTGAAAGCTTGGTAAGCTGTGATCCTTTCTGCGGAATCCTCACCAAATAAAAATAAACATACATGAACACAAGCCGGCTGACCGCCTCTGCTCACGATTTCCTTCCACCACATGCTGCCTGCCGCACCTATGGAGATCGGAGGATCCGCTGCAGCCTGACCACCAGAAGATGGCACCTCCCTGCTGCTCCTCGTACACCGCTCCCGTCCCCGCAGGTACCAGCTAGCTAGAGACGCTGGAGCATGCGCTGGCCAGGAACACGGGAGTTCTCCGCGAGACGAGCACGATGAAGGCGGCCATGGCGGTGCTGCTGTTTCCCACTGACGCACACTGCATCTGTGCTCCTTCCGCCACCCTGCTTCATCGTCTTCTTTGTCCCCGACTCCCCACCGTCGTCCTCATGGGTTAAGTGCGCATCATCAAGCAAACTAGAATGGAGCAGCAGGTAAATGCTCAACCGCAAAATTATTCTACCCATACCCTCTTCACAAATGGGTATACCCATCCCTTACCCACTCAAGATGGGTAAGTCCATACCCTACCCGTTTGTCACGGGTGTGGATACGGGTAGTGGGTATAGATATCCAGTGGCATCTCTACGTCCACCTTACTTCCCGCCCACGGGGGAGGACTACTGCACGCAGGAGATCTGCCAACATGTCTGTGCTCTTCATGATCTTCCCACTAAACATGCCTACTGCAAAGAAAGTGTGAAGAAGTGCTGCTGCCCTCTCAGGCGTTAATTGGTGTAAATTAAAAATGCATCAAACATGTTTGATCAAAATTAAATAAAGGAAGCGTCTAAACGGAGATCCCTAGGGTGAGAAAATGTTGGAAATGGATTAAAATTAAAATTGATAGAAGGAAAATGTTTCCACCCTTTATTTTTTTATTTTCTCACCTAATTTTATGTCCATACATTTCTTATCTTAGAATTAACGATAAAGAAAAGACATTAATCAAGGAGGTCTGGCTCCTTCCTTTTGTACCATTGTTTCTTTTTTTTCGTCATTTCAAATACATCTACGCTAGTGTAGCAAAATTTCAAATACATGTTTTAAGCATAGTACATATGCTGTGCATGCACTAATTGTTGCAAAAATATTTTGTTCTATGAATTTAAAAAGGGGAAAGTCAACTATATATCGAGCCTTGCAATTTGTAGCTTTACTAGTCTATCAACCCGTGCTCTCGCACGGGTTAGAGTGTTAGATGTACTATGTGTGACAGTACAACATATATAGATCTATTTTTATACTTAGAGTTTTACAATAGCATATTTTGCTACTTTAGATGTATGCTTGATTATTATGTAATCTTTGATACGATCGCAAAAGTAGGTAATTTTAATATAAATTTGAGGGTTTAGTTTTATTATACTATCAGTCATAATAGCAAAGACGAACAATTTAGATATAAATAAGAGGGGTTACTTGGTATCATCCATCATAATAGCAAATGTGAGCAATTAGGTATAAATTTAGGGTTTCATTTCATATTTTCTTTCAAAACGGCAAAGTGGGTAATTGATATGTAGTTTTGGGTGCTACTTAATATTATTTTCAGAATGCAGAGGTGGTAATTACATAGAAAACAGGTCTAATGGCTATTAAGATTCCAATCTGACAATTTATGATTAGATGTTTCTGATTATTCTCAGAATTTCTATGATTTTATATTTTTTAGCGCATCTTGTGAGGATTAATAAGGAGACTCCAAAAGAAGTATATAATTAGTAATAGTAAGATTAGACACATTATATCTGTTTCATATAATGGTTTTTAGCATCTTTATAAAAAAATTTATGTGATCATTTTAGTAGGGTAAATTTGTAAAAGGGAAAATTTTGACAAAAAATAGGGTAAATTTGAAAATGGGAAAAAATCCGCCCAAAAAAAGAAGAAATTTGCTTTCGGTGAGAATTGAACTCAAAACCTTTCGTAATGGTAGAGGTGGGTAATTACTTTGAAAACATATCTAATGGCTATTAATAGTCCAATATGCCAATCGATGGTCGGATATTTATGATTATTGTGAAAATTTCTATGATTTTATCTTTTTTTCTTAGCGCGTCTCATGAGGATTAACGTGAAGGCTCCGAAAAGAGTCTCTAATTAGTAATAAGCACGTGTTAGAGTCTAGATGTATTATATGCTACAGTACAGTATATATAGTTCTATTTTTATAGTTAGATTTTTATAATAGCATATCTTGCTATTTTAGATGTATGCTTGATTATTATATAATCTTTGATACGATTGCAAAAGTAGGTATTTTAATATAAATTTGAGGATTTATTTTTATTATAAAATCGGCCATAATAGCAAAGTTGAACAATTTAGATATAAATTAGAGGGTTTATTTGGTATTATCCATCATAATAGCAAATGTGAGCAATTAGGTATAATTTAGGGTGTTATTTCATATTTTCTTTCATAATAGCAAAGTGGGTAACTAATATGTAGTTTTGGGTGTTACTTAATATTATTTTCATAACAGTAGAGGTGGGTAACTACGTAGAAAACAAATCTAATGGCTTTTGATATTCCAATCTGCCAATTGATGATCGGATGTTTCTGATTATTGTCAGAATTTGTATGATTTTATCTTTTTAGTGCATCTTGTGATAATTAATATGGAGGCTCCAAAGGGGGTCTCTAATTAGTAATAGTAAGATTAGGCACAATATATCTATTTTATAAAAAGATTTCTAGCATGTTTATCAAAAAAAGTTATGGGATCGTTTAGTATGGTAAATTTATAAATGGAAAAAAATCTGAAAAAAAAAGAAATTTGCTTTCAGTGAGAATTGAACTCAAAACTTTCATAATGGTAGAGGTGGGTAGTTACTTTGAAAACAGATTTAATGGCTTGAAAATGGGAAAAATCTGGAAAAAAATTGCTTTCAGTGAGAATTGAACTCAAAACCTTTCATAATGGCAGAGGTGGGTAATTATTTTGAAAACATATCTATTGGCTATTAATATTACAGTCTGCCAATTGATGGTCAGATGTTTCTGATTATTGTGAGAATTTCTGATTCGAGATCTCGGGGGGGGGGGGGGCAACCCACCAAATCTATGGTGGTCACCTAACACGAAAAACCCTCACCTAGCACGATAAACCCTAACCACTGGAGCCCTCAGAGGGGCTGGAGGAGGAGGGGGATGGATTACCTCGGAGGAGGGGGCGGAGCTGCTCAGAAACCTCCCTTCCAAAATGACCCACCGCTGCTCCAGGGGCTGCCGGGGCCTGAGCGATCGGGCGGCGGACCGGAGGATCGCCGCACCTGCCATGTGCTGGAAAGCCGGGCTTCCGATCTGCCTTCCGTGAAGATAGTTTTTTTAGCAGGTGAATCATAAACCCAATAGCGGCCCAGTGCGCAAATTTAATGGGCCCAAACATCACATGAAGCGGCCCAAAAACCTCAGAAACTTTCACCCCTGCACTGCACGCAGCCCACCGCCGTTTGCTCAGCTGTCTGCGCAATACTTTTCGGTTGTGTTTTGATCTTTTAATTTTCAGTGAACAAACAAATTATTAAACAACAAACCTCCTTTACTACCTTTTTTTTCACTAACTTTATTTTTTCATATTCATATTTCACTACCTTTTTTTTCTTCAACTAGTTTTTATTTTTTTTACCATTTTCATATTTTATCCGGTTTATACAATTAACCTACTTTACTGGATACATGCTTCAACATTTATTTTAACATGATTTAACAATCCACGAAACCCGAGTCAACATTAGAAAGCTGAAGTAGTACATTCTAAATATTGATTTATAAAAAAGTTATAGAAAATCAAAATAAACTAAGATTGGATCTTGTTTTGTTACTTAAATTGTAACTGGCACAAGGTTCAAACGGAATCCAAAACACGTTTATGGTTTGAAAGAAAATGAATCAAATTTGGAATCAAAGTTTATTTGGAATCACCACAGCCTCTAACCATTCTCGCTACCCACGCCGGCAAGGTCGCTTCCTTCCTTTCTCCGATCCGTTTGCTCCTGTACGTGAAGCGTGTTTAGTACCAGCATACGTTGGCTTGTTTATTTGCTTTGATCCTTAATATGTTCCTTTGTTTCGTAGGTCCTGTGGGTTCTTGATGGCTGGTGGGAACCAGGCGGCTGACAACCGGAGGTGTCCTATGAGATGGGCGTAGGTCCACGGGAGGCCTACTCTTGATGAGGGAGTTGACGCATGTCCACGCTGCTCCAGCGCTGTTGTCATTCAGGATAGGCGTGGCCCATCTCTGGTGTCCTCGGACGGTGAAAGCGACGCTACACCCTTAGCCCTTCGTCAAGGGTGGAAGCGTCACCAAGCCCGAACCCAAGCTGGCGCACCATCTCAGCGTCATAGAAGCGTCATAGAAGGGCGTCGAGGTCTCCAAGTCCGCCACCTCCGAGGGGCAATAAGAAGGGTCCTAGCATCGCTGGTCCCCTGATACAGCGGTAAGGGCCAACTCATCTACAAATATGACGTGTCCTCGATGTCACGCCCTACCCTGATGGATCCTCCTCAGATGGCCGCATCCGCATCTGAGGAGGATCAGCAAGGTCAGTCCCTTGCTGTGCGGCCATCTGAGGAGGATCCACTGGGGTAGGGCGCTCCTCGATCGCCTGTGCATCACGACGTCGAGGAGGCGGCATATTCGTAGATGAGTTCGCGCTTACCGCCATATCAGGGAACCGGCAACGCTTAGGACCCCTCTTATTGTCCCTCGGAGGTGGCGGACTTGGAGACCTCGACGCCCTTCTACGACGCTGAGATGGTGCGCCAGCTTGGGTTCGGGCTTGGTGACGCTTCCACCCTTGACGAAGGTGCTAAGGGTGTAGCGTCGCTTTCACCGTCCGAGGACACCGGAGATGGGACACGACTATCCTGAATGACAACAACGCTGGAGCGGCGTGGACGTGCGTCAACTCCCTCATCACGAGCAGGCCTCCCCTGGACTTGCGCCCATCTCTTAGGACGCCTCCGGTTGTCAGCCGCCTGGTTCCTACCAGCCATCAGAAAACGCACACACCATCAGAAACGCACAGAACCTGCGAAACACGAGGAACATATCAAGGATCAAAGCAATAAACAAGCCAACATATGCTGGTACTAAACACGCTTCACGTACAGAAGCAAACGGATCGGAGAATGGACGGAAGCGACCTTGCCGGCGTGGGTGGCGAGAATGGTGAGAGGCTCTGGTGATTTCGACCCTCCTGTAGGCGCGTACTTATAGCTTCCCAGAGCCGATGATTGACGGAAGGCTATCACAAGATAAGTGGCAAGTAAATATTCGGAGAATAAAATCATGGCGTCGCTCGGATATGATTGACATGTCCAGTGAATCCTACCTTGCCAGATAAATAAAGTATGAGCGATACAGATATGATTGACGAGTCAAGTGAATCTTTTTTTGAGGAAACTAGTCAAGTGAATCTTACCCTGCCAAATAAATGAAGCGATGCATTGAGGTCCCGGCCGGCCGGACGTGTGCAACATTGGAATTGCACTAGGCACAGGGATCATTCCGCTAAGCTAAGCGCGATCCGCTGCGCAATCGCATTTAACTTAGCGAGGGGCATCTGTATTACGATTTTTTGGACAAAATAGCAATAGTACGTATGCCGGTCGGCGACGTGCGCGTATTCGTCAATGCCGTTGTACGTGAATAGTGTACATACAGTGCCATGAATCAAAAGCAAATGTGATAAGGAATGGTCTAGAAGCCGGAACGAGCATTATAAAAAAAATATTTATCTGGAATGGAATGGTACGGGATAGTATGGAAATTATTGTACGCGATTGATCATTCTCGGATTCGAAAGCAAATTACTGAGAAGGATGAAAGTCTCACTGTGAATCCGTCTCCAAATAAAAAAGAAGCTGCCCGTGATGTATGGCAGCGTGAGTGCTTTGTATTTTGCTACTTAAATAAAGCCAGCGTACAAGTATACATGTACGTGCTGGATTCCTTTCTAAAGGTCAGCCACCGTATACGCGCACAAATAATGCTCAAGACTAAAAAGGGGAAACTAGACGTGACCAAGGATCGCCCGGTGGCTGGCTGATCACGCACATAAGCATGTCATGGCGCCGGTCCACCGTGCCGTATAATTTGAATGGAAGGTCAATTATGAATTGAATATTCCTCCTGATATTGGCAACACGGACGGCTGAATGGACGGTCTTGAGCGTGATTGATCCCCGACAGAAGAAAGAGAATAAATTCAAAATGGAAAAAATGTAAAAGGAAATGGACAGGAAGCGGTCATTTTTAGCCAGTGATTATCGTCGGACGATTGTGATCCGGCCTCTCCACCTCCTTTGCGCTAAGCCATGGCCGGAACAGGTGATTATCTGTGCTAATCTATTTCTTCTCTCTCCGTTTCATGCATGGTCAAGAGACGGATGAACGAGGTGTCCACGCCAGACGAGCGTCAGCTCGATCGTACAAACACAGCCACGTTCTTCGATCGGCAAAGTACAGAGGTCACCGCCGTCGCCTGCGATGATGCACAGCCGCCGTTTGGGCCACCACGCCGACGACCATGAAGGTCGTCCTAGCTAGTCGCCGGAAAAAAAGCCTTAGCCACCTGTCGTCGATACCGTCCAGCTCGACCACCATGGCCATCCGAGCTGCCGCGTCTTCGTATCTGGGCCTCGTCGTTGGGAGCATGTCGCCGCTGATGTACCAGACTGTGCCGAACCCCCTCGCGACTTGAAGATCAGCGTCGTCGCCGATGGCTGCAGCGCGACGACCTTGACAAAGTAGCTGCCGAGGAACACTACAATGCCGGGATCCTTTCAGTGGCCGGAGTTCCCCGCGCAGATCGACGGATATCAGCCCCGACGCGACGGAGTGGCCGCTGTGTTAGCGCCATGGGACTGTGCTGTGTAATTTGTCTTTATTTATTCGTGTATTTAGTACACTGGCACATTGTCGTACGCGTTATTTTTGTGCGAAACAGGTTTAGTAGAGTAACCAAGGTGCTTCGTACCCCACAAATGATGGATTATTGGTAAATATTTTAAATATTAGCAGGATCAACTAGATAGCTGCTAGTGTCTTTTTGTTCAAAAAGAAATAGTGAAGTCTGTGTACATCGTCAGACCGCACTGCATCTTCTATCGTGTCCGGTGCTTCTGTAATTATATTTAGTAGCCCTGCCCGAATTTGCATCTGGCCAACAGTATCTAGAGGTGTGTGGCAGATTAACAGCACGACACATGTGTGTTCCTGCATGTACCTGTCCTGTGTGTATCGATTATGAACTTAGGGTTGAAGGCGAGATTCGGTGCACATAAGTCTAATTTTAAACCTTTTTAACAGAGTGCACTTAGCGTAAACACATTGCTTCATTTTACCTTTGAGAAAAATGGAAAATTGCCATAATAGGAAGTGGGTTTCGCAACTTTACAATCCTACAGATGTGTTTTGCTCTTAGACCATTACAAAACATTGCCCACTTGCCCAAATGCCTTTCCAGAGTGTAATAAAAAATAATCAATTTTATTGAATGATGAAGGCTGATGATCTACCTCTCAATCTGCTGGGAGCGGGCCGAACCAGTCTCCTCGCCCATCTATCGTTCCTTCGCCGCCGCCATCGGTCGCTGCCCCTAGTCACGCGGTCCTGCCACCGACCTGCCACCGTCCCGCCCGCTACTCCTCCCAACCGTCGTCTAACTAGCCACCGCCGACTGTATATGAGTTTTTGGCATATTTTATTAAAAACAAATGAAGTACGTGTGGGGCCTATCTGTCATTGAATAATTTCTGCAATAAACCACTAAAGCTTGCGAATGAATATTCCTTGGGAATAAGTGCTTTGCTGCAATATATTTCTTTTAGAGCCTGTTTGGGGGAGAGATTCACTTCACTAGTTTCAGCTTCGTTCCAGTTTCTGCTATCCAAACAAGTCTAACTTCACGCACCGGGGGCCTCTCCAGCAAGCCCGTTCCCATGCCTTCACGTGTGACGGTGCTTAGTACCCTCAACCTACCACGGGGTAGCCCATGTGATGGTTTTAGAGATCAGTAAGGGTAGGCGAGTAGATTGCGAAGGTATACAGAACGATGGGCATGACAATGTAGACAGGTTCGGGCCGCTGCACGCGTAATACCCTATGTCCTGTATAAGGTGGTTGTGGATTATATTGAGCGCTAGAGCGTCAAGAACGTCAGAGGGCTTTCCTAGAGCCCCTAGCTCCCCTTATATAGGCGAGGGAGCTAGGGCCTCTCCAGCAAGCCGGTCCCGTGCCTTCACGTGGGCCCTAGCTCTTTCTCATCCCGAATGCACCCTATTCGACCGAGGGCCGGAGGATAAGCTCTGCATGTTGATCATTAAATGTGAGACAAGCAAAGGACTAGTCCACCAACTGCGGTAGTGAGCACGAACTGGCGATCACATCAGGTATCCCCTAACATAAAGGTAATGCTATGGCGGTCATTCGCACTGTGCGAACATCATCTCCTTCGATGTGCGGCTGTAACCGCCACTGTGCAGCATGGAAGTGGAGTACGGGCACTTTAAGGACTTTGACTACTCCATCCAGTTAGCTTCAGGCAAAAGGAACCCACTGGATGACAGTATGGTGGATGGATAGGACCCAGAAAATAGGAGTAAAAATAAATTACTAGCTCATAATAGACTTGTACTCTAGATCTCTCTTGGACCGTAAAAGGGGAGACTCACTTAGGAAAAAGGGTTGGCTCTCATATAGGCTCAGAGTCTTAGACACCGCAAGTTCCTTCGTCCCTTGGTACTTGGGCCCCCATCCTAGAAACTGCACCGAACAATACATTCCAAGATGACGTAGAGTGTTATGCTCAAGCGGCATGAACCTCTCAAAATTCCACGGTCTCCTTCTCCGGTGTCTCTTGCTTGTAGCTCTGTCGTAGCGGTTGCTGGTACCCTACTGCCCCCAAAAGAACCCCTTAGGGCCCTGGATCTATGGACCTCGTTTGTCTAGGATAACGACAGATGGGGAAGGGAAGAGGTGGGCCCGGCTTGAGAGAAAGAGAGAGGCGAAGCGGGCCTAGGGGAAAGCATACTGGCCAAATAGGGGCGCGCTTGAGGGGAGGAAAGGGGAGCTAAGCTATCTCGGTCTGAGTGGCCAGTTGGGCTTGGAAGAGAGGGAAAAACTAAAAGAGGAAATAAACCGAAATTTTCTAAACACATGCTAACGGATTTGTTGATGTTGTTTGAGATTAATTTGTGCCAGTATCTTGTCTTTTTATGTCGGAACTGGTTACTCGAATGTTCCTTTTGTTTTATAGTTGTGATCCATGTTTTTTTGGTGTTGTTATTCCCAATCCCTGTTAAATATGGATCTAGCCCATTATGCAAGCTAATTAATCCCTATTGGAACATGCACACACGTATGTTGTTAACTAGCATTGCATGTCGTATAGAGGTATATGCAATTCTGTGCTTTTCGTTAGAATGATGTAGCTGTTTTTGATTGGCTAAAGGAGTGGAAGAGAAGGGATAGCAAAATATCCCTTTATAGAAAGAAAAAAGGGAATGAAAAATGAAAAAAGGGGGGGATGTTGGAGAATATTTTCTTTGGGGGGGGGTTTTTAGAGATGTGCTGATCTTATTCCTAGACAAACTTTTTGAAATGAATTTTTTAGGAATGATTTTTGGGATGTTACGAAGGTCCACAAAGCTGAAACACATAATCAGTGACGAAGGAGCCCACAAGTTTAGCAAAGATAAGTTGATTAAATGTTTCCGGCAGATTTTAATCTAGAATTTGACAAAGGTTCCATCCAATTTGCTGTATTTGCACCGCTTGATGATCTTGTAGATGAAAATCATCAGTTACACATGCACGTCTCTAAGTTCACATTGGCACATGGCCTCCAAACCTATTTGGACCAGTAGGTATGCTCCATCCACGTTCCCGTTGTTGACCACGACTTTTTTTTAATAAGGTTGTTGACCATGACTTGAGAAGACCATACATAAAAACAACGTTTTTGAGTACTAAGTTTTGTGAACTCAACACATGATTAGCTCAGACACATGATACAAAACATATACTAGTACTATTTTATCATCACCAAGTATTAAGCTATTGGTCCCATTAAAATTCAAAGAAATTTGCAGTAATACTGAATGGAACCAGGACACACAATCTAACCACCCCTAATGATGCATCATGTGCCAAAAACGCATACAACCTTGTACTTATTATAATACTTGTCTATATTGCAACTGAGAACTACACAACCGGACAACAAACACCATGAACCATCTAAAACCGGACTAAATACCCCCTAAATGGTTTTGAGGGTGGTCTTTGGATGCGATGCAGTGGGACCCACATGTCAGCATTGCGGGGTGGGCCTCACTGCCCTCACCTCTCTTTCTTCTCTCTCTTCCATCTTTCTTTTCTCTCTTCGGCGAAAATCACCCTCAAAACCGATCTCAACAATGCTGACTTATGGGACCCACAGAGCCATGATAGCGCTAACATGTAGGGACCACCACGCCGCATTAGCAAAAACTACTCTCAAAACCGCTCAGGGAAGTATTTTGTCTGGTTTTGGAATATATAGTTCGAAGTGTTCATTATTTGGTTTTGTAGTCTTAAGTTGCAAATTAGACAACTACGACAAGTACATGGTTGTAAAATGGACTTTAACTTAACATAAAAGGTGGACATAACTTCACATTGAACAATAAAAATATAGCATCATGATGGACACCTCATCATTTATTTATTTATTTATTTATTGCAATCAAATCCATCAAACTCATGCAGAGCAGCCTCCGGGCCCTCCATAAGAGAACATTGCACCCTGAATAGGTGTTGCGGAGTAACAGCTACTCTTGGTTTCTATTCTAGTTGTACGCACATTAATTGGTGTGGTTCTGCCATCTTTTTCGATTAAAGAAATATCACTCAATGTCGCTGCTTTATCCGAAGGAAAATATCCACTGCCCATTGGAGGAAGCGTCCTAGTGTGACTTGTGAGAACATCGACGCCACCACCAAATGCAATACGGGCTGCATTTTTGTTTAAGCTTTCAAATAGCTTTGCAGGGTAAAACTCCACAGGCTTTGGTGGACTGTTGAAGCCATAGTGTATCCACCAATCCCCGGTCGACGGGTCCTGCGTGCATGCATGCCATTTATAATTAAGCATCGGCGACATACCAAGAATATTATTTTGAACACACCAAAACAAATAAAGTTATTCAGAACTTTCGACCTTAAGGATTTTAACTGTAATTTTTTGCCGGGACCCATTCACATCGGAGACTGGCTTTATGACAGCTCCAGGGGTTATTTGCGATCCACTCACAGGGTGGAAACCAGGACACTTCATGTTATGACACCATGTACGGCGATACGAATCTCTCTGTATATGCAACAATTTGGATGGTCATGTGTCTCTATATGTGAGGAAGCTCCATTTACTAAAGATAAGTGTGTCTATATAAAGTTTGAAAGCAAAGAGAGAAACATGAGCGCACCGTCCATTCTGTGTAGAAGTAAGTGAATCTCCATATTGACCTGGGTAAACCTACATAAAAGCACAAGATGGCTAGATGATGCTGAGTTTTTTTTTTCAAATGTATGATGATCATATAGTAATTTCCAGATGTATCCTCACAAAAGAAATAAAATATGTACCCCAAGGTGAACAGATCGAGAATTATAAAACAGATGGAAAGCTTGACAACGATGGACTTACTTCCCATCCGACAGCAATTGATTCAACATCTGAATTATGATCACTGGCAATCCAAATTGCCGTCGCAATCGCTTGGCCATCACTGAAACTGTGCGCGTAGACATCCATTGTAGCGACCATTCCGAAGTAGCTACCGTCATACGTCTTATGCACAGCATACTACAAAAAAAAAAGACTCAAATCAATTAAAATATAACTTGCGAGGGATGTCAATGTCATCATGAATCTCAAATCGGAGGGGGCAACGTAACTCACATATGGTATGTGTGCGCGGGCGTCTTCTGATGGCAAAGGTTGTGATTGTGATCCATTACATATCTGAAGGTGAGATGACCCCAAAGTAGGTGC
Organism: Paspalum vaginatum; assembly: GCA_030272315.1. Classification (NCBI taxonomy): domain Eukaryota; kingdom Viridiplantae; phylum Streptophyta; class Magnoliopsida; order Poales; family Poaceae; genus Paspalum; species Paspalum vaginatum. The sequence continues at coordinate 5,886,198 of CM059016.1, forward strand.
ACACAGGGAAAATGATTTATTTCACTTTTTTTTTTGCATTATGCATCTAGTAAAGTAACAGGGATCTATGGAAAAACTGCTAACCTCTGGATTGAAAGGATGAAATCGACCTCCTTGGGCTTGATAAGCAAGCAGACTTGCATATAGTAGAAGGATGTGTAAGCTTGTATTCAGTCCGGCGGCCATTCTGATTAGAATGAAAGGCGAATACAAATATGTATGCATCTTTCTCAAGCACTCAGCTCCTATATAGAGAGATACAGAGAGGGGGGGGGGGGGGAGAACATGTCTCTTTCATTTATTGCAGAGGAGTAAATAAACTACCAACCAACACAAAGATATGATAGATTAATTACTACTGCGTATATATCTTGACCGTTGATATGCAATATATATGCATCGATAAATATTGCTACATCCTATCTCTCGTTATTGGATAAATGGATACGCAAGAACAAGATATCGAATAGAGTCAATAAATAAAAGTAACTGACTAAGATTGCACATCATTGCAAGACCACGCCACCACCGAGGGTCCGTGCTCTAGCTCCGTCGAGCCATGGTAAAACGAAGCAACACACGAGCTGCCGGCCAGCTTTGGCACCCTGCTCGACTTCTGCGGGCAATATCCTGATGAAATCTCTTAGAATGTGGAAGAAAGACAGAAAATCTGATCTATCACTGATTAGCAGAGAAACCCAATGATATTCGTTCGTACAGCAATGTGAAAAGCATGCACAGTGGATGCTGACCTTGGAGAATAGAAGCAAGTTGATCCCGTCAAAGATGTGTGGAAATTTTATTAGCCTTTTGTTAAGTGAACCCATCTTTACTACTTCTACTAATATTAAATTCTTAATTACTTTAATATTTGTTTCATTCATTCATCAATACTCCTCTAGACTCGATCCTAATTCCCACGACAATATACGACATAATAACATCCATTGTTCTTTCAACGCTATAGTGAAAAGAATAGTCATATATTTAATTTCAGCGCCCCAAAATTCAGGTAGCAACGCATGGCGTACCAGTACCATCTAAGTACAACAAAGCGTAGACCAAAATATAATCCATATGTATATAAATAATTGCAAACAATATAACCCTAAATTTCATACGTAATATGTGTTTGGACGACCTAACTAGACGCCAAATAATATTTGAGTAACAATTGATAAAAAACAAAAAGCAAAATTTTGCTATTTCAAATAGATTAGTGGTTCCATCGACAACAATTAAAGAACCGTTCCATTTAATACAAAAATTCATACTAGCATGGCACCCATTAGGTGTTGTAACCCAAAAAATATATTAATAACCACGAAACACTAGAAGTAACAAGTTCCACTTAAACAAGGGTTCTATTGCTCTCCGACGACATTTCCTTGTCCTCTTCATCATCAACTCCATCCAAGCGTCAAATGTTGCCCCAAGTAAAAAATGCCAACGAGGATGCCACCACGATACCAGATTTTTCTACGACTACAAACAAGCGATGCATCCATCATCAGTAGATCTATATAGTATACTCCCTGCATCCCAATTTATAGGTCATTGGTTTTTTTGGCACCAAGTTTGATCAACTTGTCTTATTCAAAATATTTGTGAAAACAAAAAAAATAATTCATAGTTAAAAATATATTATCTGCTAAACTAAATCACAATGAAAATAAATGATAATTGTGATTTTTTTTGAATAAGACGAACAAGTCAAATTTGGTGTAAAAAAGTCAAACGACCTATAAATTGTACGGAGATACCTATAAATTGGGATGGAGGGAGCACTACATAAGAAAGGGAGATTAGTATTTCATATATATACATACATGTCACGCCCCACTTTGTCTTCCATGTACGCATCTTTGATTTTCTTCAACATAGCTTCCTTACTTCTCGAGATACGGATTAATTCGTCCATCTTCTCAATATGGATTAATTCATTCATCTTCCACATACGCATTAATTCATCCATCTTCGAATTCGCATCCAGAGGCACCTGAAACACGGCCGGGCTCCAATATGAATATTTGCATGTATGTTCGTACATTGATCTTTGTTAATTGCTGTGCATGGTACATAGTACGTATTTCCATCCTATCCCATCTGTTTAATCCTGTTCAATTTTGTGTGTTTGTGATTCATCATATGTATACCTCTCAAATCTATTACATAGATATATATCCCTGCCCTAATTCATTATTAGTTTGGCAATCTCTATTAGTAAGGATATATACACGCAATATGTACAGAATTGACGCATCTATCCACGCACGGATGGCACATACGTTGATCATTGGCAATGGAGACTTCAAGGGAACGAAGACATAGAGGATCGATCGGTTGTCACCTTGTTCATCTCGGCCTTGGTGATGATGCGGTCGGAGCCGCTGCTGTCGTGGAATCGGCGCCTGCTGATGTTCTCCGCCATCAGTGGGAGTGGGAAGAGCTGCGGCGGCTGTTGCTTGTCGACAACGAGGCCGGCCCGCGGGAAGGCGGAAGGTCGCCGGCGGAGCGCACGGCCAGCGGTGGACCGGAGCACCGCCACCGCAGACATGCTTATTTGCTAGCTAGGGAGCTTGGATGGACGGCGCGATGACGACGACGCTGGTTTATCGGTCGGTTGCTGTCGTCGACCTAGCTTATATATATACGCGTGCGGGGCTACTGCATGCGCGCACATGAATACCTAGGGGCCGGCCGATTTGCATGACAGCATGGGCTCACCGATCGCATGCATCCGAGTTCTGATTCGTGTCCCAGTTGTCCCGGCCCCGACCGGGTGAGAAAAACTGCCTCCGTACACGGTACACCCCTGGCGCGACTGCTGCCTGCAAGTCAAGAGTATGGTGGTGTTTGGTTCACAAAAGTGAGTGGCAACGGGAATGTAATCAGGTCCCGCCAGCATCTATTGCGCTGCAAGCATTAGCCTATTTTGTTTGGTGAGCTTCCGACGGCGCGAAGACGTGCTGCGGGATCCGGCAACAGCGCTAGAGGAGGGGTAGCCGACTCGCGCCTTGATTCTATAGACCCGTGGCCACCTGCGCCGTGATCTATTACCGGCGGGCTGAACCAAACGCGCAGAGGGAGTACGATCGCGACGTAAATGCTTACGGGCCTAAAAAAACCAGAACCAAACAGCTTCTATATACCATCGTCTTCCTCCGATCCCCTGCGAAGCCATCTTCTAGAATCGAGTACGGCCGCCGCCTTGCTCCTCCTAAGCAGGCAGAGGCTGGGCGGCTGGCGCTGGTTATCGGCGTGCGTGGCACAGCTCGATCACTATTATTGCTTTCTAGATGTGACAGTGTAGCGCTGAGCGAGGGCAACACAAGGCCAAGGTCTAACTGTCTGAGAGGCCGGCCGGCCGGCCACGCCGTCGTCCTCCACGGCTCGGCCGCCGCCCTCCGATCCGGTCTCAGTCGCTGCCTCATAGCGTTTATTTGTATCTCAGATCCTAGCTAGCTTCTTGTAGGTCCCTGTCGGACTGCAGGATTCATGCATGAGCTTGTACACATCTTCGACCTCTCGATCCGCCACATGTCATCAGGCTGAATTTCATCGATCTTTTGATAAGAAATCAATTTAAATAGCTTCAAATGTTCTCAAGTAAAAGTAATCCATTTATTTGTCCTTTTTATTTGGATTTTCTATGTCTATGTGTGCGTCGCCAGCTGGAACTATTGCACTATGTCAAACAATCAATCAGTTTACATGTGCAAAACCAATGAGGTAAGTATGCTGTAGAATTCGAAGCCCTTATTTTTATCTCTTGCATGAGTTGGATCGGATGCAATCTGTTGGTGTGCCGCCATTATTACATGCTTGATCCCTAAGCTTGGTATATATGATTATCTCGTGTTCTCTGAGATTTTGGAAAACTAGTGCACCAATCCGTACTCTCGCACGGGGTTAGAGTCTCAAGAGACATATTTGTTAAATTTGGTACTTAAATTTAGTAATGGCGGATGTTGATATTTTAGTAATATATATTGGTCTATTTTCTATTATCTATTAAATGTAGATATAAATTTAGGATGTTATATTAGATTACAATAACAATAGTAAAAATAGATAAGTTAGATGTAAATCTAAGGGGTTGTTTTAGATTATTTATTATAATAGCAAAGATGGATAATTCAGAAATAATTTAAGAGGTTTTTATTATTATTGATCATAAAAGCAAAGATGGCGGGAAATTTAGATACAATTATAAGGGGTTATTTAATATTAGTAGCAGTGGCGTATTCTTGGATTTTAAGTATGGGTAGTCCAATTAAACTTAATTTCTTTAAATACCCCAAATATAATGTGACAATATAGAAGAAATTATTTTTTATGAAATATTAGTATTGTGTTATATATACATCTTAAACTACTTAATAATTAAGTATAAAACTTGACTAATTAAAGCTTACGTGACTCAATAGTTTGAAGAAGATTACACCGTGTGGTCTTTCCCCTGAGAACGTGGAAGATGCGATCAATAACACAGAGCATTGGTGTGGCAACAAAGGCGACTATAAAACATTGAAACATCTTCCCTTGGATCTTGAGTGTGAAGGAGAAACAATGTTATTTGCCACGTGTTTTTTTTAAAAAAAAAAAGAAATGAAATATCTCTATCCCTCTACGTGCTTAGCTTGAAAAAGAATTGAATAGTACAATTGTACGAACAATCAATGTAGCAATAATCTAGTTGCGGGCTAGTATAGTAATATAATTAATAATAAAAATTTAATAAGATATGCTAGCTTATGTCTTAATATTTGAATCCATAGGAGGCTGAACGGCTGCATAATTGACGGCGAAGAAGCTAAAATGAAACTGATTACGTGAAGACTGGTACTGCAGCTACTGCTGTATATATCGCTTGCGCGGCGCCAGACATCAGCAACTCATTCGCCCAACGCCCGTCAATCCAATCCGGCGCCCTTGTCCGCTGTTTGCCGCGCCGCTACGATCACATGCCGCTATGATCGTCTGAGTATTATATATAACAAAGTTTTTTTTTCATTAGTGTATCATTAGCAGCTGCATTGGTAACTCTATAATATAGATATTATTATTTTTCAATGGACTGAGGTACCTAGCTCAAAAGAAATGAGAAACTAAACATCCCTACTCCTTTGAACGGCCAGTGGCCGCGCGACGGCGCGCCCCTCGTGGCCACAGCCCACCACCGTGCTTCCTCTCCACCTCCATCACCGTTATGGCGCCTCCGCGGACCGCGCCGCCGTCGAGACCCGGTGCCGCACGATGCCCAAGCTAACTCCTTCGCGCCGCCGCGTGACGCCCAGGCAAACCGCTTTCCGCAGCCGCCGTCACCTCGCGTGCCGCTTCGTCTCCGCCCAACCCCATCCCGCACCCGCAGCGCTGCCGCTGCTGCGCCCCCGACAGCACCACGCACCCTCTGATCCGCCCCGAGCCGCGCTGCGCGACTCCGCCACGCCACCACTGCTCCGCACTCCATCCGCTGCTCCGCCCCGCGCCCGGCGTGGGCCTGCAGCAGCTGCTCCGCCCTGATGAGCCGCCAGCCCCCGTCTCCACTGTACCGTTCTCCGGACGCTGCGTCTTGATCCAAATCCAGGTGCATGTCCTTCCTCGCATCCCCGTCTGTGCCGATCACAGCACTCACGTCGTTGCCGAAATAGAAACCTCACCCATTCACATGATGTCCGCACTCCATATCTTTGCACTAATCCATCCGCTAATGTGATGAGAAATAAGCTTCTCGCTATGGAAGAATGTGGTCCATGTAACTTATTTTGTTCTCAGATATATATTGTGATTGCAATATTTACTAGGTAACAGTTCGATGTTGCTGTTGAGAGGAGACTAGATCAGACTTCATCAAGAGATTTATATTAACAGTCAGTACACAATGCATCTGCTAATCAATTTTTTTAGCTTCTGATAATCATGCACTTCGTGCAGCCGTGCAGGTTCATCAAATAAAAATCATCGGGGGGAGCAGCTAATAGAGTAATAGCCAGCTTACCATCCACGTCAACACAGTTGTCCAGGTGCCAACACCATTCAAGCTTTGATTGATTTTAGTAACCTTACATTCAATACATTGAAAGATTTAGAGCACTTAGGTATCGCCGTGTTGGTAATTGTTAGATATGGATTTTGGTGTTTCACAAAAAAAATGTTACGAAAATGAGAAGCCAACAGCTTTGTAATGGGCCAATTGTGTTCCGGGTAATATCACTACGATCAGTTCAGAAACCTTTCGGTTACTTTCATAAGCAGTACTAAACTACTAACACAGCATTTAGGGCCTATTTGGTTGTCCGTTTTTAGAAACCTTTTAGTTAGTCTCCATAGTTTTACTAAACTCCGCTAAAACCAGAGTATTTTTAGAAACAACGGTCCGTTTGGTTGCACAGCAAAGTCAGAGTCCGGGGAGATGGCTGCCGCGAGGTCGGCCATGAGGATGTGGGTCAGCGCCGGAAGACATACACCATGGGTCATCGTAGGGAGACGTGGCCGCAGCGTGGTCGGTACCGCCAGATGTGGCTACCATGGGGTTGGCGCCGGGAGACGGCCGTTGTGGGTGGTGGTGTTGGCGCCGGGATATGGGGCCATCGCAGGAGCAGCGGCAGGCAGAGGGAGAAGGGGCCAACACAGGAGACGACAATGGGCAGCGGAGGTGGATGCAGCCTGGTTTGGGGTCGAGGGCGCCGAGGGATTGACGTTGAGGAGAGCGGAGAAACCTGGCAGGAGGCAGCGAGGCCGTTGGTTGGAGGCGGGGTGGATGTAGGGACGAGGCCTCCGTCCGAGGGTAGGGTGGATGCGGGGGTGGAGGGGTAAGGCCGCCACCGGCACATAGGAATGGTGCACATGGGGTGAGGCCGGCTCTTCGCTCGGCATTCGGCACGGGCGCAGGGACGAGACTGCCGGTGCACATAAATGTTCTTCCGTAGCAACGCACGGGTACACTACTAGTACCTTATGAATGCTAGGAAGCAGGCAGAATCTGTGCGCACCCAAACCCACTAGAGCATACCAGAATATTTCAACGCATGATAGAGTTGTAGCCATGAGACAAGATAGCATCAGATAGGACAAATGCCTTAACTTACATCAAACAGGATAACCACCAGGTCCATAAGATAAACAATTACAAAAACCTAATTAATTTACATGCAAGACAATAATATCTGAGCTCATGGCATCACTGCCAACAAAGAACATTACTTGCCATAAGCTAAACTGCTATAATGACCTGGTATAAATTTACGTGCAAGACTAAAGAACATCTAAGTGCGTAACGCAGTCCGGGATGCTGCTTTAGTCGCTTTGTTTCTTGATCTCTGTCCCTGGCTAAAATCACAAGCATGCCTCCAATTACCCTGAAGATAAATTAAGAAGGGGATTAGTAATGCATACGGCTACGCAAACCCCTGAAGATGAAGAGTAGCCATATAATATAATGCTGTTCAATGCATATCTTCCAACATAAATTGAACATGGTGACAAAGACAGGCCTTTCCTTTTGTTGCACCATAGTAGAATGGTGACTGTCAAGCCATTGCAGGTGATTCCCTGGAAAGATTTCAGCCTGTGACACAAAATGTATAGCAGGCTAGCAGCACAGTGTGGTACGGGACTAACCCATTTTGAGAGAGGACATGGATAGCACAACACCGATCAGTTAGTCATATAATGTGTAGGCGACGCAACAGAACCTGAGGCCGAAGCCTATGAGCCAGCGTCCAGCCTTCCATGTCTGCTACGTAGACGCCGTGGAAACCACAGACGGGCGGCGACTGCAATCATGCTAGGGAGGGGTTGCCTAGGTACCTCTTTACAGATAACGGCTACACCATTGGTAACTATTTTTTGCCCAAAAATAACACTATAATATGAATTTTGTAGGAAACTAACTAAGAAATTGATTCCCTTGCAATAGTCTGTGTTCTTATGGCAGAAGATCGTAGCTACCTAGGCACATTGCAAGATGTAGCACACTGACCAGCATACAAGGTTGGCCACATGAAGAATCGATCCTTTCACCCAACTTTCATGTATCACTGCTATGCTGCACCCATGTATGTGAACAGGCGCCTTCTAGGGTCTGTTAACGTCCTCTGGTTTCTACAGGCCTATGGTGGTATGATACCATAAATCAACAGCACAAATTAGCCTCTCTTTTTTCCTCTCACCTAATAGCAACCAATCCTTGATTCACGAGAGTGTGGACAACATATTGAGTTGCTTTTTAAATTTAAAGAAGTTTCTAGCATTTAAAGGATGTTTGTCGCTCTTGAAACTGGTTGTAGAATGGAATCACAAATAACTTTTTATCTAGATGACAGGACAAGCACATAAACAAATAGGCGTAATTTGAGCACGAGCACAAGCTTTAAAGCATACCTTTGCCCATTAATTAAAACTGCAAAACATTGTTAGAATCTAATAAATTTTGATGCCTAGGGATTGTTCCAGCAACTTCTACTGGAACTTTTTTTTGGGTCCAGCTCAACACAACAAGCAGTTAAACCCAGAGGAATAGAAAATTCTAATGTCGGATCTCGCATGAGCTCATTTGCAGGATCCACTTGTTAAACTCAGACTCAGAGGCCATGAAGTTATCAGGGGAAAAAAAGATCTAGACATCAATGAGATGATAAGTTAAATAATTAGCATATGTATTAAAAAGCTATACATAAAAGGCTGTGGTGAGCGCTTGATGGTGGAAGCGGGGCATGTCAGCCACCAATATAAATGTGGCTTTTTGTTACCAAAATTCAATTATTCTACCAAATCTATCCAGTTTCTCACCATTGAATCTGCATCCCATGCTTTTTGGTGGCCCTCATGTGGCAGACAGAGAATTTAAATATTTGACAAAGGATTAACATGCTTCCCTGAAGATTACTGAAGTTCGTAAGTATTTATAAGTTAGAATGCTCAGCTACTGACACTAAACATGCGCTGAAGGTGTAATCACCATTTTTTTTCCAAAACCAGACTTGGTTAGCATCCAAGGTCCTTATTGGCATCTATTAGGTCCACACCAAGCAAACTTTTCATACCAGGAATCATCGGCAGGTACTAAGTAAATTATCTTGTAAATGAAGAAGGTTTATGAATGCTTCAAATTATAGAAAATAAATTATAAGGAAGAGAATAGAGGATATCGCAGCTTTACTAAAGAACTTTGGCAGTAACTGAAGAATGTCCCATGACCATAGTACCTTCAGATCATCCCTATGAGACTGAACTGAAGACCCAAGGTTCCCAGTAGCATTGTCACATGAGTGTCAAGGTCACAAGCATGCATCTTTCGATCTTCCTTGCTTTTGAACTGTCGTTTTACCATTTCCTGACAATGGAGCACAAGATGGCAAACATACAATTACTAAGCCAGTACGCCAAATACCTGAATATCTCAGCAAGATATTGGTGACATGTATTTAGATAGTAATGTGGAGTCCAGTAAATACCTACTATGTTTTGCTGAGTGCCAACACCATGGTCCATTATGCTAGCACCTTCCATCTTCTCTTGAGACGTCAAAAGACAGTGAAAGCAAATGAAACAGAACAGCAAATGCTATATAGGCTGAATTCCTACAACACGTAAAGGAAAATAGGAATGCCAAAGGCCAGGAAGGTTTCAAGAAAAGAACAGACAAAGTTTGCATCGGTAGAGAACAATATTACATTTCCTTTCACAGGGCAATTAGCTCTTGTAGCTTCATGCAATCCCTTTTATTCATACATTTGCTGAAGACCAACCTAGTTAAACATTAATTAATAAAAGCGAGTCATTCAAACGAAGGTGACCATTGTATCAGAGGATAAAGCTGGAAAAGGATCAAGAAAGGTAAGCGTGGTTTGTTACCAAAATAGAAAAGAACAGAGTAACCCACATTCTAAGGAAGCAAGACAGAACACAGTTATCAAATTTCGTGACACCATCAACGAAGATCCGAGGCCTAAAAGCATGAGGCAGGAAAAAGGTGGTGCCACAGGAGGTAGACCTTATGATTCTCCTCCAACAAATTGATATGTTTTTCTTGCATAAATCCCATTTTGCATAACTCAATGACGAGGCACAGTAGGAAAAAAGATAATCAGATGCGGGTGATAGAATAAATAGAGAAAAATTAGACTAAGTATGATAACAAATCTTTATCTAAAAAAAAGTATGATAACAAATAGTATTAGGATGATAGCACTTCTAAAAAAAGAAGAATCAAATAAGACTTATTACATTTCAGTTTCAATCATGTAACCACAATTTCAGCAGGGCACCATAAACCAAACCAGTATAATGAAATGGCAGTAGTACAGCAGCTGGACTTACGGGGATGATTGGGGTGTGTCATGAGGCCACTTATCTGTGAGCAGGTAGGAACTGCCAAACTGCAGCTAGGATGGACGCATAAGAGAAATAGCGCAGCACCAACTGTAAAGTCCCAAAACCAAGGTAGCGACCAAATAAATTACCAAGCTTTTCTTTGATACATTAATAATCGAATCTGCTATGAGCTTCTGACTCCGTATAGCGTTCTGAGAGGATAGAAATTCAGAATGGACAAATACATAGTTAGATATTAGTGAAAATAACTCAAGGCAGGTGTTTGGACAAATACATTGTTAGGTCTTAGTGAAAACAACTCTCAAGGCAGGTGAAGTTAAAAGAATGACGAGCAAACTTCTCACCTGATGTCTGCGTAAGAAGAGCCACATTCTGCTCCTTTGTAAATCTAGAAACCTTCTCGTCTCTAATAGAGACATTCTCTGGATTAATCTGGAAATTGCAGATATATATGTCATACAAAATTAGTTATTTCGAAATTATTTGAATAGGGGCACAGCTGTAGCAAAGGTACACATTAAGCCTGTCTCCTCTCCCCACTGCATCGGCATGGTGCTTCTCCAGTTGCATCTCGATCACAAATCGAATCTACTGCATACACAAATTGGGATCACGTATCAATGCAAGCTGCCGGTGTCCTCCTCACTGCCTTGGAACAAAAGGGAGGCAAAACCAAATGTCAAATGGGAATCATACCTCGCCTGTGAGGGAGACGAGCGGAAACGGCACGGGGAAGGAGGCATCTGGACTCTGCAGGACGCCAGCAATGAGAGGGGATACCACAGCTTAGCACCGTACGCACAGCGCCACCACATGCTCCTCACCTCCAGAGCGCTAGCGTGTCTCTCGCCGTGCGAGCCGCGAGGTAGAGCTGCACGGGCAGGCCAAGGGAAGCAGAAGCAGAGGCCGGGCGTAAGACCGTCCATGAGATCCTGCGCCGGGCCTCCGGTGTGCTCGCCGCCGCCGGGAGCTCACCACCTAGAGCCCGCACCACCACAGCGCAGCCCAGATCCACCGGCTCAGGAGATCGACAAGCACCCCCATGGCACAAAACCACGGCACGCAGTGGCACCGGCCGACGCCAGAGCGAAAACGAAGAAGGAAAAGGGGGAGAAGCCTTTGCAAACCGCAGGAAGGAAAAGAGAGGTGGGATGAGACCAGGCGGCGCCCTTAATGGCCCCATTCCGCCGGCCAACCACCCCCGCACTATCGCCAACAGCGCCGGAGGACGGAGAGGCACTATCGGCCACAGCGGTGAAGGACGAGGCAGGTGACTCGCAGCCAAGGAGCGCCCGCCACCTCCACCCCGCACTGCCACACGGGGGGCCCACGCAGACACGCGTCGGCCGGCGACGACGAGGGCCAGCGCGGCCGCAGCGGGCGCCGGAGACCAGGCCCCACGCGGAGCAGCTCTGGGGCGGGCGGCCGCACATCGCCGCATCGGGCAGCCGGCGGCGCGGAGCGGGCGGAGCTGCCCCAAGGGCCCGGAAGCGCTAGGCGCTTTAGTATCTCTAAATTGCTTGATGGTATCACTCGTTCTGTCAAAAAGTCTGTGCTCTTATCGCTGATTTGGATGAGGAGAATACTTGGAGGTATATATAGTCGGCATGGGTTGAGCCGTAGCCTGCCCTGGACCTGATGACCCATTGCTGGAGCTGGCAATACATCGCGTACGTCGGCGAGCCGTTGGGGTAGTAGAACAATCCATAATTCTGCTCCAACGTCGGCCTGGGCTTCATGTCCTTGTTGTAGAGCGTGAACACATACCGTCGAGGTCGATGGCACGTTGGGCGTGAGCGGCGGCACCGGTTGCGTCCTCGTCGCTGTTGGACGGCCAGCCGTAGATGGCGATCGACTGGACGGTGGCACGTAGGGCCGGCGGCTAGCGATGGAGATTAATGGATTAGCGTGTCGGATGGCAGAGCTTGGGCCGCTGATGGGCTGCGCGATTACATAGGGTTAAGAAGGTTTCTATCCAATGGCTATGATGATTACATGTCATATGTGGATGGCCGGATGTTTTGTTTTTTCGTAAGCTAAAATTTTTATGTTTTTCTAGAGAGTCTCGTGAGAATTAACATGAAGGCTTCAAAAAGAACCTTCAATTAATAATAGTAAGATATAGCGTGCTAAGATTAGCTGATGAAGCGGTGACATGGTCCGTAGAAGCAATAGGCCGGATCGGATCTGCTTGCTGCGGTTGGATTGTGGCTGTGGCTCCACATACAACAAAAGCAGACGCAAGTAAGCTAAGGGGGCGATTGGTTGCCTGCATGAAGGCCAACCAGACTTGCTAGATGCAATATTTCGGTGTTTGGTTGCCTGCGCATCGCCTCAAGTCTGGTCCAACAGGTGCAAAAATACTATGCTAGGCTGCATCTAGGGAAACGCAGAAATCAGTGGCACTCGCGCATGCAGGCTGGGAGAAGCACGCAATTAGCAGAGGCACGCAAACCGGAGTACTTTTCTACCTCATTTTCTCATTATATCTTATGATTAAAACATCTAATCACTAAATCGATTTTAGATTTGCATTCTTAATATTTTTACGAATAAAACTCGACCACATTTACTGTGCAAATTTTTTAAAAAATAATTTATGTTTTATTTTATCTCTAACTTAATGCAACAACCGAACACTGTTTATGTCTAGCCTTCATACATTACAGCAGGCAACCAAACAAAAACGTTTTGCATGAGCTCAGCCTGGCTCTGTCCAGCCTGGCTCATCAATACGAGCCAGGCTACACAAGCAACCAATCAGGCCCTACAGTGCCCTCGGCTAGGAAAAGCTGCAATCTGCCTCCTAAAGCGTCATGGCTCAATAAAAAATCTCGGCTGCCAGAAGATGCAACCTGCCTCCTGCACCGTCATGGCTCAATAAAAAATCAAGAGAATATAAGGTGCTACGGCTGGCTTAGCTGCAGCAGAGCGGCTACGTGATAGTTCTATAACTCTTTTTCTTGAATGAACAAGTACAGATCTTTTGTCAGAATATGCAACTGTAATAGGATTGGACAATATCTATTGTAAAGAAAATGAGTCATAAGTCTCGTGCTTAGTTCTTTAATGTGATTTTTGTAGTTAAATTGACATCACGTACCATTTAGAACTAATGCGTGTACAAGTATCTTTGATTAAGTCTCAAGATGTAAGAAATGGATTTGAGGAATAAACATCTTAAAGGATGACTTAAAGAGGTTAAGAGAAGACTCAATACTCCGTCGGGTATTCCTTTGGAGACCGCCGGCCGGCTGATTTGTAGAGCACGGTCAAGGCATCAGGCGGGTGCCTGTTTCAGGTACTCGTTGTCGTTCTTCCATCAAAATTTGTAGGATAAAATCACGATATATGCAACAAATCATCTAGTATGAGATTATTCCTAAAACCAACATCCGGCCTGTTATCCTCTCTAGATCATGCAGTGCTTTTTCCCTGGTAACTGACAGAGACATATGGTTTCCACTTGCACTATTTGTGATTGTATGCTTGTTGTGAAGGCTCACTGCACATGTGAAGAGTATCGAATATAACATCATTCCCTAGTCACATTTCCACTTTGCTCCCTATTCACCTTCTCAGATCCGTTACGTTAGTGTTATGCAGATATTTCATATCATTCCCTAGTCATATTCCCACTTTGCTCCATATTCACCTTCTCATATCCCTTACATTAGTGTTATATAGATATTCACCATGTTTCTTTTGACGGATCATGCTTTGGGGATGAGCAATAAAAAGATGTATAAATTGCACCTTCAGAGAGTAATCCGTCAACATGTAAACAAGGAAATAGATCAATGACCATGAAGAACTATTTTTATCCAAATTTAATGAAAGATTGGAGAAAAACAAAGATTACGCGGGGGTTCAAGATTCTAACATAATGTCTGCGAAACAAGAGACAGACATATTTTTGTGCCGAGTTCTGATTTGCAAGATAGGAAACCCTCCAAGTATTCAAGATGTAGAATGCTATTCACTCATCATTGTTCCAACATCAACCACTTTACTTGTTCCAACATCTAGCACTTACCTAGTTCCAACATCAAGCACTTTACTTATTCTAACATCTAGCACTTTCGTAGTTCCAACGTCAACCACTTTCTTTGGTGACTCGTTGTGTTATGCTCTGTATTTTTTTTGTCTATAGACTCAATATATCTAGTGTATTTAACCCACTCTACTCTACTATTCTTAATCTCCTACCATCGATCATTCACAGGAATTTTTGATAGATGTAATGAGATATTTGTGACATAGGGTTCGAGTAGACAAGTAGTGCTAGGTAACTAGCAAATCTAATAGATTGGACCAACATGATATCTTTGATTTGAGATAACAATGAGATCTGTTCAATTGGAGAATATGAAACAATCATCGTTTCAAAAGTATATGTGCTGAAATCATTTAAAAAAGAATATTAGTGCCATACTTATAAGTGAATGATAAAAGAAATGTTGGTGGGAATTTTATTGAATATCCTTTTCACAGAATCTAAGCCCAGCAGAAAATATTACGTAAGTGCCTTGACATGGTTTAGTAGAATAATCAGGGTGCTTCGTACCCCACAAATGATGGATTATTGGTAAATATTTTAAATAATATCCGGATAAACTAGATAGCTGCCATATTTTTGTTTAAAAAGAAATAGTGAAGTCTGTGTACATCAGACGCACTGCATATCATGTCTAGTGTTTCTGTAATTATATTCAGTAGCCCTGCCCGAATTTGCATCTGATATCTGGAGGTGTGTGACAGATTAACGGCATGACACAAGTGTGTTCCTGCATGTACCTGGCCTGCTTGTATCGATTATGAACTTAGGGTTGAAGGCGATATTAGGTGCACATAAGCTAATTTTAAAGGTTTTTTAAAAGATTGCACTTAACGTAAACACATTGCTTCCCTTTATCTGCGAGGAAAATGGAAAATTGCCATATTAGGAAGTGGGTTTCGCCACTTTGCTATCCCACAGATGGGTTTTGCTATTAGACTATTATCAAATATTGTCCAGTTGCCCAAATACCTTTCCAGGGTATAATAAAAGTTAACCAATTTTATTGAATGAAGGCTGATGATTTACCTCTTTTACCCCTGCCTTATTCTCTCAATCGGCTAGGAGTGGACCGAACTAGTCTCCTCACCTATCTCTCATTTCGCTGCCGCCGCCACTCCATCCGACCACCACCGGCCACTGCCCCCAGCCACGCGGCCACTCCTCCCACACGCCGCCATCCTAGCCTGGCTACTCCTGTTGTCGACCCGCCACTGTTGTCCCAGCCACTGCCGATGGCATAACGAAGAGGCTATGGAATGAATGTGCAGGTTGCTTGATGGCCTATGGCCTAAGCCATGGCAGTGGTGGAGACAAGAGCGGCGAGGAGTCTAGCTGCGGCGGAGGCTGGGGCAGGTGAGAGTGGCAGTAGGAAGCAGCAACTGGAGCTGCCTCCCTTCCCACGAGATGCCATCGGTGGTGGCTGCGACGGAGCTGTGTTGGGTGCCCACAGCGCCTAGGGCCACCTCCTTCTTTCCTTGACTAGGGCGTCACGGCAGCTGGTGGCGGCGGGTGCAATGGCGGCGGTGGTGGTAGGAACGAGAGAGGCGAGCAAGCGAGACCAGTTCAGTCACTGGTTCTCTCGTGCTCTCCTAGGCTCCCAATTGAGAGGATAAGGCCGGGGTAAAAGGGGTAAATAATCAGCCTTCATCCAACAAAAATATTTATTTCTTTTATTATACCTTGGAAAGTTATTTGGGCAACTGGGGCAATGTTTGATAATGGCCTAACGCCTAAGAGAGAAATACATCTGTGGGATGGCAAAGTGGCGCAATGGGCCACTTCCGACAATGTCAATTTTCTATTTTTCTTCTTTAGTTAGCTGCTGCTACTAGCTGAAAATAGGTAGCTGCTGTTAAGCGAAGCCTTGAGTTGGTATTTACTGCATGGCACCACCGGCCACTCGTCCAATTGCGAGTCAATTGCCATGCCCATTAGAATTGGATGATGGTGAGATGGTCACCATTTTGTATACAAACTAGTTGACATGCACGCGCCACATGCGCGAATCTAAAAAGTATTTTCTACTTGATGGAGAAACATCAAAGAAAGTCATAAGTGGTTTAAAAAGCAATTAAACAAATCCAAAATTAGCATAAACATTTTAAATGTGAACAAGGATCGTAGGAGCCTACGACTGTATGGGTATACCGATTATAACTTCAGCCCAATGCAACACTTGACTTTGATGAGATAATCCTTTTAAGAAGATAATCGTACCAAGGACTATAGTAACTATAGGATTACACAGCCAAGCTCAAAAGGGCGATAAAGCAAAACGGACCACAAACACATAGGCCTAATCTCCAATACATCAGAACCAAGGAATTACAACGCCCGAAAGTTCTTCCACCATAAGATAACCTCTTGATCGTTCCTTGAAATCCTTAAATGAAATGAACTTTTTCCGTCCCCAATCAAGAGTATTATTTGAAATCCTTCAAAATACAATTAGTTTTGTCCCAGCCATGAACATTATTTGAGGAGGTGTACCTTCCGACCAAGAATATATCCTTGTAGCAAATTTCTGCATACATGTGAACATATTCCTTGCATTGCCAGGCAGACATGTTCCTTGCATTGCCAGACAGACATGTTAATATAAAAGTAGTACAAACACAATAACAAATTAAAAATGGACAGTTTGAAACTCCAAAATTTACAAATACATGCTCATGTAAAGGGTTCCAACCATTAGCAACGACAATTTTTTGAAAAAGGCCTATTAGAAATTGCATTGGACTGAAATTAATAGAGTGTTTAGACTCATTTCGTTCTTTGTTTCACATGGCTGTTATGATCACAAAACAAAATAAGGTAGAGGTTCAGTGCCATAGGCAGCAACTTATCACCACAGTAGCTAAGAGCCCCTCTGCCCGGATGAACTGGAAGCACTGTTGAGTCTTGAACCTATTGCCTCTCAAACTTTGTGAACTGCATCTCCATGCAGTTAGCCTTGCCGCCAATGCTGGCAGTGTACACCAGCGTGATCTGAGTCGCTGCAAAGCAACAGTGATGGCCAACACTACCAAATTGGAACTTGCAACTACAAATGAATTTAGAGGTTCCAATCATCGCATAGTACTGAGGAAATAAAAGGGTAACATATATGACTATATCTTTAATAAAAATATCAATTAAATCAAAGTCTACGAATTTAGGCCAACAGATCAATCCTATTCTCCCTGGGGTTGCTAATGTATTATTATCTGGAGCATTCATTTAGTAATTATTTGGGTTGCAAATCACTCTCAGGCCTAAACATGAATCATCACTGAGAATTCAAACAAAAAATCAAGATAAGAGAACATCAACCAAAAATTATTTTTTCACGGCATGCATTGGTTGGGCATACTAAAATAGTAAAATAGTCATGCTGAACTCGAGATCTGGGAACTGGCATGCTTGAAAAAAACTCTAGAAAATCCAGATGCTACATTGTAGCTCATGAGCTATAACCAGAAGAATGGTTCCCTGGGATGGGCGATGCAAGCCCTTACAGCTCAGGCGCACCAGAATAGCTGAAAAATCTATAGTGAATGTCCGATTCGAAGAGATACCATACAAGTATAATTGAGTAGGAAATGGTGTGAACCACAATGCAACCAAGATACTCAGTTATTCAGGTATGATCTTTCTGCATATAAAATCATCAAAATAATTTTCAGCAGCTATATAAAATGAAGGCTCCACTACCAGTAAGAATGAAAAAGCGAGAAAACCTATTATTTTCAAAATAGCAGTGATTTGCTAATCTCACATTATATCAAAAGGATATTGATTTCAAATAATACGTGGAGCAAATGTCAGATAAAGAAAAATAACCAATAAATAAAATAAGATATTAGAAATACTAATATATACTGTACCTATTAGAAAGACATGATCCACTTTCAGGTAATTCGGTAAATAAAAGTAATGGGCATACAAAATTAACATGTCAAAATTATTTTTCAGTTTCTCCTACCTAGCAGACCTAGAGAAGCTATAGATATACCAGGAGATACATGCTCTTCTTGCTGCGTTGGATTTTATACATATATACCAAGCTTGTTCTGTAACCAGCTTCACAGGACTTGAGCTGCCAAGCCAGTGCTTGCATTCCATTTAGTAGGGCTCCATAGGGGCACGGAACTTGGCACCAGCATACACAGCAGCAGAACCAAGCTCTTCTTCTCAATCCTAAGCAGCTGTTCCATCATAAAAATAACATGAATCAGTACAGATGTGCAGATACTCGAGTGCAAAAGTTGGGCGTTGAGGTCATTTGGAAAGAACTATGGTTCAAGAAGGCTGCAATTATGGTACCGCAGCTCTTGATGATTACTTGCCTGGTTGTACTTGGCAAGACGTTCCGATCTGCAGGGTGCTCCAGGCTTAATCTGACCCTGTCACACAAAATGAGATAACACTAAGCACTACCCTTAAAAAACAATTGCCAAGTTATTGTCGGAGGGCATGGTCTAATGTATTGAGAACAGGAATGGTTGCAATCTATTGTATCTAGGTATGGGTGTTTCCGGAATTTAAAACTTACAGTAGGTATGGGTGCTGCAATAAAAACATGTAAAAAACAATAGAGATTGAATAATTGAAAACAGGATGTATTAGAAGTGCTAACAAAGAAAGTTAAAGATAGGAACCTGATACCAAGGAATCTTCCTTAGGCTAGCTCCGGCTTTGCAAACAGCAAGTGACACAGCCAGAATCGCATTAGCACCAAGCTGGATATACAAATGGAGACAAGAATTAGACAGCAATTCTGCGAATGGAAATAACAGAAGTATTATACTTCTATAGTTTCTTACTCATGGATTACATAATACCTTTTGCTTGCACCATCCCCATTCATTTTTGGTCCCATCAAGCTGCTGAACCAGGAAGTTATAAATCTGTCTCCGATGTAGGGTCCTGCAGAACAAACGGGAAAAGAGATGACTAATGAGTACCCATAATCGCTATAACAAAAATTAAGAATAGAACAAGAGGGGAATCAGGGGGGAGGGGGGGCAAACCTTGCCAATCAAAGCAGGTACAATTATAGAATTCACATTGTTGACAGCCTGAGACAACAGTAAAAAGAATATAAATATTAAACAGGGATTTTACTAAAATGCTACAATTACCACATTTGCATCTGATGTGGCATGCTTGTGCGGCACTTGCCCGCAGCCCCAGCGGGAGTACCTGTGCCGTTGTGCCCTCCCAATCCAGAGCCACCGCCATTATTTTGCATCGACCCGCAGCCAGTCTGTTGTGCCTTGCCGCAACCACCCTACTCGTCCGTCGCGCCCTTCTAATCTGCCGCGGCCGTGCTTCCCTGCCTCCGCCCTGCAAGTCCGTCGTGCGGCCCCTACTGGTTTGTCGCGGACGTGCCTCCCGGACTCCACCGTGTTGGTCCGTTGCGGCCGTGCTTGCCTGTCCGCCGGGACTGCCCGTCAGCGCCCTTGCTGCAAGACCTCTTGAAAATCTCTTTTTTTCAATACTAGTAGACATGCACGCGCAACACGCGCGTGTGATAAGAAAAAGCTAACCACCAAATGCAATTCTGATGTTAAAAAAATTACTTTGCTATGTAACCCACTTTCCACTCGCATATTGGTACAACCTCCCAGGGTCACAGAACGCGTCTGGGACCCGACCCCTAATTTTTAAGATATTGTACCATAAACAGGCTTGATATTCACACAATCAGACAACAAGGCATGGATATGATAAATGAGATACCAAGAACACAACAGAAATAATGCCTAAAGCCTCCACCATGACACAAATCCGATCCCTTGTAATCTACCGAAATGTTATCGATTCTCAGAACTACATGTCCCAGTAATTTCATTACACCATCGATAAATGAATCACACAGTAATAACTCTAATAAACCTAAAAATAGCTTATAGGTATGGTCCCTATCCAAGACTCAGAACAGCAGAAACAACGATCAAACCTACAACAGCCAACTCACCTTTGTACCAAAGGGACCGATAAGGGGATCCATGTCAGACCGCTTCTCCCCTGCAAGACACAGAACAGATCGAGGAATCAGGAACCATTACCCAGACCCAAATCGTACGTGCATTCCGCTCCAGCAAACCCAACGGAGCCCCCAGAAAAGGGACCGAGCTATCCCACCTTGAGCCTTCAGCTCCTCCCGCTCGAGCCCCGTGGCGATGGGCATGACGTCCTCCACCCTCGCGGAGGTGTCTGGTGCGTCCGCTTGCTCCTCCGCGAGGCTAGGTAGGGGGTTGGGGGCGAGGACGAGGCAGGCACGGGCTCCTGGGGGCGACGGCGTGGCGGCGCTAGGAGTGACCGAGGGAGAGAGAGGCGGGGTGGGGAGGGCGAGGAGGTGGCCGATGGGTGCGGGATTAAGGAGGGATTGACGCGTGAAGCATGTAGCCGCGTAATCACCGGTGATTTTCCAAAATTTGTGACATGGGTACAGGCGGGGTATGTTTCGCACTCTGGTGAAAAAAGTACAGCTCAAACGGCAGAAACATTTTCGCTCTATCACTTTTGACGTCCTTCCACTTCTTTCCAACTTTTTCCAATGTGAGGGGCACTGTTGAGCTATCTTGGGTAAAAAAGATTTTAAGACAACTCGCTCTTTTATAGTGTAAAAAAAAGATTTTAAGACAACTCGCTCTTTTATAGTGTAAAAAAAAAGATTTTAAGACAACTCGCTCTTTTATAGTGTAGATAAATTAAGCACAGTGGTTCGCCACACAAAGGACGCTAATGGCCATTAGGGAAAAGTATATAAAATACAAGGCCTCTTTCTAGATTAGAAACCACTCCAAAGTTTGTGAAAATCTGTTACACCATTAATCCATTAACTTCATAGATGTCCAAACGTGCCGCCCAGTTTAGCACGGCACGAGCAAGGGAGGGGAACAACATGAATTGGCTGTGCCGGGCATGGCATGGCTAAAGTTATGTGCCGTGCCATGCCAGGAGCACGATGCACCTGATGCTAGGCCCAGGCACGGCACGGCAAGCCCACAACCATGCTGTGTCGTGCTGGTGGCACAGCTGGCATGTTTAGAGCCGTGCCGCCCACCAGCCTGGGGAGTTAAAAATTACTCAAAATCACTAGAATTTCAAGCACATCAACAATTCGAAGCAAAAGATAATCATAATATGGAGCTATTGTGTGCAATGTTGCCTCATTAAAAACTTTCCTACGTAAAAAGTCACACCTCGTGAGAAAACCCTAGTAAGGAAAAAAGAACGTGTCCAGCTCTTAAGTCTTAAAGTTCCAAACATAAGTTCATGCCCATTACAAGGTTCCAACAGTTGCCTAGAAGGATCTAGAATACAGGATTACATAGTACAATAATGCCTCAAAGTAGTAGTGCCACATATTCAACTTCAAGCTTGCTCCCCCCTCCACCACCATCTACATTCATGCTCTCAAGGACAACTTCAATATTTGTGGTGTCCCTCTCCAGATTGTGCAGCAAGTGCTTGTCCACTAACTCCTAGTCTTTGATACAGGGCAAGACCTCCATCATGTCACTTATAAGCCATCGGCAGTGCTCCTCGATCACCCTACCAACTAAACTAAAGGTAGATTCTGAAGATATGGTAGAATGAGGAACTGTCATGACATCTTTAGCAAGTATAGACAAAACATGGTAAGTAAGCTTAAGCTCATGCCACCAACTGAGAATGCTAAAGCTATCATCAAACTGATTGTCAGTGTCACTGTCAAGGTATGAAGACAACTTAGAGATAACTGATGTAGCTGCCCACGAAGCAGTAGAGGAACATGGTAAGATTGAGGTCGGGGTCTAGATGGACTGGAATGGCATATATGGTGATGATGATTTTGATCCTAAGGGCACCGACATCATGACTAAACAAGAACAAAACACATAGTTAAACCTAGAGAATTCGTAGGTCTAGCCATCTAGAGGATGAACAGAATGAGAAAGAGTGGAAGACCAGATGGTAATCGCATATCTTGCGAAGTTGGAGCACTGGAGTGGCCGACTAGCCGGCCAACAACGAGGAACATCAGAGAGGGAGATCTAACTCAGAGAAGCATAAACTTAGTAGATGGGATTAGGGTTAGGGATGCGAGATATACTGAGAGAGGAAGTTGGGAAAAGGATGAGAGAATAGAGTATATATGCCCAAACAGTGGTTGCCACCGGCGTCACGGCCGTTGCTGGAGAGCTGCTGCAGGTTTCGGTAAGGAGTGGGAGGAGTCGAGGAGGGAATTAGGGTTAGGGGCGGCAGTGAGATGGGCTTATATAGCCCCATCTACATCGGGTTGCAATCATGCCTGTCATTGACGCCGTGCCAGCCACAAGCACAACCACTCATCCCCAAAGCCTAGGCATGGTACGCCCATCGTGTTGGGCTGACATGAACATGATGCGCAGCAGCCCGTGCTTGGGTAGTACCAGGCCAAAATAGTGCCAGGCCTCCGGTTGCCGGGTCGGCCCATACTGTTTGGACATCTATATGGTGAGATGGTTGCCATTTTGTATACAAATAAATTAAGCACACTAGTTCATCACACAAAGGACTTTAATGGCCATTGAGGAAAATTGTATAAAATACAATGCCTCTTTCTAGATTAGAAACTAGTCCAAAGTTTTTTCAAATCTATTACACCATTAGTCCATTAACTTTTTTGGTTGCTGGTTAGTTCCATCAACTATCAAAGTGCACCTTGGAGTCCTTTAACTTTTTAAATAATTACATGTACATATAGTTTCAAGATGAGTTAGATGTGGTGTGGAGCTGCCACATCATTGCTAGTGTGGCATTTACAACTCGTAGGAGTTGATTATGTTTTGTAGGTCCTCAAACTTTTCTCCATCCCATCTTTGACATCATGTGTTTTCTTCTCTCCTTCCTTTCCTGCTACTCTTTCCCCTCTACACCCACCCAACATCTCCATTTCGTTTTTGAGTTTGTGGCATAGAAATAAAGCAAGATTCCGTAGAGATATCTGCTTTTGCACTTGTTCGAATGTGAAATGGGTGGCTGGTAGGCAACACGGGCATTATATTCCTTGCTAAGGGCTTGTTCAGTTAGGGAGGTATTGAAGGGGATTGAGGGGGATTAAATCCCTCCCTATTCAAATTTTACTAGCAAGGAATTGGATCACCTCCAATACCTGTCAAACCAAACAAGGCCTAAGTGTTTCCGCACCACTGCAGAGAGAGAGAGAGAGAGAGACAAAGAGAGAGAGAGAGAGAGAGAGAGAGAGGGAGAGGGAGATGGAGAGGAGAAATGAGAAAGAGTTGGGCGAGAGAGTACAAGCCAGAGTGGATGAAGCAGTCGGGCAAGTATTGGTCAAGTTAAGGAGGTTACGGGAAGTCAATAGTCTTACACAAGGGCAAAATGGACCTTTACTTTCACGATTTGTTGTGCCATTATATTCAAACGTATAGAATAGACTCTTCAATACTGCTGCTGGATTTAGGGCCAAATTCTAGCCAAGCTTACTGGTAGTCAATGGTCAGTAGCATGGCAATAGAGACGACGTGAAAGGAAGAATGTTTCCACCATGCCAAAGTCAAATACGAGTGAAGAAGCGTTGAGAAAACGGTGGTGATGTGGATGGGCAAGTGTGTGTTGTGTTGCTGGTTTGCTCTGTGGCAGTGTGACGTCCTCATGCTCGTTCTCATCATTGACATTGTATCCCTAGCCATGAGGCCTCATATTGTTGCACGTAGAGGTGTGGTGGATCGCTGACTTCACCCTACCGGTTAGTGTCCCCATTTATTTTTAATGCCATTTAATTAATTAGTATGTATATCCTAAAGCTTTGCAGAAAAATTGATTGATTTGAAGACTACATGGTAGCACAAATCGGTTTGACAACAATTTATGTTGGGCTTTGATCTTGGCTACACTGCCCACATCTTCCATATCTAAATTGGAGCCCCCGCTACAGGATTTTCCTAACTTCTCATGAAGCCACATCATCATAAGGCAGATCGTTCATATGTTTTCTCTTGTAAGATGAGGCAGGGGCTCATTGATTCCTGCTGTAATGCTTTCAGAACCACCAGAGGACGTGAGCCAAGTTTTGTTGACAGAAAAATGTGGCAGCAGATAAATCATGAGTGTGTTTTTTGGGGAGAAGAGGAGGTGAGGCTGGTCCTAGGTAACTACCCCCTGATGGGTGCTCATGGTGAGCCCCGTTAGGCGAAATGAATCTAATATGTTGGAACTATCGGGGTTTGGGCAACCCCGTACAGTTCAAGAATTAGTGCACCTAGTGCGTTCTCATAACCCCAAAATTGTTTTCCTCTCTGAAACAAGGCAGTCTGAAGAGAGGGTGAAAAACTTAAGACTTTGTCTCGGCCTCAAAAATTGCTTAGCATGGAAAAAAGAAGGTTTTGGTGGAGGGCTCGACCTGTTTTGGGATGAAAGTCTAGTGATTGATTTACAGTCCTTGGGTGAGCATCGCATTGATGTCTTGATCCGCAAATGTGACTCTTCTTTACAGTGGCATGGCATTTTTGTATATGGTGAAGCACGGGTCCAAGATAGATACAAGATGTGGGATTTAATGAGGCAACTAAAAATCAAATGGATTATCCTTGGTTTATGGCAGGTGATTTTAATGAAGCTTTATGGTCTTTTGAACATTTTTCAAACACAAACGGAAGGGAATCTCAGATGCAAGGCTTTAGAGATGCTTTATCTGACTGCAGTCTCTATGATCTGGGATTTAGGGGGCTAGCTTGGACGTACGATAACAAACAAGAGGGAGAAAGGAATGTCAGAGTCCGCTTGGACAGAGCAGTAGCATCAACAGCTTGGTCAGATTTATTCAGTGGTGCACAGGTGCAACACTTGGTCTCTTCGAGGTCAGACCATTGTCCTCTACTAATAAATATTTCTTCTGGTCAGTTACAGTCCTCACAAAGGCCGAAATTGAGGTATGGAATCATGTGGGAGAGGGAGGAATCCTTGCCCGAAACCATTAGGGCTGCTTGGGAAAAATAAGGAGTGGCAACAAATCTCGGTGGAGTAACATCAAAGCTTCAATCAGTAATGTCTGCCCTGAAGGTGTGGAGTTCTGAACACTTTGGCTCTGTTACAAAGGAATTGGGTAAAATTCGTGACCAGGTCGAACAGCTTTCACGCCTAGATCGGAAAGGGCACCATGATGCTATAAAAAGTCTTTACAACAGAATGGATGAGCTGCTCTATAGGGAAGAAATGATGTGGTTGCAAAGATCCCATATCTCTTGGCTGAGGAAGGGGGACCGTAATACAGGTTTTTTTCCACCAAAAAGCTACTTGGCGATCAAGGAAAAATAAGATCCATTGGCTGCTAGCAGAAGATAACAGATGTATTGAGAATAAAGTGGAGATGGAGGCCAAGGCTTCTAAATTCTTTCAATATTTGTAGAAAAAGATGTATCTGTTGACCCAATGGCTATTTCCCACGTGATCGAAAACCCGCTAACCCAAGATATGAATGATATGCTCTGTAAACCATTCAGGGATGAGGAAATCTCTGTAGCACTCTTCCAAATTGGTCCTTTAAAAGCTCCTGGACCAGATGGCTTTCTAGCCTGTTTCTTTCAAAAAAACTAGGAAGTACGAGATGAAGTGATTGGTGTAGTGCACAATTTTTTTGAAGAGGGTGTAATGCCGGAGGGTGCTAATGTTACAGCCATTGTTCTCATTCCAAAGGATCAGGCAGAAACTCTAAAGGATTTTAAACCTATCAGCCTATGCAATGTTACCTACAAAATTGTATCCAAATGCATGGCTAATAGACTAAGAACTATTCTAAATGACATCATCTCTCCAACACAGAGTGCTTTCATCCCAGGAAGGTTAATATCTGATAATGCTGTTGTGGCTTTCGAATGTATTCACTCAATCCAAAAAAGTCAAGGAGACCGACACAATTTCTGTGCATACAAAATGGACCTCTCCAAAGCCTAGGACCATGTTGATTGCACTACAGGAATCGGCCCCATTTTCGGCGGCCAAAAACCGCCGAAACTTTTCGAGATTCTTGTAGTGTTGGGGCTTTCTCAAGGTGGCTATGGAAACTGTTGGAAACGGGATGGCCCTAGACACCCACCTAATGAGGACCTATACGCAACACCAACTCACACTTGAGTCGGTTAGTCCTTTCTAGTTTCTAGTTACTTAGTGCACTCGAGTCACTTTGGTGGCAGAGCCGGCCTTCTCGCTTCCGGGTGGCAGAGCCAACCTACAGATGAAGCTGGCTTCCGGGTGGCAGTGCCAACCTTCAGATGAAGCCCAGACTCTTGTGATCCCGGGAGGCAGAGCCTACCTTCAGATAGATCACAATCTATGCACTAAGTAATTAGAAACTATGCCGCCTAACCGGGATACTAACACTTACAACAAGAACTTCTTTATTGCAACACAAAGTGGTTATACAAGGCTCAAACTTACACTCTTGAGGTGGCTAGCCTAGCACACTATACCATACCCTTGGAGTAGTGGTGGAATGATGTGGTGGTATATCATGGCAAGGAGTGGCACCCCCTTATATAGGCACACTCGGACCACAGATGAGTGCCACGTGTCCCTACTCTAGAAGGTTTTTATAAAATATCGAAGTCTAGAAAACTCTAAACTTTGCCATGGCAACACAATTCTAGAATGCTATGGGTGTCATGACTAGTGTAGAAGATTCCGAAAGTTTGGACTCTAGAAACCATGGTGATTCTCCATTCTTGTAGAAGCTTCTAGAATCTTTACTTGTTTCATGGCTTGCCATTATTGTAGAAGCTTCTAGAAGTTTGCATTGTATCTTTCAACACTCCCCCTCAATGCAAACTTCCTTTAAGAGTTGCCTTGCAAACCATACCGAGAGCTTCACGAAACTTCTCGAACTTTGCCTTGTTAAGACCCTTTGTAAGAATGTCGGCAGTTTGGTCATCGGTCTTTGTGGGCACCATTTCAATATCTCCTTCAAGGACCTTTTCTCTTATATAGTGATAGTGGACTTCTATATGCTTGGTCCTTGCATGAAAAACTGGATTTTCTGCCAATCGAATGGAAGATAGATTATCACAGAAAATCCTTACTTGGTACTCTATGGGCTGACGGAGATCCTTCAATAATTGCTTGAGCCAAGTGCTTTCTTGAGCAGCCATTGCAGCTGACCGATACTCAGCTTTAGTACTTGATAATGCCACAGTAGGTTGTCTTTTACTGCACCATGATATGGCTCCTGACCCAAGATTGAAGGAGTATCCTGTAGTTGATCTCCGTGTGCCATAGTCTCCAGCATAATCGGCATCACAATAACCAACCATCTGGCATTTTTTTGTCTTCTTGTATAAAATGCCAAGATTAATGGTGCCCTTGACATACCTGAGAATGTGTCTGACTGCAGCAAGATGAGGCTTCTTTGGGTTGCTCATGTATCGACTAACCACACCAACTGAGTAAGATATATCTGGTCGGGTTAAGGTTAGATATATGAGACTCCCAACCATTCTTTGATACATAGTCACATCCTCCAAGTTCTTCCCTTCACCTTCTTGGAGTTTCATATTGGGATCCATGGGTGTGGCAATAGGTTTGCAGTCAAGCATTCCATACCTTTGAAGAAGGTCCTTGGCATATTTTTGTTGCCCCAAAAATATCCCATCTTTTGTATGCTCCACCTCAAGTCCGAGGAAATGTTTTAATTCTCCAAGCTCCTTCATTTGGAAACGAATAGAGAGATTCTCTCTAATCCTCTGTATCTCCTCGATGTTGTCGCCCGTAATGATCAAGTCATCAACATAAACTAGAACTATTGCTAGTCTTCCTTCTTTAGACTTCACG
The DNA here is from genome assembly GCA_030272315.1 of Paspalum vaginatum. NCBI lineage: Eukaryota > Viridiplantae > Streptophyta > Magnoliopsida > Poales > Poaceae > Paspalum > Paspalum vaginatum. The sequence continues at coordinate 5,914,390 of CM059016.1, forward strand.
AATAAGCTAGAATCTGATGGAGCGACATTAAAACCATTTTGTATAAGGAACTCACCGATTTTTCCATACCATGCTCTTGGGGCTTGCTTCAAGCCATATAATGCCTTCTTCAATTTGCAAACATACTCTGGATGAGTCTTACTCTGGAATCCTTTTGGCTGCTCCATATAGATTTCCTTGTCAAGTTCGCCATGTAGAAAGGCATTTTTGACATCCATCTGCCATAGCCTCCAAGACTTGTTTGCAGCCAGTGCAAGTAAGACTCGAACCATTGTAATCTTAGCAACTGGACTAAATGTCTCTTCATAGTCCAGTCCATATTGTTGAGAGAAACCCCGAGCAACAAGACGAGCCTTATACCTCTCAATTGTGCCATCAGGACAGGTCTTTACCTTGTAAACCCACTTGCAGGAGATTGGCTTCACATCTTTAGGCCTTGGCACTAAATCCCATGTTTGGTTTTCATTTAGTGCCTTGATCTCCTCCTCCATTGCTTTACGCCACTCAAGGCCTTGAGCTGCTTCTTCATATGATGATGGCTCAATGGGTATAAACTCATGAAGAAGAGCAGCATTTGCATACTTACGGTTAGGAATGATCTGCCTTGTCGATCTTCTTACTTCTTGTGTAGGCTTCTCGAGCTGAACTTGTTGTGGCCGAACCTCCTCCGCAACTGGTTCATGTACCCCGGTTTTCCAGGGGCTCTTAGTCTTCATTAGGCTCTTGGCTTTACTTGGTGATCCATCTGGTGTTTGAACCTCTTCTTTATTTGAGATTTCTTCTGGAGTCTCTTCCAACTGATGAGATTCCGGTATCTCGACCCTTTCAGATGACCACCATGAAGAAGCTTCATCAAACACCACATTTCGTAAAGTATGACACTTCCCTGTGGTTGGATCACAGCACCTCCATCCTTTTCTTGCATCATCATATCCTACAAATATGCATCGGATAGCCTTCTTCTCAAATTTACTTCTTAAGTGATCCGGCACAAACACATAGCAAATGCAGCCGAATACCTTTAGATGGCTGATTGCTGGCTTCACCTTCCATAGCATCTCATGAGGAGACTTGAATCCCAACTTTGGTTGAGGTAGCCTATTAATGATATAGGCTGCCGTCCTCATACACTCGGCCCAGAACCTTCCAGGTACGTTTTTGGCATGGAGCATACTTCGGCAAGTTTCAGCAAGATGTCGATTCTTGCGTTCTACTACTCCATTTTGTTGAGGAGTATTTGGACATGTTAATTGCCTCCTAATCTTATGCTCCTTTAGATAGTTAGTGAACTCATTTGATAAATATTCTCTCCCATTATCAGTTCTTATGCACTTGATTTTCTTGCTGAGTTCACCTTCTACCTTCTCCTTAAACTCTTTAAACTTTGTAAATGTCTCAGATTTCTCTTTTATAAAGAATACCCAAACGTACCTTGAGAAATCATCAATGAAGGTCACCATGTACCTCATACCTCCAAGAGATATTTGCTTCACTGGGCCAAAAACATCCGAGTGTATGAGCTCCAATGACATCTTGGACCGATAGTCAGACTTCTTGTATGGCAGTTGATGAGCCTTGCCAAATTGACAACCAGCACAGACCGTGTCTGTTCGGATATCCAATTGAGGAAGACCCTTCAATACTTGCTTCTGCATCATCTCCCTCAACTTACCATAGTCGACGTGTCCAAGACGCGCATGCTAGAGATCTCCTGTCTCATTCTTCCGAGTCTTATCCACATAAGCAGACTCAGCAGAGAGAACATATACCGATTGTCTCCTCTTTCCCTCCATAATGGGTGTGCCAATCACCTTTACTCTTCTAAATATGGCCACACCATCTGGTCCAAAGAGCACATATTTTCCCTCTGCTGTCAACTGAGAGACTGACAGTAGATTCTTCTTCAAGCCGGGAACATGATATACTTTATTGAGTTGGATCTGTTGAGGACCATACCTTGGAATGACCGCCTTACCAACATGAGAGATGGTTAACCTTGAGTTGTCAGCCATCAGTACTTCTCTCGCCCCCATGTAGTCGGTCATATCCTCCAACTTCTTATCATCATTGGTCATGTGGTTTGAGCACCCAGAATCAATGATCCAATCCTCCTTGTAGTTGATTCTTGAATCAGTTGTTGCTGCAAAAGCAGGTGCCTCCATGTCCTCCTCCAACTCATTTTCTTCAACTTCTTGAGAAAACCCAGCTTCAATATCCCATTCTTCTTCACTGCTACATGCCCCCTCTCTTTTCTCCTCCTTTATGATGGTAGCCACATTTCCTTCAAAACGTCTTCTTGGAAACCGACACTCTCGAGCAAAGTGGCCCATCTTACCACAATTGAAGCATCCTTCATTCTGCTTCCTTACCGGGTTATGTTGATCTTCTCTTCCTTTAGCTCCCCCTGAAGAGCACCTCCTTTCTGTTGGATGATACTTACTACTGGAATACCTCCTCTCTATTGGATGATGCTTGCCACCTTCTGTCCACCTTGGCTTGAATCTCCCTTGTCCTTGAGATGGCCCCTGGCCCTTCTTCTTACTCGTGAAGAGCGCCTCCTCTTCTTCCTTCATAGTGACACCTCCTATCTGCTTGGCTAGCTCCTCTTGGTTAGTCAATAGATTTTCCAGCTCCACCAGAGATGGTTGAGTAGGCCACCCTCTCACCGCGGCAATAAACCCATTGTATTCGGGTCTAAGGCGGTGGATTATTATTCTCTTCATACGAGCCTCACTGATTTTCTCTTCTGGCTCAAGTTGAGATATCTGTCGACAAATAGACTTCACCCTTGTAAAATATTGACTGATGGTCATAGATCCTTGAGAGATACCTGATAGCTCATTTTCCAAGAGTTGGAGGCGCGCTTCATTCTTCTTGGAGAATAATTTCTCCAGAGTCTCCTAGGCCGCCTTTGGAGTCTCCGCATCCCTGATGTGCTCTAGTAGGTCCTCCTCAATTGTGGTTTTTAGCACCAACATAGCCTTACCAGCTTTGATCTTCCATTTCCGTAAGGCCTTAGCACCATCCTTCTCCTTCTCAGGAGGCACGGTCTCACCCCCTGCAACGACCTCCCACAAATCCTGACATTGCAGGTATGACTCAATGCAGGTCTTCCAATAGCCATAGTTATGGCTACTGAGCTTCTTGATTCCACAACTTGCGCCAAGATCTGCCATAGTGACCGACGCCCGGCGTCAAGTAAGCTTCTCTAGTCCCAGACCAATAAGCTTCACAGTCCCAGACTGTGCACCGGCAGAATCTCCCCTTAGCGCCTCCTTAGTTGTGAACACAGCAAGCACCCTCTGCTTACCAACTCCTCCTCCTGATGACGGTCCCAGACCGCCAGGCTCTGATACCAATTGTTGGAAACGGGATGGCCCTAGACACCCACCTAATGATGACCTATACGCAACACCAACTCACACTTGAGTCGGTTAGTCCTTTCTAGTTTCTAGTTACTTAGTCCACTCTCTCCCTACTTATTCTTGATTGTGGCTGAGGGTCTGCCATGTGTGATGAAGGAAGCGATTGCTACAAAATTTTTTAAGGAATTTCAAATTTGTAGAACAGCACCGGGCATATCACACTTTCTTTTTGCTGATGATACCCTCCTCTTCTTTCGAGCAAATGATCAACAGCCAATTATCATCTGAGATGCCATAAAGATTTTTGAAAGGGCATCAGGGCAGCAAGTGAGTAAAGAAAAATGTTCACTTTTATTTGGACTTCATTGTTCTGAGGTAGTACAGAAAGATATCATGTCAATTCTACTAGGGACTGTTCATGCTTCCTTTGAGGACAAATATTTGGGCCTACCTGTTCCTGAAGGAAGAATGAAGTCTGGACGCTTCCAATATACTATGGATAAATTAGGAAAAAGATTATCAGGATGGACAAACAGGTATTTGTCAGCAGGTGGAAAGGAAGTTTTAATTAAATCCGTAGCCCAAGCTTTGCCAACCTATGATATGGGAGTCTTCAAACTATCTTCAGAATATTGTGAAGAATACATGAAACTGATCAGAAACTTTGGGGGGGGGGGTGATGAACCTGATAAAAGAAAGGTACATTGGATTGCATGGGAGAAAATGATGATGCCAAAATTCATGGGAGGCCTTGGCTTTCGAGATATGAAGTTTTTTAACCAAGCCCTTCTTGTCCTCTTCCCGAACAGCCTCTGCGCTCACCTGCTAAAAGCAAGGTACTACCCAAATGGTGATCTTGTGGATACCCAAATGGTGATTAGGACGTATCAGTTGTGAAACCCAGTGTAGTCTGCAGGGAGATGAATCTCTTGTTAGAGCTATTTTCTTTGATCATGATGCAGATGAAGTATTGAGAATCCACATTCCAAGCAGGGAGATGAATGATGAGATAGCATGGTTCTATGAAAAGAATGGTATGTTCACGGTCCGTAGTGCCTACCAGGTGGCCGTTCTAATATCAGTGCAAATACAGAATGCAGGTGGTACGAGCAGCCCTAGGCACGGTGGTCGTCCTTGTTGGGATGAGCTATGGTCCTCTCCGGTGCCCCAAAAGATTAAAATCTTTGCCCGGAGACTTGCCAACAATGGCCTGGCTACTTTGGAAAATAGAAAAAGGAGGAATATGTTCCATGACATCAGGGCTATGCAAATTCCATGGGATCCTAGTGTCTTAAAAATAACTGAGTATCTCACAACAATTAATAACCAGATACTACTCCAAGCCTGATTGTTAATCCTCATGAGGCATGCCATAAATAAATATCTCTAGCTCTCTATCTATATATAGATACATAGATGTAGATGTAGATATTCATAATTTATAAAAGACCTGGTGAGCTTGATTCTGAGATATTTATTATATCTACCTAGGTCTAAGAGACATATCCTAGACTATACTCCAAAATTAAACTCTAGTAGTATAAAATAAGACATACACTTAAGATATGTTTTGTTAGGGCACATACACAACACAATCCTATCAATGTGCTCTACCTCGCAAAAGGAAAAGGGGCTGAAGCATTCTCTTGGAACATGGCAGCCCTTGTCAAGACTGCCATGAGAAGGATTGTGCAGTTGATGATTGCTTCGTTCCTGGGTCTTGCGATTGTTTCGTCCAACTCTTCACGCTGCTAAGCGTGTATGTGTACCTCGTACTTTTAGCTGCACTGAGTTAATTTCAGACATTGTTCAATTAATCAGATAGATTCTTTAACTAAGGAATAATCTGGCTCATCCATGTGTGTAGGTTTCGACGCTTTTGTGGGCTGAAGATAGGACCGACGCCTAAGAGGAGGTGAATTAGGATTTTTAAAAACAAGGCTCTCTAAGAACTACAACTACTAAGCAAAACCTATGCAATGTAAATCTAGCTATGTGTACTAAGGTTTTGCTAAGTGTTGCTACTTCTACCGTGGCCAAGTCTTGCAACCTAGTTCCACATAGAAACTAACCTATCAAGCTAGTATAGGATAGAGAATGCAAACTTCCAATGATGATGTCGTTGATGGCACATGATGGAGACACGGAGATTTTTTCTTGAGGTTCGGGGAGACTCGCGGTCTCTACCCCCTACTCCTCGTTGGCGCTCCACAAAGGGCTCTGCTCACGCGTAGTCCTCAAAGGAATACGGCCTCGCCCTCGCAAGGGTAGAGGATGGCAAAGTGACACTCCGCAGAGGTCAAGCCACCTGGTCGGGTCTCCGGATATCGGTACACACCCACCCGAGCCTATCTCTCGCGTAGTCCTCCACGGACTACGGCCTCGCCCACGCAAGGGTAGAGGATGGATAAGGCCGTTGGGGTCTTCTGAGTCCTTCTTGCGGAGCAACCCCGCTGTCTCCACTAAGGGAAGCTTTCGGCCAAACCGCCGAGGGCCTTCCTCCCTCTCACAAGATGGTGGCAGCCACTCCACACTCCGAAGGGTCTCGCAAGACTTACAACCACACTTGATACAAAGACGTGCACACAGGCACGGATACTAGACAAATAGGCCTAAGCCAAGATGCTATGGAAGCTCTCACTATGCCGGGATGTGTCTATTAGCTCTAGTGGTGGTTGGGCTCACAAATGGTGTTGCTACACTTCAAATGGGCATAGGAAATGTGTATCAAGTCTCCAACTTGTTTTTGGAGGCTGGCCAAGGGGGTATATATAGGCCAAGCCTCAAAACTAGCCATTGGGAGCAACTTATTCTGCTCTGGCAAGACCATCGGACTGTCTGATGGTGGCTTCCCAACTAGCCGTTGAGTCGACCGTTGGAACCTTAGATGACTGTTGAGACCATCAGACCGTCCTATGGTAGGGCCATCAGACCCTACGATGGTGGAATGCCGCGGTCTTTGTTTGTTGAGCGTTCTGTCCAGCTCAGCCCATGGACCATGGGACGGTCCGATGGTAGCACCATGGGACCGTCCGATGGTCCTTTTGCTTTTGCTTTCTTGCTGCCCAAATGGTCCTATGCTGGTACCAAGGACCGCCCCATGGTGGAACCATAGGACCGTCCCATGGACCATAGGACCGTCCCATGGCGGAACCATAGGACCGTCCCATGGTCCCTTGATTTTCTGATTTCAGGCTTTTCTTCATCTTTTTGATTTCTCCTTTGAGGTGTTTGTTTCCCATGACTTCTACTTGCACCCTAGGACTTAAACAAAAACACTTGTAACAAAAATTAGTCCCATGGCACGTGTTGTCACTTCAATCACTAAAATCTCAATAGGGAACTAAGCACAAGGCTTCGGGCCCATTTTCCTTACATGGGCGTCCACATTTCTTCCGGCCCACGGAGGAGGACTACTGCACACCGGAGCAACATCATCAACACCAACTACTTCGGCTTCTACGCTGGACATAAATTAAATCCTATCGCACAAGTCCCAATTCACCCTAGTGCCTAAACAAGTGTGTCTAGAGTTCTACACGATACAAAAGTTTTGTAACCTAGAGCCAAGCATGCAATTCTAGGAATGTAAATTGTGGAAAGTAAATGCGGAATGTAAAGAGAGCAAGAAGTGACACGATGATCTTTTTTCTGAGGCATCAAGAAGTCGTGACTCTTCCCTAGTCCTCGTTTTGTGCCCCTCGCAAGGCTTTGCTCTTGTGGGCTCCTCAAAAGGATCCCGACCCCAAACCTTGCAAGGAGAGGGGTTGGCAAAGTGGTTCTCGCAAGAACCAAGCTACCTCTTGACCTACCCAAAGATCAAGTGCTCTCTTCGGGATGCTCTTCTCCACTCCGGAACGGTGAGCTCCAAATCGCACACAATGCCTTCGCAAAGGCCTTCTCCCGCTTCTCCCGCAATCTCCGGGGAGCTCATGGAAGGCACGACTCGCAAGCCGTCTAGGTGATCGCGATCACCAAGAGTAACAAGCCTTAGTCTTCACTTGATTTAACTCTCACTCAAGGAGTTCTCTCTTTCTCAAGTCTCTTGCCTCAAAGCTCAAGAATGGTGTGGACTATGGTGCTTGGGTGACCTTTGTGTGTTTGTGTTTTCTGGTCACAAAGGTAGGAAATGGAGGGATGGGGATCCTTTATATAGAGGCTAGCTCAAAAACTAGCCACACCAAATACAACCACGCATTCTCAGTGGTTGTTTTAGCCATGATTTCAATCTTCTATGCCTTATGTGGCACATCAATCTGGTGAAGTAGTTGAGCTGATGCAGTGCAAGATTCAATAATAAATGTGGTTCACGAGTATGTGATGAAAATAACGTTCTTTTGTTTGACGAATAAAATGCAAGCGGTAAGTGCCGCCTGCTGGCATCCTGTCGACCTGTCCAAGGGGATTTTGCTCCATTTGTTATTGCAGATATCTTTAAGTGCAGATGTTGCACAATGGTTAGAGGAACGTGCCCGTCAACACCTAAGGTTGCTTTGGGTATCTCTCAGCTGTGTATGCGTGTTATCACCAAAATTTGACAGGACTACTAGGCCAAAATGTTAGAAGAAGCTCAAGGTGAAGGAATCCACTTGGTCAGGCTTATATCATAAGTTTGGCCAAATACGATAATGATTGTGTGACAAAGGCCCAAGCCAAGATGGAGTCATAAGCCTAATCCACGTCGAAGCCCAGTTTATTTGCGAGGCTAGTTCAGACTGCAATAGTAGACCGCACGAAAACGGACGCCTAGGCCACATACGGACTCCGTTTTGGACGTTCTACATATGGATGGAAAGCTAACAAGATAACCTTTCCAATGCCGCTGGAATCACGTCAAATTCGCTCGGAGTCAACGGGAATTGCTGAAACAATAGGACGACCAAAATCTGCCAGGATTTATACGACATGTTTCGGCTGATATTTGGAAGCTTCACGAGGATCTGGGCCGATGCAAGGAAGAGTCCAGATCACGTTATCAAGTCATAGAGTCTTAGTTGAGTTGTAATCTTTTAGTTAGAAAAGAGTTTGAGTCTATCTTTAGGGAAGGTTTGCCTTGAGGGTCAAGTCTACGGACTATAAATATGTAACGGCTACGATATCGTTATCAGGCAGCGGTGTCTCGCTCATCAACTATCGGCGCATCGCCACCCTGGTTCCCAGGTTTATTCTCTCCATGTAAACGTCATGTTGCCCTAGCGGGTTCATCCAGGACAGCTAGGGCAGCAAAGCGTTTACTGGATCTATAGTGAACCTTGTACTGAAGCGTTTTTGATGGCAAGGTATGCCTTAATGTTTTCTCTAGTAGATTGTGTTAGGGCTACTTATTGTCTTGCGTTTATCCCGGTGAGTCTCATACTAAGCTTCGCAGGTATCGCGATTCACTAGTTATCTTGTATGTTTATCGATCTGTTTGTGTATTTGTGCTTCATGTAGTAGATCGATATTCATATAGCTTGTTATACGTCATCTACTCATTTGTTACAATTCACGACGCGTCTTGCTGCGGTGCGTGCACGCGACATGCCGATAAACCGACGTATCTCAAGCACCCTATCTATACATATCGTAACTTTGTATCTGTCTAGTTAGATGGACTTCTTTGGAGGTACTAGTTAGAAGCCGATTTGGCTATACAGATCTGTTATATCATGCTTTTAGATTTGATTTATTTATCTCGTCACGGATGTGGTTTATTCTTGTTATTATATCTGCATATCTCCTGTATTATATTCTTGTTATTAGCCTATGGGAATCCATGGGCTCCCACGTTGCCGATCCTAGCGATCAAGCACGCATTTAACATTTAAGATCTGTTATGTACGCTTTTCAGGAAGAAAGGAAGACGACTACCGCATCCGATGCACAACCTTCCTAGATGTAAGATCAAACCAGGTGGCATGCCCGCACCACCGCAAGCACCAGATGCTGATCGGCTCCCCAGGGAGAAGCCGATCAGAGCCGCATTCAAGGGAGACGACCGAAGTAGCACGCGATCCCCGGCTACCTCGTGTGTCCGCTCATGGGATACTCGCCAGCTGGTTTCCTGTGGCAACAATGTGTCCCTTTAGATATATGTTGTAGCTCTAGCTTGCGCCTTGTGCGCGTGCGTGTGGCGTGTGTTGTGCGTGAGGTGTGTGTTAGTGCATGGAGTTCAGATACTACAACTTGTACTTAGTGTTGATGATTGAAAAAATAAAATTCACCACCTCATTATCCAAGAAGAAAAGAAGATTAGTTTAGGTATCCCACCATAATCATAAGATAAATAGATGAGAAATACTCAAGTAGACCTTTTTCCTAAAAACCTCACAAATCTCTGTGTTGGGGAAATAGGCCTAGCGGGGGGGGTCTTTGTAAGAAATAGGGCATGTTTGTAATAATCCGAATGACTAATGAAATTCATAGAAACAGCCACCTCCCCCACTATATAAGCCACCTCCATGTTGAGGATGGACTGTCTCACTACTACTCTCTCCCTCACATATTTAGATCGAAGACCACCATAATAGTGACCACCGTGGGGCACGAACCCATGGCCATGCGAGCTCCTAATGCAGATCCTCCCACACTATTCCTTCGAGGAGTGTCATCCGCTAGTGTTGATGCGTGTCTAGTCAATTCTCATTTGCCCCTCCCCCTTAGAAGTTAAATTTTTTGCCAAATAAAATTGTTCTGATTGTCTTATAATTTGTTCTCCAAGCAACCATTGTTGGTGGGTGGGTCACGGTCTACACATGTTGCACAAACGATCTTCCTATGTGACTCTGGGTCTTGTCGGTTGAGTTACGTGTCACTGAGTTACATCCTCTTCATGTAATCTAGTTAATTTCTATGTGTCGTCCTAGTATAAAATATTTATGCTATGAACTCCATAAAATTTTGTTTCAAAATAATAATTATATCTAAAATAGAAAAACTACCATGATTTGAAACTTAGCCTTAACCATGTTGAATAGAAAAATTGGTATGTTATTTAATTAATCCCCGCAGGAGAATTCATATGGCAATATCTATCTTAGCATCTAGATGTGCTTCCAGAGCTACTGACGCCTTTCTAGTTCTATTTCTAAATATGCTAACCTTATTTTGCTTTAGCCATTGTTATTATAATATGTCTTGACTAGTTTGCGGTAAATGCATATGTGATAAGTTTGAGGATGAGGATAGACTTGGGTTGTGATCCAAAGCTCAGGTCTCATATATTTCCCTCTCTATTTGTTGTTAGTTTATACTTGTGTTTAGACACATGGATTGGGCATCAATATTATTGTACTTTCCAAACATCCCTTTTCACGTTTGCCAAAATTTCAGTATAAAAGTGGCAACATGTAAAAATATTGTCGAAAATAGTGGAATGTGATTCAAGAATCAAGATCTGAGGGAGCATGATTGGCGATGTTGTTTGTTTAGTAAAGATCTCATCATCCTTTTTGAGTCTTGACTCCTTAAAGTGTGTAAGCATTTTGTAGGCTGCAGTCGTACCTGTAGTAATTTGTCTTAGCAGTTAGACCAATACTGACTTTGTTTTTGTACCTGAGTAAGCAATATTAACATTTATCATAGAAAAATTAATTTAAAAACTGATCTTGACTCATCAATTGATGACAATTATTTTTGACAGTTTATGATAATCATATGGCAATTATATTAAAATTGTGAGTACAAATAGTGCTTTGTATCTTGTGGTTGAGTACTTAACAATAACCAAATAGACTACAGCTAGCTCCTAGCTCACATGCTACAACAATCAGGCCAAATATTGTCTGCAGTGATGAACTAGCTCCTAGCTCACATGCTACAACAATCAGCTAGCTCCTACGGCGACTGGGACCGGGAGGGCACCCGTGCATTGCGGTGGAGCTGCACATGCAACTCCGCGTGAAACGACAACTCGCTCTCACCAACCGAGCTTGTCGGTGGAGCCGTCGGCGGAGGAGTGCGCGGGGAGGCGGTCGGCGGGCTGAGGAGGCAGTGATGCTCGGAGGCCGGTCGGCGGCCGGCATGGAGGCAGGAGCAGATCTGGAGCGAGGGAGAGGAGTCCAGCAAGGTGGAGGGCATGAGGGATATATTGTGAAAAAAATATGGTAGTTTTTTTATGCAAATAACCCTGTATTACGTGATAAGGAAAACGTACAGAGGCGAGTACAAATACAGGGACAAAAGAGGAGGATACAAAGCAGATAGCTGACTAACCCAAAATGCACAAAAGACACTATAGAAAAGCAAAAATACAACGAAGTCCTCAGGATCTTTTGAGCTATCCACTACTCAACATCGATGCACATCACCGTCGTGGTCGAAGCTGCCGCCGGAGGAAGAAGACGATGCCGAGACCGACATGACCAAGAGAAGCATCACTGCATAAAAGTTACATGTGAGCCGCAGTACGATATAGGGTAAACATGATCGCAGAGGATTGTGGAATAGGGTAGAGAATCTTTCTGACAAGGACAGAATATTCTTTTATAAGTAAAGATATAATAATAGAACTAGGTGTTTCCCCCGCACGTTGTTGCGGTATTGTAGAGGAGATTCATGGAATGAGAGGTAATGAAATGCAAATATATGAATTTGGTTTGAACCTTTGATGGGCCAATGCATTTTCTAATATGAAGCAAATGGTATGGTACTTAGGAGTAGGAACATGCGCATATAATGGCAACAGAATATTGTGATTTGGTAATAAACATATGACAGCTGCATTGAGCCTACCGGCATGTTGAGGTACATGTCTGTTGCCCAACATGGTGTCCTAAGTATCTTGTGTTAGTCATTGGGAGAATCATTTAGGAGTCATGTTCATGTACCTTGTGCCCAACATGGTGTTCTAAATATCTTGCCTTTGGGAGAATCAGTCATTTCCTTATGCTGCTCCTGTACCTTGACTTTGGGAGAGAATCATTTGCTTGTGCTTCTCTTGCGTTCCCTGTTACATGAGTCTTGTTTTAGCAAGAAGAGACCTTGATGTTCTTTTTTTTTAGAAAAGAGCTAGCATTCACCCAAGTTACTTTGTTACCTGTAATAATGTTATGGCTAGATTGGCGAGGTAGTATGGATAGCATATAGATCCATGACTCACCCTCTCTCAAGAGGCTCTGAGTTGCACTTTATGATCTATTTTCTACTTAACCCTAAACATATACAATGGTCCCTCTTTTATAGAGAGGACTGACTTGACCCCTAAGAAATACCTAACTTGACTCCTAAGAAGTATCTAATCAAATCTATCTTATCTCTTAGCTTATGACTAATCTTATCCAATCTAGTCTACTATCCGAGACCTTGGCTAGGGCCAGTCCACTTGCCATAACACTTCACCACCCATCAAAGACAGCTCGTCCTCGAGTTGGGATAATACTCAATGATGAAGACCGAAGACCGAGATGTTGATAGAGCGCCAGATCTGAGTACCAACTTGAGTACCCCTAGCCAACTCCACTTTGGGCTTCTGCAGATGGAAAGGACTCTGCTCCCAGGTTCCTTTCATCATCCTCTATCGTACCAAGGAAGAAGGAGTGGTAGCACCCACGATCCCATGGCGAAGCAGATCGGGGCCCACGTACATCCCAGGCTTGGAGCGCCGGCAGGCGGGGAGGCGGCCGGTGACTGCGGAACCGGCGGGGTGGCAGCGGACGGTGTCCCCGAACCTCGCGATATGAGGAAGGTAGGGGCCAGGCGTGCCGACAGGCAGAAGACCGCGGGTAACGATGAGTGACCGTGGATCCGGCTGCCTGAATTGGTGGGGCGGGCAGATTCGGTGAGTGGGGACGCGGATGGGGTCCGCGGATCCCGAGCCTCGGCGATGAGTGGAAACCTACGGGCGACGCCGGGAGGTACACCGCGGGCGGTGACGGGAGCCTGGCATGCCGTTGGACGGAGGACGGAAGATCCCCGGCACTGGTGAATTGAAGGCATCGTGGGCAGCGAGCGGGTGGGCGGTGCGGAAAACGCCGACATGACAAGTGCAGTCTTGGTGTCGAGGTTGACGGAGGCAGAGACGATGGGTGCAGGTGCAGCAGGGGCTGAGGGTGCCCACCCAGCAGGCTGGGCTTCTCCTGGTGCTGCTGTAATCGTGGTGTCGGCGTCGAAGCTGGCATTCATTAGTTTGTTGGTTGCGACTAATGCAAGCTGTTTTTATCAGCTAATTTATAGTTGATCCAAATGAAGCCTTATTATACTTACAAAAATAAGGAAGAAAGAAAGAAAGAAAGAAAGAAAGAAAGAAAGAAAGAAAGAAAGAAAGAAAGAAAAGGGCAATGAAAAGAACGCTTGTGTGGCACACTGGGAGGTAGCCGTAATGTGCAGTTCATAGAAAAGAAAAAAAAATAAAATGCAAGAGCCGCGTGAAGCCATTGGGAGGCGTCAGGCGAGCCGGAGGCTAAGGCCTGCTTTGGCAGGGCTCATTTATCGGCTCCGGTTCTGGCTCTTGATGAAGCCCTACCAAACGTCACCAAAAATACGGCTCCTCCCGCGAAGCCGGCAGAGTTTTTGTACTAGGAGCCGGAGCCTCCAAAATGTGGCTTCTACTAGCTCCTCCACTAGAGCAGGCAGAGCCGGAGCCATTTTGACAAACAGTTTCCAAAACGGCTCCGACCTCTTCAAAGGAGCCAAAAAACTGGAGGAGGCAGAGCTGGAGCCATTTTTAAGGAGCCGGAGCCCTCCCAAAGGGGGACCTAAGCGTATGTGTCGTCGCTCGCTGGTTTTGGATCCAGCTATCACTCGCTGGTGGTGGGTCCCACTCTCCAAGAGCTCGAGGCCCGAGGATTCGGTTGGGGAGAGCTGATCTGGAGAGATCTTCTATGGGACCCGCCTTCTCGTGTCCTTGTGGCGCAGCGGAGGCGCAGGCGCATAGTCGCAGCCGGTGCAGCCAAGCCCAACCGATGAGGTGCATGCACAGATAGCATGCCAACTATGCATGCATGCATCCATCCATTCTCCTACGTCAAAGGCTAAGAGGTGCAACATTGCTCTTCCTAAGAGGTGACAAAGGTGCTCTGACTAATTTTGGTTCTTAATAAACCACTTTAGATTCCGCTACACCACTTCAAAGAGCAAAATGCACCCGCGATCCCTAAACTTGGCACGCTATGTCGATTAGGTCCCAAACTTTGAAAACCAGGAAAATAGGTCCCGCAACTTGGCCCCACCGTCCACTCCCGTCCAAAACCAGGTTTGGCCAATACCGGGCGATGATGTGGCAGCCACGCTAGCACCAACGTGGCTCCCGCGCGGGAAGGGGCGTTTTTTTGGGCCTAGCCCTCAGTTTTGTTTACAAACAAGCCCTCATTTGACCATGTTTTATATCGTTTGGTCCATCTCTTCCCCTGGATCCCCAATTCGGAGGTGGGTGGAGGAACCCTAGGCGTCTTTCACCGATTCCCCAAATCTCCTCCCCTAGATCCCTGGCAAATAGCTTGAGTCCCTCGTCCCCTCGGTCCGCAGCGGCCCCAATCATGGAGTCATCCTCCTCCACAGGTCAACGACGGCAGCGGAATGCGCTTGTGCTTCCTCTCGTTATCTGTGACCGATGCAACTCAAGGAAGGTGATGGCGCTTAAGGCTAAAACACCTACAAACTTTGGACGCTACTTCTACATATGCCCGACATATGAGGTGAGATAGGGCTTTGTATGGAGTTCGTAGAGCTTTGAATGGAGTTCGCATTTGGTTTTTTGGATTTTAAGTGTTTTTTCATGTCTTTGATGACTTTGCAATTTATCAACAGCGTGATGGTAGTGGTTGTGACTTTTGGTATTGGGAAGATGAATATGAGCAGTATTTAACTGACAATGGGTTGGTGCCACTTAACTACAAGCGTGTATTTAGCCAACCAGAGAAGATGAAGATGAAAGCTCACGCACCTGTGGCAGCTGGAGGCTCTGGCAAGGATGGAGATAAAGAACATGATGGGTTGATCATGAAGAAAATGGATGTAATTGTAGGTCTACTTAGTGAGATTGTTGTGCTACTGAAAATACTACTAGGTACATGTGTGTGTATGTTTGCTATCTGTCTGTGTAAGGAATGGATGATGTGAACATAAGTACCAGTTGAATTGGTACTATGCTGAATGAAATTTGTTTGCAATTTGATGATGAATCAAATGCATTTATATATTACATTCAGATATCAATGCATTCAGATATTGTAACAGAAAACAAAAGACTGGCAATCAACTAATTGCATTCCATGCTAAGGCATTCAGTTTTCTATCCTGTGTCCTGGCACAGATACTCCAGATACTACCATGATCAATCTGTGTGAATTTCCACCATGTTAAGACTAACATCCTAATTAGAAGACAAGCTGCAGCATTACTGTTTAGCTATTACAGTGCATTGCTGGCCTCACGCCCATCTTCTTGATAGGACAGTCCCTGACATTATGGTTCTCTCCTTTACAGTAGCTGCAGGTCATTTTGACTCCATGCCTTGAGATTGTTGGCCCATTTCTCCCAAATACTTCCTGTGGCTCTTTCCTCCTGCACCTCGGTGGTCTTCCAACTTTTTTTTCATACATAGGTGGCAGTACTTGTGCGCCAGGAGCTTTTTCCCAACTACTCATATCCTTGCATGGCCTAATGCTTGGACCATAAGCCTTACTGAATGAGTCTATTGTGTAACATTGGTGGACAACACTCTCTGGTGGTATTCTCTCATGCCTTAAGCAACTAATGGCATGTTGGCAAGGAATTCCAGTTAGATTCCACTTTATATAATCACAAGTCTTTGCTGTGAGGTCTACAATGTACTGATTTTCTCTATCCAATACTTGGAAAACTCCACTTCCAGAAGGTAAGACATAACAAACATTGGCCCATTCAGCAAATTTAGCTACTTTCTTCCTTATCTTTGGGCAAATTGTGCCTGCCATATCCTTAAGCTCTTGTTGCTTATTGTAATATCTAGTCATGAGCTGTTGTTTAATTCTCTCTAGCATGCTTAAGATAGGCAATTATCTAGCTTCCAGAATATATGAATTGAAAACCTCACATGAATTGTTCAAGAGGATATCAGACTTTGGAAACTCTGAAAAAAAGGCACTTACCCAAGTGTTGGGTACCATTTTGTCCAGCCAAGCATGAGCATCTAGGTTCAGTTCCTTCATCTTCTCCATGTGTTTCCTCCACTTCAGTTCAGTGGTGGCCCTAGCACAAGTCCATAACTGGCTTTTGAGGATCTCACCCTTGAATCCAGCATCCTTAAAGTTTGACCAAAGGTGTCTGACACAGAACCTATGTTTAGAGCCTGGGAATACTTCTGCAATTGCTGGTATCAGGCCCTATGAACACCAAGAACATATTAGTATGCAACAGTAAATAAGTACAACAGCAGTAAATAAGTACAGGGATATGTGTTTACCTTTTGCTTGTCAGTCATAAGAGTCCAAGGATGTGTGTTTAGAATACCCAAGTCTTTCTTAAGTGTTTCAAGAAACCATTTCCAAGTTGCCTTTGACTCCACCTCAACAACTCCCAATGCATTGGATATATGCAGTCATTTGGATCTAGCCCAACAGCTGTCAGTATCTGTCCACCAAATTTTGTCTTAATGTGGCATCCATCCAAGCAAATAATGGGCATACATCCATCAAGAAATCCCCTTTTGCAAGCATCAAGGGACATGTAGCAGTTTGAGAAATGGTTGTCCACCATATTAAGATAGAAACTGCTGCCAAGATTACTCTTTCTTAGCTCTTGTCCATAATCCCAGAGCTTGTTATATTGGTCACTCTCGTCACCATAAATCTTCTTCATTGCCATCCTCCTTGCCCTGGCCAATTTGCTTCTATTTGGAGTGACATTCCACTGCAGTTGGACAGTCCTTGAAAAATTTGACAAACTCGTCTTATCATCACTTCTGAATGAGACAATGTACTTCTCAGATAGCCACCTAGCAGTACATCTCTTCAAATGCCACTCTTTCTGACATCTATGGGTGGGCACATATGTCTTCACCATGAAATACTTTGATCTGCTATCCATAGAGGCATATAGCATCCAAGGGCATCCAACAGCACAATGAGCCCTCAGTCTCCTCTTGTCATTCCTAGGAATTTTTTTTTCAACTCTATTTTTCATGCTATACTCAGTAACTGCTTTCCTCAGCAACTCCACTTACTCAAAAATCATGCCAAGTTTGAATACAGGGTCACTGAGATCTTCCTTTCTAAATGAATTGAACTTTATGTTGACTTGACCCTCCATTTCTTCATCAGGCAACTGAAGATCATCTTCATCAGTTGAGTCAGGGTCATCTTCTAGAGCTTTTTTTCCTAAAGGAACATCTACCTTTAGCCTGCTGCCATTAGCCTTCCTTGCCCTTGACCTAGTGACAACATGATACTCATTCTCTACTTCATCATTGTGAGCAGTTATGTCATCATCCCCTTCATCCACTTCATTGTCACTGTCCACTATGTCTAAACCTTCTTTCTCTTCTTCACTGCCACTTCCAACTTCTTGAACATCTTCTGGACGTGCTGGGTTCAAGTCCCAGTAAAAAGCAGGTAGTTTGTCCCTCTTATTATTCACTTGTACCTTTACAGGGCTCAAGACCTTTTGGAGGGAAGCAGTTGGGTTTTCCACTACATCATCCCAATCCAAACCACCAATAGTGTTCTCATGGTCAAAATACAGAATCAGATTCTTCACTCGATGAACAACATCACACATTGCATTGGTGTCTGCATCAGAGGCCAATATCCTCAATCCATCATCCAATTCTTTTCCTGGTAGTAGCCAATAAACTTTCAGATCATCAGATTTCTCATATCCAAGCTGCTCAAAGAAATCTTCAAACCAAAGAGTCGACCAAGTGTCTACTTCGCAGTGATCAAACCAGGAAACCTTGCCATCAACATAGGTGCGCAGGTGACCAAACCCAACAAAAAATCCACCATGATTTATCTCCACTGTAAACTCATCAGCAGTACCACCTATAAAATTGTGAACATTCATAAGAGGCTGCACACCCTAAATACAAAATCAAAACCCCAATTTTTGAAACCCTAGACCCTAAGACATCAGCTTTCGTCATCTAAATCTCGACTATACCCACTACTCCGCCAGTCCCTCTACCCATAAGCATAGAACAGAATCAAGATTGAAAGCCATCGTGCAGGCTCAAATCACTCACCATAGGATGGAGGGCCATGCCCTTTTGGCCGCAATCTGGGAGCCATCACGAAGCGTTGTGGGTGGCGACACCCCAACGGCTTGTCGCCTCCCTTCTCACTACTCGACGTGCCACCGCTCGTCGTCGATCACCTCCGCGTGAAGGCCGTCGCCTGCAACGAACGTGAAGAAACGCGGAGGACAGAGTGGGAGAGGAGAGGACGTGGTGCGAAAGGAGAGGAGAGAACAATGTTATAACTGGGCCCAAACAGTACTCGGGACAGGCCTCACCATTTGCCTTGGCCCAAAAAAACGCCCCCTCCCGCGCGGGAGCCATGTTGGTGCCAGCGTGGCCGCCACGTCGTCGCCTGGTATTGGCCAAACCTGGCTTTGGATGGGAGTGGACGGTGGGGCTAAGTTGCGGGACCCGTTTTCCTGGTTTTCAAAGTTCAGAGACCTAATCGACACAGCGTGCCAAGTTCAGGGACCGCGGGTGCATTTTGCTCCACTTCAAAACTAAACTTATATCATCGATCTTTCAAATGCATTGGACCTTGAAAAGTAGTCAAATTTTTAACTTCTAACTTTTCTAAAACAATGACTAATTCGGACCTGGAGGGAGTACGTATTAATTTGAGAAGCAGCCAACCAGGGATGGAAACATGCTTTAAGACACTATATGCGTTACGGTATAGGGTGCTCGTGTACGTAACCAGATGATGATTAAAGTTTTTAAGTACATGTGCATGATGCAATGCATGCACACATTTGTATAGTCAAGCCTCCGCCAGAAATTACAAAAACACAAATACATACACACACGGTTGGTTGGGCTGATTAATTGAGATTAGTATACGTAGCAAACCTGACCCATCAAATACATTAATCTATACATAATATTAAAGCGAGTAAAGATTCTTAGTCCACTTAGATTTTTGGTCTGTCCTGAGTTCCTGATTAGGTGGACCCCACCTATCAGTCTCCCAAACCTACGCATCGTCTCTCTGTCTCTGGCACGAACGCCCGCCGTCGCCGCTCGCTCTTCGTCCGTTGGTATGACATCACCCTGCCGTCATCTTATAATCCCCGCCTCCTTTGGAGCTTGAAGCTACGCCATGCTTGGAGAAGACGAACCGTGCAAGAGCCTCTGAGTTGGCCTGATGTGTGTTTCGCAGCACCATGCCTCCAGATGCGCTCGCCATGGCCACGTCTAGAGCAAATTGAAGAACCAAATCGTTCGGCATGCCTCTCTAAAGCAAACAAGCAATGAGATAAACTGGGGAGTTCACTCAATAATAATCCAAGAATCCAAGAGAGGAGAAACAATCAAAACCAAACCTAGAGAGAATCAAATGAACATTCTTCTTAAGAAGCAGCGAGCTGGGGCACCTCAACCCCCATGGTGGTGCCGCTCTCGTGCTTAATAAGCTCGACGGATCTGAATCAGATGCAGCGAGCCCATCAGCTGCACCCCCTGTTGCTCAAGCTCGCCTAATTTGAACTCTGAAACGATGGACTGGCCCAATATTTGGAGAAGAGCGGCTCGTGGAAAGCGAGGGAGAACCGCAAGGGGGAAGAAATTCCTCTCGTGCTTGCCTCTGCAATCTGGAGGATGGGAGGAGATAAAGGTCCAGCATGTGAGTCCCACAACGTTAAAAAATACTAATTTACTGCGCACTTGCTGAAGGAAAAAAAACGCGTTCGGATCCATCATCGCCTAAAACGTGTTTACGACTATCTTCAGTTCTTCACTCCCTCCTAGAACTCTGGACTCTTATTTACTTGATGCTGCTTAGGTTTGTTTAAATATGGTTTCTTGCATTAAAAAAAACGAAGTTATAGAGATGTACATCTTTTTTCGAACCACAATATAGCATATGCGTTTACACATGCGTACACTCACCCCCTATGAACGCAAATCCCTACCTCTATGAACACCTCTGTGAAATTGAGCTGGATTGGTATATCGAGATTCACAGAATCACCACGGGTGTCTCGTTGTCGATGGAAACGTCGCTTACCACTAGAAGAGCCTCCAGCCGTTAAGACATGCGAACACTCATGCTAAATCTAGGACTTAATCCGAGTGAGCAGGTTTCACCATATGGAACTTAACCAGCTGAGCGCTCAGTTCACATGGATAGGTATATTTTCGAACCGTTTCGATGTGCCATTTTAGTGAGATCAACCATAAATAATCCAAAAGGCTATTGTCTTAAAACAGAGAAAGAAAATAGATTTTGAGTATTTGTCGGATAAAATGCATTCAATTTAGGATTCCTGCCCAGCTCTTCACCACCAGGTGAAGCGTTTTTCCACATGTAGATCGGCCATGGCTTGAGTGATGGACCGATGGTACGGAGGTGTGAGTAATTGGGAATAGATAGAGAAGTGCATGGAGTACAAAAACTAGAGAGTATACTAATGTGTTTGTGAAGACGAAATTAATGAAATAAATCCGTAGCAACGGACATTTCTGCCAGTAAAGTATAAAGCCATTATTATTGCCTGCATGCACGCATGATACGTGAAGGTCGACTCGTTCTTTGGTTGGCTAGTTAGCTGGGTATGGTAGCTTTCAAAACAGGTACATGCATGCACACGTAGAGCTCAGAACAAGCTAGCACGTGTGTACAAGTAGAGTAGCCCTTTGGGGATGAAGGGCACGACTAAACACAAATCTCTATCCATTTAGTTTTACGTGTACATCCTGCCATACTTTTTTTAAAAGCATTCTCACACTTAAAAATTCCGTAGTTCTACAACTGAGTATCCAAATCAAAATCCGATCGCACCATGATCTTAGTTTCAACAAGAACTTCGAAACAAAATCTCATCACTTCACTATGTTTTGATGAGCCACACTTGGGCGGGGCCCACACGTCAGAGAGAGGGGGGAAGACGGCGTTTGGGAAGTGTGAGTGGGATCAGACCAGCGTCCGGTTGAACCGGTCGGCAGGGCTCGACGGCGGTACACCCATCGATTTGCCGATGGTGAGCCGGCTCTGGGGGAATGGACGGAGGTGCAAGCACCTGGGAATAGAGGTGAGCTTCTAGGGAGTATATATTGTGGATGGGGATCGGTGGATGCAGGTGGGGTGTCCACAGTGGTGACGCAACTTACATCGGCGGCGAGGCATGAATGGTGGCGAGGCGACTGGAAACGGAGGGCGAGAGGATGGGGAGAGATTCTCTGTTGCGGTGGTCGAGCCTTCTTTATGGGCCCAATTTTTATAAAAAAATCTCCAAACAACTTTTATTCTTTTAAAAAAATAATCATTTCTCTGCTGGTGAACGTTTATTATTACATGCAATTTTTATTACTCCCTACGTCCCAAAATATATGATATTCGTACTACTCCCTCAAACCGAATGTCTTACATATATATGTCTAATTCATCAGCAACCGTCCTGACGTGGGTTAAATTATAACAAGCAAAAATGCAAGTGCGTCCCGCACGTTGCTAAATAATGTGTACTTTATGTGTGTTTTAATAAATTGACACCATAACGTCTAATATAAAAGGATTTATTTATTTTTTTTGCCCTGTTTTTCACAAATAACTGCAATAATCTATACCTAATATTAAAACGAGCAAGGATTATTGGTCCGTCGTGATTTTTGGTCCACCGTGACAGGTGAACCTCATCTGCCAGCCGCCTAGCCTAAACGCTTCCTGTCTTCAAAGTATTTAAGATTTCTTTGTCCGTCAATTTTAGTCTCCTCCGTTGTCCTGTCATGTGAGATAAACGTCGTCCGTCTCCCGTATCCAACTCCTGATCCCTTACGCCATACCAGTATACCACCGACCTAGCCCATAAGAACAAAGCTTTCAGGCTTAACGCCCCTGTCTGTACGTCTTCCCCGTCCATCTCTCCTCTCCCCTTGTTGATGAGCAATATGCCGAGGCAAGCCGCGCAAGACCTAGCATGAAGATGCTGTTGGCGAGCACATCATCGACTTGTCATGGTTTACTCCGCTTTGCTTTGCATGGGCTTGCGTCGGGTGTAGGAAGCGTCTATAGGGCCTCGGGGCGTAGGTAGATCGATTGTGAACAACTGCCGTACGTGCCGGGTAGAGCCGCCAGCCGACAGAAACGCGGGGAAGCACGTCGTCGAGGACGATGAGGAGCGTGACGACAACAAGCATGCCAACGAGGAGCCCGTCCTGTGAGGAACTGAGGATGGAGTTGAGCTCCTCCATGGCAACGAGCTAGGGTTGAGGGCTCCATGATTGAATTTGGGAAGCTGATGAGGCATCCATTGATGGATCATTGCTCCATCGTGCGAGTGAGATCTGGCCGGACATTGGACCTTCTCACAGCGGCAGGCCGGAAGCCACAGCCGAACCGTTGGCGCACTCCAAGAGCTATATAGGCTTGACAATGGTGAACTCGGGACTCCTACATGACTATGAAGCAGCGGACATACGGTGGATCCATGTATAAGAATATGTAGGCGGCGGATCCATGTATAATAATTTGTAGGTGCGCGCGTCTGCTTAATAACACGGATGTGCAGCCGCTCCATGCTGCGCGCGCGCTGATATATCCACCAGCAGTGACCAGTCGGTGGCCTTTCTGTGGCCTTCTATATCTCATCGTTCTCAGCAGGGGGTGTAATTGGATTGGATACGGACGGATATTACTGATACTGTATTTGTTTTTATATTTTTTCTTCGGATTTGGATCGGATACGGATATTGATCAAATGTGTCGGATAAGACTTGAATGGTTATCGACATCATATTTATCCAACTTTGAGTACTCGGATACGGATACTGATCGAATACTAAATGTGCGGATTCGAATACGGATTGGATTTTAACCCTTCTAAATGGATCGGAACTCGAATGCGGACGGATAATATCCGTACCATTTACACCCTTAGTTCTCAGGATAGGAGCTGATGCGGCCTACCAGCGGCCTCTCACAAGGGTTGGGTCAAGCGAAAAGAAAAGAAGAAAAACATCGCGTGCACATGGAGAACTGCACAAGCAAGAATGACAAACGCAAACTTCTTGAATTTTAGGCCCAGGTATATAACTAAGCATATGTACTCAAATGCAAGCTAAATTTGTACTTTTCGTTTATTTGGTATATAACTAAGCATATGTACACAAATGCAAACTTCTGTGATGAAAATTCTCATAGAGTATTATAGTTATGGCCTATGGGTCTTATTAGATCACGGCAGCGGCGGACCTAGGTGAAAAATTGAGCGAGGGCCTGCTCACTATCAGGCCTCTAATGCTACAGTGATTATGATCAAAAGTCCACTAAAACACAAAAAATGTGTGAGGGCATGTGCCCTCGCTGGGCTCCACGTAGGTCCGCCCCTAGATCACAGGTCCTTATTTCTATTTGACATGATTTTTTAATTTAAAATCATTAAACATGAGTCCAATTTGAATCAACATATCACCTTAATTTTAATCTATTTACAAACAGGTTGGTATATAGATTTTTTTTTTCCGTTGCAACACACGGGTATTTTTGCTAGTAATAATAATCGACGGAGATTGTCTATATATGATCGAAGAATAATGACATTAAACTTAATTTATTAAGAATTCTCAGAACTTAGCCTCTCATGTAGACTTTGTGTAAGGGGGTGAGAGATACTGTAAATAATTATGTTGGTTTTAGTTTTTGCATAAGCTAACTTAAATTCAAGTTTGAAATTCATTCTAGTGAAATTTAAAGTGTACTACAAAATTTTTATTTAAATAATGCATTAATTATCATAAATCTAATAGCTCAAACATAAATAAACTTAGCGCAAAGTATTCCCGAAATATATTTTGTTGGTAAAATGGCTCCGTAGACACGCGTGATCATGTTAGCGGCCCAAACGACATAACTCATTCACCATGATAAGAATACTAAACAATCCATAAAGGTCTATTCCATACACGCCATCGAAAAAGATCACAATCACACACTGAAAAAGTTGTTGTTCCATCTGTACCCTTGGTCAACTTTTATCTGGACATCATTGCCACTCCATTCACCATAACTCGTAACGGACGTTAACTTAAGAGTGAAAATGACTCTTTTGCCCTCCCTCGACCTCTTCCTCGGCCACTCCTGCTCTCTCCCTTTCCTATCCGAGCACTACGAGCTCCGCCTCTGCGCCGGCCGCCTCTGGCCTCCTCTACTCCCAATCCCGTGAGCACCACCGTCGCATCATTGTTCTCTACCGCGCTAGCTGATTCCTAAAGCCCGCTCCCACCTCCAACCCCTTTCGCCGTGAGAGGGCTACCGCTGCCATTAGCGCTTGAGCTCGTGCTTCGTTCGAATGCTGGACTCCGTTCCGTCCGGCCATTTCGGACCAAGGTACTGTGCACATCATCTCTACCTTCACCCTCGAGCCATTTCCCACAAGGTCTGGGCCGCTACCATCGCTCCTCCACTTCCTCCCACGAGCGCCGACGCTCGCCACTGCCGCCGGTTCACGCTCCCCGTGGAGGGCCACTCTCCAGCACTCTCCTCGCGCCCAGATCTCCACCAACGGGCTCAAAGTGTCGGGCTGCAGCTCTTGTGCGCGTGCCACCACTTCCGTTCCACCTCTCCCTCGACATACCCGAGTCGGCGCCGCCACCCTCGTCACATTGTGGCTGGCACGGTTCACAGCCGCGCCCCAGCCTCTTCTTGCGTCTACACCGACCGAGGGCCAGCGTGACTCGAAGCCCGACGCCGAAAATGCCCGTGTGTTGCAACGGCAAAAGCCATATATCGTAACGTATTTTAGTGATGGAAAAAGAAAATCTAAAGATTTAACATGTTCACTTATGTTAATTATATTAAGCACAATATTTAAATAAAGCACAATGTTCGTGTGTATATATATATGTATAAAGCACTGCTAAGAGAAAGAAAGGTAGTGCTACCCATTGAAAACTTTTTTTTTAATTTTTTCGTTTCTATTAAAAAATTCTTCTCATTTACATGCCTAATCCGTAGGAGGAGATCCAAAGGATGCAAGAGACGATATTGAAGTTGCACATGCCCCAGAGGAGTTTATAGTGAGATAATGACATTGGCTCTTTAATATATTACTAATTCAGATTTGCATTTGTTCTGACCAGAGAACTCTTTTGATGCCAGCATTGGTGCTAATATAGCAGTACCGTGCTTCCCAAACAACATGTTTGGTGGATTTTC
Source organism: Paspalum vaginatum (assembly GCA_030272315.1). NCBI lineage: Eukaryota > Viridiplantae > Streptophyta > Magnoliopsida > Poales > Poaceae > Paspalum > Paspalum vaginatum. Next base: position 5,940,035 of record CM059016.1, read on the forward strand.
GACAATGGCTGCCCCTTCAATGCATCAAGGATATACAAGTATAGGTCCTAATATTGCACTGCCATACTTTCCGCACAACATGGGTGGTGCTAATATTGCGCCTTCTACACAAGGAGGATATACAGGACTTCTACTTGGTGTTCATCAAGATGCATGGGTTTCTCGAAAATTAGATTTTCATGAATCTCTAGATAATTAATCAACTGAGAGTAGTGGTGTTTTGCTAGTTTTATTTATGGGACCAGGACTGTAATTTCTCATTTGCACTGTTTTAGTAATAAACAATCATATGTAACAGTGTGTACATTTGATCCATGCTGTAAAACAATATCTAGAAATTTCATATATTTTAGGACAATGTGGCCATACCAAAGACATTTCATTATGCAATGCAAATTTCAGTACATGGTTATAAGTTTACATGAAAGCTGAAGCAAAAGAAGCTTCACAGATGTGAAAGTACATGGCTCGACAAAGAAAAGATACTGCCATCATACTACAACTATTGGCACTCGAGTCTACCAGAAGCACAAACATCGACTGTAGTGTTGTGCCGCCATCCAGCAAACAGCAACATCAGCACTTCGCCTGAAATTAGCTAACCATTAGTCTCACTTCAAGATCATACAGCTGTTCAGCGGTATCCTCTTAGCAGGGCATTCAATCCTTCAAGTTCACTCGAATATCTGAAGTTTTGAATAAGAAACGAAAGGTTCACCTAACCAACCGTAAATATCTGAAATTGGATCCTGCAGGAAATAGTTCAGACTTGAAAGCTCACAACATGCATCTATTGCAGAGCACTGCATCGCCATGTCTCCACGACTCCACCATTCCATCAATGAGCACCACTAATTGCCACTTGTCAGACTAAATTTCTACTTCGATATACAATGGTGAATTTCTGAAGAAAGCCAATTTTATACCATAGATAGATGCAAAAGCCTGGTGCTGCTAGAGGCGATGAGGCCACGATCTTCCCGCCGGCGGGGACGGGCCATGGAACAGGTGACCCGAGCCGTCCGCGGACGGCGCCGACGACGCCGACGGCGGTCCTGGGCTCCTGGCGAAGGGGACCGCGGTGCTTGTTGGTGGGCACGCACGGCTCGATCTGTTTTGATTCGGCTCCGGGACGGCTCGCTGCGAGGAAGCCGCGTCTCGGCCACGAGGGTTTGCCGGAGGGACAACGTGTTTTGAGATTTGGGAGAGGGCACGTGGCTTCCATCGAGACAGTGTTGCACGCCGGGAAGCCGGCACCACGCGTGCATACAATTTTCTTCCGCAGAAGCCGGCCCAGTCGGCGTCTTCGGAGTTAGGCTGTCATGGGGCGTAGGTGTATGCCGAGCGCTGGGTGGCCTTTGATGTAATAACGCAATATTCGCTTGAGCATATGTGGCGACGCGACGTGCGTGCTGCTCACATATATCCTTGGGCGAATATGTAGGAGTGCATGTGGACTGGAGGGCAGACTTATATTGGACGGCGTACACGCGATGTCATCCATGCTGCGGTGTAGAAGCTCGCGTCGGCGGCGTCGGTGCTCGAGGCTTTGGTGGGCTTAATTCGTGTGCGCTGGTTTTTGGAATTGCGCATCATCCCTGCTCGTTCTAGCAGGTCGTCGTTCACGTATATACTTGTGGGCACCCCGCGCTTCGCTGCAGGTACTGCGGGCAAATGAAACCATAGTACTTCTCAGGAAGGAAAATTTGACAAACGGTCAACTACTGCATAACATTAATCTGGACCGTTTCTTTGGTAATAATCCAACAGTTACAGAAATGAGTAACGCATAGATTTCTCTTTTGGTACATGCAAAATATAACTTAGTATGCACCACATTACATGGGTCCAAGTCCAACCTACATGATTGATTATTGGTATAGCAAAAAAATTAACTACATTCTATTACTATATCCCCATATATAGAGGAAAATGCTTGTGTGGCCACTCCAAGAATGGTTTATGGTAGAAAGAGACATAAGCAACCCTGCAAAAATACAAAAGAATTTGGATCAATACAGCACAACAATTAGACACTATCAAAACTTGAAAATTTATATCAGGTTAGAGAACTAGAGTGTCCATCCATAAGGAGGAAGGAAGAAACGTGAAGCCATTGTATACAACTCCAAGCATTTGCTTTGCCCTACCTCTTAGTACATAAGATCTTTGTTCTGATCACGAGACACGACTCAATAAACATGTTTCAATCCAAGGAGGTCTGCAAGGACAAGCAAATAAACAATATCAGAGAGGCAGATAAATGTTAGTTAGCTCATGCAAACACAATGCAGCACACATAGCTCAAGTAAAATAGTAACTAATGAAAAGAAAATCTAGCCGGTTATGAATTGAGAACCATACGAAGGCAAGAACAAATATAAGTAGAAAACAGAGAGCATTTGTCTTTTCTGAAGCTGGAAGCAATCAATAATTTGAAGACCCTGCTACGCGCCTTGCTCAGCACACACAGGAGAGTAGAACTACTTGTTGCAAATTGAAACTGAGAATTAGTATCCACGACAGTTGAGTTTGATGTATCTCCGTGGCCGATGACACTATGCCACATATGAAATGGCTACCAGAACAACAAAGGACATCTCTATCTTGCCATCAAAATAGAAACCAAATTGACACTGCAACAACATCAGTAACGTTCAGCTCATGGTACAGGAAGGATCGTAGAGACACTAAGAATACTAAGCTGGGTAAAAGGCCATATCCACAGCAAAAACCAGAGACCCAAGTCTGCCAAGATTGATCAACAACCAATGAGCTCCTACAAAGCATACATGAACACTCTGAGCCAGTAAGTATATAGATGCAGTGTGACCGGATATACTCTTAGGAACAAAGGCTTACCTTCAGCAATCGCACTTTTTTTCCTACCTTTGAGGCGAAGCACATTCAATCAGGATGCCTTCTTCTCCGTTGCCCCCTCCTCTTTGGCTTGCTGAACCGCAAGAGAAAACACCGAGCAAAGAAACGCATGAGCTAAGGAGGCGGCCAGGCAGTAACCCCTAGTGTGAGATTATTTTACGAATATGAAAATACATGCTATATAAAAGTTACTCAAATAAATCATTAGAAATTAAATTTTGTTAATTAGTGTCAAAACAGCCTTGTGTAAAAGTTTCATATATGTTCTTTACTGTTTTGATGATGTTTTGAAATAAGCAAATATTTGTAGATTAAATTAGAAAAAGGGGCTTTAACTTGCCTGAATAATTCCACAAAAAATCTAGCAATAAGAATATCATATATCTTAGGACGGAGAGAGAAATAAAAATATACTCCCTCCGTCCTAGTTTACAGGCCGTTTGATTTTTCTGACACCAAATTTGACTTTGCTCGTCTTATTCAAAAATTTTCATAGTTTTCATTGTGGTTTAGATTAGCATATAATATTTTTTAAAACTTTTCATATTTTCATAATTATTTTTGAATACGGCGGCAGGCCATGACAGGTAGCACGTTGTGCAAACGTGGGCGGCACGGCATCGCAAGAGCACTAGAGCAGGTATATCCTTGGGTACGGCGGCGGCAACCAGACCGAGTCCGACCGCACGACGAGTGTGTGTCGGTGGGAGGTAGGGATCCGGATCACGATCAAGATCAACTACGTACGTACCGAGTTAGGATCGAGTAGCTAGTTACGCAGCAGGACAGGTCAGGACTCGAGAGTCCGTCCGACTCCATATATGAATGCACCTGGCCGCCGGCCGGCTAGATATATATAGATGTATACATAGATCAACAAACAAATAAAGAAAGAAACAACCTCGCCTCCGCCGATCCGAGAACACGACACGCCGGGATGGACAACGGCGGCGGCTGTGCGACGTGGTGGTCGTTTCCGGCGGCGCACATGGCGCGAACCGACGACGACGACGATACGGACAATCATCAGATCATCAGAAATTTAAAGAGACCGCGCAGGACGACGAGCAGCTGGACGGGGACGAAGATGCACAAGAACAACGCTGGCACCGCCACGGTTGTCTATTCGACGCCCCAAGCGGCGCCCGGACCCAGCGCGTCGTCGGCGTCGAGGAAGAGGGCGTACGAGTACAGCGAGCACGAGCTGGACGTGAGCATCCAGAAGCTGTACAAGTGCAACTACTGGGAGGACCCCGCGTACGAGAAGCGGCTGCGCTTCTTCGGCCTCTCGCTCGCGCGCAGCGCCGCGGTAGACCACTTCATCGACCGCGCGGAGAGGCAGTACGAGGCATATATGGCCGCGTGTGCCCAGTACCGCCTGGCCGCCCAAGCCTCTCACGGCGGCGGCGACTGTTAAATAGTCTAGGCTGTTCCTTTCATATTCCACAATCAGTTATGAGTCTGTACCACTATATATGTAACAACACTTGCTATGAATGAATTTAAGTCGTCCTAATCGTCTTCATGGTATCATTCGTGGTCAGTTGCTGACGTTTCTGCTTCCGCTTCCCTCTCCCTATCGCCATGGCTGACGATGCACCGGCTGCTGCTGCTGCCGCGGCTGAGACTAAGAAGTTGCTCGTCATGAGCAGGCGCTCGCCGTCGTCTCGCGGCAACTCCTCCGTCCGGTGACGATGACGACGACGATGGCTCCGTCGCCTCCGATGACTCGGCTGCTGGCGATATCTCTTCCCTCCATACACAGGCCATGGGGATCCTCAACATCCGTGCCCTTGTCCCTGTGGTCCTTGACCTCAACGCCCCCTCTTTCTCCAAGTGGCGGCGCCGGCTTCTTCTCCTCGCTCTCGGCAAATATGCCCTCGCCGACCACGTTCTCAGTGATGCTTCCTTCCCTGCCGATCCCCACTGGGTACGCATGGACCTCCATGTCCTCTCCTGGGTCTACGGCACTATCACCACCGACTTGTTCGAGACAATCACCATAGCTTCGCCATCCGCTCGCGGCACGTGGGTTGCGCTTGAGCAACAATTCCTTGGCAATCGCGAAACCCGTGTCATCCTCGTCGACACAGAGTTCCGCACCCTATCCCAGGGCACCCTCTCCATCACAGATTATTGCCGGCGCATGAAGACCCTCGCTGATTCCCTTGTCGAGCTCGGCGAGGTTGTTACTGATCGCGCTCTTGGCATGAATGTTCTTCGGGGCCTCTCCGATCAATACCACACTATCCGCCTCTTCCTCAAGAAACAGCGGCCGTTCCCCTCCTTCGTCGAGATACGGTCCGAGCTGCTCCTCGAGGAGCTCACCGCGGCGCCCTCCACCGTCTCCCCGTCCACGGCACTCGTCGCCGCCGCCTCCGCGCCGCCCTCGACCTCCACCGTCAACACTGGATCGGGCAGCGGCGGCTCAGGTGGTGGCGGTAGCGGATCCTCCAGCAGCAGCGGCGGCTCCGGTGGTGGCGGTAGCCGTCGGCGCGGGCGGTCGCGACGGCGGCACTGGAGCCACTGGCTTCGCCGCTCCCTCGACCGGCGGCGGCCACTCGACAGGCGGCAGCGCTCCGTCAGGGCTCGCCTGGGAGCGGGTCTAGCCCTGCCTTCTGCCCGTCGGTCTACAACCCTTGGACCGGGACCATTCAGATGTGGCCCGGTCCGGTCCAAGGGGGTCGTCTCAGTGGGCCACCGCAGCAGGCCTTTGCCGCCTGGCCTGCCCCTGGTGGATGGGCTACGCCTGGGCCTGCAGTCTCGTAGGGGCCTGTCTCGCCAGGGCCAGGCCTCCTTGGGGCGGCGCCTGCTCCTCTGGCTGGTGCTTCTCCAGGTCCTTTCGGCCCATGGGACCAACAGTCACTTGTTGCAGCTTTCAACACTATGACGCTCCATCATTGTGGGTAATGTGTCCCATCTTCCCATCACAGCCGTTGGGTCTACGTCCGTTGGTAAGCTTCACCTAAACAATATTCTTGTCTCCCCCCCCACATAATCAAGAATCTTGTTTCTGTTCGTCGCTTTACCACTGACAACAATTGTTCTATTGAATTTGACTCCCTTGGTTTTTCTGTGAAGGATCTCAGGACGCGGAACGTGATCGCCAGGTGCAATAGCTCCGGTTCGTTGTACCCGCTGAGTTTGCCCTCCGTCAGCCAGTCCACCCCCCATGCCCTCGAGACCCTCTCACGTCTCGCTGGCTCATCTGTTATTTCTTGTAATAAAAATACTGCTAGCATGCAATGTGATAACGGTCGTGAGTTTGACAACTCATCCACACGTGCCTTTTTTTTTCTCACTCATGGCGTTCATCTTCGCATGTCCTGCCCCCTACACTTCCCAGCAAAATGGTAAAGCGGAGCGTGTTCTTCGCACGCTCAACAACATCATTCGCTCCCTCCTTTTTTTTTCAAGCCCACCTCCCTCCTGCCTACACTTACCTCCTCAACCGTCACCCATCTTCCACTCTACAGTTCTCCACACCTTTCTTTGCCCTATACTCCCTCTTATGATCATCTTCGGGTCATTGGGTGTAAACGTTGTTTTCGGCGGTAGTGGAGGTGGTTCCAATGTTTGAAATGCCACAACTACTTACAGGTGCAACGCATTTCATTTGGTTTTGAGAGGGAGCAAGTACGAAAAAAAAAATTGGGGCGGGCGGGCCGAGAGACGAGACTCAAAGGCTCGACCCCACTGCGCGCGAGCGGTGAAGGACGGAAGGGGGCGGCTCGACGCACCAACAACCGCTGCGCGCTGGTGGGAGTCTTGTTGTTCTCACCGGCACCCGGACCCAACACAACACGGCCCAAGCAGTATGGCAGGTAAATGATCAAGTAAGTTCGAAACCAGGCAGAACAAACAGGAGTGCAGCATCTGTGAGAGTCGCCGAGGTGGGAGTAAACAAGGAAGCGGCAGCAAACGAAATCAACGGGCCGAACCAGCCCAAGAACGAGAATTGTCGGCCCGGCCCATCCACGTGGTAGGAGCAGTTGCATTGCATGCATGAGCACCGATCCGCCGCCACGCTCTACTCTACTCTACTGCCTCGACCGACCACCGCCGTGCTCCTACAACGAGGCCCTTCAGCTCCTCATCCGCGGGACGTCGACTGGCTCGACGCCAACATCGTCGCGCGCCGTGTTCAAGGCCGGGGCCGTTCGATCGGGCGCGGGCAAATTGAGCAGAGCAAAGCAAAGCAAAGCAAAGCAGCGTAACAAATTGACTGAACCAAAACAACGACACATCATCCATTGGTTTGGTTTGGTTTGGTTGGGTTCGTTCGTTCATTCACAAGCAATTAACCAATTCGACACCCTCATGATCGAGGAATGATGAGCAACGAATCGCCCTTTGGGCGAACACTCACTTACGTCGATGTGATGTCGTCGGAGGTTTTGGACCCCCATGACCATGAGGCCGGCCCGTCAACGGCGGCGGCGGCGCGCCGGGGTTTGCTCGTCCGGGTGGATGGCCGCATCCGGCGGAGGAGACGGCGGGTGGGCCACCCCGAGCGCCACCAGCTCCAGCCGAAGGCTCGCCGCCTGCTGTGAGCTGCCCACGTAGGCGGCCCTGGCGACGTCCATGGCGGCCTCCAAGCCACGGACAGTACCGCGCACGCCACGCCGCCAGTCCCGCCGCTCCTGCTCCGGCTCCGGCAGCTCAGCAGCGGCCGCCGCAGCAGCGTCAGCCTTCTCCCGCTGGAGTGTGGCCACCTGACGCGACCGGTTCGCCATGACGGTGTACGCGCCGGCGAGGAGGGCGACCTGATGATCATGAGGGACGGGAGGCAGGCAGGCAAAAGAACATTAAGCAAGGGCTAGCTGCAAGCTACATGCGCAGGGCATGCAGTTGGAACGAAGAGAGAGATGAAGAAGCCCGTGCCGTGCGTGCTGCATACCAGGTACTCAACCCGCGCTGCGACGCCGGCGTCGCCCTCTCCCTCGACATCCTGGTCCTGGTCCTGGCCGGCGGCGTCCTCCTCCTCCTGCAAAGGGCGGCCGGAAAACGTGTGCGGCGCGTCAGATGAGATGACGACCCAGGACTGGACTGGAGAGCGCGTGCGCGTGCATGCCATACCACGCCACGCACTACTAGCTAGTACCACATCATACCTGATGCTCCGGGGCGACGGCGCCGTGCCCTTGCTCCTGCTGGCCGCCGGGGAGGAGCTCGCCGTCGTCGCCTCCTGCGCCTGCGCCTGCGCCAAGGCGGGCGTCGTCCGCCGGATCCTCCTGCAATTATTGCGACACAAGAGCACATCCTCATCCTGCCCATCCGCACGCACGCATGCTGCAGAGGACGGCGCGCGGGCAGTTACCTGGGCGCCGCCGCCGCCGACGACGACGACGCCCTGGCCCTGCTGGTCGCCGACCTCGTCCTCGCCGACCTGCAATCAAGTGCACGAATCGCATGAGACTCGATCGAGAGCGCGTGCGCGTGCGCGGGTGGGTGCGTGCATATACAGTACCAGGACATGCGGTACTATACCTGATGCTCGGCCAGGGCGACCACCCCGTGCTGCTGGTCGTCGTGGCCGCCGCCGGGGAGCGCGTTCTCCGCCTCCTCCTCCTCCGCCTCCCTCGTGCTCCGGGCCCTCGGCCTCGCCCTCCTGCTGGTTGGGGAGAAGCAGCCCCGCAGCGCCATAGGCCCCCTGCAACCCAAGAGCACGTACGGGATCGATTGATCGCAGGCAGGCAGGCAGGAATGGATGCAGCAGCACGGCACGGGCAGCGCAGGGTGTTAGTTAGTTACGTACCTGACGCTGCTGGGCGTCGCCGGCGAGCGCGTGGCCGGGTGCCGCGTCGTCGTCCACCACCCACAGCGGCCGGGCCCTCCCGCCACGAGGATTCGGAGCCGTCGCCGGGCGCCCGCCTCCAGGAGGTAGCGGGTGACGTCGCGGGCGCGGGCGCGGAGCACGACGCCGCGTCGGCCCGCGGCGAGCTCCCCCATCCCCAGCACCGCGGCGCCCGGGATGTGGCCCAGCACCCTCGCCCCGTGCGCGCCGCCCACCACGGGGAAGTAGGCGCCGCGGTACGTCGGTACGGCGGCGACGGGGGCGAAGACCCGGAGGCGCGGCCGGGCGGCGCGAGGAGGGAGAGCGAGACGAGCCTGCTCGCCGGCGCGGAGGCGGGGAGGAGCCGCGGCCCGCTGGTGATGGTGAGGCTCGCGGCGTCCGCGGGCCAGAGCTCCGGCGGGGAAAAAACCCCGAGCCATGGTTGTTCGCCGGTCGGGGTCTCGGGGAAGGAGAAGGAGAGGGAGGCGGTTGGTTGGTGAGCGCAAGAGAATGAGGAAGCCGTGGCGGTGCCGTGCCCGGGGCTCTTCCCTTTATTTATTTGAAGAAGAAGGCGCGGCGCGGCGGGCCGAGTTCGTTGCAGAGCGGGCCCCACTGGCACCTCGAACGAGGAGCAAGGATTCTGCGGCGGGGCCCTCCAGATCCTGCGGGGCCCACTCGGTCCAGCTGGCGGGGTCGTTACGCGGCCGGGCCCACTCAGGATTCGGTTGGGCAGAGGCGGCGCGGCGCGGCGCGGCCAGGCCGAGCCAGCAGCAACGACCGGCAAGCTAAGATGCAACCGCCGCCGCCGCTGCCTGCTCCGACGACGAGACACCGTTTATGGATGTACGTACTCGACGGCCGGCCATGTGTTGTGCTCTCATGCATCATGTATTCCCTTTGTTTGTTTGATGCCACGCCAACTATGCATGCATCCATTCTCTTCTACGTGATGCATTTCTTCCATCTTAAGAGGTGGCAAAGGTGCTCTCAAATTAAACTTATGCCATCTTTCAAACGAAATGCATCATTTGGTACTTGAATCAGCACCGTTCGAGCTCGTAGATCAAAAATGCAACATGCCGGTCTAGATCTAAGCTAGCTGGGTGAAACTTTCCATGCCAAACTAGTAGTTTGTACGGAAGGGCGTAAAAAAGTCAAACAGCTTTGGTATTAGATCTTTATTATTACCATCGGTTGGACCATACCAACAAATCGACATTAGAGGCCCAGAGCTTATTTGGGTTGCCCAGCCAGACCGGTTAGGACGCGCGTGTGGGCCCCCAGTGTAGCAACCCACCCGCGGTTGATGATAGCCGCCCAGTGTACTCGGTACGGCTGTGCCTTGCCTTGTGCTCGTGCGGGTCATGGGCAACGAGGACCGTGCATGGGTTGGCTGCTGCCATTTGCATGCGCCACGCAGGGGCCCTCGATCGCCATGGTTGGCGATCTGTGGGGCCCACACGCACACGTACTTGACGCATGTGTGATCTCATGCATCATTTATTTATTTCGATGCATGTATAACTAGCTATGCATGCATGCATTCTTCTACGACGCCAAAGCTACCTCGTTTGTTGACCGGTGTAAGAGGTGGCAAATTAAGGTGCTCCGACTAATTTCGGCTCGCTCTTATCATCAGATCACCTTTAATTAGGTTCCGCTGGGGATTCCAACGAAGCCACGAACACGCAGTCAGTCCACTGCTTGTATTCTCAGGACTACGGTTAAGAAAACATGCATTCATCGTAATGCCAAGGAAATAGCATCTGATTCTGACGCTGAAACTATTCCTAGTCCAAACCACAAGAAAACTAAGCTGCGAGGTTCTGAGGCCAATGCAGAGGACGAGCTAAACTGAAATCAACTAGCCAATGAAAGTGATGTTGAAGAAGAAATCCCTCAGTTACAGTATCGCGAGAGGCGATCCAAACGGCAGCAAGATTCTGGAAGTTGTCTTGTTCAAACTGACTCTGTCACTGCTGATGATGATGATACTGTTTTTGCTGATCTAAAAGCCAACTTGAGTCTCATCAGTCAAGTAAAAGAGAAATACACAACTTTCCAAAGGGCCGAGTCATCCAAATAAGGCATATTCTTTTATAGATTTCTCAGGGCCTGCTACCTTCTTTTGATTGTATGATAATCAAACTTGTATTTCTCCTTTCAGGTCAACTTTCATTGTTCATCCTGTTGATGAGATTACTGAAACCATACCAGGTGATGAGATGCCTATGCTTCAAGAAGAGCCTCCAGCTGAGAAAGAGGCCAGCCAGATGCAAGAGCCACAAGGATCAAAAGTTCCTTCTGTCCCTGATCAGGAATCTCTATTGTTAATTCCCCAACAATATATAATGCCCTTGCAGGAGGATACAACTAAATCTGCAGCTGACTTGACTTCAGTGACAACTCAAGACCCCATGTTTAGGAATGAAAAGGATGCTCCATGCCCTGATCCAAGGCTACAGACTGACGATGAGGCCACTATAGTGTCTATCTTACACCGAAGATCTGACACACCTCCAAGAATTCTAAATATTGGAAACCACCTCCGCTACCGCCACGGCAACCACCGCTTCCGTTTCAGCTCCATCGATCTAGAAGCCCCCACGACACCGCTAGCGCCCTCCCTGTGCGTGACCGCCACCACGGCCAAGCTTCGACGAGCTCGTGCGCCCGCCCGCCCGCCATCTCCGGCCTCCTATATACCGCGGAGTTAGCGCAAGCACCGAAGCCGCCGTCTCACGCCACTCCGACTCTCCACAACAAGGTCCGAGCCGCTGCCATCAAACCCCCACTTCCTCCCACGAGCTGCGCCGCTTGCCATTATTGCCGCCGGCTTGCTTACGCTCCCAGTGAAGGGCCACCATATAGCGCCTTCCCCGCGCTAGATCTCCAACCTCCGGCCTCACCGTGAACCCGCGCTCACGGGATCCGCCGCCGCCGCCATCGACCCATCAGCAAGCTCTGTGCGTCGCCGTCGCCGTCTCGAGTTCACACCGCATTGCCCGGTCTCCTTGCGCTACTACATCACGGGGAAACACATCCCCGTGCATGGTCGAAAACACGACCTCGCCGAGTAAGTCAAACGGCCTGCAAACTAGAGAGAGCGTGTCTTTCGCACATACCTCCTCCATACAACAGTTTTACTTTTTCGCCAGTAAATTTACTACAAAATAATAGTAGAGAAGATATAATGCGTGCATCATATCGGAAGAATTGGACTCTCAGTTCTTGTTCGACGCTAATTTTTTGAGGAAAATTTTGGAACTGATGGGGTAATAATAAAAAATTGCATGTGATAATAAACGTTCGTATATTTTTTTAAGAAAAACTAGTAAATAGAAGTTGTTCAGAGGAATTTTTTTAAAAAAAAGTTGGGATAACATTTGGGCCCGGAAAGAAGGCTCCGACCACCGCGACGAGAGAAGGGGGGCCCTGGCACATACCTCCTCCATATTATTTAGTTAAACCTGCATTTATTTGTCATTTTCAAATCATCCTAAAAACTAGGCATGCACAGCTTCATATATCAACAGTGAGCCATCTACACCAAATAGAGCATGTATAAATTCTAGAGTTTCATTTAGAGCATTTTTCCATATAGTAACCATTTTCCATGCTAATAATATGCTTAAATGCATGACAAGGGCAAAACAGCAATTATACAGCAAATGATAGGGCTACCAAAAATCACACGGTGCCTAGATGACCTAACAAAACCATTGACCAAGTTTCATAGTTTTTAGAGTTCATTTGACCCACATTTTCCATTTATTTTGTTTTAGCTAACATGCAACAAACCAAGGGCAAAAGGGTTATTTCATGAAGCAAGGCCTATCACACTGTATAGATCTACTCCTAAGCAATCCATCAAAACAAGTTTCACATTTTTCAACTAATTTTTAGAGCATTGCAAAGTTATATGCCAAATCCGGAAGGTAGTTAAATTTTTCCATGTCATATGGACCTAAACATAATTATTCAATACAACGCGGCCGCGCGTGTGCGCCGGCGCGTGGGTGACTGGACTTGGAGCCTACTGCCTCCGGGGAGGTGTTCCCGGGGATGGGGAACCCCTTCCCCTGATCTGGTCGCACGGGTTGGAACGGACATGCGATGTGGGCCGGTGAACCGGAGGAACCACGGCGCGGCGGCACGGGTTCGAATCCGGAGACCGGAGCTTTGTGAGGCATAATCTGTGCTGTCGTGTCCTTCATCCCAAAAGAGCTACTCTACACTTGTACGCGTTCTAGCTAGCTTAATTGTTCTAAGCTCTACGTGCATGCATGTACGAGTACCTGTTTTGAAAGCTAGTGCTACCACCCAGCGTATACACGGGCATGCACGTACCTTCAGGTATATATAGTAGTATGTATCATGCGTGCATGCATGCAATAGGAGGCACCCTTCTCCATGCCAGTACAGCGCGTCGTCATCGGGGTCCATGCAGTCCAGGCCGGCGCTCGAGTCAAACACCCATCGCAGCTGTTGGGCTCGTTGCCTTACAAACGGCCCACAGGTGTGTTCTTTTAGTCCCACCTCGACGACCTAGGAACAGGACACGCAGCTGAAAACGCTGTTTCTTAAACCCATGATGAACTTACGTGAACATCTCTGCATCAGTTCGGCCTTGCCCCTCATCCGGAAAGGGGGCTCTATCCTATCCCCCTAAGCTGGCTCCGGCCCGCGCATTTTTTGTACTGTGCTGGGTCGTCGAGCCTTGCTTTGCTCGATGTGGTTGGTTCTTTCCGGTTTGGTAACACTATTTTTTTCTTCCAAATTTCTCTATGCAACTGTTTTTTCATTTTAAAAAATTACGCTTGGTATCTATACGCTGGTGTATGCATCATGCATGGCCAAGTATTAGAACAACATGTCCCTTTTACTTTGGCTATTAATATTTATTTTGTCAAACCTTGCAGAAAATATCGTCCAACACCATGTTCACTGCATCAATGCGGGAAATATATTGTTCGTGGTGCGAAACGTACGTGACCGGTAGCAAGATATATATGCTACCCGATGGGTTCCACCGGTCTCGGTGAGATCGTATGCAGAATGGTGGATCTAACGCTTGGACCATAAGCTTTACTGAATGAGTCTATTGTGTAACATTGATGGACAACACTCTCTGGTGGTATTCTCTCGTGCCTTAAGCAACTAATGGCATGTTGGGAAGGAATTCCAGTCAGATTCCACTTTATACAATCACAAGTATTTGCTGTGAGGTCACAATGTACTGATTTTCTCTATCCGCTGCAGTTGGACAGTCCTTGCAATATTTGCCAAACTCATCTTTTCATCACTTTTGAATGATACAATGTACTTATCAGATACACCTCAGTCTCCTCTTGTCATTCCTAGGAATTTTTATTTCAACTCTATTTTTCATGCTATACTCAGTAATTGCTTTCCTCGGAAACTCCACTTACTCAAAAATCATGCCAAATTTGAATATAGGGTCACTGAGATCTTCCTTTCTAAATGAATTGAACTTTATGTTGACTTGACCCTCCATTTCTTCATCATGCAACTGAAGATCATCTTCATCCGTTGAGTCAGGGTCATCTTCTAGAGCTTTTTTTCTTGAAGGAACAACAACATTTAGCCTGCTACCATTAGCCTTCCTTGCCCATGACCTAGTGACAACATGATACTCATTCTCTACTTCATCATTATGAGGAGTTATGATACAAAACGCCATGCGAACGACATTTTTAAGAACAGCCAAGACATACGGCTGCCGACATATGCATGCATGCAATGCAATGCAAGCCAAGGATGGGCATGCATGGATGTCACGACGGGACACGCCACGGCTGGCCGCACGGACGGGTCGCCTTGTCCTATCCGCAGTCGATCCAATGAGGAAATCTAGGACCAGATCTTAATTTGCGTAACGAACTTTTTTAGTCGGTTGCGGCTCATGTCGCGGGCACGGGCGCCGAGCACGACACCGCGTGTGCCGGCGGCGAACTCCGGCGCGCCCGCCACCGCGGCGCCGAGCACGACACTGCATGCGCTGGCGGCGAACTCCGGCGCGCCCACCACTGCGGCGCCGAGCAGCAAGTAAGCAACGAGCCAGCGACACCGGCAAGATCGAGCCGCCGCTGCTGTTAGCGTCCTGGGGGCCCATACCCCAGAGACGTGTGTATAGAGTCTCGTCTGGATACGGAAGATATGCCACTCGCCTCGGAAGTGGCCGTGGCAAGGCAGTGGGGGCAAAGGGATCGGACCCACTATACGGTTGGACGCCCCCGCCGACCAGTCAAAAGCCCAGGTCTTGGTCCCTAAGAAGCCATGTCGCCGGAACGAAGGGATCGAGGAACGGGGATGTGGAACGAGGATCCCCATTTTTTGGAGGTATGGAACGAAGGGAGTATACCTCTTTCTATGGTTTATTTGATAACTGGAACGCGATCCATGTTATTTTGGAACGATATCCGCGGAACGAGGAACATATTCCTACTTTAGTGGTAGAACCTCCATCTTCAACTCCAGCACAGTCAAGAGATAAAGAGGTCGATCCATACAGTTTTTTTACACAGGATTTTGGCCCAAACTTTGCCCCCAAAGGCCTCTCTTCCTCCCAGCCCAGTAGGCCCAATGCCTCAACCTCCCAACAATTTCCCAACCAGCCCACCAAATCCTCACGCAACGCACTCCTCCTGCTTCCTCCGTCACTCCGACTCCCTCTGTCCCTCGCCCTAGATCCCCGGCGGCGGCGGGCAGCTAGAGCGGGGGCCGGCAACCAAGCGGGCAGCGCGCGGACAGGGGGCACCGGCAGGCGATGTGGCTGCGCGCCGCAGGCTTCGCCTCTCCGGGCTGCGGCAGCCAGGGTGCGGCGGGCAGTGCGGTGCGGCGACGGCGCAGAGCAGCCAACGGCTGGGCGGCGCGCCAATGTCAAGGTAACGCGTGGTCTACCGAGTGGCAAGCAGCCACTACAAGGGATTTGAGTATTTGTGATGATCCATTATTGTCATTAAACGTAGCATATTTCGTCACAAAATAGAAATTGTGACGATTTTGCTGCGTCACAAAAAACGTCACAGAATGGTAGTAGTGACGTTGTTAATACAATCGTCACACAATGGTACATGTTCTATGACGATTTACTAAGTGTCATCAAAAGTACTTGATGACCATTTCTTTATCGTCACTAGATGCATTCTATGACGATTACATTATCAACACTAAATTTGTGCATTCCATGACAATATTTCTTGTGTCATTCATTTTTCACCAAAACGTCCACAAACCAATGCCCATTCTATGACAATACCAATCGAATCACCATATATACAAAATAAAGAGAGCAAAAAAATGACAGCAACTGCAATTTACTTGACAAATCTCTATTATATGACCATTTACAGAATTTATTCGTGCATATACACATAGACTTTCATACATCAATGTGCTCTTTCACGTAGCACCTCTATCCAAGGCACCCTATATTACACTTCATGATCATGATCAGGCCTGCTACTAACACCACTCACCTATTTTGTTGTTGCATTTGCTAAAAAATGCTATCCACTGCGCAAAGTTTGGGCAGCTTTTGTACCATGGAGCTTCTTGATTAAATTGGTCCAAAAGCTCAGCATCAGCCTGTATGTGCAAAGGCAAGCATGTAATGCAACAAAAAATATTCACGAGAAGCTTATGATCCAAGATATAAATCATTATTAGAAAATAGCAATCAACAAATATGCATTTGTGTACAGTTCCTGGGTTTGGTACCTTTTAGTCAATCATGTCTGAACCACAAGTCAGGGCCGCCAACAGTGATGGGGTGAAGAAATGCGGTCTAATTTTTTTTTTCAGATATTAGTGAACTTAATTCAAACTGTACAAGGGGAGGGTATTTGCAAAAGTTGCCTATATGTTATTACCAATTTGGCAAAACATTGTAGATCGAGATTAGTTAAAGAACCTTTAGTTTCAATCGATTAATGGAAACACTATTTGAAACCATCTGGTGTCACAATCAGAAAATCACACGAAGCCAAGAGATTTCTAAGCCTGTATGGTACATCTAGATTTGGTACTTGCAAATAAAACTAGATATTGAATATCGTACAAGCAAACATTTATATATAGAAGATGTACAGCAGAACAGAACAACCTGAAGAAAAGCATAAATCAGAAGCTGTTTCCGACGGCTGGGGTTGGATTCGCACTTCGCAGGGTCAGACGAGTGATTCACGTCATCTCGTCGCTTACCGGGGTCACCGGCTCGGATGCCTCCTTGGGGACTCAGGACGAGGCGTCGCCGGCCCGCTACTTGCAGATCGCGACGGAAACTAAAGGATGCGTTGACTCCATGGATCAGGACTGAGCACATCGCTGCTTCTCGCTGTGGATGGGAGGAGGTGCAGGCCATAGGCGGGAAGGAGGAGCCACTATGGTGCCAACGACTGGAGGCGGAGTGGGCATGGTGCACGGCCGCGCAGTTCCGCCGCCCGCCGGACCGACGCTACAGTAGGTGGCTCATTTCCTAGTTGGGTGCGGCGGCTTGACAGGAGTAGGTGGGAGCGTGGAAGGAATAGCGACTTGGGGTCTTGGGGAGACTTCGGTGGCTTAGTTTATATATGTAGGGTTGGCAGTCCGGGAGAGATTACTGCTGGGCCTGGGCTTAATGCGTTGCACAACATATGGTCCGTGGTGTTCGTTCCAGCATTTTTTAATCACCAACCAATTTTCAAATGTTATAGGCGCGCACCTGGGCACCTGGTTCACCAACCTTTTGAAATGGTGTGAATGTGTGATCTAGAACAAAATATTAAGTTTAGAAGGAAATATAGAAACATAAATAATATACTATTTTTAAGGATTGTGAATTATAGGGAGACGAATAGCACAAGTAAATTATTAATAGCGTGCAAAAATTTGCATTGCGTCAAAAGACAAGTATTTTGAAAAGCGCGATCACAGAAAATGAGTCATATGAGTTTTGAATCTATTATATACTTCAAAGATTACATTAAATGATAAATTAATTATGAATCACTTAAAACCTTTCTATTAATCATTTGTACTTAATAGCAATAATTGCCCTTGGTCATTCCACAAAATTCATACTAAATTCGAATGTTGTGTGTACCTCGGCACATAAATTTTTTGGGTTTAATCTGAGTTAAACTATTCTAAGTCTTGCCAAGTTAAAAAACAATAAATAAATTTATGACCATTATTAGATACAACATGAACAATATTTCCATAGTTTACTTAATGTGATATATTTTCATAGTGTTTCAGAAAACATGTCTATAGGGCTTATCTTATGTGATGGATCTACATTTATCATGGAATAAAAGCGTCACTAATGATTTTGATTTTTGGTGACAATGTTTTCAAAACGTCACGGATTGTTGTGCCTTTTATGACGAAAATTTTGTGTTCGTCACAAAGGTACTCCATACATCCACTTAATGACGAAATAGCCTGAACCGTCACAGAATGTCTACTGTTCTATGACATTTTCAGTTTTTGTCACGACGGTTTTCATCATTGATACTCATATTTCTCGCAGGCACCCATGGAGAGCGACGAGCCTGTGACGACTAGGTGGAACGACGAACCAAAAGATGGAGGTCGACGCCCCTTCCTGCGCGAGACGATGAACCTGCTCGCGTCCCACTCGAACAAGGAACACGTCCCACCCATGGATCGGTATGTCGTCCACTTCGTCCCGTTCCTTGATCTGGAACGAGGTTCCATGGAACGTGGAACCCCGAATGGTTCCGCGTTCCTGGCTTCTTAGCTTGGTCCGGCAGGGCGCGTGGTAAAAGGTTACAAGTGGTCAAAAGTGGAGCTGCCCGATGCGGGGGGCGTGCGTGTCCCATCACACGTCGCCCAACGAGACGGGACCGGGCGGCGCTCTCTCCGTCAGCCGGGCCGTGACGGCTGCAGTAGACACAACAGTGCCACGATGGCGCGCCGGAGCGGTTCACGCCGGGCGTGGAGGATGCGACAGCTAGTCCGCGGTACAATGAATGAAGTACTGAGCCATGTTGCAAGATATGGTCTGTTGAAACTACCATTGTAGACCAAAGCTACCTACTCTGTACTGGCCTCTCTCTACCCTTGAGCTATAAAAGGGCAGAAGGGTGCACCTAGAGACGGATCCCATCCAATCTGATCCATCTCCCATCCCAAAAAATCACAGGTCCATTCAACCATTCTAGGCATAGCTAGAGCACATATCCTAACACTCATTCCCCAGAGCACTTACACACACGCCAGTTCTCTGGTTATAGCCTATGTTCTTCACCATCTCTTATATCACCACAAGAGGACGTAGAGTATTACACCATCATAGTGGCCTGAACTTCTCTAAATCCTGGCCTGAACTTCTCTAAATCCTGACTCCCTTCAAGCTAGCTCACACTCGCAGCCTCAAGGTCCAGCGGAAGCATCCACGTCTCTACTCTCCTTTACACCATTAGGGGACACCAATACGGTATCACAATGTCGTTTGAACCGACATTGGCCGCTGCCGCGCCCAACCCAACTCACCTCACTGACGTCATCATCAATGGTTTTTTCCAATATAGCCCTTCTTAAAAACTTTTTTCATAACTAGACCTTTGGTGAAACTTATTCCAAAAATGGATCCAAAGCTTTTTGTCCTAACACACTGAGGTTTGGGTTCATTTTTCGGAATAAGTTTCGGCAAGGTTCTAGTTATGAAAAAAGTTTTTAAGAAAGGCTAGATTGAAAAAAAAAAAACACTCGTCATCGCCTACGACGGCATGCAGGCTCTTGTGGTACGGCCACGCTGCACGCAAACAGCAGCCCCTTGGACGATCACATTGCAATATTGCATGCGAAGGATTCCCTCAGTCCCAGCAGCAACGCAATGCGATGCGAAGAGGCGCCAGCCAGCTATACGATACGATTGAGTGCAACTGCTCCATCGGTACAGTATATGCATGAATATATATATGACTTACCTGCTGCTAGCTGCGCACCCTCATGCATCATCCTCCCTCCATCTTTTTCTATTTAACCCCAAACAAGTCAAATTTGTACTAAGAAACGTCAAGTATAAAACATAGAGGTAGTATATATATTTACTTATTTATTTATATTGATGCATGTATACCACGCGTGCCAACTATGCATGCATGCACCCGTCCTTCTACGTCAAAGGTTAAGAGGTGCAACATTTCTTATTAAGAGCATGTACAATGAGTGCTTATAAAAGGTGCTTAGCAATAAAAATCGGTTTATTTTCTAGCATCAGATGCTTAAAAGGGGTATGAGGTGCTTACTTAAGTATTGGTGCTTAATGAGTGCTAATGATGTGGTTGGACATAGCATCTTCCTTGCATTGTAGGAATTAGTTTTCTAGATGATGCTTAGCATTTCTTTCTCTTTAAGCACTTCTATAAGCATTGATGCATTGTACATGCTCTAAGAAGTGATTTACATGCCCTAAGAGGTGGCAAAGGTGCTCCGGCTAATTATTTCGATTCTTATTAAATCGAACCGTCGTCGACGAAGCTCCGTGCGTCGTAGCCGCCTCGAGTTCACACCGCGTTTCCTGCTCACTTTTCATAAAAAAAGCACACATACGCTTGTTGCCATATCCATATTCAAGCTTTACTGAATAATATAGGTCTCCTCGGCCGCCGCTGCCGCTAGTGCCCAAGGCCGCTTCGGAGTTTCTTTTTCTTACTTTTCTTCCGTCTTTTTCTTTTTTTTTCCATTCATTCCCGGCAAAAGACGTTTCTTCCTTTACCGTTAATTTCTTTTCAGCTCTTTCTTCCGTGTATAATTTCTCCCATCAATCTGTTGCTTCTTCCTTTTATTTTTCATTTCATTTCTTCTTGTCTTTTTTTCTCCTCTTTTTTTTCACGTGGGTGGCCTCAAAATTTTCTAGTATTTTTACCTGCATTTCATTTTATATATTTTCTATCATTCATTTTTTATTTATTTCAAGGTCATGTGGCACAATGTAAAAGAAAGTGTTATGCACGCGCATATTCGCGTATTTTTCGCGCGAGTAATCGCATGATTTGTGACTAGTGCGTTAGGTGCTTAGCACAGCCATCTGTCTCCACCACCCACCACTGCCACCTCCACCATCTCCTGCGGGCACCGGCGACCATAGCGGCGCACTGCCCGACCAAACCCTCTACCCCGCTGCCTATCCAGCCCACTAGTCATCCTTGTCGGTGTTTGATACCGGCAATACACCACGGGATGCCTCACGTAGTGCTTTTTGGGCCCGGAGAATCGACTGTAGCACAATGGTTCGGGTAGAATTGCGATGAAGAACACGAGAACACGAGGTTTATACAGGTTCGGGCCGCGTAATGCGTAACACCACGTCCTGTTTGGTGCTGGATGTATTGATTTATGTCTCGAGATTACAATGAGCGCTAGGGCTTGAGGGCTTTCGTGTTTGAGGGCTATGAATCTGGATGTCTTGGATAAGTCCCTCACCCGCCTTATATAGTCCAGCGTGGCTTGGGTTACAAGGAATTCTAGTCATAATATGATTGGTTTCTATCTATACCTCCCTAATCTGTTACGACATAAAGCTGGAGAGGTTCCCTTGAATACGCTTTCTCCTCTTTGCAGGACTTTCCTTGCTTGGGTTCTTTGACTTCATAATACTTGACCGGACCAGTCGGCCCACCCGCCGACTGACTCTTGGGCTGGCATCTTCCGAGTTTTGTTCGCCAATGTCTCTTACTGGGCCCGAGCTAATCAGTCAGCTTGCCAACCAACTGACTTATGGGCTTAGGCCTTCCATAGGCCCATGTCCTGAATCCGTGACATGAGGACCCAGGGGATTTTTATCCCCCACAAGCCCCCGAGATTCGAGCTAATTTTAAAGATAATTAACTCGAAGCTCAACAATCTTGAGATTTTCCTGCAATATGATCAGTAAAAATAATCAAATGGTTGCACCGACTAGGTGCACCCATTGGGTGTAGCCCCCGAGCTTTGAGTAGACTTGAGTAACAATCTGCTCAAAGATCCTGAAAATCTTTCTTGCCGAGTTATTCTCCACTAAATCTTCAAATTTTGCTTCTCTGGTCAATCTGAATATCTTCTTCAAATGAATTCCTCTTGCAATTTTAAATGATAAAATCCTTGGTGCACCCATTGGGTGTGATCGAGTGTCAAACTACCTTCCACCGAAGCATGACACTTCGTAATCCACGCGCTGCGTGCGTGTTTCTTGGAAGTCGAACCGTCCACCATAATCTTGTACACGGTAGAAGACGAAACGTCACTGCCTCTTCCTATATAACTGCCACCCTTGCCTTCTTTCTGCCACACACCACATTCACGCTTTCCAATCTTCTGATCATTAGCAATCCTTCCCTTTGCAAACGCATCCATGGCCAACAACCGCGAGTTTGCTGATTCTGAAGAGCAGTACCTCCTCAACTCAGACCCAGACTCCTCCACTGATTCCGAGCCAAGTAGCGAGGAAGAGGATCCCAATGGCCAATTTGTGCTAGTGGTGATCCATCCTGCCAACTCCTCCTTCGATTCCGACCAGTATAACTGCGTGAGAAGGCCATGCTCTGTGGCCTGGAGCATCCGGGACTCACAAACCCAGATGATGAAGATGAGGAGGATGATGAAGACGACGACGATGAAGATGACGATGGGGACGACGACGATGAAGATGACGATGAGGACGACGACGATGATGACGGCAGCGGCGACAACACCGAGTCTGGCAGCGACGACGACGATGATGATGAAGGTGATGACGACGACGACGGTTACCAAGGCGGCGATGAGCTGCCTCCATGCAAGCGCCGCCGCGTAGCTTCTTAGATTAGTAGTAGTAGTGTAGGAAAAAGATTGTAATCAAGCAGCATGACTGGTACTTATGTAATCCTTTTATCGTCTTGAATGAAATGCTGCTTTTATTTCCATGTCTTCCATCTGTGCCAATCCGACTGATGACTCGCGAATGTATCCCTTGTCAAAGTTTGAATGAATCCAGATATCAAGAATTCGCACCCGACTGCTATAAATCTTCCCCTCATTAATATTATGAAATCCCAGTTCCTGATCTGTTCTGACTGATGATAAATCCAACTAATTTGTAATCAACTTTGAAAACGCTGAGTAATACGCCGAGCGATATCTTAACTATCCGACTGATTCTTTCCGACTAATATTCAAGACTCAATCTTTAAACTGGATATCCCGAACAAGCCGTCAGATACCGCATCTTGAAAACATACCGTAACTGACGCCGTTAATCGTGCGCCCGACCACACTTCCATTTATTGAAGTCCCTAGAAGAAAATGGAACCCTAGTTATTCTGAATCTGCTCTCTTCGTCCTTGAGCTTCTTTCTTTCAGCATTCCTGTATGCCCCGGCATTCCGCTGAAGACTCCGAACCTAGACCATGGCTCCAAAGAGAAAGAGGACTCTTAGCGAAAAAGGGAATACCACACAAGGTTTGCCGCATGATCCCAATCGACCCATTCCTTGTCCTTTCAATGTGTTCCATCCTTCGACTATTTCAGAATATGATTTGAAATGCTTGGTTGAGATGGGAGTGCTCCCTTCTCAAGATACTGCCCACTGGGAAAGCTGCTTGAACAAACCTACTCCTTTAGAGAATACCCATGAAGCCACCGTCTTTGCTCCTTTCTTTGTTCGCGGTCTTGGTCTACTAATCAGTTCATTCTTTCAAAAATTGTTGGATTTCTATTCCCTCGATCTAACACACTTGAACCCAAACTCCATTCTTCAAGTTTCAATTTTTGTACATCTCTACGAAGCATTTTTTGGAATCCCTCCCCATTTCGGATTATGGAGATACCTGTATCACTGCAAACCTAGACTGCGAGATGGCGTTCTTCAGGTTGTTGGCGGGGCTAGTTTGGAGCTCCGAAAAGGATGCCACCCAATCTACCTGAACAATCCCTTGAAAGATAGCAACAAGGGATGGCATACAGAGTGGTTTTTTATAGAGAATCATGCTGAGTCATTGCCTCCCCGCGTCGGTCGGCAACCTGATGTCTCACTTCCATCCTGGTCAGAGCTGCCAAACGAAGAGGAAACTAACCAAGCTGAGCTGCTACTGACTAGAATTTATGAGTTGAAGGACCAGGGTTTGACTACACAAGCTGTTGTAATAGACTTTGTGTATCGCAATATTCAGCCATTGAAGGAGAGGTCGTATCCAGCTTTCCTCTATGTTGGATCGAGTGATCCGAATCGTGAAACCAACCGCTTGATGACAGAAGACGACGTACTTGCTAGAGTGAAGTACATGCTGAAGGGTGAAGTCAACAATCAAGGCCCACCTAAACTATATTCCATCTAGAACCCACCTGCTAGGCGTTTAGTGAGTTTTCTTCCTTTTTGGTTTAATCTCCTAGATATCGAATGCCCACTCTGTTTTTTATGACCGACTGATTATCTTGTTCATGCAGAAATGGATAGCAAAATATCTTCGAAAACCTTATTCTGATGATTTAGAACCACGACTGAGAGGGGATAAAGATCTCTTTCCTCTAGAAGTTGAAGCCATTCTTGCCGCCAAGAGGAGTGCTGACAATGTTGAATCTGCCACTTTCATTGAAATCCGACAACCTAATGATGACATCTGGGCAGATGAAGAAAATGCTCAGGAAATGGCTGGGTTGACAAACACAGCCCCCGAGCAATCCTTGGTACCCTTGGGGATTCCAACGAAGCCACGAACACGCAGTCAGTCCACTGCTTGTATTCTCAGGACTACGGTTAAGAAAACTTGCATTCATCGTAATGCCAAGGAAATAGCATCTGATTCTGACGCTAAAACTATTCCTAGTCCAAGCCACAAGAAAACTAAGCTGCGAGGTTCTGAGGCCAATGCAGAGAACGAGCTAAACTGAAATCAACTAGCCAATGAAAGTGATGTTGAAGAATAAATCCCTCAGTTACAGTATCGCGAGAGGCGATCCAAACGACAGCAAGATTCTGGAAGTTGTCTTGTTCAAACTGACTCTGTCACTGCTGATGATGATACTGTTTTTGCTGATCTAAAAGCCAACTTGAGTCTCATCAGTCAAGTAAAAGAGAAATACACAACTTTCCATAGGGCCGAGTCATCCAAATAAGGCATATTCTTTTATAGATTTCTCAGGGCCTGCTACCTTCTTTTGATTGTATGATAATCAAACTTGTATTTCTCCTTTCAGGTCAACTTTCATTGTTCATCCTATTGATGAGATTACTGAAACCATACCAGGTGATGAGATGCCTATGCTCCAAGAAGAGCCTCCAGCTGAGAAAGAGGCCAGCCAAGAGCCACAAGGATCAAAAGTTCCTTCTGTCCCTGATCAGGAATCTCTATTGTTAATTCCCCAACAATATATAATGCCCTTGTAGGAGGATACAACTAAATCTGCAGCTGACTTGACTTCAGTGAAAACTCAAGACCCCGTGTTTAGGAATGAAAAGGATGCTCCATGCCCTGATCCAAGGCTACAGACTGACGATGAGGCCACCATAGTGTCTATCTTACACCGAAGATCTAACACACCTCCAAGAATTCTAAATATTGAGACTGAAATCAACAGAGCTTCAAATCCTGTTAGTTCTCTAGCACATACTGTCTCCCCTCGCCTTTCCATTGATGATGAAATGAGAGTCTTGGATGTGCCTTCTGCTACTTTTACAAGTTCCCAAGCTAAAAGTGAAATGGCGGTAATTTAAACTAGTCAATTGAAAAATTTCTCAGAATGCTATACCATGCCGACTAATCAGGTTAAATGTTCGCAGCTATGGTTAGAGCAAGGGAGAAAGATTTTTGACCGAGTCACTCCACTGCTGAGCTCTGATGTTTTGAAACTTCGAAAACGCATAGCTGACCTTGAAACAATGCAAGTGACCAGCTCCTTAGGTAAAACATATACTGACCACCATGTTTTTACCTCCACACTTCTTCTTGACTTAGAGAATTTCTTTTGATACAGAATCATCAAAGAGAATCGAGGACCTTGAAATGGCACTGAGTGAACAGAAATCTTTGTATGAGGCAGAAAAAGCTGCACATGCTCAAAACACTCAGAATCTGAAGAGAGAACTTGATCTCGAGAAAAAAAGACATGAGGTAACTCGTCGTAAAACCCAACTTGCATATTCCTTGCTTACAGAAGCCTATAAGTTGCATAACTCTGCAGGATGAGGCACTGCAGCTCGATCAAGAGGTCAAGAAACTTAAGAATTTCCTTGAGACTTCTGATGCTTTGACGAAGTTGAAGAACAGTCACAATTTCACCTTACAGAAACTGAAGGAGTATACTGCCGAGCTCTCTAGTATTACCGGAGATCGCGATACCGTTCGTGAGAAGTATCAAAAGCTAAAGACTCGTCTGAAATCAACTCAAGATTCCCTGAAGGAAATGCAAAATAACATTTTGCAACAAGGTGCCAAACTAGAGAAGCTGATGAGGAAATGCGATAATCTGACCACTTTACTGAAAGAAGCAGACGATAGATTGAAAGCACTGTCCAACATGATGACCGAGATACTTGATGCATGTGCACCTGAAGCAGGAACTGTACGCGATCTTGCAGACCGTGTATCCACCATGCACGAAGATCTAAAGAAAGAGTTTCGAGATAAAGTGAAGTCCATCCTGCAACAAGCTCTGACAGTACTGAAAGCTTCAAAGCCCAACTTATCCTTGTCCGAGCTAATCGCAACTACAAGCTTGGATATTCAAGATTCTGCTATCTTGAATTATGCTGCCAAAGCACAGCAAGTAGTGGAAACCTTAATGCTTCAATTTGGATTTTAAAACACTGTCATCTTAGAAACCCTTGTAATTATTTATCTTGCGATGTTCATCCTGCTGTCTCACCGTGTCCTGAAAACTTACCGATACACTTTATGCCTTGAAGTTGGATTCCTCTCCCTACTGATTTGTTTTTTCTTTACCATACGTTTGCCTTTAGCCTTTACCTTTATGTACTATTCGTCCCATGACCTTTGTCCATTCTGCGGTTGTGGACAAGTGCCTTCGGCGCACGTGTGTCAGCTCGCACTGTAGCTACTTTACGTTGTCATCCACCGAGCGACTTTAATCATTGTTTCTCCACATAGCACGCGTGCCTTGCCATGACTCAGAATCATTGTGTAATGCTCCGTATGCACCATCTTGCTCTATAAAAAGGCTCCCAAGCTGAAGGGAAGTTGAACTCAACAGTTTCGAGTTAGACCAAGGCCAAAGAGCTCTTGATATTAGTCGGCGCTATGGAGAAATCCGATCTGGGTGTAGCTCTTGTAGTGATAGATTTGTTCTTGCTCTAGGATATGAGATTTCCCAAATATCTGCTATCGTTAGTCCTCTCGCGGCAGGATGCTTGGATATGAGAAGACCCAAAGATCGATATCACGTCCTACCATCTGGAGCACATGGGCTTGTCATGCTAGTCCTTGAGGTGATTCGATCCCCTAGCCTTGTAGCTTCCAAGCTCCTGGCGGTGGTGGAAATCTTTGAGCTGGTACGACTATGTCTTGTGCTTCTGAGGATGCTGTGCAGGCTGCCTGGTAGTTTCTGCGATTTGGCAGGGTCAAGCGCCCTCTTCGCAGCTAGCCCCAATGACTGCGTGCACATTGGCTTCTCTCGGCGAACACGCTTCGTGCTTGTGCTGCTGTATAGTTCTCCCATGCGAGAATGTCTGCATAAGCATGACTTCCTGAGAAGCCAGGGGGTAAATCCCCTTTATATTTTGTCCTTCCATTCAACCTCTAGTGCAGGATCCTTCTTCTCGCCCATCAATCACCAGAGATAGGATAGAAAGCTTTCCTTGCAGTAGTGTATCATATGAGTCTTGTATCTGTTTTTACATTTGAAGAAGCCGAAAGTCATGTTTTCTTGCAACAGTGTTCCCTCTTGTGCAATAAGACGTACTGGAATTCCCTGAGACCAATCTTTTGAGTACCTTTTGTTTGAGTCAAAAATCATCTGAATGCATGCTGATATCGTAACTGAAAAAATGTGATTGTTTCGACAAAAGAAGAAAAGACGTTAATGAAAACAGAAGAGATAAAGAATACCGACTGATTGTTTTATCAAGCGGATGACTCCCGAGTGATTTTTATGGGACAGAAAGCTTTCCCATTTTCAAACTGCGAAGGCATGTAACACCGATTGTAAGTCGCTCTGCGACCTAGATTGATTGCCATCGTTTGCTGCGAGCCTGAGGTATCTCGCTTAGAGGACGAGTGAAGCGCACGAGCAAACTGTTATTATGAATAGATCGGCTAGCGATCTAGACCAGTCGCTCTTTTTTAGTCAGGATAGAGGACACCCGTTTAGAGTACAGATTATGCACGCGGGGGTATTGAATGCCGATTGTAAGCCGCACAACGACCTAGCCAGCTACCCCTTATGTTGGCATAGAGTTCGCCAGGAGGTGATAACAGAAAACACATTTGCACAGAGATCATGCATCTTTATTTATCACGAGGTCCGAAAACAGAATACTTCAATGAAATTACATCCTTTTGAGGACACTGTGCCTACTAATAGAGATCTTTCTCTTGCTAAACATAGAATTTATGAAGATGTTCTATGTTCCAAGAATTGCCAACTGGAGTTCCATCCAACTGAGATAGATGATAGGATCCCGACCGAGTGACTTCAGTGACAATGAACGGCCCTTCCCAGGGCGGAGACAGTTTATGATGACCTGCTCCCCTGAGGATTCGACGAAGGACAAGTTTGACGATCTGAAAAGACCGTGGCCGAACATTCCTGGCGTGATGTCGACGAAGAGTTTGCTGATAACGAGTCGACTGAATCACTGAGTTCAGACGTTATTCTTCAAGGAGGTCAATCTCCTCAGCTCTGACTGCTTCTGCTTCCGCAATGCTCTTGAGATTAAGCCAGGGCACCCCAAACTCCAGGTCTAACGGTATGACCGCTTCTGCGCCATATACCATGAAGAAAGACGTGTTGTTGTAGAGCACTTTACTCGGCTGAGTTCGTAAGCTCCAGACAATGTATGGAAGTTCCCTTATCCATTTGCCGGCCAACTTCTCGCTCTTGTCCCACACTCTTTTCCTTAAAGCATCGAGTATCATGCCATTGGCTCGTTCCAACTGACTGTTTGCTCTGGGATGTGCAACAGATACATATCTGACCAAAATCGATCTTGCTTGACAGTATGCAAAAAACTCGTTGCCACCACGATGTCTTCAATGAATTCTATCGCTTTTGCTGAAGTCAAGGATGCGATTGGCTTGTACTCAATCCATTTACTGAACTTATCTATAGCCACCAGTATGTGAGTGTGGCCTCCCTGAGCCTTCTTGAAAGGACCTATCATGTCAAGCCCCCAGCATGCGAAGGGCCATGATACAGGTATGTTCTGAAGATGCTGTGCTGGTAGATGGGTCTGCGTGGCTTGGTATTGACATGCTTCACAATGTTTGATGAGGTCCATTGCATCTTGCTTTGCCGTAGGCTAGAAAAATCCCGCTTTGAAAGCTTTGCCGACTAATGTTCTTGAAGCCGCTTGACCGCCACACTCCCTGGCATGGATCTCCATTAGCAAGTCCTTGCCCGCCGCTAAACTTATGCATTTTAAGAATACCCCCGACGCTCCTCTTCTGTACAAATCATTGCCGATTACCGTGTAGCTTGCTACTCGTCTAATCAGTCTGGTGGCTTCTGTTTTGTCATATGGCTCCTCTTCAATCGTGATGTACTTGTTGATCGGAGGCCGCCAATCAGCTGGGTCTGCTTTGATGTTCAAGACTTGCTGATTTGGTAAGTTCTGAGCTTCTTCCTGCCGGACAGACGGCTGCCTTAACTCATGAACGAATACCCCTGACCAAATTTTGGACCTAGAAGATCCAAGCTTAGATAATAGGTCGGCATCCGCATTCTTGTTGAGATCCACGTGGTGAAACTTGATTCCTTGGAATTTGTCTTCTAACTTTCTGACCTCTGCACAATATTTGTCCATGGAATCCATTGAGCAGTTCCAATCCTTGTTGACTTGATTTATGACTACCGAGGAATCACCATACGCCTTCAATCTCTGAATCCCGAGTGAAATAGCAATATGCAGGCCATGCAACAAAGCTTCATACTCCGCTGCATTGTTTGACGCTGGGAACAACAATTGCAGTACATACCATAGTTTTTCCTTTCTGGGAGTGGTGAACACCACGCTTGCCCCAGCTCCTTCCAGCTTCAATGACCCATCAAAGTACATGGTCCAAGTTTCCAACGGCTCTGGATTTTCAGGGACCTGATTCTCGGTCTATTCAGCGATGAAATCAACAAGTGCTAGTGACTTGATCGCAGTCCTGGGCTTGAACTCGATGTCAAGGGCTCCGAGTTCACAAGTCCATTTGGCTATCCTTCCCACAGCCTCTCTGTTATGCAGTATTTCTCCAATAGAAAACTGGGTAATAACCATAACTTTGTGCTCCTCAAAGTAATGACGTAGCTTACGAGCAGTAATGAGGACGGCATAGAGTAGCTTTTGTACTTAAGGATGCCTGATTTTCGATGGATTGACTACCTCACTGATGAAATAAACCAGATGCTGGATCATCTGAGCGTGTCCTTCTTCCTTTCTTTCGACCACCAGCGCCGTGCTTACCACATGAGTCTGTAAGGAAAATGGCCTCATGTGCCATATTCCATAGTTGTGTTTTGGTGATTGATTGACAACCAACACTTGGACTAATGAACTTGTCTAGATGCACATTCTCAGATATTTAGGTCCAAGGGATGAAGAAGGAGAAAGAAGAAGAACATGCAGAAGGCAAGGCCCAAAAAGGGTCGCCCCGACCCTAGGGGAGTTTGGCCTTGGCGGGAGTTCGCGCGCCAGACCCTAGGGGAGCCTGCCTCGCCGACCCTGGCTGCGAGCCTCTGGCGAAGCTCGACTCACCCGACCCTTAGGGAGTTCGCCTCGCCCGACCCTGGGCTGAGCGCCGCCTCGCCGACCCTGGCTGCGAGCCTCTGGCGAAGCTCGACTCGCCCGCCCCTTGGGGAGTTGCGCTCGCGCGACCCTTGGCGAAGTTCGCCTCGCCCGACCCCTGGGTGGAGTGCGGTTCGACTGACCCGACGGGTGCGCCGACCCTGGAAGCTCTGCCTCGCCCGACCCGACGGGTGCGCCCGACCGTGGAAGCTCCGCCTCGATCGACCCGACGGTGCGCCGACCACAGACCGGATGGTACGGACTCACGCACGGACTAGGACCGGACCAAGTTACCCGAGGCTGGAGAATCGAACCGAGAGAGGAAAACAGGGAGAGGATGGTTGTAAGGAACGTGCCGGGGTATCCGACCCAAGAGGGGGAGGGGGTGAATTGGGTCGCTAATCGCTCAACTAAAACCTAGGGCTATCTAGTGCATAGAATAAACCTATTTCGCCCTACACATGCTAGTTATGTCTACGGTTTATCTATGCGCTCTCTACCTTACCCAAAAGACTTGCAACCTAGAGCCAAACCTAATCAACTAACTAGGAAAGCTAAAGGCATACAAGAGATATAAATGCGGAAGCGTAAATGCGGTAAGTAAAGAGAGTAAGGAAGGGGGATGCAAACTCCCGGGGAGACACGGAGATTTAACGTGGTTCACCACTAAGGGCTACGTCCACGGGCTCGCCACCAAAGGCAAAATCTGAGCCAAGCACCAAGACTCTTCCGGTCACGTCTTACGCACGCCACCAAGGGTCACGGCAAGCAAAGGCTAAGTGCCACCAAGCCACAAAGGCTCAGCCACCGCCACCGCCTCTTCCGGTCACAAGGCGCCGGATTCTTCACTACGGAGTTTGTAGGGTCTCCTCGTCCCCGCACAAGTTGTTGCCGCCGCTCCACACCAAGAAGGAGGGTCTAGCAACGAGTACAAGTGGCTTGACCGCAGCCAAGGCTTCTCCTCTAGCTCTCGCAGGAGCTACGCACAAGAAGAGCTCGCAAGCTCACTCTCTCTAAGCCTAACCTTGCTTGGATATAGCACTAAGCGCTCATATGGTGGTTGGAGTGATGGATATGCTTGGAATACACCTCTACACTTGCCCTCAACTTCAGAGTCTCCAACTCCCTTCAAATGGCCCGGTGGGGTGGCTTATATAGCCCCCAAAGTCGGACTAGCCGTTGCTCCAACGGGCTGCTGACGCAGTGTAGACCGGATGGTCCGGTCTATCACTTTTCTTAGGACCGGACCATCCGGTCCAGTCACTTTCCCAACGGTAATTGCAGCTTATACGTCATTTTGTACTTTGGTCCGGTCTTAGTACGGTCTTCTAGGGTCGGACCATCCGGTCCTTGTATCCTCGGTGCACTCCAGTCTGCGGCTGAAGGTTAATTGGTACGCTCTTAAGGGACCGTACCATCCGGTCCTTGTATTTCCTCCCGCGGCTTCAGTTCTCCAAGTCTCGGGTAACTTGGTACGGTCCAAGTACGTTCCAGACCGTACCATCCGGTCTCTGGTCGGTCGGGCGCACGGCCGGGGTCGGTCGGGGCGTAGACCCTCGGGTAACATGGTCCGCTCCCTCTCCTTGGCCGGGACCGTACCATCCGGTCTTCGCTCGGGCGCTTCCCTCAGGGTCGGTCGAGGCGGAGCTCCAGTCGGGCGCTGCGAGGCCGAGCTTCGCCAGAGGCTCGCAGCCAGGGTCGGGCGAGGCCACGCTCGAGCCCTCGGTCGGGCGAGCCGTGAGCCACTCCAAGGTCGGCGCGCACCACGGGGTCGGGCGAGCCGCACTCCATCGGGCGAGGCGGAGTTGAGTCGGGCGAGCCGCGCTGGTCGGGCGAGACGGAGTTGGGTCGGGCGAGCCGCGCCGGTCGGGCGAGGCCGCAGCCAGGGTCGGGCGCGCCGCGCTCCGCCAGGGTCTGGGCGAGCGAGCTTCGCCAGAGGTCGGGCGAGCTGCGCTCAGCAGGGTCGGCACGAGGCGAGCTTCGCCAGGGTCGGGCGCGCTAGCTCCGGCCATTGCCGAGCTCCCCAGGATCGGGGCGACCCTTGGAGCCTCTGCCTTCATCAGTTTCTTCTTTTCCTTTCTTCATCCCTTGGACCTAGATATCTGAGAATATGCATCTTGACACGTTCATTAGTCCAAGTGTTGGTTGTCAATTAATCACCAAAACACAACTATGGAATATGGCATATGAGGACATTTTCCTTACAATCTCCCCCTTTTTGGTGATTGATGACAACACAACAAAAACAAGCAAGATAAATGCAATAAATGATGTTAATTGAAAATCGCATTGAGTTAGAAATAACTTAGCTTGTTTGGATGAATTATCCAATGCTCAACTTCATTTTCCACTGGCATATGATCTAGTTGATGCTTCCGGCTTTATATCCACGTGAGGGATTGAAGCACAAATTGAGCATTGAGTTTGGTACATGTAGTTCATGGGATCATGGATTTGGCAATTCTCCCCCATATTGAACTAAGTACCTCCCCCTATCACCTTGCCTTCTTCTTTTCACTTCATCATCTTCTTGCTAATGGTCTTCATCTTTTTGCCCCCTTTGGTGCTAGACTTTCTTTCTTAATTTGCATGGGATCTTCCCCTTGTGATGTGCAGTGCTTGCTTGGGATCTTTCTCCCCCTTTGATTTGCAATGCTTGCATGGGAAATCTCTCCCCCTTGAGTTATGCATCTTGCTTGCATGGGATCTCTCTCCCCCTTTGTCATCGAGCACCTAAAAGACCTAAACACAACCACTAGCAAAGAAAGGCATTAGTCGCATGGGAATTGACTGGTGAGGCCATTTTACCTTTTTATTTGCTCTCCTCCTTGAATCAAGATATCGAATGTAGCAATCTCTTGTAGTGACCATCTCTCCCCCTTTGTCATTTGACTCGTAGCCTTGATGACCACTTGTAAGCTCTTGGATTATGGCATAAACATAGGGGATGGTTAACCTTGACAATGAAACTCATGGGAGGTAGAGCCCGGTGACTACAACAAATAGCACTTGAAAGCATGTTAGTCACACAAACACAAGTTATAGAATTGCTCCCCCTCAAAGTGTGCAATGGTGTTTGAATCACATAACCAAGTGTATGCACTTGTAATTGACAACGTGGGGGGATCAACATCTACAACTTGAAAACATGGCACCAAATGAAAAGGCACTAAGAGTGAGAATGAAATACCAATTGTAACCTTTTGTTCTTGTGAAACATGTGCCATGGTCAAAATGGTGTTTTCCATACACCACAAGTTATGCTAATGTAAGTTGCTTCAAAATAGACGGTTAGCACAAGCAACATACCATATGTGATCTAGGAGAGCACGAGCCAAGATACCAAATGCAATAGATGATACTAATTGCAATTGAAATGATTGAACATGCTCATGCAATCCTAGAGAGGTATATGAGCTATAATGATAGACACATTGTTTTACCTTGCTCTTTACCTCATATGTAGGGAAGGGGAATTTGGGTCTCTAATTTTCAATCCCATACTTGGCTTTAATCCAAATGCATGATGCATCCCTACTTATGCACTAAAAACTTGCCAAGTCTCCAAATTCCCCGTAGCCGCTCTCTTCTTCTAAATCTTTGGGACCCAAACCTTTTGGGAGCCTTCCATGGTATGAATTACTTCCTTTGGCACCCAAATAGGCCAGTTCCATCCTTGGTTCCTCCACCCCATGGTATGAGCCACCACCG
This sequence comes from Paspalum vaginatum, assembly GCA_030272315.1. Lineage (NCBI taxonomy): Eukaryota > Viridiplantae > Streptophyta > Magnoliopsida > Poales > Poaceae > Paspalum > Paspalum vaginatum. The sequence goes on from CM059016.1 coordinate 5,974,333, forward strand.
TACCATCCGGTCTCTGGTCGGTCGGGCGCACGGCCGGGGTCGGTCGGGGCGTAGACCCTCGGGTAACATGGTCCGCTCCCTCTCCTTGGCCGGGACCGTACCATCTGGTCTTCGCTCGGGCGCTTCCCTCAGGGTCGGTCGAGGCGGAGCTCCAGTCGGGCGCTGCGAGGCCGAGCTTCGCCAGAGGCTCGCAGCCAGGGTCGGGCGAGGCCGCGCTCGAGCCCTCAGTCGGGCGAGCCGTGAGCCACGCCAAGGTCGGCGCGCACCACGGGGTCGGGCGAGCCGCACTCCGTCGGGCGAGGCGGAGTTGAGTCGGGCGAGCCGCGCTGGTCGGGCGAGACGGAGTTGGGTCGGGCGAGCCGCGCCGGTCGGGCGAGGCCGCAGCCATGGTCGGGCGCGCCGCGCTCCGCCAGGGTCGGGGCGAGCGAGCTTCGCCAGAGGTCGGGCGAGCTGCGCTCAGCAGGGTCGGCACGAGGCGAGCTTCGCCAGGGTCGGGCGCGCTAGCTCCGGCCATTGCCGAGCTCCCCAGGGTTGGGGCGACCCTTGGAGCCTCTGCCTTCATCAGTTTCTTCTTTTCCTTTCTTCATCCCTTGGACCTAGATATCTGAGAATATGCATCTTGACACGTTCATTAGTCCAAGTGTTGGTTGTCAATCAATCACCAAAACACAACTATGGAATATGGCATATGAGGCCATTTTCCTTACAATGGTACGGTCTCACGCACGGACAAGGACTGGACCAAGTTACCCGAGGCTGGAGAATCGAAGCCGAGAGAGGAAAACAGGGACCGGATGGTACGGTCTAGGAAGAGCGTACCAAATGACCTGCAGGCTCAGATTGCAGTGCGTCCAGGATACAAGGACCGGATGGTCCGACCCGGGAGACCGGACTAAGACCGGACCAAAGTACAAAATGACGTATGGGCTGCAGTTACCGTTGGAAAAGTGACTGGACTGGATGGTCCGGTCCTTAGAAAAGTGGTAGACCGGACCATCCGGTCTTCACTGCGTCAGCAGCCCGTTGGAGCAACGGCTAGTTCGACTTTGGGGGCTATATAAGCCACCCCACCCGGCCATTTGAATTGGGTTGGAGACTCTGAAGTTGTGAGCAAGTGTAGAGGTGTATTCCAAGCATATCCATCACTCCAACCACCATATGAGAGCTTAGTGCTACATCCAAGCAAGGTTAGGCTTAGAGAGAGTGAGCTTGCGAGCTCTTCTTGAGAGAAGCTCCTGCGTGAGCTTGTGGAGAAGCCTTGGCTGCAGTCAAGCCACTTGTACTCGTTGCTAGACCCTCCTTCTTGGTGTGGAGCGGCGGCGACAACTTGTGCGGGGACGAGGAGACCCTACAAACTCCGTAGTGAAGAATCCGACGCCTTGTGACCGGAAGAGGCGGTGGCGGTGGCTAAGCCTTTGTGGCTTGGTGGCACTTAGCCTTTGCTTGCCGTGAGCCTTGGTGTGGCGAGCGCAAGACGTGACCGGAAGAGTCTTGGTGCTTGGCTAGGATTTTGCCTTTGGTGGCGAGCCCGTGGACATAGCCCTTAGTGGTGAACCACGTTAAATCTCCGTGTCACCCCGGGAGTTTGCATCCCCCTTCCTTACTCTCTTTACTTACCGCATTTACGTTTCCACATTTATATCCCTTGTATGCCTTTAGCTTTCCTAGTTAGTTGATTAGGTTTGGATCTAGGTTGCAAGTCTTTTGGGTAAGGTAGAGAGCGCATAGATAAACCGTAGACATAACTAGCATGTGTAGGGCGAAATAGGTTTATTCTATGCACTAGATAGCCCTAGGTTTTAGTTGAGCGATTAGCGACCCAATTCACCCCCTCCCCCTCTTGGGTCCGATACCCCAGCACGTTCCTTACAATTGGTATCAGAGCTAGGGCTCACATCTCTTGCGAGAATAGCCAATTCCATTGGCAAATTTGTGAGATAGCTGTAGGAGTGCCGTAGGCTTCACCGCCTAGTGAGTTAATATGTCCGGGGAAGGGATGAGTACCGATAGGGCTCCGTTTTTCGATGGTAAGGGCTTCTCTCGGTGGAAGGTGCTCATGGAAGCACATCTTCAAGCCCGGGGGCTTGATGTTTGGCGTGTCACTCAAGAGGGCACCCGTAGCAACTCCGCTCGTGAGAGGCAATTTGATGCTATTGCTAAATCCATTTTGCTATCCTCTCTTTGTGATGATGTGTTCAATCGTGTATATGCTTCTCCTAATGCTCATGTACTATGGAAACAAATTGTTGAGAACCATGGTGGCTCACCGGATGTGGCCAATCAAAAATACCATGTTCTTGCCGATGAGTTCAAGATGGCGGGCAAGAAGAAGAAGAGCAAGCAAAGAAGACATCAAGCTTGCCCCGCTATCATCAAGGAGAAGAAGGGTGGCAAAGGAAGTTCAAGTGATGAATCAAGCAAGCCCTTCACCACTCGGTCATCACACATATGCCTCATGGCCAAAGGTAATAGCGATGTAAGTGATGATCCCTCCTCCTCCGATGATGAGCCAAATGAGATTTGTGAGATGATGAGCTTAATTAAAGAACAACAAGATTACATGCTCAAACAAAAGGAAGAAATCTCGGCCCTCAAAGCTAATGAAGAGCTTCATGCTTCTTTTGTCTCAAGATACGAGAACTTGCTTAACAAATTCAATTTGTTAGACAAGGAGCATGAAGAGCTCAAGAAGCAATTTGAGGACCTTGAATTAAAATATGAATCTCTCACAAGCTCATTGGATGCATCTATTCCTTGTGCTATTCCTTGTGCAATTCCCATTGTCAAGGTAGATGCGTCTACCTCTTGTGATCTAACCCCTTGCAATGAGAATGTGGTTATAGAAACACTTGATGATCTCATTGCTAAGGAGAATGAAGAGCTCAAGCAAGAGGTGGAAAGGCTATGTGCGGACTTGAGGCGGCTAAAAGGAAAAGTGGCACGAGAACAAGTCCAACCTCCTCAAGATAACCCCTCTAAGGGCGTGAAGAAGCTTGAGGAGCCATCAACCGTGACTTGCTTCAAGTGTCACAAAGAAGGCCACAAGTCCTATCAATGCAAGGAGGAGATGGTCCAACAAAAGAACAAGAGCAAGAGCAACAAGGCCAAGAGCTATGCTAAGGTCAAGAAGAAGGCAATGCAAGAGAAGAACAAGAACTCTCCAGAGTTGAATGCCTCAATAATGTACACCAAGCCCACCTACAAGGCAAAGCAAAAGAGCAACCACTTCATACTTGAGAGGAAGAAGAATGGTAAGGTGGTGGCTCATACCACGGGGTGGAGAAATCAAGGATGGAACCGGCCTATTTGGGTGCCAAAGGAAGTGATTCATACCATGAAAGGCTCCCAAAAGGTTTGGGTCCCAAAGACTTAGAAGAAGAGAGCGGCATCGGGGAATTTGGAGACTTGGCAAGTTTTTGGTGCATAAGTAGGGATGCATCATGCATTTGGATTAAAGCCAAGTATGGGATTGAAAATTAGAGACCCAAATTCCCCTTCCCTACATATGAGGTAAAGAGCAAGGTAAAACAATGCGTCTATCATTATAGCTCATATACCTCTCTAGGATTGCATGAGCATGTTCAATCATTTCAATTGCAATTAGTATCATCTATTGCATTTGGTATCTTGGCTCGTGCTCTCCTAGATCACATATGGTATGTTGCTTGTGCTAACCATCTATTTTGAAGCAACTTACATGAGCATAACTTGTGGTGTATGGAAAACACCATTTTGACCATGGCACATGTTTCACAAGAACAAAAGGTTACAATTGGTATTTCATTCTCACTCTTAGTGCCTTTTCATTTGGTGCCATGTTTTCAAGTTGTAGATGTTGATCCCCCCACGTTGTCAATTACAAGTGCATACACTTGGTTATGTGATTCAAACACCATTGCACACTTTGAGGGGGAGCAATTCTGTAACTTGTGTTTATGTGACTAACATGCTTTCAAGTGCTATTTGTTGTAGTCACCGGGCTCTACCTCCCATGAGTTTCATTGTCAAGGTTAACCATCCCCTATGTTTATGCCATAATCCAAGAGCTTACAAGTGGTCATCAAGGCTACGAGTCAAATGACAAAGGGGGAGAGATGGTCACTACAAGAGATTGCTACATTCGGTATCTTATTCAAGGAGAAGAGCAAATAAAAAGGTAAAATGGCCTCTCTAGTCAATTCCCTTGCGACTAATGCTTCTCTTTGCTAGTGGTTGTGTTTAGGTCTTTTAGGTGCTCGATGACAAAGGGGGAGAGAGATCCCATGCAAGCAAGATGCATAACTCAAGGGGGAGAGATTTCCCATGCAAGCATTGCAAATCAAAGGGGGAGAAATATCCCAAGCAAGCATTGCACATCACAAGGGGAAGAGAGATCCCATGCAAATTAAGAAAGAAAGTCTAGCACCAAGGGGGCGAAAAGATGAAGACCATTAGCAAGAATATGATGAAGTGAAAAGAAGAAGGCAAGGTGATAGGGGGAGGTACTTAGTTCAATATGGGGGAGAATTGTCAAATCCATGATCCCATGAACTACATGTACCAAACTCAATGCTCAATTTGTGCTTCAATCCCTCACGTGGATATAAAGCCGGAAGCATCAACAAGATCATATGCCGGTGGAAAATGAAGTTGAGCATTGGATAATTCATCCAAATAAGCTAAGTTATTTCTAACTCATTGCGATTTTCAATTAACATCATTTATTGCATTTATCTTGCTTGTTTTGGTTGTGTTGTCATCAATCACCAAAAAGGGGGAGATTGTAAGGAAAATGGCCTCATGTGCCATATTCCATAGTTGTGTTTTGGTGATTGATTGACAACCAACACTTGGACTAATGAACTTGTCTAGATGCACATTCTCAGATATTTAGGTCCAAGGGATGAAGAAGGAGAAAGAAGAAGAACATGCAGAAGGCAAGGCCCAAAAAGGGTCGCCCCGACCCTGGGGGAGTTTGGCCTTGGCAGAAGTTCGCGCGCCAGACCCTAGGGGAGCCTGCCTCACCGACCCTGGCTGCGAGCCCCTGGCGAAGCTTGACTCACCCGACCCTTGGGGAGTTCGCCTCGCCCGACCCTGGGCTGAGAGCTGCCTCGCCGACCCTGGCTGCGAGCCTCTGGCGAAGCTCGACTCGCCCGACCCTTGGGGAGTTGCGGCTCGCGCGACCCTTGGCAAAGTTCGCCTCGCCTGACCCCTGGGTGGAGTGCGGTTCGACTGACCCGATGGGTGCGCCGACCCTGGAAGCTCCGCCTCGCCCGACCCGATGGGTGCGCCCGACCGTGGAAGCTCCGCCTCGACCGACCCGACGGTGCGCCGACCACAGACTGGATGGTACGGACTCACGCACGGACTAGGACCGGACCAAGTTACCCGAGGCTGGAGAATCGAACCGAGAGAGGAAAACAGGGACCGGATGGTACGGTCTGGGAAGAGCGTACCAAATAACCTGCTGGCTCAGATTGCAGTGCGTCCAGGATACAAGGATCGGATGGTCCGACCTAGGAGACCGGACTTAGACCGGACCAAAGTACAAAATGACGTATGGGCTGCAGTTACTGTTGGAAAAGTGACTGGACCGGATGGTCCGGTCCTTAGAAAAGTGGTAGGCCGGACCATCCGGTCTTCACTGCATCAGCAGCCCGTTGGAGCAACGGCTAGTTCGACTTTGGGGGCTATATAAGCCACCCCACTCGGCCATTTGAATTGGGTTGGAGACTCTGAAGTTGTGAGCAAGTGTAGAGGTGTATTCCAAGCATATCCATCACTCCAACCACCATATGAGAGCTTAGTGCTACATCCAAGCAAGGTTAGGCTTAGAGAGAGTGAGCTTGCGAGCTCTTCTTGAGAGAAGCTCCTGCGTGAGCTTGTGGAGAAGCCTTGGCTGCGGTCAAGCCACTTGTACTCGTTGCTAGACCCTCCTTCTGGGTGTGGAGCGGCGGCGACAACTTGTGCGGGGACGAGGAGACCCTACAAACTCCGTAGTGAAGAATCCGGCGCCTTGTGACCGGAAGAGGCGGTGGCGGTGGCTGAGCCTTTGTGGCTTGGTGGCACTTAGCCTTTGCTTGCCGTGAGCCTTGGTGTGGCGAGCGCAAGACGTGACCGGAAGAGTCTTGGTGCTTGGCTCAGATTTTGCCTTTGGTGGCGAGCCCGTGGATGTAGCCCTTAGTGGTGAACCACGTTAAATCTCTGTGTCACCCTGGGAGTTTGCATGCCCCTTCCTTACTCTCTTTACTTACCGCATTTACATTTCCGCATTTATATCCCTTGTATGCCTTTAGCTTTCCTAGTTAGTTGATTAGGTTTGGCTCTAGGTTGCAAGTCTTTTGGGTAAGGTAGAGAGCGCATAGATAAACCGTAGACATAACTAGCATGTGTAGGGCGAAATAGGTTTATTCTATGCACTAGATAGCCCTAGGTTTTAGTTGAGCGATTAGCGACCCAATTCACCCCCTCCCCCTCTTGGGTCCGATACCCCGGCACGTTCGTTACAGAGTCGCGCATGACAGGTACATGAGCAAGTCTTTTGCCGGTTGATCAGTCGTGGCCCTGATCGGGGATTTGAGTACTGGCGGGTTTGTCAAGAACTTCTTGAGAGCATCAAGCGCTTCCTGAGCTTCTAGTGTCCACTAGAATTTGTCCACCTTTTTGAGTAACTTGTAGAATGGCATTCCGCGTTCTCCTAGTCGGGAGATGAATCGGCTGAGGGCTGCCATACAACCAGTTAGCTTCTGAACCTTCTTCTGTGACTTGAGAGCTTCCATCCAAAGGATAGCACTGATCTTCTCCGGATTAGCTTCAATGCCGCGCTTGCTGACCACAAAGCCGAGTAATTGCCCGGCTGGAACCCCAAAGACACACTTGGTTGGGTTGAGCTTCCATTGGAATCTTCTGAGACTACTGAATACCTTTTGAATATCGTCGATGAAGTTTTTCGGATCAACTGTCTTGATGACAACGTCATCAACGTAGGCTTCCACATGCTTTCCCCAATGCTCAGCTAAACATGTCTGGATGGCCCGCTGATAAGTCGCTCCAGCGTTCTTCAACCTAAACAACATGTTGTTGTAGCAGTACGCCCCAAAGGGGGTCATGAAGACTGTCTTCTCTTGGTCTTCCTTGGCCAGAGCGATCTAATAGTATCCCGAATAGCAGTCAAGGAAACAGAGTAGCGAACATCCGGCTGTTGAGTCCACGACTTGATCTATCCTAGGTAGCCCAAAGGGATCTTTCGGGCAGTGTTTGTTGAGATCACTGTAGTCAAAACACGTCCTCCAGTCTTTCTTATTCTTCTTGAGTACAAGAACAGGGTTTGCTAGCCATTCTGGGAGCAAGACCTCTCTAATGAACCCAACAGCTTGAATCCGGGATAACTCGGCTCGAATCGCTTTTCTCTCTTGTCTGGGGTGAGTCGACGGAGCTTCTGCTTGACCGGCCTTGCGCCGGGATAAACCTTTAACTTGTGCTCGGCCAGTTCCCTTGGAACTCCCGGCATATCCGCTGGCTTCCATGCGAACATGTCGTGATTGTCCCGCAGGAACTGGACGAGCGCGTCTTCCTATTTGGGAGGAAGGACGGCACTGATCGCTACTGTCTTAGATGGGTCGGGGAGCCCTAAGCTTTCTTTAGTCGCCACGGCAGCCTGCATCGCTGTGTGTGGTGTAGCTTCCTGGACTGGGATTTTCGGCTCTTCTTGCTTCACCTGAACCTCTGTTCGCCTAGTTATTCCAGCTTCGGTAGCCAACTGCATCGTCTCCCGAGTCACTTCCACTGCTTCCTTGAAGTCTGCTCTCACTTTTAATACGCCAGATGGTGCTGGCATCTTTAGTAGCAGGTACGAGTAATGCGGGATAGCCATGAACCTAGCCAGCCCTGGCCACCCGATGATCGCGTTATAGGAGTTGTTGAAGGTTGCCACCTCAAAACACAAGATTTCTGTTCGAAAGCTTTCCTTCGTGCCAAAGGTGATAGGCAGGCAGATGTGCCCGAGCGGGTACTCGCCAGCCCCCGGCATGATGCCAAAGAAAGGACTGTCTAATTCTGTGAGGTCTCGGATGGAGAGACCAAGCTGATGAAGAGTCTTTGGAAACATGATGTTAAGGCTACTGCCTCCATCCACCAAGACTTTCCTGAATCGGCAATCCTAGACAACCGGACTAACCGTGGGCGGAAACTTTCCAGGCTTGTCGAACTTCAGCCATTGGTCAGCCCAACCGATGGAGATCGGAGTATCGGACCATCGGTATGGCTCTGGTGGCTCGTTATCTGCCATGGCAATCTGACGATCAGTCAGCTTCTGTTGGCGCTTGCTCTCCAGAGATCTGTGTCCCCCAAAGATGACGTTTACCTCCCTCCGGACCTGAGGGAAAGCTTCACCGTGAGCTCTATCTTGCTGCTGATTCTGAGGGGGTGGTGGTGCCACGTTACCACTGTTACCCCGCGACTGTGGTTCTGGAAACGCCTGTAGCCCACGCCCGTGAGCTAATGAACTCTTGAAGTCTCTACACTCTTTTAGCTTGTGATGCATATCGTCGTGATACGGGTAGGGCCGATCAAGGAGCTCGTCGAGGACATGATCCATTCCACCACGCGGAGGACCGCATACCGGTCCTCTCATAGGTGGGCCACGAGGTCGCGTTGGGCGAGGTCCCACGGCATTGACTTCTTCACGCTGATGCTTGTCCCATCGTCGGTCTTGTCGGGGTTGATCTTCGCGCTTCTCCTGCTTGCCACGATCGCCGCGGCCTCGATCCAACAGTCCGCGAGCCTGCTCGTCTGTGGTAATATGTAGGTTGGCTTCCCTAAAGAGCTGATCCGCCGTCATCGGATCCTTCTGTAAGAGGGCCCTTGTAAAGTGCTCGTCATTAGAGCCTCGGTAGAAATCCTCTATCACCGTTGAATAGGAGATCTTTGGAATAAGGTTCATCATGACCTGGAATCGCTTCATGAAGGAGCGGAGATTCTTGGTGTCCTGACGTTTGACTGTCTTGAGGTCCCATGGTTGTGTCGGTTTTTCCAAAATAGACTGGAAGTTG